>OY288246.1:72246930-73476513 GCA_958450325.1 Agrostemma githago
ATGAAACCCTACGATTGATGATATGGTCGTTAGTGACGTGTTATTTTTTCTTCTTGTTTGTTACACGTAACGGTATACTTTTATGGTCATATATGGTTGGAAATAGGTTAGGATTCTTTAGAATCGACAAAACGGTATACTTTTTATGCCTTGGCTGCCTTTCACATTTGTAAAGGGTAATGTTTATTTACTTCATCTGTGTCGTCTTAACTATATCATGAGACTACTTCATCTCTGAGTAATTAAGGATACATTGAGTTTCGAACATTTACTTCATTATATCACGAGACTACGTCACTCGAGATTAACTTGTTGATTATTACCTTCATGTTATCATCCCATTTATCAAGCTAATGGTTTTAATAAATGACACGACCTAGTTATTCCGAATCCGATGACTTGAATTTTCAGAGCGTAGCTTATCATTGAAATCCCCGTAGTAAGGGTCTTGTTGCTTTCTACGATAATCTGAATTTTATTTGGCTTGCATGTTTGGAATCCGTTTGCAGCTTTTCTTGTTTCGTGGGTTGTCTGTACTTGATCAATCCAATGTGTCCATCAAAGCTTCTTCTCACTTGCTACTTCACAAATTTCTTATATATAATGCTGTTATTATAAGACAGGCCCATATTTCTTCATAGATGCAATGGTAATTTTTGATCAGGTGGGCTGGTCTTAATTTAAGACTTTCTTTCAAAAGACTGATCATAATTACCTTCTGAACTGTATTTTCAGAGATTGATTACAATTATTTCCTGTTGTCCTTTTTGATACTCAGTTCATAGGGTACTCAGTTACTCACTCTTTAACACACCATTTAAGTAATCTTATCGTAATGGGCGTCCTTTTGCAACTGTGCATGTAGACCTAGATAGCACAGTCTTTTGTCTGTCGATTTTCTTGCTATTATCTTTTCTAGATATGGGATATTGATGCTAATCTATGGCCATATATTCCCCTTATAAGTTGATGAGTAATCTATATTATCTAATGTGGAGGTGCAAATATGTGATATTATATTTACTTGGCCCTTAAGGTTTTGCTGTGTGCAGTGTGCCTACTTGCTTTGTTGTCGTGATTGCCATATACTACTATAACATGTCCTTTTAACAATATCAGGAAATCTTTTGATTGAAGTCTGTTCAAAATGGTGAACATCAATAGTGTTTAGAAAGCATACTTTCTGCATCTTTAACTCTATGTAAAAGCATTTTAAAAGATACATTAGGGTTTTGGAGCGTCAACGTGTAGGGATTTTATGTGATATTATTATGTGTTATCTCTGTTATGAATATTTTGTCTATCGTATTTTAAAAGCCTATAGCGTAATCACCAAGAGAAAATATATGTATTTTAAAACCCTTCTCTGTTTTCTTCCTCTCCCTAACTGGTTTCCGTTAGTTAGAGTTGAAGAGGCATTGCGAGTTTCATTTTGGGAACTATGTGTGCTCAACTAATTGTCTTGAGTTGATTTGTTCACACGAAGTTTTGCAGTAAACTTAATTACTGAATTTTGCAAATGTGGATATGAGATATATCTAAACAAAGTATGCAAGTAGTCTGTATATAACTACCATTAAGTTTCTGTGCAACATAGGTGGGTGCTTTCTTGCTAGATTTGGCATGTTTTTCATGCATTTTAGGTGTTAATCTGTTGAGGTAGGACTATCGGCTTTAGACCCTGATTTGGTAGTTGATGTATTCTTCACTTTTTTGTCATATAACCCATGTCTTTTAGGTCTAAAAGCGTTTCCGAATCAGCTATGTAACTTCTTAAACAGGTATTCATGACCATGTACGGATGCGTGAAATCTTTTGCCTACTTTTGTTTCTTTTAACATTTGGATGTTGGAACTAGGTTTTCATTCCTAGCTATTTTTCTATCACATGTTCAAGTTTATGTTAGTTACGGCTATTAATGTGATATTGTATCCAACAAGATACCTATCATGTATGGGATACGAGAGCTAAGTGAAGTATCAGAGTAACATAGCTATTTGGCCATTTTGTTGCTTTTCTCGTTGTCCTGGATAATTATGTGTGCTTGATTAGGGAATATATTTGGGATTCGCTATCAAGTAAAGAACGTGTTCTGTCTAGGGTTTGTTCTCTTAGGCAAGTTAACAGTCAAAAGCTGTTGTTATCTGGTTCATATATCGAGTAGTACAGTAGTGTTTTCTTGTATGTTAACGTATTCTTGAATTATGGGAATGGATCTTTCTGATGAATTCTTTTGTTGATTTATCTTCAATGTTTCCCGTCATTTTTCAGGTGCTATTTTCAAGGAATTCCAAATTTGTTCACTTTGTTTCAACATTTAACGAGCGAGCGAGCGAGCGACCAAATGGAGTGCAATAAAGACGAAGCAATGAGAGCGAAGGAAATTTCCGAGAAAAAGTTCACAGCCAAAGATTTCACGGGAGCAAAGAAATTTGCACTCAAGGCTCAAACTCTGTACCCACCTCTCGAAGGCATTTCACAGATGTTGGCCTCCCTCGACGTCTACATATTGGCCGAGGGTAAAGGCAGTGGAGAACCTGACTTTTATGGAATACTCGGAGTTTCTCCTGTGGCCGATGACGACACAATCAAGAAGCAGTACAGAAAGCTTGTACTTCAACTCCATCCCGATAAGAACAAGTTCATCGGTGCTGAGGGTGCTTTCAACTTTGTCTCCGATGCTTACAATGTTCTAACCGACAAACTCAAGAGATCCGCTTACAATACAAGGCGCCATATTAAGATAGCGCAGAGGGTTCCTGTTCCTGTTCCTCCTCAACCTCAACCTCAACCTCACCCAAAACCACAACCACCTCCCGGAGCAACCGTTGAACTCAAGATTCCAGTACCCAAGCCGGCAACAACCAGGAAACCTTACAAAACCCGAAAGCAGCAACAAAAAGGCGCTGCCCAAACCCAAACCCAGGAAGTACGAGCTCAATCGGTGTTTGAGGGAGGTGAGACGTTTTGGACGGTGTGTACCAGGTGCAATATGAAGTATGAATACATGCGAAACTTTCTGCGTCAGGTCCTCACATGCCCGGAATGTAAGGCGGGCTTTTTAGCTGTGGAAATCAAAGCACCTTTGTGTATGCCTCCACTTCGGCCACGTGGGGGTGCAGGCTCTCCAACCTTTGAGAGACCTTCAAAGAAGGCGAGGGAGGCAAATGGTGTGTCATCGAGCAAATGGCGTCCGGAAGTGAGTACCACCACTTTCTGAGGCAGGAATTCTTCATGGGAACAGATAGTTTTTCAGGGCTGGGGATGGGGATTTTTGGGTATGTAGTGGAAGTTTGTAGTTTGGGTTGGGGAAATAGGGACATACATGTAAAACATAGACAGACAGACAGACGGGCGGACGGAAGAACGTATGTGTTTGTGTTTGTGTTTGGCGGCAGTCAGGTTTTTCGGCGATTAAACAGTTGATTAGAAGGGGGTTTTAGCTTAATTAATGGAATGTATATTGTATTTGGGGTCAGTCATAGATGATGATGATGATGATGGGTAGATTAGCTCCCAACCTCCACAAGTTTCAAGACTTACTTTCAGGGGATGTATTTGTTCTTTAGATTGCTTTAAGCCTCTTCAAAGAAACTTGGATTATGGTTTCAGTCTTTTCCATGCCTTTGTTCATGTCCAAACCACCCTCGAGGATTTTATTGGAGACCCTAAGGTATCTTTCATCGCTTAGGCATGCATGTTCTTTTGTGCTGAAGTAGGTTGAATTAAACTAAGGCCAAGATAGAGGTAGATTGGACAAAATGAATCATATGAAGCGGAATTATACTGAAATTGAAGTGTGCTGAATTAAAGTGAACTGGATTGAACCAAATCCTTGAATCTAAACAAGGCCTAGCCTAACAGACTCAAACCACACCCTCGAGTCGAGATTATCATCTATTAATCGTGGGTAAAACAACTCGTATTTGACTTAGACATGTATCTATCATCCTCGGGGGTCGTCCATTATGGGCTAACAAGTTCAATCACGGGTAACTCAGCTCGTATTTGACTTGATCATATCGATTTAATTTGAATCTGAATTATCTGACATCGGTTTATAATTCTACATGCATGCATACATATCAATTTTGTTCAATAATAATATTAGATGGGGGCAATTAAAGATAATCTGAAATTCTTGTTTAACGAACTAAGATGGACATATTCACATTAAATTTTCAAGAAATGGGTCAAATAAATAAACTGCACAAAAGGCAAATGCATTGAAAATAAAACGGAGTACCAAAAAGAATTGTCAGAAATTAAAGATTATATTTGACTCGTTTTAAAATTTCAAGACAAATTATTATGCAAGACATATTAAAGCTAGCATAAGATTATTAAGTTATTATGGTGTGAATCATTTAGTAGTGTATATCCAGAATCTAGAATCAAATGATTCAATGAATTAAAAAATTACAATGATGCGAATCAAATAGGAGTACATCTAGCATTAAATGATTCAAGATAACTTCCTATACAAAGATAATTAAGTATGGTAAATATAAATTAAGATTTTAAATTATCATGATAATATACTTGATAATTCTGCCATAATTAAATCTACTCGGTAATATTCAATCCGTTATAAATTTGTGATGAATATCCACAACAAAGAAGTTGACATACCGTATTGTTAATGTCTTTATTTTTTTGTATTTTTTTTTTATTTTTCTAACATGTGTTCACTAGACACATGTTGAAAGAATTCTTAGTTGAAGTTATTAAAAATAATTTTCTTGGGTATTAATAATTTAAAACTTTGGAATAATTTATAAAACTACAAAAAATACTCCGTATATGTATAAAAAAACGTCTTGATTCACTTGAAGTTATTAAATTCACAAATTAAGTTACTCCAAAATTTTGGGAAAAAAATAGTCTTTGTTCACCCCTCATTAAAGGAAATCAATTGATCCAAAAGTTTATCTCAAGATAAAACATAATTGTAAAAGAAAAACAAATATAAAAAAAATGAAGACATTAATCATAAGGTAGGTCTACCTCCTTGTCGTGGATATTCATCACAAATTTATAACGGATTGAATATTATCGAGTAGATAAGACAAAATAAAAATATCTTGAGGATGGTATAAATGATTATCTTTCCTACAGGGTTGTTATTATAGCCTTAATGGCTCGCTTGGGATGGGGTTAATTATTCCGGGGATAATAGTTCAAAAATAAACTAGAAAATGATGGAAAGTAGTAATGATATTAAGCGGAAATGGAGAAAGTTAAGGAAGTATAGCTTATTTAGGGGAAATTATTACTCCCCTCTCCCCCAAGTAATGCATTACCCCCAATGGGGGTAATTATTCCCCCTCGTATCTCTTTTACACTATAAAATGTTACAATCAAGCAACAAGTTCATCTATTTCTAGTTTCGGAAAAATTAACCTCATCTCAAGCGAGCATTAAGAGTAAAATATTTGATCTTAAATTTGTGAGGAATATAATCATCACAAAAGAATCATATTCTGAAACATACAAGGAAACAAATAAGAGTAATTCGGGTTCAAGTAAAATTCAAAGATATTATACTTATACTCCGTATTTGATTAAAATAATTCTCTCGGGTGTTAAAAATGGTACTTGTACAATTTAGAAGAAACAGGGGAGTATATATAAGTTGCCTCCCAAAGTAGCTATAAATACTCCTCTTCATAATCCCTTCTATCTTTCTCCTTCATCCTCTTTATAATTCACCAATCTCTCTCCAATTGCTTAAACCTCGCTCACATCCAAATCTTCCCAACTTATTATATACAGGTATGTTTTTATCACCCGCCTCTCTATTTTCAATTTTTGTTACCTATTTCTAGGTAGTGATTATACATCTACATGCATTGTTATTTGTTTGATTTAATTTGCTCTACTTGATTAATTCTTTTTATTAAATCTTCAATTAATTAGAGTTATTATTATTATTATTTCCTTTCCCAATAAACCTCAATTTATCCTTTCTCCCACTCATTTGCTGTATTCTGGGGCGAATCTATAATTAAAATTGTGGGGTAGCGAGTTTATACGAATTCTGGATTAGCAAAAGCCAATAATTTTAATACATACAGTAATTTTTTGTATGTTTAGGGTAGCGAGTGCACCACCATTAATTTGCTACTTCCTTCCCTCCACAAGATGTCAAATCACAAAAAATAATCAATAGAAAGAGATTATAATGGATTAATAAGGAAAGTTTTGAAGTGGGAAAATCTTAGTGGTGGGGAGGGAGTACTAGCTTGATTTCCCTTGTTATCTTGTGACATGGTCATCATAGAACTTGTGACAATCCTCTATCAAATCTTTAATTTTATTTTATCTATTTATGTCCTAGTAGTAATATTTGATCCGTTATAACTTATAATTACAAAGAGAGTAAAAAACCAATATATGTCCAATATTGTGTTTAGCCTTACTCATTTAGCAATAATAAATCATTACCGAAGATGTTTAGCCTACTCATTAAGATTGGTTACATGTGACAAGGTTTGAATTCTCGTCTCCTGCGCACTTTAATTTGTTGAACCACGTTACGCTATAATTAAATCACAAAACTCATATACGACCGTCTTACCTATGTTTATGTTTATGTTTATGTTTATGTTGAGGGCGAGGAAAGGAAGGGAAAACAGTTGAGAAAGTAAGATGAGGTAGTTAGACGCGCGTAGAGGGAAGGTGGAAGGCAGTTATGGAAGGAGAAAGGCGCGTGAAATAAACGTGGGGTAGGTGAGGGTGGGATTGTTCTGTTAGTTCGGTTGAAGAATGAGAAGACGGTTAAAGGTCAATGTCAGATGCATAGAGCAAAACGACAAGCTCTAGGTAACTCTGCTCTACACGTGGCACTAATATATATATGCTCCCCCTGTCTTCTTGACCAGGAATCTTATGTCTTTTAACCTCCACCCTCCAACAAAACTTTCAATCCAATTTTCAAGCTATATCCAAGAATAAGATTATACTCCCTCCGATTTATTTGTTTCTTTACGTTTACTTTTTGGCTTTATTCATGAGTGATTAGAATATCTAATATAATTTTCAATCTATGAACTAAAACATAGTCATGTGAGATTTTTTAAAATTGTCTTGATGAATACATTAAGAATATCAAATTTTTATGATTTTTAATAATCTTTAAATAAAGATAAAAACGAAACAAAAGTACTAAGTAACAGTGATACCAAACCTAATAAAAGTAAACAAATATAGAGATGGTACATTTTTTTTTATAAAAACAGGTACAAAACAAAGTTGTCAGTACTGAAAAGTGGTCTCTAAGTTATTAAGAGACTGTCTATCCTAAGAATTTGTGTGATTATAATTTACTACGCAAAGTTTATAACAAAACTTTAAAAACATTGTGATAATACTCAAAATCATGAACCAGTTGTACATAGCTCTATGTACAACTGATTGTATAATCTGTTGATTGTGGATCATTTTTTTTGTATATGGAATAAAGCAATATTGGAAACGAGAATTTTAAGTTACAGATATCTTAGCCGAATGGTTAACCTAAGATTAGATATTGTACTTATATAATAAGCCTCAGATTCGAATCTCCCCGCCTCTATATTGAATTTACTAAGTGTACGCTTCGTTGAACGAAAAGAAAATGGAAATATTAGCTTAAAAGTTATTGTAACTTGCAAGATGCTTCTATATATACAACCATTAAGATTTGAAACTATGTTAGGTTGAAAATTAGGAATTTCAAATATATACTTAACCTTCTAATTAAACTAAGATGAAATGTCCGATTTTTTTGTCTCATTTAATTATGCTTATTTAATCCCAAAAACACGACAATACGTTGTTACTAATGTGCCGTCACAAGTTCTTCGATCAATTTCTTAATGTGGGACAATCATTACATCATATTTCTCGAATATAAATTAAAAAAAGTTTTCTTAAACTTTGAGTGCTTTGACTCTTAATTTAAACTTCAAAGTAATGGTGTAAGATAATTGTGATTTGTGTAGGAAAAAGAATATATATATAGAGTAAATTTAACTTGAAGGTCATTTTCATATGATATGGAAGTGCTACCTAGAGTTAATAATGGTAAAATTAAATCCTTGACTTGCTATAGAGTTAAATAAAAAGATAAAACATTAATCCGTATAAAAACAATGAGTTATATTTTCTACATAAATAAATAATATTTGATCTGTTATAACAAAATGATGATGTATTCCTCACAAGAGGGACTTACTTTTTTTAGATTGAACTTAATTATTTGACTTATGATTCAATTTTACAATTACGTCATCTTGTTTTACCAACCTTTTCCATGTGTTCTTCTCGAGTAAGGATCCTCTCCATCTCATCACTATCCATTACTTAATGCTAGGATCGTTAGATCGTTTCGAGATAATATTTATACCGTTGATAAGTAATGGAGAGGGAAAGTAATGGAGAGGATCCAAATTGTTTCTTCTCTATAAGGTAATGGACCATGTTATCACAAATGCGCTCCACCAAAAATTAGCCCTTCTATTTAAATTATAGTGGCCATTGACTTGGAAATATTAGGGCTTTACTCTACCTAATTAAATCTCCACAATTTTTGTTTCTTAGCTTAATTAATTGATCACTATTGTTACAAGATTGTTTGTGAAGAAGGAAGATTTCTCTTAATATAAATAAATCTTTGAGATCGAGGAAGTGATTTTGAACAAAGAAATCGTTAGTTTTAAATGGTAATTAGATCATAATCGAATGTACACGGTTTTACCTTTAAAATACCGTTTTGGAATGTTAATATAACAAATTAGTTTTGTTATTGTGTACGCGTCAAACTTTTCCCATAGTGAACAAACATGATTATACTGATGATCAAAGATTTTTTGGGTAGCATAATCGTTAATATTAACTATTTTTATGGATTTAGACAACGAGTGGTACACTATACCGCTCTGATGATCCCCTCTATATATGTGTGAGGTGTTGGTATATAGCATGGGGCCGCGGTTGTATCATGTTTAACCGTTCTTCCGTTTCATTCATCTGCTTACCTAAATTTGATTAAAATATTGATCATATGGGATACAAACGTAAACAAATGAATAAAACGGTAGCTGTAATCGAGAGTGGGGGCCAATGCCATGCATGAGTTTTAAAGGTGGGTGTTGAAGCTTAGGTACAACGTGGGGGGGGGGCGGCCATGCATGAGTTCTAAAGGTGGGTTAGGTGGGTGTTGAAGCTTAGGTACATGGGGAGGGGGGGGATCGAATAGATAGGTTGTCTTATTACTGTTGTTGACATAAAATCTTTGTCATTGAAAATGGAGTGAAGGCTTTCTTTTGTTTCCAACCAGGCCAATTCAAGTAGTCCTTTTCTATGACTTCTAGCTAACAGAAAGAAGCCCCAATTGTAGCTTTTCGATCTTCTATTTCCCACCATATATGCATGTTGAATGTTGATGATGTTCTACCAATTTCAATTCAACTTCCAAATCTGACTTTAATTATTCATCACCTTCCATCTCTAACTTAAACCTCATCCGTCTTGCTTGTTCATTTGTGTAGCCTGACCTTTATATCGTGTAATTTTAAATTTTTTAAAATTTAACATAAACGAATGATTAGAATGGAAGGAGTAATTTTGTGCTACGTACTCTATTAGTAACATCTGAGAGTCGGAAAGAGTCCACCTCACAAGACAAGAGGATTCTACTCTAAAACCAATTGACAATAGAGGAAGTAACCCCTTAACTTAGTCGTAATATGTGTATACTATTTTTTTGAGATTCATGATTACGTGTACTGTGTAGCTTAGGTGGTAGTAAAATTACAATGACATTTTGGGTCTCTTAGAACAATTTAGTCATTGTACAAGCAAGTGAACCATCTTAAAGTTGATAGACAGTTTACCTAGAGAATTGGTGCATTACATACTACTCTTAAACAAATTAAAGTACTTAATTGCATGAACCAATAAGATTTTGGTCTAGCTTATTTAAATACACAAGTTTACTGTACTAATTTGACTAATACTACTGTAGTAATGTTAAATTTGATGAGGTAGAGTTTTACCGTGCTGTCCGTAAAATTCTACCCAACTCAAATCTGGACTACATCAAACAATTTACCCACAAAAAAAACATGTTACTATCTTCGGTCAGAATTAATTGTCTCATTTAATGAATATTTGTAACAGGTATTTTATAAAAAATGAGACAATAATTTGTGAACGAAACGAGCGGGAAGTAATACTAAATAAAGCAATAAAATTGCATAATAAATAATGAGTATAATGACGTCATCATGTGGAATGGGGATGAATGATGAATGAGTTGATCATGTTAGTAATGGTGCAATGGTGTTGTCAAGGTGGTTGTCTTTTGCTTTTTCTGATCTACCCACTTTAATTTGCTGCCTCATAGTCATAGATCATTATTATGTCCTCCTTCCCTTGTCACACTCTATTTCCTTAATTAGGTATATTCGGTAATAGTAAATTTCGGTTTGATTGATTCTAACTAGCTCCTAATTACTTGAACTGGCAAATGGGTGAATCGAGTATGGTCATTTTATGATTTGTGAGAATTAAGAGCATATTAGACCCCGGTCGTTTTCAGGTGTCGTCTGTGTTATATAATCAACTTGTTAGAAATATCGTTCAAAATTTCATTCGGGTGGGCTTGGCTTAGGTCTAAATCAAAATGGGTGTTATACTAATAAACTTAAAAATAGGGCAAAATGTATGTGTATGTAGGATGTAACTTGGGGAGTCGGGCATATATAACACCCATCCATTTTAATTTAGCGAGGCCTAATTGTTGGTTGCTATCAAATTAGGCCAGTTTTAACTTTTAAGGGTAGTAATGATATATATATGATGTACGTATAGCTAATTAATTCACAATTATTCCTAATCTTTGCTTAACTACTCCTCTCCCAACACATATACCTATTCAATATATTTTCTATGTCCTGAGCTTCCTTCATGTTGATTATCTAATGAGAGGAGCAAACTCAAATTGTACAAAACAGAAAAGTGTAGCTACCATTGCATTGCTTGCTTAACTTAGGTATGACTTCTTCACGGTTACAAAGATTATCGTAATAAGTTTATGTTAATTAGTCATCACGATCGTTAAGTACACTAATGTTGTATGTTTCACTCTGTATATGTGCTCGTTTGTATATACAAATGTTAAGTTCTGGAGTTAGAGACACCACGAAACTAAAATTTTGTACATATATATACTTATTAAAATATGTTTCAAAAACTCAGAGAAACATAGTCATAGACTCATAGTTTTTTTTGTTTTTTTTTGTTTTTTTTTGTCGGCTGACTCATAGTTAATTAAGTCAAGTCGGTGATTTAAAACATTATGTGCATGAGAATCATATATATGATGATGCCATCTTGATTGATAGGGCCGGGTTTCTTGCATATGAAATATAGTACTCACTCGATCATTTGGTAAACAAATTAAATGATGGAGACGGGAAGAGTATTAGGTTAGAATGATAGGTAGGAGAGTGAGTGAAGTTGGCATGTTCCAAATGAATTGGGGCCGGGTCATTTTCCTTTGCAACACCAATGAATCATGAATCATGAATCATGAATGATTGTTGATTGTTGGATTCTCTCTTCTTGTGTTTTGCCATGTGACCAACCCTTTTCTCATCTGTGTTACCTAACTACTTATTCCTGTCTTCCTATTAAGGGTATGCATGTACATGTACTACTCTAATTAAACTCTAAACACTGTTTACTAATATAATCCCATTTTTTGAATCTCAAATTCAGATGTATATATGTTCATCTTAATTAATTAATTTAATTAATGTGGAGAATTATGACAAGTCGTATACCTAATAATCAGTAGCGTGCGTGTGACACGAAACAACACATCATATATAATACTTAGACATACAATTTGCTTGTGTTATACGTTTAACCTATTAAGGCCTGCATGCATTATGCTTTAAATTCGTTTTTTCATCATGTATGTCAAAGTTATGTCCGATACTCAACATAATTCAAGTCGTCGTCTACATACGACCCCCAATCGAATACCTTAATTAATTAAGCATGCATTAGAAATAATGGAACTTAATTATGACATCAGATCTCTACATTATGATACATACTACTAATTAATTAATTTCATAGTAGACGACACTTGTCGATTGTGATATGATTAACAATTACTAATAATAATCTAATTACTGACTAATTAAGACCCAATGATCCAGGAGGCAGCAGGAGGTATGTGCTTTGTTTAACATGATAAGCATGTTAATGAGAGATGTACGTCCTTATGTTTTCACTACTTATCACTGTTACAACGTCAGAGGTCACAACTCCATCATGTGTGTTGGGTCAGTCACTATAATTTCCACACAGGTTACTCAAACACTCCATTTTTGTGTGCTGTCACCTGTCAACATTATCATGTGGAACTCGACATTTCAATTTAGATCAAAAATTAAAAATAAAAAGTAAAAAAAAATTGACACATTCCACATGTGTTCGACACGTAATTGGAAAGTCTGAGTAACAAAGCATAATTGTAATCTAAGCACTGGTATTTAGTGTTGTACTTAGTAATTAATTAATTAATTAATTAATTAAGCTTACTTGTTGTCTTTTCATGCTTATGAAAAGCCATCATAGGTTGCTTTAGATCAACCATTCAACATTTAATTAATAATCAAATAATACAAAGTACGTGGTAGTAATTAATTAATTAATTAATTAATTAAATTAATAATAGTGAAGATAATAAATAATTGTTGAATGATCAACCAATTATGAGTCCATGCCTTGTGAAAAAAGACTTAATTAAGTTTGTATAGGTTGTTAGGTATGTAGAGGCAGACACATCAAATTATGTTGTGCACAACTTTTCTTCATCCCAATCCCATGCATCCCATGCATGTATACATTATATGTCCCTTCTCTTTTATATATATCCTCGAAAAAATAAATTATCGTAAAATAAACTCCTCAAATAATTCATAATTCTAAAGTTATAAAGTTTGATATACTGTAGTAAACTTGTCCTAAAAACTCGAAAGAACACGTCTTTGTCTAAGATGGTTCTTGAAAACCAGTTGATATAAATGTTTTGGCCTCGATTGTGACATGATTATTGGTTGCATATATAATAATACGATAAACCGAATTATTTTATTTTATAAGCAATGGGACAGGTAATAAGGGGACCTCTTGAATTAATATATTATATACTCATATTTAAAGGAAATTAGAAGTTTTGATTGGGTTAGCAAGAGCATATACTCATAGTTTATATAAAATCTAACAAAGCTTTCATATATATATTATCATCACCATCATTTTAGAAAAAAATAAATGTTTATGTCTTGATCACCAACTGGCTATTTGAGTCAGTATCACTATATATATATAAGAGACGGTCTTTCAATAGTGTTAATGACAGACCTCTCACATGAAGAACATTTCATTTTCTTTAATTCAGTGTGAGACGCTCCTTCAGAAAACTTATTCGTGTGTACAATAGGCAAGAATATAATAGTCTTCCCTTAGATTTATTTCTCATTCTTTAATTTTGAAGATAATACGAGTAGTATAATATGAACAATGGAGTACATTTATTTATTTATTTTTATTGAAAATACTTGTGTGTGTGTGTGTATATGAACTTGGTTGACTGGTAGTTATATGTGTTGGTTGATGTCAAGAGTGTTTGTTTTTCCTTCTTTTGTTTGTCCCACATAGGAAGAGTTAGGAACTTAAGTGGTGTTTATAAGGGTTCCTTCTTAGTGGGTTAGTAAGTGTGTAGTGGAGTGGGCCTTTTATGGTGGAGGGTTGTGTTGGGCTGGACTGACCAACACGCACGCGCGCGTGCGGCTCGGCCCGGCTCGGTCTCATGTCCTATATATACCGGGTCTCTCGTCTTCCTCAATACACACAGAAATACACAATTTCTTCCTTCTCCCTCTCTCCTCTTTTCCTCATAATTCTGGGTACTGTTATACTCGTTCCAAAGCACCAAGTCTCGAGTGGTCGAATCTCGGTGTTGCAGTGTTAACCTTGGGAAACTAGCGGCATTGTAGGCGATAACCACCGGAGTCGCACCGATATAGTTTTCAAGTCAGTGGTCTCCATACCACGACACTGCCTCTTCGTTACGGTTCTGCTACTGTTGCCTTCGATTTTGCTGCCTTTTCTCGCTGCCTACTGTCCGATTTGTTGTTGCCTTCTCGGTTGATTGGTCCATAATTCTTCTCCTCTTTTTCGTTTCTGTTCTGTCTGTGTTCCTTAGAACCAACAATTTGAAAACTATATTATAATTTGTGTCGCAAAACAGAAAACGATTTATTATGGCTGTTGTGTCAACCAAGTTTGCTGCCGATTTGTCGAAATTGGAACCGCTGGATGGTCTTAATTATAAAAGGTGGTCTCAAAAACTTTTAATGTTTTTCGAACAATTGGAAATCGACTATGTTCTGTTTGAAGAGAAACCCGTTTTAATTGTTGCGTCCACCGCGGCCGAGGCCACACCTCCTTCCACAGCCACGGTTAAGTCCAATGAGGAAAAACTTAAGAAATATGATAAAGATAATAAGGCGGTTAGATATCATCTTCTTAATCACATGACCAACACCCTTTTCGACTTGTTCATGGTCCACAAGTCTGCCAAAACCATTTGGGAGTCTTTAGATAAGAAGTATGGGGCCGATGATGCGGGAAAAAAGAAATATGTGGTGGGTCAGTGGCTCGGGTTTCATATTGTAGATGACAAACCAATTATGGAACAAGTTCATGTGTATGAAAACTTATGTGCTGATGTTACAAATGAGGGTATGAAACTTGACGAGGTCTTTTTAGCTAATGTGTTGTTAGAGAAATTCCCTGCGTCGTGGAGTGATTATAGAAACCACCTAAAACACAAGAAAAAAGATCTGTCACTTCAAGAGCTCATAAGTCATATGAGGACCGAGGAAGCTAATCGCCTCAAGGATAGGTCTGTCCTGTTGTCGTCTGTCTCTACCAAAGCCAACCTTGTTGAAGCTGGAGGTCCATCTCATGGAAATAATAAGGGTAAGGGTAAGATGAGTCAGGGTCAGGGCAAAGGTCAAAAAGGGAAAGGTCAGGGTGCCAAGGGAAAGAATCAAGGAAACTCTACCAAACCAGTTCCCAAGATCTTCAAGCCGAATCCAAACGTGGTATGCTATGTGTGTGGGCAGACGGGTCACAAAGCATTCCAGTGTCCTCAAAAGAAAGCTGGTCAACCCGCTCAAGCCAACATTGCTGAATCAGATGATGATATTATTGCTGCAGTGGTGGTAGAGGCCAATCTTGTGGCGAACGCGAGTGACTGGATTTTGGACACAGGAGCATCAAGACATCTCTGTGCCAACAAGGATCTGTTTGCTGAATTTGAAGATGTGGCTGATGGTGAAAAGGTTTACATGGGTAACTCTTCCTCTGCGCTGATCACAGGAAAAGGCAAGGTCTTTCTTAAACTTACCTCTGGGAAAACTCTTGCTCTTCATAATGTTTTGTATGTCCCTACTTTGCGTAGAAACCTAGTGTCTGGAGCCTTGTTAAACAAAGTTGGTGTGAAACTTGTTTTTGAGGCTGACAAGGTCGTAATGTCTCGCAACGGGGATTTTGTGGGCAAGGGTTATCTCAGTGGGGGCTTGTTTATTCTGAACATTGATTCTTCTGCTTTTAATAATAATTCATCTACTTCTGCTTATATCGCTGAGTCTATTGATGTTTGGCATGCTAGATTAGGTCACGTGAATGTTGAATCGGTTAAAAAGTTGAAATCAATGTCGCTTATTCCTTCTTTAACCAACGAAGTCTTCACTAAATGTCCTAGTTGTGTAGAAGCTAAGTTTACTAAGAAACCTAGTAAACCTGTTAAAACTAGACATACGAGTCTTCTCGAGTTAATTCACACCGACCTAGCTGACTTCAAAAGTACTATGAGTAGAGGAGGTAAATTTTATTATGTCACTTTTATTGATGATTTCTCAAGATATACTAAAGTGTATTTACTTAAGAATAAAAGTGAAGCTGAAGAGATGTTTATTAAATACAAAGCTGAGGTAGAAAATCAACTTGACAGAAAGATTAAAAGAGTCAGGTCTGATAGAGGTGGTGAATATAGCTCTAATTACTTAACAGATTTTTGCGAGAAAAATGGATTAATTCATGAGACTAGTCCACCTTACCAACCTCAGTCCAATGGAGTAGCTGAACGTAAAAACAGAACTTTAAAAGAAATGATGAATGCTATGCTCTTAAGTTCTGGCCTTTCTGATGATATGTGGGGGGAAGCGGTGCTTTCAGCTTGTCACATTCTTAACAGGGTACCTCATAAGAAATTAGACAAGACACCCTATGAATTTTGGAAGGGTTTCGCCCCTAACTTAAGTTTTCTTAAAGTGTGGGGGTGTTTGGCTAAAGTGGGTTTACCGAGTTTTAAGAGGCCTACTATAGGATCTAAAACGTATGATTGCATTTTCATTGGTTATGCTCAAAACAGTGCTGCTTATAGATTCATGTCATTGAATGATCGTTCTATTTCTGAAGCAAGAGATGCCGAGTTTTTTGAGCATGTTTTCCCTTTAAAGAAAGTTGTTGATTCACCTCCTGAATTGCCTGATATGCCTATTAATCCTGTTGATAATTCTATGCACGCTAGTAGTAGTTCTGTTGATGATCATGCTAGTGAACCTAGAAGGAGTAAAAGGCCTAGAATTGAAAAGAATTTCGGGGATGATTTTATCACAACGTTCTTAACTGAAAATGCTAGTGATGATTGTGCTTGCTTTGAATTTGTTTCTGCCTTTTTAATAGAAGATGACCCAAAAACATATGATGAAGCGATGAGATCCATAGATGCTATTTTTTGGGAAGAAGCTATTAAAAATGAGTTAGATTCTATTGCATTTAATCAGACCTGGGAATTGACAGATTTACCTAAGGGTAGTAAACCCATTAGTAGTAAATGGATTTTCAAAAGGAAACTGAGACCTGATGGTACAATAGAAAGGTTCAAAGCTAGACTTGTAGTGAGAGGATTTACACAAAAGAAAGATATTGATTATTTCGATACCTACTCACCTGTGACTAAGATTTCCACCATTAGAACTCTTATTGCTTTGGCTGCTATTCATGATCTTGTTGTTCATCAAATGGATGTTAAAACTGCCTTCCTGAATGGTGACCTAAAAGAAGAGATCTATATGACTCAACCCGAGGGGTTTGTGGTAAAGGGTCAAGAGAGTAAGGTGTGTAAATTGAGAAAATCGCTATATGGTCTAAAACAAGCACCTAAACAGTGGTATGAGAAATTTCACAACACTTTGATTGAGGATGGCTACATAACTAACAATTCTGATTCATGTGTGTACTCTAAGATGTTTGGATCAGACTGTGTGATTATCTGCCTATATGTTGATGACATGTTAATTATTGGTAGTAATTTATTTGTTGTAAATAAAACCAAACAATTTCTGTCGTCAAAATTTGAGATGAAAGACTTAGGAGAAGCTGATGTTATTCTTGGAGTCAAATTGGTTAAAAACTCATCTGGAATATCCTTAAGTCAATCTCATTTTGTTGAGAAAGTGTTGAAGAAATTTGATAGTTTTGATGTTGAACCTGCAAGAACTCCTTATGATGCTAGTATACCTCTGCGCAAAAACCTGGGTGAGAGTGTATCCCAAAAGGAGTATGCTAAAATTATAGGAAGTGTGATGTTTCTCATGAACTGTACTCGACCTGACATTGCCTATGCTGTTAGTAGGCTAAGCCGGTACACACACAACCCTGATGGTGAACATTGGAATGCCCTCCGACGTTTACTAAGATATTTGAAAGGAACAATTAATTCATGTCTACATTTCGGTAGATATCCCGCTGTATTAGAAGGATATACTGATGCGAACTGGATTGCAGGTAATGATGAAACAAGTTCCACAAGTGGTTTTGTGTTCACTTTGGGAGGAGGAGCTATATCGTGGAAGTCTGGGAAACAGACTTGTATAGCGACCTCCACCATGGAGTCCGAGTTCATTGCTCTTGAGCTGGCAAGTCAAGAAGCAGATTGGTTGAGAAACTTACTAGCTGACATACCAGTGTGGGGGGGACAGGTTGCACCAGTCTCCTTACACTGTGACTGTCAAGCAGCCATCGGCGTTGCTAAGAATGATGTCTATAATGGTAAGAAAAGACACATTCGGATCAGGCACGCGGTGGTAAAACAATTCCTGAAAAATGGAGTGATTGCTATAGACTTTGTGAGGTCTGAACGCAATCTTGCAGATCCTTTCACAAAAGGATTACCGAGAAGAATAGTTCTCGAATCGTCGAGGGGAATGGGGTTAAGGTCCCTAAGTCAAGATTAGAGTATGAATCTTGATGGGCTTTTGAACTCATATTCCTATGGCAATACATTATCCATAGCCAGTATCTGGTGGTGCTTTGAGACGCACTTGATGGATTGTGTGAGCAAACAAAGGTTGGACTCATGTCCTTAATGGCTTACAAGAGATGTGCTATTGAGAAGCACTAAGCCACCTACGTGTGTGTGATGGTTGAGCCGAACACTCACTAAAACCAGGGTAAACGCATAGCGTTGCACTTTGAATTTGCGGAACGATCATTTCTTGAAGGTGATACGTGTTGTGGGGGTCTCAGCCGAAGGTCAACTAGGAATTCAAATCGAAAGATATTCACTAGTTGTAAGTAAGTTGTTGCCTCACCTCACTAAAACGTCAATTCAAGTCGATAGACATTGAACGTCTAAGTATCAATACCTTCCGTACCCAGAATTTTTTCCTCTCTTTTCTTTCTCTTTTTGTTTCCTCTTTGCCATCAGTGGGGGATTGTTGGTTGATGTCAAGAGTGTTTGTTTTTCCTTCTTTTGTTTGTCCCACATAGGAAGAGTTAGGAACTTAAGTGGTGTTTATAAGGGTTCCTTCTTAGTGGGTTAGTAAGTGTGTAGTGGAGTGGGCCTTTTATGGTGGAGGGTTGTGTTGGGCTGGACTGACCAACACGCACGCGCGCGTGCGGCCCGGCCCGGCTCGGTCTCGGGCTCGGGTTTGGGTTTGGGTAGAGCACCTGCGGTGCGGGCTGTGCCCGACTTTTACCTTTTTGGGCCTCCGTTGTGTTTGTCCAGGTTCATTAGGCTTGTGTCTAGGTACATTTGTCCAGGTGCAGAATCTGCCATTACGGGTGTAATTATGGTTGCTAGTCTCCGTGATTACAGCCCTAATTAGTGGAGATTTGTGTAGGCTCCTCGGTCTCATGTCCTATATATACCGGGTCTCTCGTCTTCCTCAATACACACAGAAATACACAATTTCTTCCTTCTCCCTCTCTCCTCTTTTCCTCATAATTCTGGGTACTGTTATACTCGTTCCAAAGCACCAAGTCTCGAGTGGTCGAATCTCGGTGTTGCAGTGTTAACCTTGGGAAACTAGCGGCATTGTAGGCGATAACCACCGGAGTCGCACCGATATAGTTTTCAAGTCAGTGGTCTCCATACCACGACACTGCCTCTTCGTTACGGTTCTGCTACTGTTGCCTTCGATTTTGCTGCCTTTTCTCGCTGCCTACTGTCCGATTTGTTGTTGCCTTCTCGGTTGATTGGTCCATAATTCTTCTCCTCTTTTTCGTTTCTGTTCTGTCTGTGTTCCTTAGAACCAACAATTTGAAAACTATATTATAATTTGTGTCGCAAAACAGAAAACGATTTATTATGGCTGTTGTGTCAACCAAGTTTGCTGCCGATTTGTCGAAATTGGAACCGCTGGATGGTCTTAATTATAAAAGGTGGTCTCAAAAACTTTTAATGTTTTTCGAACAATTGGAAATCGACTATGTTCTGTTTGAAGAGAAACCCGTTTTAATTGTTGCGTCCACCGCGGCCGAGGCCACACCTCCTTCCACAGCCACGGTTAAGTCCAATGAGGAAAAACTTAAGAAATATGATAAAGATAATAAGGCGGTTAGATATCATCTTCTTAATCACATGACCAACACCCTTTTCGACTTGTTCATGGTCCACAAGTCTGCCAAAACCATTTGGGAGTCTTTAGATAAGAAGTATGGGGCCGATGATGCGGGAAAAAAGAAATATGTGGTGGGTCAGTGGCTCGGGTTTCATATTGTAGATGACAAACCAATTATGGAACAAGTTCATGTGTATGAAAACTTATGTGCTGATGTTACAAATGAGGGTATGAAACTTGACGAGGTCTTTTTAGCTAATGTGTTGTTAGAGAAATTCCCTGCGTCGTGGAGTGATTATAGAAACCACCTAAAACACAAGAAAAAAGATCTGTCACTTCAAGAGCTCATAAGTCATATGAGGACCGAGGAAGCTAATCGCCTCAAGGATAGGTCTGTCCTGTTGTCGTCTGTCTCTACCAAAGCCAACCTTGTTGAAGCTGGAGGTCCATCTCATGGAAATAATAAGGGTAAGGGTAAGATGAGTCAGGGTCAGGGCAAAGGTCAAAAAGGGAAAGGTCAGGGTGCCAAGGGAAAGAATCAAGGAAACTCTACCAAACCAGTTCCCAAGATCTTCAAGCCGAATCCAAACGTGGTATGCTATGTGTGTGGGCAGACGGGTCACAAAGCATTCCAGTGTCCTCAAAAGAAAGCTGGTCAACCCGCTCAAGCCAACATTGCTGAATCAGATGATGATATTATTGCTGCAGTGGTGGTAGAGGCCAATCTTGTGGCGAACGCGAGTGACTGGATTTTGGACACAGGAGCATCAAGACATCTCTGTGCCAACAAGGATCTGTTTGCTGAATTTGAAGATGTGGCTGATGGTGAAAAGGTTTACATGGGTAACTCTTCCTCTGCGCTGATCACAGGAAAAGGCAAGGTCTTTCTTAAACTTACCTCTGGGAAAACTCTTGCTCTTCATAATGTTTTGTATGTCCCTACTTTGCGTAGAAACCTAGTGTCTGGAGCCTTGTTAAACAAAGTTGGTGTGAAACTTGTTTTTGAGGCTGACAAGGTCGTAATGTCTCGCAACGGGGATTTTGTGGGCAAGGGTTATCTCAGTGGGGGCTTGTTTATTCTGAACATTGATTCTTCTGCTTTTAATAATAATTCATCTACTTCTGCTTATATCGCTGAGTCTATTGATGTTTGGCATGCTAGATTAGGTCACGTGAATGTTGAATCGGTTAAAAAGTTGAAATCAATGTCGCTTATTCCTTCTTTAACCAACGAAGTCTTCACTAAATGTCCTAGTTGTGTAGAAGCTAAGTTTACTAAGAAACCTAGTAAACCTGTTAAAACTAGACATACGAGTCTTCTCGAGTTAATTCACACCGACCTAGCTGACTTCAAAAGTACTATGAGTAGAGGAGGTAAATTTTATTATGTCACTTTTATTGATGATTTCTCAAGATATACTAAAGTGTATTTACTTAAGAATAAAAGTGAAGCTGAAGAGATGTTTATTAAATACAAAGCTGAGGTAGAAAATCAACTTGACAGAAAGATTAAAAGAGTCAGGTCTGATAGAGGTGGTGAATATAGCTCTAATTACTTAACAGATTTTTGCGAGAAAAATGGATTAATTCATGAGACTAGTCCACCTTACCAACCTCAGTCCAATGGAGTAGCTGAACGTAAAAACAGAACTTTAAAAGAAATGATGAATGCTATGCTCTTAAGTTCTGGCCTTTCTGATGATATGTGGGGGGAAGCGGTGCTTTCAGCTTGTCACATTCTTAACAGGGTACCTCATAAGAAATTAGACAAGACACCCTATGAATTTTGGAAGGGTTTCGCCCCTAACTTAAGTTTTCTTAAAGTGTGGGGGTGTTTGGCTAAAGTGGGTTTACCGAGTTTTAAGAGGCCTACTATAGGATCTAAAACGTATGATTGCATTTTCATTGGTTATGCTCAAAACAGTGCTGCTTATAGATTCATGTCATTGAATGATCGTTCTATTTCTGAAGCAAGAGATGCCGAGTTTTTTGAGCATGTTTTCCCTTTAAAGAAAGTTGTTGATTCACCTCCTGAATTGCCTGATATGCCTATTAATCCTGTTGATAATTCTATGCACGCTAGTAGTAGTTCTGTTGATGATCATGCTAGTGAACCTAGAAGGAGTAAAAGGCCTAGAATTGAAAAGAATTTCGGGGATGATTTTATCACAACGTTCTTAACTGAAAATGCTAGTGATGATTGTGCTTGCTTTGAATTTGTTTCTGCCTTTTTAATAGAAGATGACCCAAAAACATATGATGAAGCGATGAGATCCATAGATGCTATTTTTTGGGAAGAAGCTATTAAAAATGAGTTAGATTCTATTGCATTTAATCAGACCTGGGAATTGACAGATTTACCTAAGGGTAGTAAACCCATTAGTAGTAAATGGATTTTCAAAAGGAAACTGAGACCTGATGGTACAATAGAAAGGTTCAAAGCTAGACTTGTAGTGAGAGGATTTACACAAAAGAAAGATATTGATTATTTCGATACCTACTCACCTGTGACTAAGATTTCCACCATTAGAACTCTTATTGCTTTGGCTGCTATTCATGATCTTGTTGTTCATCAAATGGATGTTAAAACTGTCTTCCTGAATGGTGACCTAAAAGAAGAGATCTATATGACTCAACCCGAGGGGTTTGTGGTAAAGGGTCAAGAGAGTAAGGTGTGTAAATTGAGAAAATCGCTATATGGTCTAAAACAAGCACCTAAACAGTGGTATGAGAAATTTCACAACACTTTGATTGAGGATGGCTACATAACTAACAATTCTGATTCATGTGTGTACTCTAAGATGTTTGGATCAGACTGTGTGATTATCTGCCTATATGTTGATGACATGTTAATTATTGGTAGTAATTTATTTGTTGTAAATAAAACCAAACAATTTCTGTCGTCAAAATTTGAGATGAAAGACTTAGGAGAAGCTGATGTTATTCTTGGAGTCAAATTGGTTAAAAACTCATCTGGAATATCCTTAAGTCAATCTCATTTTGTTGAGAAAGTGTTGAAGAAATTTGATAGTTTTGATGTTGAACCTGCAAGAACTCCTTATGATGCTAGTATACCTCTGCGCAAAAACCTGGGTGAGAGTGTATCCCAAAAGGAGTATGCTAAAATTATAGGAAGTGTGATGTTTCTCATGAACTGTACTCGACCTGACATTGCCTATGCTGTTAGTAGGCTAAGCCGGTACACACACAACCCTGATGGTGAACATTGGAATGCCCTCCGACGTTTACTAAGATATTTGAAAGGAACAATTAATTCATGTCTACATTTCGGTAGATATCCCGCTGTATTAGAAGGATATACTGATGCGAACTGGATTGCAGGTAATGATGAAACAAGTTCCACAAGTGGTTTTGTGTTCACTTTGGGAGGAGGAGCTATATCGTGGAAGTCTGGGAAACAGACTTGTATAGCGACCTCCACCATGGAGTCCGAGTTCATTGCTCTTGAGCTGGCAAGTCAAGAAGCAGATTGGTTGAGAAACTTACTAGCTGACATACCAGTGTGGGGGGGACAGGTTGCACCAGTCTCCTTACACTGTGACTGTCAAGCAGCCATCGGCGTTGCTAAGAATGATGTCTATAATGGTAAGAAAAGACACATTCGGATCAGGCACGCGGTGGTAAAACAATTCCTGAAAAATGGAGTGATTGCTATAGACTTTGTGAGGTCTGAACGCAATCTTGCAGATCCTTTCACAAAAGGATTACCGAGAAGAATAGTTCTCGAATCGTCGAGGGGAATGGGGTTAAGGTCCCTAAGTCAAGATTAGAGTATGAATCTTGATGGGCTTTTGAACTCATATTCCTATGGCAATACATTATCCATAGCCAGTATCTGGTGGTGCTTTGAGACGCACTTGATGGATTGTGTGAGCAAACAAAGGTTGGACTCATGTCCTTAATGGCTTACAAGAGATGTGCTATTGAGAAGCACTAAGCCACCTACGTGTGTGTGATGGTTGAGCCGAACACTCACTAAAACCAGGGTAAACGCATAGCGTTGCACTTTGAATTTGCGGAACGATCATTTCTTGAAGGTGATACGTGTTGTGGGGGTCTCAGCCGAAGGTCAACTAGGAATTCAAATCGAAAGATATTCACTAGTTGTAAGTAAGTTGTTGCCTCACCTCACTAAAACGTCAATTCAAGTCGATAGACATTGAACGTCTAAGTATCAATACCTTCCGTACCCAGAATTTTTTCCTCTCTTTTCTTTCTCTTTTTGTTTCCTCTTTGCCATCAGTGGGGGATTGTTGGTTGATGTCAAGAGTGTTTGTTTTTCCTTCTTTTGTTTGTCCCACATAGGAAGAGTTAGGAACTTAAGTGGTGTTTATAAGGGTTCCTTCTTAGTGGGTTAGTAAGTGTGTAGTGGAGTGGGCCTTTTATGGTGGAGGGTTGTGTTGGGCTGGACTGACCAACACGCACGCGCGCGTGCGGCCCGGCCCGGCTCGGTCTCGGGCTCGGGTTTGGGTTTGGGTAGAGCACCTGCGGTGCGGGCTGTGCCCGACTTTTACCTTTTTGGGCCTCCGTTGTGTTTGTCCAGGTTCATTAGGCTTGTGTCTAGGTACATTTGTCCAGGTGCAGAATCTGCCATTACGGGTGTAATTATGGTTGCTAGTCTCCGTGATTACAGCCCTAATTAGTGGAGATTTGTGTAGGCTCCTCGGTCTCATGTCCTATATATACCGGGTCTCTCGTCTTCCTCAATACACACAGAAATACACAATTTCTTCCTTCTCCCTCTCTCCTCTTTTCCTCATAATTCTGGGTACTGTTATACTCGTTCCAAAGCACCAAGTCTCGAGTGGTCGAATCTCGGTGTTGCAGTGTTAACCTTGGGAAACTAGCGGCATTGTAGGCGATAACCACCGGAGTCGCACCGATATAGTTTTCAAGTCAGTGGTCTCCATACCACGACACTGCCTCTTCGTTACGGTTCTGCTACTGTTGCCTTCGATTTTGCTGCCTTTTCTCGCTGCCTACTGTCCGATTTGTTGTTGCCTTCTCGGTTGATTGGTCCATAATTCTTCTCCTCTTTTTCGTTTCTGTTCTGTCTGTGTTCCTTAGAACCAACAATTTGAAAACTATATTATAATTTGTGTCGCAAAACAGAAAACGATTTATTATGGCTGTTGTGTCAACCAAGTTTGCTGCCGATTTGTCGAAATTGGAACCGCTGGATGGTCTTAATTATAAAAGGTGGTCTCAAAAACTTTTAATGTTTTTCGAACAATTGGAAATCGACTATGTTCTGTTTGAAGAGAAACCCGTTTTAATTGTTGCGTCCACCGCGGCCGAGGCCACACCTCCTTCCACAGCCACGGTTAAGTCCAATGAGGAAAAACTTAAGAAATATGATAAAGATAATAAGGCGGTTAGATATCATCTTCTTAATCACATGACCAACACCCTTTTCGACTTGTTCATGGTCCACAAGTCTGCCAAAACCATTTGGGAGTCTTTAGATAAGAAGTATGGGGCCGATGATGCGGGAAAAAAGAAATATGTGGTGGGTCAGTGGCTCGGGTTTCATATTGTAGATGACAAACCAATTATGGAACAAGTTCATGTGTATGAAAACTTATGTGCTGATGTTACAAATGAGGGTATGAAACTTGACGAGGTCTTTTTAGCTAATGTGTTGTTAGAGAAATTCCCTGCGTCGTGGAGTGATTATAGAAACCACCTAAAACACAAGAAAAAAGATCTGTCACTTCAAGAGCTCATAAGTCATATGAGGACCGAGGAAGCTAATCGCCTCAAGGATAGGTCTGTCCTGTTGTCGTCTGTCTCTACCAAAGCCAACCTTGTTGAAGCTGGAGGTCCATCTCATGGAAATAATAAGGGTAAGGGTAAGATGAGTCAGGGTCAG
The DNA here is from genome assembly GCA_958450325.1 of Agrostemma githago. Classification (NCBI taxonomy): domain Eukaryota; kingdom Viridiplantae; phylum Streptophyta; class Magnoliopsida; order Caryophyllales; family Caryophyllaceae; genus Agrostemma; species Agrostemma githago. The sequence continues at coordinate 72,272,803 of OY288246.1, forward strand.
GGCAAAGGTCAAAAAGGGAAAGGTCAGGGTGCCAAGGGAAAGAATCAAGGAAACTCTACCAAACCAGTTCCCAAGATCTTCAAGCCGAATCCAAACGTGGTATGCTATGTGTGTGGGCAGACGGGTCACAAAGCATTCCAGTGTCCTCAAAAGAAAGCTGGTCAACCCGCTCAAGCCAACATTGTTGAATCAGATGATGATATTATTGCTGCAGTGGTGGTAGAGGCCAATCTTGTGGCGAACGCGAGTGACTGGATTTTGGACACAGGAGCATCAAGACATCTCTGTGCCAACAAGGATCTGTTTGCTGAATTTGAAGATGTGGCTGATGGTGAAAAGGTTTACATGGGTAACTCTTCCTCTGCGCTGATCACAGGAAAAGGCAAGGTCTTTCTTAAACTTACCTCTGGGAAAACTCTTGCTCTTCATAATGTTTTGTATGTCCCTACTTTGCGTAGAAACCTAGTGTCTGGAGCCTTGTTAAACAAAGTTGGTGTGAAACTTGTTTTTGAGGCTGACAAGGTCGTAATGTCTCGCAACGGGGATTTTGTGGGCAAGGGTTATCTCAGTGGGGGCTTGTTTATTCTGAACATTGATTCTTCTGCTTTTAATAATAATTCATCTACTTCTGCTTATATCGCTGAGTCTATTGATGTTTGGCATGCTAGATTAGGTCACGTGAATGTTGAATCGGTTAAAAAGTTGAAATCAATGTCGCTTATTCCTTCTTTAACCAACGAAGTCTTCACTAAATGTCCTAGTTGTGTAGAAGCTAAGTTTACTAAGAAACCTAGTAAACCTGTTAAAACTAGACATACGAGTCTTCTCGAGTTAATTCACACCGACCTAGCTGACTTCAAAAGTACTATGAGTAGAGGAGGTAAATTTTATTATGTCACTTTTATTGATGATTTCTCAAGATATACTAAAGTGTATTTACTTAAGAATAAAAGTGAAGCTGAAGAGATGTTTATTAAATACAAAGCTGAGGTAGAAAATCAACTTGACAGAAAGATTAAAAGAGTCAGGTCTGATAGAGGTGGTGAATATAGCTCTAATTACTTAACAGATTTTTGCGAGAAAAATGGATTAATTCATGAGACTAGTCCACCTTACCAACCTCAGTCCAATTGAGTAGCTGAACGTAAAAACAGAACTTTAAAAGAAATGATGAATGCTATGCTCTTAAGTTCTGGCCTTTCTGATGATATGTGGGGGGAAGCGGTGCTTTCAGCTTGTCACATTCTTAACAGGGTACCTCATAAGAAATTAGACAAGACACCCTATGAATTTTGGAAGGGTTTCGCCCCTAACTTAAGTTTTCTTAAAGTGTGGGGGTGTTTGGCTAAAGTGGGTTTACCGAGTTTTAAGAGGCCTACTATAGGATCTAAAACGTATGATTGCATTTTCATTGGTTATGCTCAAAACAGTGCTGCTTATAGATTCATGTCATTGAATGATCGTTCTATTTCTGAAGCAAGAGATGCCGAGTTTTTTGAGCATGTTTTCCCTTTAAAGAAAGTTGTTGATTCACCTCCTGAATTGCCTGATATGCCTATTAATCCTGTTGATAATTCTATGCACGCTAGTAGTAGTTCTGTTGATGATCATGCTAGTGAACCTAGAAGGAGTAAAAGGCCTAGAATTGAAAAGAATTTCGGGGATGATTTTATCACAACGTTCTTAACTGAAAATGCTAGTGATGATTGTGCTTGCTTTGAATTTGTTTCTGCCTTTTTAATAGAAGATGACCCAAAAACATATGATGAAGCGATGAGATCCATAGATGCTATTTTTTGGGAAGAAGCTATTAAAAATGAGTTAGATTCTATTGCATTTAATCAGACCTGGGAATTGACAGATTTACCTAAGGGTAGTAAACCCATTAGTAGTAAATGGATTTTCAAAAGGAAACTGAGACCTGATGGTACAATAGAAAGGTTCAAAGCTAGACTTGTAGTGAGAGGATTTACACAAAAGAAAGATATTGATTATTTCGATACCTACTCACCTGTGACTAAGATTTCCACCATTAGAACTCTTATTGCTTTGGCTGCTATTCATGATCTTGTTGTTCATCAAATGGATGTTAAAACTGTCTTCCTGAATGGTGACCTAAAAGAAGAGATCTATATGACTCAACCCGAGGGGTTTGTGGTAAAGGGTCAAGAGAGTAAGGTGTGTAAATTGAGAAAATCGCTATATGGTCTAAAACAAGCACCTAAACAGTGGTATGAGAAATTTCACAACACTTTGATTGAGGATGGCTACATAACTAACAATTCTGATTCATGTGTGTACTCTAAGATGTTTGGATCAGACTGTGTGATTATCTGCCTATATGTTGATGACATGTTAATTATTGGTAGTAATTTATTTGTTGTAAATAAAACCAAACAATTTCTGTCGTCAAAATTTGAGATGAAAGACTTAGGAGAAGCTGATGTTATTCTTGGAGTCAAATTGGTTAAAAACTCATCTGGAATATCCTTAAGTCAATCTCATTTTGTTGAGAAAGTGTTGAAGAAATTTGATAGTTTTGATGTTGAACCTGCAAGAACTCCTTATGATGCTAGTATACCTCTGCGCAAAAACCTGGGTGAGAGTGTATCCCAAAAGGAGTATGCTAAAATTATAGGAAGTGTGATGTTTCTCATGAACTGTACTCGACCTGACATTGCCTATGCTGTTAGTAGGCTAAGCCGGTACACACACAACCCTGATGGTGAACATTGGAATGCCCTCCGACGTTTACTAAGATATTTGAAAGGAACAATTAATTCATGTCTACATTTCGGTAGATATCCCGCTGTATTAGAAGGATATACTGATGCGAACTGGATTGCAGGTAATGATGAAACAAGTTCCACAAGTGGTTTTGTGTTCACTTTGGGAGGAGGAGCTATATCGTGGAAGTCTGGGAAACAGACTTGTATAGCGACCTCCACCATGGAGTCCGAGTTCATTGCTCTTGAGCTGGCAAGTCAAGAAGCAGATTGGTTGAGAAACTTACTAGCTGACATACCAGTGTGGGGGGGACAGGTTGCACCAGTCTCCTTACACTGTGACTGTCAAGCAGCCATCGGCGTTGCTAAGAATGATGTCTATAATGGTAAGAAAAGACACATTCGGATCAGGCACGCGGTGGTAAAACAATTCCTGAAAAATGGAGTGATTGTTATAGACTTTGTGAGGTCTGAACGCAATCTTGCAGATCCTTTCACAAAAGGATTACCGAGAAGAATAGTTCTCGAATCGTCGAGGGGAATGGGGTTAAGGTCCCTAAGTCAAGATTAGAGTATGAATCTTGATGGGCTTTTGAACTCATATTCCTATGGCAATACATTATCCATAGCCAGTATCTGGTGGTGCTTTGAGACGCACTTGATGGATTGTGTGAGCAAACAAAGGTTGGACTCATGTCCTTAATGGCTTACAAGAGATGTGCTATTGAGAAGCACTAAGCCACCTATGTGTGTGTGATGGTTGAGCCGAACACTCACTAAAACCAGGGTAAACGCATAGCGTTGCACTTTGAATTTGCGGAACGATCATTTCTTGAAGGTGATACGTGTTGTGGGGGTCTCAGCCGAAGGTCAACTAGGAATTCAAATCGAAAGATATTCACTAGTTGTAAGTAAGTTGTTGCCTCACCTCACTAAAACGTCAATTCAAGTCGATAGACATTGAACGTCTAAGTATCAATACCTTCCGTACCCAGAATTTTTTCCTCTCTTTTCTTTCTCTTTTTGTTTCCTCTTTGCCATCAGTGGGGGATTGTTGGTTGATGTCAAGAGTGTTTGTTTTTCCTTCTTTTGTTTGTCCCACATAGGAAGAGTTAGGAACTTAAGTGGTGTTTATAAGGGTTCCTTCTTAGTGGGTTAGTAAGTGTGTAGTGGAGTGGGCCTTTTATGGTGGAGGGTTGTGTTGGGCTGGACTGACCAACACGCACGCGCGCGTGCGGCCCGGCCCGGCTCGGTCTCGGGCTCGGGTTTGGGTTTGGGTAGAGCACCTGCGGTGCGGGCTGTGCCCGACTTTTACCTTTTTGGGCCTCCGTTGTGTTTGTCCAGGTTCATTAGGCTTGTGTCTAGGTACATTTGTCCAGGTGCAGAATCTGCCATTACGGGTGTAATTATGGTTGCTAGTCTCCGTGATTACAGCCCTAATTAGTGGAGATTTGTGTAGGCTCCTCGGTCTCATGTCCTATATATACCGGGTCTCTCGTCTTCCTCAATACACACAGAAATACACAATTTCTTCCTTCTCCCTCTCTCCTCTTTTCCTCATAATTCTGGGTACTGTTATACTCGTTCCAAAGCACCAAGTCTCGAGTGGTCGAATCTCGGTGTTGCAGTGTTAACCTTGGGAAACTAGCGGCATTGTAGGCGATAACCACCGGAGTCGCACCGATATAGTTTTCAAGTCAGTGGTCTCCATACCACGACACTGCCTCTTCGTTACGGTTCTGCTACTGTTGCCTTCGATTTTGCTGCCTTTTCTCGCTGCCTACTGTCCGATTTGTTGTTGCCTTCTCGGTTGATTGGTCCATAATTCTTCTCCTCTTTTTCGTTTCTGTTCTGTCTGTGTTCCTTAGAACCAACAATTTGAAAACTATATTATAATTTGTGTCGCAAAACAGAAAACGATTTATTATGGCTGTTGTGTCAACCAAGTTTGCTGCCGATTTGTCGAAATTGGAACCGCTGGATGGTCTTAATTATAAAAGGTGGTCTCAAAAACTTTTAATGTTTTTCGAACAATTGGAAATCGACTATGTTCTGTTTGAAGAGAAACCCGTTTTAATTGTTGCGTCCACCGCGGCCGAGGCCACACCTCCTTCCACAGCCACGGTTAAGTCCAATGAGGAAAAACTTAAGAAATATGATAAAGATAATAAGGCGGTTAGATATCATCTTCTTAATCACATGACCAACACCCTTTTCGACTTGTTCATGGTCTACAAGTCTGCCAAAACCATTTGGGAGTCTTTAGATAAGAAGTATGGGGCCGATGATGCGGGAAAAAAGAAATATGTGGTGGGTCAGTGGCTCGGGTTTCATATTGTAGATGACAAACCAATTATGGAACAAGTTCATGTGTATGAAAACTTATGTGCTGATGTTACAAATGAGGGTATGAAACTTGACGAGGTCTTTTTAGCTAATGTGTTGTTAGAGAAATTCCCTGCGTCGTGGAGTGATTATAGAAACCACCTAAAACACAAGAAAAAAGATCTGTCACTTCAAGAGCTCATAAGTCATATGAGGACCGAGGAAGCTAATCGCCTCAAGGATAGGTCTGTCCTGTTGTCGTCTGTCTCTACCAAAGCCAACCTTGTTGAAGCTGGAGGTCCATCTCATGGAAATAATAAGGGTAAGGGTAAGATGAGTCAGGGTCAGGGCAAAGGTCAAAAAGGGAAAGGTCAGGGTGCCAAGGGAAAGAATCAAGGAAACTCTACCAAACCAGTTCCCAAGATCTTCAAGCCGAATCCAAACGTGGTATGCTATGTGTGTGGGCAGACGGGTCACAAAGCATTCCAGTGTCCTCAAAAGAAAGCTGGTCAACCCGCTCAAGCCAACATTGCTGAATCAGATGATGATATTATTGCTGCAGTGGTGGTAGAGGCCAATCTTGTGGCGAACGCGAGTGACTGGATTTTGGACACAGGAGCATCAAGACATCTCTGTGCCAACAAGGATCTGTTTGCTGAATTTGAAGATGTGGCTGATGGTGAAAAGGTTTACATGGGTAACTCTTCCTCTGCGCTGATCACAGGAAAAGGCAAGGTCTTTCTTAAACTTACCTCTGGGAAAACTCTTGCTCTTCATAATGTTTTGTATGTCCCTACTTTGCGTAGAAACCTAGTGTCTGGAGCCTTGTTAAACAAAGTTGGTGTGAAACTTGTTTTTGAGGCTGACAAGGTCGTAATGTCTCGCAACGGGGATTTTGTGGGCAAGGGTTATCTCAGTGGGGGCTTGTTTATTCTGAACATTGATTCTTCTGCTTTTAATAATAATTCATCTACTTCTGCTTATATCGCTGAGTCTATTGATGTTTGGCATGCTAGATTAGGTCACGTGAATGTTGAATCGGTTAAAAAGTTGAAATCAATGTCGCTTATTCCTTCTTTAACCAACGAAGTCTTCACTAAATGTCCTAGTTGTGTAGAAGCTAAGTTTACTAAGAAACCTAGTAAACCTGTTAAAACTAGACATACGAGTCTTCTCGAGTTAATTCACACCGACCTAGCTGACTTCAAAAGTACTATGAGTAGAGGAGGTAAATTTTATTATGTCACTTTTATTGATGATTTCTCAAGATATACTAAAGTGTATTTACTTAAGAATAAAAGTGAAGCTGAAGAGATGTTTATTAAATACAAAGCTGAGGTAGAAAATCAACTTGACAGAAAGATTAAAAGAGTCAGGTCTGATAGAGGTGGTGAATATAGCTCTAATTACTTAACAGATTTTTGCGAGAAAAATGGATTAATTCATGAGACTAGTCCACCTTACCAACCTCAGTCCAATTGAGTAGCTGAACGTAAAAACAGAACTTTAAAAGAAATGATGAATGCTATGCTCTTAAGTTCTGGCCTTTCTGATGATATGTGGGGGGAAGCGGTGCTTTCAGCTTGTCACATTCTTAACAGGGTACCTCATAAGAAATTAGACAAGACACCCTATGAATTTTGGAAGGGTTTCGCCCCTAACTTAAGTTTTCTTAAAGTGTGGGGGTGTTTGGCTAAAGTGGGTTTACCGAGTTTTAAGAGGCCTACTATAGGATCTAAAACGTATGATTGCATTTTCATTGGTTATGCTCAAAACAGTGCTGCTTATAGATTCATGTCATTGAATGATCGTTCTATTTCTGAAGCAAGAGATGCCGAGTTTTTTGAGCATGTTTTCCCTTTAAAGAAAGTTGTTGATTCACCTCCTGAATTGCCTGATATGCCTATTAATCCTGTTGATAATTCTATGCACGCTAGTAGTAGTTCTGTTGATGATCATGCTAGTGAACCTAGAAGGAGTAAAAGGCCTAGAATTGAAAAGAATTTCGGGGATGATTTTATCACAACGTTCTTAACTGAAAATGCTAGTGATGATTGTGCTTGCTTTGAATTTGTTTCTGCCTTTTTAATAGAAGATGACCCAAAAACATATGATGAAGCGATGAGATCCATAGATGCTATTTTTTGGGAAGAAGCTATTAAAAATGAGTTAGATTCTATTGCATTTAATCAGACCTGGGAATTGACAGATTTACCTAAGGGTAGTAAACCCATTAGTAGTAAATGGATTTTCAAAAGGAAACTGAGACCTGATGGTACAATAGAAAGGTTCAAAGCTAGACTTGTAGTGAGAGGATTTACACAAAAGAAAGATATTGATTATTTCGATACCTACTCACCTGTGACTAAGATTTCCACCATTAGAACTCTTATTGCTTTGGCTGCTATTCATGATCTTGTTGTTCATCAAATGGATGTTAAAACTGCCTTCCTGAATGGTGACCTAAAAGAAGAGATCTATATGACTCAACCCGAGGGGTTTGTGGTAAAGGGTCAAGAGAGTAAGGTGTGTAAATTGAGAAAATCGCTATATGGTCTAAAACAAGCACCTAAACAGTGGTATGAGAAATTTCACAACACTTTGATTGAGGATGGCTACATAACTAACAATTCTGATTCATGTGTGTACTCTAAGATGTTTGGATCAGACTGTGTGATTATCTGCCTATATGTTGATGACATGTTAATTATTGGTAGTAATTTATTTGTTGTAAATAAAACCAAACAATTTCTGTCGTCAAAATTTGAGATGAAAGACTTAGGAGAAGCTGATGTTATTCTTGGAGTCAAATTGGTTAAAAACTCATCTGGAATATCCTTAAGTCAATCTCATTTTGTTGAGAAAGTGTTGAAGAAATTTGATAGTTTTGATGTTGAACCTGCAAGAACTCCTTATGATGCTAGTATACCTCTGCGCAAAAACCTGGGTGAGAGTGTATCCCAAAAGGAGTATGCTAAAATTATAGGAAGTGTGATGTTTCTCATGAACTGTACTCGACCTGACATTGCCTATGCTGTTAGTAGGCTAAGCCGGTACACACACAACCCTGATGGTGAACATTGGAATGCCCTCCGACGTTTACTAAGATATTTGAAAGGAACAATTAATTCATGTCTACATTTCGGTAGATATCCCGCTGTATTAGAAGGATATACTGATGCGAACTGGATTGCAGGTAATGATGAAACAAGTTCCACAAGTGGTTTTGTGTTCACTTTGGGAGGAGGAGCTATATCGTGGAAGTCTGGGAAACAGACTTGTATAGCGACCTCCACCATGGAGTCCGAGTTCATTGCTCTTGAGCTGGCAAGTCAAGAAGCAGATTGGTTGAGAAACTTACTAGCTGACATACCAGTGTGGGGGGGACAGGTTGCACCAGTCTCCTTACACTGTGACTGTCAAGCAGCCATCGGCGTTGCTAAGAATGATGTCTATAATGGTAAGAAAAGACACATTCGGATCAGGCACGCGGTGGTAAAACAATTCCTGAAAAATGGAGTGATTGCTATAGACTTTGTGAGGTCTGAACGCAATCTTGCAGATCCTTTCACAAAAGGATTACCGAGAAGAATAGTTCTCGAATCGTCGAGGGGAATGGGGTTAAGGTCCCTAAGTCAAGATTAGAGTATGAATCTTGATGGGCTTTTGAACTCATATTCCTATGGCAATACATTATCCATAGCCAGTATCTGGTGGTGCTTTGAGACGCACTTGATGGATTGTGTGAGCAAACAAAGGTTGGACTCATGTCCTTAATGGCTTACAAGAGATGTGCTATTGAGAAGCACTAAGCCACCTACGTGTGTGTGATGGTTGAGCCGAACACTCACTAAAACCAGGGTAAACGCATAGCGTTGCACTTTGAATTTGCGGAACGATCATTTCTTGAAGGTGATACGTGTTGTGGGGGTCTCAGCCGAAGGTCAACTAGGAATTCAAATCGAAAGATATTCACTAGTTGTAAGTAAGTTGTTGCCTCACCTCACTAAAACGTCAATTCAAGTCGATAGACATTGAACGTCTAAGTATCAATACCTTCCGTACCCAGAATTTTTTCCTCTCTTTTCTTTCTCTTTTTGTTTCCTCTTTGCCATCAGTGGGGGATTGTTGGTTGATGTCAAGAGTGTTTGTTTTTCCTTCTTTTGTTTGTCCCACATAGGAAGAGTTAGGAACTTAAGTGGTGTTTATAAGGGTTCCTTCTTAGTGGGTTAGTAAGTGTGTAGTGGAGTGGGCCTTTTATGGTGGAGGGTTGTGTTGGGCTGGACTGACCAACACGCACGCGCGCGTGCGGCCCGGCCCGGCTCGGTCTCGGGCTCGGGTTTGGGTAGAGCACCTGCGGTGCGGGCTGTGCCCGACTTTTACCTTTTTGGGCCTCCGTTGTGTTTGTCCAGGTTCATTAGGCTTGTGTCTAGGTACATTTGTCCAGGTGCAGAATCTGCCATTACGGGTGTAATTATGGTTGCTAGTCTCCGTGATTACAGCCCTAATTAGTGGAGATTTGTGTAGGCTCCTCGGTCTCATGTCCTATATATACCGGGTCTCTCGTCTTCCTCAATACACACAGAAATACACAATTTCTTCCTTCTCCCTCTCTCCTCTTTTCCTCATAATTCTGGGTACTGTTATACTCGTTCCAAAGCACCAAGTCTCGAGTGGTCGAATCTCGGTGTTGCAGTGTTAACCTTGGGAAACTAGCGGCATTGTAGGCGATAACCACCGGAGTCGCACCGATATAGTTTTCAAGTCAGTGGTCTCCATACCACGACACTGCCTCTTCGTTACGGTTCTGCTACTGTTGCCTTCGATTTTGCTGCCTTTTCTCGCTGCCTACTGTCCGATTTGTTGTTGCCTTCTCGGTTGATTGGTCCATAATTCTTCTCCTCTTTTTCGTTTCTGTTCTGTCTGTGTTCCTTAGAACCAACAATATGTTGCAGGTGTGCATATAAAGAGTCGAGTGAAGCAGCTGTAAATTACATTATTATTACTTAGCCAAAAGTTAGAAGAAGAGGTAACGATTTGTATACACTAATAACTTCTTTATTAATTTAAATGGTGAAGTAATAACATTCAGTCGATGCAATTTTGATTATAAGTTGAGATCGAAATAATGTTGGTTTTGTAGTACTTACATAATAATAAGTTGACACATTTAATTTGATGTTAAAATGTCAGGTAAAATAATACTTAGTGTAATGATGAAGAGGAACCAATTGAACAAGATGTGCATGGCATTAGGTTTGAAGAATCACCCATCGTTATCAAATCCTCATCATAGTCAAATCATCAGTTTTCCGACAAATGTGAGGAGCGAAAGGAGTAGTAGTATGGTGAGGCCAGAGCCATTTGAAGAGGACCACAACCACCATCTTCTTGAACCGAGTAGTCCTCAAGATTCTAAATATGAAGCATGGATGGTAAGTCAAGTCAAGTCAGATTTAGCTGCTTACTTTAACTGATGTTAATTTAAGTTTAAGTTGATGTGTGTTGCTCGATTTCAATAATGTTTGGTTTGTGATTTATGTACATAAATATATATATAGGTTGATCATCCTTCGGCATTGGCATCATTTGAGAAAATGATGAGGTTGGCAAAGGGGAAAAATATAGTTATGTTTCTAGATTATGACGGGACACTCTCCCCAATTGTCGATGACCCTGAACTCGCCTTCATGTCCGACACTGTACGTTCTGTACTACATACATTCGCTCTTCTGTAATTTCTGTGTTTGTCGTTCATAACATGATGTATATTTTGTTGATTTATTCTCTCGTCGATTCTGGTCACAGATGAGATCAGCAGTACGCGAAGTTGCTAGTCATATACCGACAGCCATTATAAGTGGTAGAAGCAGGAACAAGGTCGTATAAAATTAAATAAAAGCATTCAAACTTTAATTTAATTTAGCCCTGTTTTTAATTAATTGATTTTAACAGTTTGGCAAACTAATCATATATTCATATATCGCGTGTTTTGTATAGGTTTACGGGTTTGTACAGTTGAACGATGTATATTACGCAGGAAGTCATGGCATGGATATCATGACAAGGCGGCACAGGCCTCTCGACAAAAAGGTTTCCATCACATCGATCTGTCTCATCTTTCTCTTAATGTATTGATTGATAAGATCGAGTGTAAGTAATTGTTTGAAGGAATGAATGAATATCTGAAGTTTGGAATCTGTTTTCCTGATAATTTAGGGCAATGATGGCAGTAGTATATTTCAACCTGCTAGAGAATTTTTGCCAGAGATTCAAAAGGTTGGCTAACTTTTCAGATGCAACTTAATTACAGCATTTGGGGTTGTACTGTTTTTTTTCTGTAATCTCATCAGTTGATGTTACTCTGTGAGCAGATATACAAAGAGCTTGAAGAAGCGGTGGAGACGATACAAGGGGTGACAGTAGAAGACAACAGATTCTGTGTTTCAGTTCACTTCCGGAGAGCTAATGAGGAGGTACCAAAATATATACTGTAATACTAATAGCGCACGCAGTCAGTTTAATTAGTGAGACGTTTTATGATCGTTTTCAAAACGAAGTCTTTTGATGAAACATTGTACATGGAATGTGAAATGACAGGATTATCCAGTGGTAGAAGAAAGAGTGAAGTTGGTGCTTGGAAGACATTCTAACTTTCATCTGTCCAAAGGGAGAAAGGTATGTAAGAGCATCAAGAGATCGAGAAGAGAACAAAGTACATACGTACGCATGAAAATTATTAGAATTAACACAATGCAAGAACTCGTTCACAGGTTTTGGAAATACGACCGTCTATAAAATGGAACAAAGGTAATGCGGTCGAATACTTGCTTGAGACTTTAGGCCTCGCGAAATCAAGAGATGTCCTCCCCATCTACATTGGAGATGATACGACCGATGAAGATGCCTTCAAGGTATCCATCAACTCGACCTTTTTATCTCTCTAAGCCATGTGATGAAATTGGCTAAACTGAACTAAACTACGCTGAAATGAGATGAAAGTAAGCTGAAATGAGATGAAAGTAAGGTGGAAATAACATACCCATAGACCTTTTATGTTGGGAATATATATGTGATCTTCCACATTTATAAAGTTCATGTGAAAAACGCGATGAAAATGTCTAACCTATAATATAGGATTTGATTTGATTTTAATGTTTTGGGACTTAGAGCATGGCTAAGTGTATCGGGGACAACATGTTGCAGGTTATACAGAAAAGAGGGCAAGGATTTGCAATATTAGTATCAAAGAAACCAAAGGAGACAACGGCTTCATACTCTGTCCGCGACCCCTCTGAAGTACTAACCTTCCTGTTACGACTGGCTCGATGGAGACGCAACTCTTACTCGGCACGTATATGAATATTAATATGAATGAGTAAGCCAAAGCACTTACTTAGTTGGGGCAGTGAGTTTTTGTGTGGCTGCCTAGTAAGAAGCTTTGGTCGTATGTATGTATGTTGTGCTTATGTTAATATAAAGGCAATAGTAGAACATACAAACTTATTATGGCTATAGAGATTAAGCAAGTTTTGCTTGCCCAACTAGCCAAGTGCCCTTTATTTGTGGGACTTGCTAGTATTTTCCCCAAAATTATTACAAGTATTATTATTAATGTGTAATTTCAAATTAAATTCATCTTCTTTTTTTGTGGTGTAATGTGAGCAGATAACAATTAATAACAGATTATCGACTAAGTTAATTGACATTTGGTGGATGATGAACGTGGTGAAGCCAAAATGTAGGACTTCAATTTCGACAGGACTTGCTTGAAATAGAAGGTTACTCAAAAACTACAGATTTGTTATATTACATGATCTTCAGAGTTGAGACTAAGAATTACATTCAGTACATATCCTGCGATGATTAGCATCCCGCGTAGTACTTCAATGTTACTACAACACGAGTCAAACCCACTCAAACTCTTTCGACCAGAAAAGAATACACCCAAAAAATCTGGATCAGAGTAGGTTGAAAGCTCCCTGGATTTGCCCACAAGAAACTTAATTTTCTTGATACACCGGCATAAAACAATACGGAAGTATGAAAGCTTGAGACCACTATAAATATCGGGATTCTTTGAAATTTTGATAAGTGGTGGGTGGCTTGGGGAGGTGCAAACCTCGGATGATGGTGATGGTGATGGTGATGGTGATGATGATATGATTTAACATTCGGGAATAATTTAGAAGGATGTCCTCAGTAGAGCGCAATGCCGAGTCCTGTTTGTGCTCCACATACTCCGAAAGGCTGAAGCATATGAGTAGTAGCCAATGCAGCAAAAATCATGTGCAACCACATAATAATCTTTAGGAAAATGATCAAGATCCACTGCCACTGTAATCATAGAAAGACATGTTACCAAAAAAAACATAAAATTCTGCACTTGTGTAATAGCTCAATCCATGGTGCATTCTTTCGACAAAGGATGTCTATGACCAATTGACCATTACCAGTACTGAGCAAAGTCAATAACACTTGAAAACTAAGCTCAGTTCAATATCCCAACTGATCTCCCAACAAGTCAGCAACCATACATTTGTTCAGTGAATAAGAAAATTTAGGAGATACAAATGTGTCTGTTTTAATAGGATGCAAACCCCCCCCCCCCCCCCCCCCCCCCCCCAAGTAATTTGAGCACTCGGTCCACGCAATTCTGCAATGCAGCGGATTTAGGAAGGGGCCCGGGATTGAAAGTGGCAAGTACCCCTCCCCAGGATCTAGAAATTAACAAGTATTTGCCATATGCATATAACTAGACAATGTACCTAAGTTGATAAAACTCTTTATGTTTGCAATTGAACTTTCCTGCGTTTTTGGGCCCTTACTCTTTACGGAGTATCATTTACTCTTAATCTAGACTCTAGAGTTAAAAAATGGTTGCTAACATGAACTGAACCTCAGACATCTCTGTTCCGTACTATATCTCAACCATTGAACATTTGAGCCACTAATGTTGTTCAACTAGGTTTCAAAAATAAAAATGCGGTTTTTTGCGATGGAAAATAAATTGTGCCGCCAAAAGATAAAATCAAGGGTCCAACATGGGTTGCAGAACCCTTTCAATGAAACATGACAAAAAAAAATTGTAAAAGGACAAAATAAATGAAATGAGAATTACTTCACTTAGAAAAAAAACCACAGATACAGATCTAAAGTCAGTTGAAAGTTTTACCTCAGAAACCTAGGGGGAGATGCATAGTCCGGTAAAGTTGGACTTGGCCCTACATCTCCCTCAAAATTATGCGGCTCATGGGAACCTCCCTCTGGACACCCATTGAACTCTCGTACTTGTGGTCCCACAAAATGCTCTGGTCGGACAGACCCAAATTGCAGATTGTCAGTCCACGAGCCGTAATCAGTAGGGTGAGGAGGATAGGGATATAGCATAACAAGACGGTGTAGAGGATTGCCAGCCGAAGAAACTTCATCATTGTGTTCAGAATGCACCTGGTACACTGAATAATCAACAGCGTCAGGAACATACTGTGTAGAATTTGAAGGGGATGGGCAGTTTGACAAACAATATAATGGGTTAGAGTTCTCCTGGAAGGTATCCCACGTTCTATCAGTCTGGGAAATATTAGTTGCTGACCGGTCTATCTTTGCATTTTTCTTCTCATAGTAGTTTTGAGATTGACCACGGCCACCAAATCGAGGCTTGTAGACATTTCGATTTGCTTCTCTGTCACCATTATTCTCATTCCTGTCATGACTGTAGCCCCCTCGATACTGCCTGGGTGTAGGACTTTGGCGATCCTTCATTACGTTCTGAAACAAGTGAGAGCAAATTATATGACATACATCAGATACTAGTAAAACATTAGCCATTTCTTATGTTTGATAAAGTTAGAGATAACCAATGGACGAACAAAATGGTCCAAAACTCTACTTAACTCCGGTAGCTCCCTCTGTCTCACCCATTTCTTCACATTTGCTACGGGTGAGTAATTGAGTTGTTAACAATTTACTCAATAAAGAAGCATAGAGAATCTGTTGAAACACCTTGAAAAGGAAAATGTAAAGAAATGGGTGAGATTGAGGGAGTACCAAGGAAGAACTCTTACTGGGTTCGGAAAGTAAGTTCCAGTTCCATTACGTTGTTTAGAAACTTCTCCACCATAATGTCTAGAAACACCGGCAGGATACACCGGCACAGGTACTACATGAGCAAAGGTGTTAGAGCTTCCAGGAGATATTGTGTTTGAGGTTGCTTGCGAAGGTAGAGGTGGCGGATAGACATAAGGATGCCTAAATTGTGGTCCTTGGCACAGGCGCCCATACTGAAGGTTCTTCCAGTGGCTCGCAAAATCACTATTAAATATGTCGGAACCACATTCGTTAGAACGCTCTCCAGGAGCAACCACATTTTTCGACTCATATCTGTCACTACGGCTCAACTGCTCTTGCTCTTGATTCGTGGGGTATGGGGGCTTCCCTCTTTCATCATTGTCATGACCAGTGGGTCCACCAGAGCTTCTTTCTGCAGGTAAATTGTAACTGGGGACCATAGTTACGAAAGGTACAGGTGGACCAGCATGATAGAACGCGACAGGTAAGACTGAATGGTTATGGACGGCTCCCTGATGTGAACCGGGATGAACAAGCACAGAGCCAAATGGTGACATGGAATTCGGACAACTTACTTGAGGCTGTCCGAATCCTGGCATCTGATTAACCTCCAACTGTGAAGTTGTCACAGATTCAGCAGCTGACAATTGGACCCAATCTTTTCGATCATCATTGTCATCCTCAAAAGAGTGATGAGCTGGCTCACCTTCCTCTCGCCACCTATTATTGACTGTGACACCAGAATTCCGTTTGGAACTTCCTTTCTTCCCAAGTGGGTATTTCGACATATTTGCCATCCTGGTAGGTTTGCCATCCCAAGAACTTTCTGAAGAGGCCTTCGTTCTAGTGGAGGCAGAAGGAGAAGAAGGCGATAACCTGGAACTAGCAATAGATAAGTTCTCACTTTGAGGATCAATCTCTCTATTAGAATGATCATCAATCCAGATACCAGATTCTTCATCTACATGATCCTCAACATCTGGTGACACTGTTCTTTTTTCCAATCTTTCAATGATGCTTTCCTGTTCCGGTACGACTCTAAATGGCCGAATTTGCTGATGAAACGGCATTGGGAAAGGACCATTAGGATAGTTCATCATAGAGCCCCAATCTGACTCAACTGCCAACAAGTTTGTCGGATTCGTGCCGGCATAGTTTTGCGGATTAAATCCCATAAGAGGAGGAAATGGAACAAATGAATGAGAAGCTAGATTCACCGGTATTTGAACAGGCCCCCCATAATTCTGAATCCCAGAAGATGACAAGCTGTTCACAAAATCTTGCTCCTCCACAAATCCCGGTCTAGAATTATCTGAACCAGAAGCAACGCTATGTCGAGAAGAGCTCTCTCTAATAGAAGGTTCATCATCATCATAACAATTCGCAACATGATTTTCTATAATTCCATTGTCTATCTTTCTCCTAGAATAACCGGACCTTGAACTGGTGTCATCGTTCACCTTTTCAGTTGCCACATTGTGCCTAAAAGTAGATGAGGCTTCACTGGACATGTTTGTCAGTTCAGGACTGGAAGATGTCCTAGCAAAATGATGTGTGGTATGCCCACTGGTTTGTAAGATGTTCATCATGCAGGTTCGCTTTATATCATCATGTTGCTTCTTACGGAGCTTACTTCTCTCCGAGGTATAATGATTTACGCCAGTAGTCATTTGACTTCTCAATTCATCATTATCCTTCTGATTAGGAATACTCAAATCCTTATGAGGTTCTAAAATCCTAGCTGTTGGAAGCAATGGAAAAGTCTCGGGATGCATTGAATTAGCCAGAGAGTGATAGTGTTCGTCAACCTCTAGTTCACGACAGCTGAGATCGGAAATAGGTGCGTCAGGCCGGCAACCTTTCCCATGTCTATCCCATGTATTTACAAAGAATTGGTTGAGTTCTGGCACTATATCATCCACAGGACACTGGAATATTTTGGCCAGCTGCTGAGCCCCAAGACTGAAGGCACTCCGAATTCTGTAGAAGTTACCTAACAAAACAACATTAATTAGTGAAGGCTAAAGCTTGGCCAATTAACAACCTTGATCGCCATGGTACAGGCTACAAAGAAAGCATAAAATCAAAACTATATTGTATATTTTCATTAAAATTATCTGAGAAAATAACTTTTCGACTCGTCGTAAGAAATATACTCGTATTGTACTAATTAGGCAATCTTTTATTTTCTCAAATCAAAACACTACGATAAGAAATCTAAAAAATTAATGTATCATCAATTAGATTTCTATTAACAATATACTACTAAAAAGTATTAACTAAGTTACATATATCGTGCACGAGTCTATACTAGTGTGTAAGCCTGTAAGGTAGTGAGGAGTTCAGAAGCTGAAAAATCATATCCATTACATGATAAGTATTTCACTTTTTCTAGCCACAAGATGACATCAGTTTTCCTAAATCCAGAGTCCTGACAGCAACATGTATGTGTATAGTGCAAACAAAAAAGGTATAGTATGGAGATGTAGATTTAAAGGCACTAACATGCAAGCCAGTAAACACCATATAAGAATTGCCAACTACATAGTATTTTAAGAAGCGTGTAGTTTAGACAGCACCTTTATTCACACTGCGACCAAGATTGTTGTTTAGACGCAACGGATCAACAATGTTCAAATGTTTGGAACTGAAACGGGCTTCCCGATTTTCTGGAACAGCGGGAAAAACGGAGTAAGCTGTGCCACAAGCATCAAGAAACATTTGGCTAAGCAGTAAGTTTCCACCATCCCTCCGTGGAGGAGCAGCTGCAGGGTTTTTCAAGCACAAACTGCATCAGTCACTAGAACTCTTTACCTTCTAATAAAACCTATTTTTTACAGCCGAAGTTACCTGCCATACTGGGCAGCGAACTAATTGGTACTGGACCCCACAGGCTAACACAAAAGTTGGCCCAGTCAAATTTACTGAAGAACTCCAGGAAGCGATAAAGCACCTGCGCATAAAAACCTCATAAATAAAGTGGAATATCCAAACAAAATGCATAAATAGATGTCCATTTACATCCCATGACGGAGTAAATCATGTTAAATTACGCAGATACCTCAAGTGGCCCAGCAAACGAGTTGTTGAAAACATTGAAAATATACAAGACCAATGTTTCAAGAGCATATGTTGATATAAGTCCATGATGGGCACCCAGTATACGGCTCTCATAATAGCACCATGCTTTGATTAATATGATGCTTCGCTTAAAAAGATGATTTTGACTTATCAAGTTATCAACCTGAAAACAAAACATGGGGTGTCTGAAAGTTCTTAACATTAAAACAATGTCATTCCAGAGCACACTTTCATCACGGGGAACTATGATTACAAAATAAAATCACCTCTTCAAGAAAACAAAGGGTACATAAACCACCAAGTTGATTGAAAGATATATCCACCACGATGTTATCCACAAGGCACTTGATAAGCCTAACCTGCAAATGTATAGCAGCATAGTCAGACAAGATTCGGATATTAGTCGCTACAACCGTATAAGGTTTCTAAACCTACTCCAAATGCAAGCCCAAAGCCATGCTAAATACTCAAGCACACAATCAAGTGCTTTGTGTTAATCAGCTTTGGTCAATTATTTTATTAATGTACTTATCAATGTTATTATCTCATGTAGGATCTCAAATAGTGCACAACTTATAGGCTAAGTAGTCACAGCGATTAGTAAATGAGAAAATCAGCGATAAATTAAACTATTAAAGGACCCAAGCCAGTGGCAGTAAACAAAATGTCACCAATAAAATTCTCTTTGCAGACAGTAACTTATTTACTATCTGCACCTGTTCACTCAACCAAATAAATTTCCATCAGAAACAAATAATGGAAGGAATAAAGAATTTGTACCTCGGCTTGAATGAGTTGAACCTCTTTGACCTGGAACTCAGCATGCTCATTCTTCTCCTCCTTTTGCAGCATATCTTGGACCTCCTCAGCCCAATTGTCTTTCAAATTTTGATCTTCACTAAACGCAGTCAAATCAATATCCCCATCAGGTAGATAAGTCTTTAGAGGTACAGAACCAAAAGTAAAAACCTGCAAAAAGGGTATTGCAGCCAAGAAAAAAGAGATGAGATGAGGAGCAAGCACAATCTCAAATGGTTGATATAGAATTCGAAAAGAAAAACCACGACAAAAGTATACATTCTTTTTCAAAATACAGCAATCTAAAAATGCAACATCTAAACACCAATCAATACTGCTTAATATCCGTCTATAGAAGCCCAAATGAAGGTAAATCCTTGATACACGATTTGCCCCTCAAAATGTTTGTGGCACAGAAAAGAGAGCATATTTACATGTTTGTAAGAGCTTAGAGCTTTCCTCAAGATAACTGTTTAATAGTTGGGAATCTATTAACCTAATATGACGAGATGGTGACATGTTGTGAACATTAGCGCTGCTTGTTATTTCAAGAGTCGTATCAGTGGCACTGATCGAACACCAATACTGTTGGTTATATTAATGGTAGCTTCAGTCCTATATCGACAAAGTACTGGCCTTATGGGCCCTCATAGATCACATATCAGCAAGTGGAGGTTGTATTTGTCAAACATCAGCCAAGTATCAGTCATGTGCCAGCTAATTTTGAAAATATCAGCACAGATCATAGCTGAAATCCCTCCTTACTGTCTAATATGTTGCATATCAGTCAGCATAAGATATCTTGTTCATAGTATACAAGTTGTGCTTACCAATAACACCCACATTTAACACTCATAAAGTCCTTCACTTGAAAACGAAACCGCAATAAAACAACAAAACTACAGGCAACAAGTCCATCAAGACATGGCATAAGTAACTCTGTAATCAAGAGAGGGGAATTCAAACCTGGCAAGGCACACAATTACTGACAAGACGCTGGACATAGGATGCTACGGCATTCCTATGCTTCTCAGACGGCCGGTTTGGCTGGATGCGAGAAATGATTTCTGCAGTTCTCTCCTCAGCTTTTTTCCATCGTCCAGGGTCTAGAGATCTATTAATGGAATCCGCTTCCTCCACTACAAGACCGTTCGGACAGAAACCATTCTCTTGAGGCCATTCACTACAACCGCCCATCTCAACCTTTGGATGTTGTTCTTTCTTCTCAATTTTCCGTCGATGTTTCTAACACAAAGGAACAACAACACATTCCAAATAAATACCGAATGCAAACAAATCGAATTCTTAAAGCAGCATTCATAGATTCAATCTCTGCGCAAAAGGCATACCCACAAGAGTCGTCATTTTCAGCAAGAACTTGAACATTTCTAAACTCGGGATAGCAAGTCACAAAGTACCGCGGCCACTAGAGTACTAAATAAACATCGAAAACCCTATCCCCAACATCAAATGCAAACACTAACGAATTCCCAATGTAAAAAACGCTAATTAGCAGCAAGAACCATTGACATTCAAACATAAACAAAAACAACATTTTCATGATAACAATCAACGAACCCTAATTCTTGAGCAAATCATCCAAAAACGCAATCAAACAACCTTGAAAACGCACAAAATCACTACCACATAGCAACAATCAACACAATCGAAATGTAATCCCAAGCTACCAAACTTGAACATTATTACTTCACCTCAAAGCATACAGCAGAAACCATAGGAAAACATGCTAAATAATCAGCAAAAATTGATAGCAGTAGGTGAAGAAGAATCAGTGGGAGAGAAGACAAAAACGCAATAATATAATCAAATTTACCATAGAGAGAGTTAGTGAGGGACCTGCTGGAAACAAAAGAAAGGGATTGAAATTGCTGGTTGAAAGGTGAAGAAACCCTAAGAATCTGGGGAAAGTATGAAATTGGGGGAAAAGGAGAGGACAGGTTTCGATCGAAGTAAAATGCAAAGCAAAGTTAAGTTTTGGTTTTTTTCTTTTCTGCCAACACAACTCCAAAGAGAAAAAAGAGGGGTGACTAGAGTTGCACGATGTATACAACCAAATCAGAGAATCCCAACTTATTTTAAATTTACAGATTTTTTATTGGATTCCTTTTCCCACCATCTAATTCTGAAAATTCTAAATTACACCGTATCAAATTTGGTTGAATTACGGTCACATGTCATATTAAATAATTATGAATTATGATGGTGACTATTCTACTCGAATTTGTTCCAATGATTTTTTTTTTTTTAAATATTCATTTGTTATGTCAAGATATTTGTTTTCTTATCGTGGAATAATTTGATAATTCAATTAATATAACATTGGAAAATGAAACGATAACTAAACTTTATTCATTTATTTATGAACAAATAAAAAAAATCGGCAAAAAAAAACTTTATACGATAAAAACACTGAATTTTTTTTAAAAATTGAAATTTTGATATGAAAATGACACAACTTTACAAAAAGTGTTTCTGTAGCTATTACTCTAAATTACATCCATTAATGACAACGTGATCATTAATTATAAGATTTAAATAAGTACGATAATTAATATATTAAAAAATTGAAAGAATTATGGAGCTAAAAATTAAATACTCCTATATCACAAAAAAAATGCTTTCCTATAAGTATAAGTATAATCTTGATTATAATTATTGGATGTAATGATGTTTAAACTTTCAAGGCATATGAAGATAGATAGGCGTAATATAGTGTAAATTTATGAATTTTGTGCTTATCGGATTACCTCAAATAGCAACAAATCATGAATGCTCGTATTTATTTATCTTGCTTGCATTACGATTATTAGTATTTTTGGCTAATTGGTGTCACATACTATGTACGTATATAGTAAGATAGTGAATATATATAGCACAGAGTATTAGTCTAATACTCGTAGATGTCAACTAAAAGTTAATCGGTGAAGAAACAAGAGGTCGTATCCTGTGATGTGAGGTTTGAAATTCATTAGTATCCCAACTGTTCTTTGCGACTCCTTTCCTACCAAAATAATATGCAGGCGTATTAGGTAGTTATAAGTTATATAATACTTCTTCCGTTTCAATGAATTGTTTGCCTTTGCTTTTGGAACAAAGGGCAAGAGATTCAACTAGAATGTGACATGTGAAGCCAAAAGTCAAATTACCCATAAAAAACATTTCTAAAATAGAAAGGCAAACAATTCATTGAGACGTCCCAATATGAAATAGGCAAACAATTCATTGAAACGGAGAGAGTATGTGGTTTATTGTTGGTTGCTTATCTTTCAAATAATAAAGTCTTGTAGACAATCATTGTTGCCTTATTAATGAGCTTATTTTGTTTGACAAAGGCTAGGTTTAAACATGTTAAGGAACTTTAGCAAGTATTTATTGTCCTATATCCATATTATATGTAACAAGTATTTTAACGAAGTGTGACAATTTTAGTGGGACGAATGTAGTAGTATCTATCGATACTAATATACTCCCTTCGAGTTCCTATTTTTGTCCCACTTTCGTTTTTGAACTGAGTTTGATTTCTGTCCTCCTTTTCTTTTTAGGCCATCAATGTGTGGTTCACATTTACTCCCTAATAATAGGAACTCGGAGGGAATATAATACAGGAACCACGCATTGGTTTTTTGGCGCCAAAACACACTTTCTTAATATATCAGAATTTCCATAATAATCCATATATCCCTCCGAGTTCCTATGATTGCCCCGTTTCTTTTTGGAGTGGAAAATAATAAGGAAAAATGAGTGGTTAAAAAAAAAAGAAGGAAGAGAGATAAATGGGTGAGCGAATGTGAACCACATATTTATGGCCTAAAATGGAAAGGGGTAAAAGATTGAACTCAGCTCAAAAAAAAAAATGGGGCAATGTTAGAAACTCGGAGGGAGTAATATAAATATCATAATAACTATTAATCTAATATAATATTAATCCTAATTTTCATATTAATAAAAAGTAGATTCGATAAAAATACAAAAACTTTTAAGAGATAGTTTTCTCAATAACGTTTATGACTGACCTCCCACGTGATAATTTTTCTCACTAATTTTGTAGTTCGGTCCTAATATTACTCCGTAGGTCTCACATTAAGCTAATTTGAGACGGTGTCTTCGAAATCTTGTCATACATTTTACTCCACGATTTAGGGTAGTTAAAGGAAAAGGAGCTTGGGCACGGTGTAGAAAAAGCATGACATAAACAAGTTTTGAGGAATAGAGTGTCACGCAATGTGTTGCAATCACTCGTTGGTTGAAATTTGAATGGAAAGCTACTGCTTTTAAGAGGTGATTATCAAGACTTTTAAGAGGGGATTATCAAGACCGTCTCTCAGCAGACCTACTCATGATCTATTTGATGCAACATGATCTACTGGAGTACAATTTACTGAAAGATGCTGCAGTAGAAGACTCAAACAGGAAACCCCAATGAAAATGAAGAAGAAAGATACATCTGTGTTATTGAACTTCCTGAATTTAAATTAAGTGTGGCAAGAGCAACCAGTCCTGCCTATTTTGAATAATAAAATACACTGACAATTTACAATTATGGGATTAAAACAAGAAGAAATAACATCTCTCAGTCTTCTACTGCTGCGCTTTCGGCCCTACACTCTCTGCTGCCAAATCACTGGCTTTATAACTCGCCAAATCGAGCATCTCTGTTATTAACAGCCGCCACGACTCTAGTGTCGACTGGTGCTAACATCAGGTGTGGTAATTTACATGCTACTGGTACTGAGGAGATGACATCTATTGGTGATGTAGAACCGGTTTTTTCTCGATACTTTCATAATGGATCACAAAGTTTTCCTGCAATGAAAAGCATTAGGGGTTTAAGCTCAAGTTTATAAATAAAATCAGGAGACACGGATGGATAGATAATACCTTCAGGGATGTGTCCCAAGAATTAGGGTCGAAAGCAAGAAAAGATCCCCTTTCGTATGTATTGGTCTTCACAAGAGGATCCATGTTCGGAACTCTCAAAAACCACAACCGCAGATCTCTGTGATAAAACCAACCTCTATTATACCTGCAACAATATGACAGACAACAAACAATGGGTACTTTAGGCTTCACAAATTCTGCTTTGGTAGCATGGGGATGGGGGTCCTCTTATGTGCTACTTTGGTTACCTAGGGTGACATCAATATTATTCCATAAAAAATTCAGAATCACAAATATTTTTAACATTTTAAAATATTTTTGGCAAAATTTACGAACAAATTGTGCTCAATGCTTTGCCTAATGTTTTTTCTCCTCAAGTCATTACTCTTTAAACTATTCCGTCTAAGTGAGAAATTACTGAAACTATCAGGTAACGATTTTCTCGAGCGTACATTAACAAAGTCAAAATTACCAAAAAAAAAAAAAAAAAACTCCAAGACACAAAATCGTGAATTTTCCAAAATGTTTTAGAATAAACTAAGTTTGGTGATAAATGAAGAACCCGAAAAAGAGGGGATAGCTGAATGACAGAGGGGAGTATAAAGTGTAGGACATACAGCTCATATGCTGCATATAACTGAGCTTCGTCTTTTGGCATGCTGCAACAGATAAAAGGCTCGATCAAAATATCGCTCAAGATTCGAAAGAGATAATCTAATTAACGGTAAATAATCTTGACGAGAATGGTTAGTTACCTGTAAAAGATGTAGAATAGTGTCTGTAGCTGGAACTTTGCAAAATAAGCTTGCTGCAAGTGCATGACAAACATTTAAGAAAACAACACACACACAACCCCAATGAAAAACAAAAGCGTAGAAGCAACTATCTCGAGAAGCTCACATTTAAAACAGGAGGTTGTTTTCCGAAATAACATTCAGGTATGTTGAAATCGGGTTCACCCTTAGCCGGCTCATCAGACCAAGGAGAAGCAAATGTCTTGTAAAGATTTTCCGACGAATTCAAATTAAGTCCTAAAGTCGTCAAATCAATTCCTAGGGCAAGTGATGTAAGATCGGGATCACTCATTCTTATAACACTCAATAAACCAAGTAATCCAAAGGGGTCTGGAGCCACTTGCGATGATTGCATAGATTTTAAGCCCTGATCTCTAAAGCTTTGATTTACTGACGGCATTTGCTGAAGCCGAAACTGCGGCTGATTCTGCTGTTGATACTGCTGCATCAACTGCTGCTCATAACTACCCATATTAGAAACTGAGCCCGGTGAATTTAGGGTCCTTAGGCTCATACCAGGGGGTATGCTGCTCTGCATAATATCACCAAAAACAGAACATTAGAACATACTCCAAAACTATTTTTTTCCTTTCTTTTCCTCGCTCCAATAAAAATCTCAAGAAAACAGACAAGTATATGAACAAAATTTACTCCATTAAATTTGTACCCAAAAATGCTGTCATAAAACCATATAACAGTCAAATGAATCATCACAATTTAGATGCTGCTTATTAACAGTGAAAAAAATATAAATTACTGACAGATAGTGTATGTTGTTGCTGCTGCTGCTGTGGACGGTGAGATGAGTACATTCCACCCAAGTTGAATCCGGATCTTCCCATCTGCAACAATTATTTTAACATAAGGGACACACAGGAACAAGCCTCAAAGTTAGAGGTAAAAGAAATACGGAGGGCTAACTTAAGGACAAAATTTCTTTTTTTTGACAAATGGGGACGACTACACTACCACCACTAAAAAGGTACTCACAGAGAAATGTTGAGACTGCATAGGTACGCCATTATCATGGAGTTGTTCCTTCTGCTGGAAATCGATTCCATAATCAGCACTTCCAGCTATTAACAATTGAATTACATTAAGTAGTGAATAACTCAATGCATTAGGAAAAGAAAGGCAAAGAATAAACAAACTACGGAGTATATATAATGAGAAGAAATTCTTACAAAGTAAAATAAAATAAGCAGACAAAACGGTCATTATAGGTTAAGACATACACATTACAGAAATCCTGAGATACCTAATCAGCAGGACTGACTTTGCAATAATGTAAACATATAAATATATCATCCTCCTAAGCAACGTTAATAAGCTAGAACTTACAAGTTCCAAGGACAAGGGAAGAGACAGATCACAAAGTTTACTATCAATCACCACAAATTTAAAACTTCATCATCAATAGTTCAAGACTTGAAAAGAAAGGCACAAGTTTTAAAGTGGAGTCTTCAGTATCCACAGTGATATCAATCAAACGACAATACCAAGGTGACAGTGTAGTTATCACAGTGGAAGATAAATAAATCCAGTGAAATCTAGACCAACTCTTGAAAGGATATGGAGTATCTCATGTGCAAGTATCAAGTAGAGTCGTAAGAACAAATTCAATGACAAAAAAACTTATTACGAGAAAATTAATATTTTGATCAAAGAAATTACAATCTTTGCAGAAAGTTATGGTTAGGCACCAACCTTTGAAACCTGGTAGTGCTGGAAAATCTTCACTTTGGATGCTAAATTCCTGGTTTTGTTGTACAATGGGACTAACACCAAGGCCTTGTTTCCTTAGTGAACCTGTCATGCTTCATCATAAACCTCAAGCTACAAACACAAAGACTGCCGAAAGCCCTTTACCACCAAAAAAGCACATTAAACTTTTACCTATTTGCCCATGCGGACCTCCGGCAGAGTTTGGACGACTGCCTAGCTGAGGGAAATCATTCAAAGTAAAAGGTGAACTGTTATTGGAGTTTTCATCATTCAACATTCCCATGGAGCTTAAATTATTTACTGCCTGAACATGATTCTGCGAGAGCGGCCCTCCAGTTGAAGGATACGAGTTCCCAAACATAGAAAGTACCTGCGGAGAAGCTGAAAAAAATCATCATTAGGTAATGCAATAATCATGGATTATCCATGATGGATAACACACATCAGTCATGTCCACCCTAATAAGCTAAAGGCATTACACACAGTAAACCATCTAATGATATATGCAGAAAGACCTAGAAAGGTCAGCGAGGCGGTAAACTGAACTGTAATTAAAAAAATGGTTGAAGGGATCACTACAATGAAATAGAATGAGAGCATAGAAGAGCAACTGTTCTGAAGCTACACATCAGTTCCACTCTGAAATATAAAGACTGACAATCATTCAAAGCATATTGAGGTTGATTGTTACGATTCTATCAATTATACTATCTACAATCATCTTTAGTCAATAAAAGAAATGGGGCTACAGAAATTTGCTTAGTTGTTTTAGCAACCCCAAAGTCCAAACTACCTACAAACATAGACAGTGGTATCGCACGGCAAGTAAGTTGTGCTGCTTTCAGTAAACTCATCATTTCTCTTTTCTTTTTTCCATTATTGGATCATGTAGTATGTGATAATTAGGTTTAAGCAGTACCACCCGAGAATGTCACTGAAACCTACAAGGATATGGAAGGAAGCAATATGCATAAGAATGTGATACCTTGTTGGAGTACACTGCTATTTAATCTATTTGGTCCTTGCCCCCCTAAGCTTCCAGAGCCACTGTTCGTAGACATATTCAAACGGGAAGCAAGACCGGCCACAGATAATCCTCCACCTGAACTTAAATTTCTCCCTATATTGCCACTGCCAACCATACTTCCCATCGAACCAGAAACTCGAGGGCCTGCATTTCCCAAAACAGGGGAGACGCCAAGGCCTGGAACACCACTACGATTACCAATAGCGGAAGAAGTTGGAAGAATTCCGGGAATAGAACCACCAGCACCATTTGTGTTATTACTATATCCAGGGGTTCCCACAACATTCATACCTCCTCTATTGTTAATTCCTGAATATCCACCATGCAAGCTCCCATGCGACATCTAGAAATGTGAGAGCTAATGTTAAAAAATCATGCTTTAAAAAAATAAGCCATAAGGAATTCCAGCTCAAAATACACTGTATTGTTTACATCAAACTGTTACCTGAGACAAAGCGACAGGGATATTATTTGACGCATACCGCCCACCAGGTATATTACCTGTGGTTTGCTGCACCCCACCAGAAGCAACACTATTCATTGATGAATTTCTGGAGGAAAGTGTATTGGGAACGTTAAATCCACCATGCATACTGTAAGACCTTTGATAAGTTCCTGTATAAAGAGAGTATAAAAAGGAAACTGCATTAACTTCTTAACAATGTAATTTTATTCAAGTGCATCTAACAGCGCAGTAGTGCACCTGATTGTGACAAATCTGCTGCCGCTGGTCGATAACCTCTGCTGGATATTAGATATAAAACTGTAGAGTATTCAGTAAATTAATCCAACCAGAAACGATGATGTTCAATACAATATTTAAAGGACTTACAAAACAAAGTACACCAAGAAATGTACAAGGCATGTCATATTCTATGTTCATGCCTTAAACAAAAGATGGAAATGTTAACGTCATTGCCATTCAATGGTGACAATGATTCACTTAGTTGATGGATGAATACACAAAGACCCTAATAGCCAACGACGCATTGGATCAGTCTAAAGATGAATACACAATTCAAGGCTCGGCTTGACTGGAGGTAAGTGTCACGGGAATACGGGATTCAGGGAGCTACATGACTTATGGTACAAGTATCCACGAACCATTCACGATATTAACACTGGTATAAACCATCATATACTCATTACTAGTTACTCCAATATCAACAATCAACAAAAAGGCAAAAGGCCAACTTCTTGCCACGATTCAAAAACTGTCAATGTGGCCAAACTTGCTCCGGATACCATAAATATCCAAAGGTCGAATCTTTTTGAGGACAGTCCCAGTACTTATTTACTTTACACTCCATTTTTTTCAAACCAAAACAAGTGCGGAATCCGTGAACTACATTTTAATTAGACAAAACCTAATTCGACACCCAAATTTCACCCATGACAGCATAAAATCACACAAATTTAACGAAATTACCAGACGGGTAGATGCATTTGACAGAAACGGAATTTAACGAGGTGAGGAGGTGAAAAGTGCAACAAGATAAATTCTGGTAAAAAAAATCCAAACTTTCAAAAATTTCAAATTTCTGAATTAGGGGCTAACTCCTAGTTCCGCCACTGGGCAGATGTACTGAATCAATCAAACACCCGAAATCGCTTTCGGGTCAGATTTATCAATCCAAACAAAAAGAACACACTCAAATCGACAAAAAATTCAGCCCTATGACTAGTTTACTGCTCATCCAGGGAAAAAAAAACAAGAGGACCCAACATGAGATTAGATCAAATTATTACAACAAATATGATAATTGGAAAAAGGAATGAGAAAGATAAAGGGATTAGAAGGGGATAAGTAGATCATTGAAGAGTGATTGAGTAAGAGATGAAGGAGATAGAGATATGGAGATAGAGAAAGGATACCTGAGAGACGAAGTGTGGTCCGTGCGTAGATTGTGAATTTACAGGAGACCAGGGAAGTAAATCATCAACGAAGTGCTTAAATGTTTGATCCTTAACGAGAATACAACCCGTGTGCCGTGTATAAGCAGATAAAAGTTTTCTGAGAAACGGTCTCTCATTAACTTTACTGAGAGACAAGTACAAATAAAAGTAACAATGGTACCAAACCGGTACGATTAACCTAAAAAAGTATACAAATATAAAGATGGTAGGTTTGTTATAAAAACAGGTACAAAATAAAGTTGTCATTTAAGGGTACGAATAGTACATAGAGTGGTACTGAAGAATGGTCTCTCAATAAGTTATTGAGAGACCGTCTCTCTCAATATTTTGTGCTAGATGTAATCACGGTTCATATAAGAATTTACATTAATCGTGCATACGTTACATGTATTTATTATTTGAGTTTCAAATCAGATCGGTAATACATTTTACCTCGTGGAGCATCACCAAACATGTGGTATAAATATAGGTTGAAAATAAAACGTTGTCTTGTCCATTTTCCAAACGGTTCACAGGATTTTTGGAGATTCTAGGGGTCTGGAACAAAAATGATCAAAAATCGCATGTAGTGTTCACTAGGTTCGATAATATGGTCACACAAAATTTGAACAGCAACGGAACCATTTGAGGGTGTCAAAATGTGATAAAGCAAAGCTGGTTGATAATCAATTTGTCATTAGTCCGCGGCGTGTAGTTGTCGATTTGGTTTAAAACCGAACATGGTACCTCTTAAAGCGTCCCCAAACAAGCGATATAAATATAGGTATAAAATGAAACGTTGCCTTGTCCAACTTCCCGAACGACTCAAATTGAGGTGTGTAATACACAGTTTACGGAAATTCAGGGCCCGAAAACAAAAGACCGAAAATCGCACGAAATGTTCACTGGGTCCTATAATATGACACCACAAATTTTTTTGCAGCAACGGATATTATTTGAGGGTGCGGGAATGTGTTGTACCAACATAGGTTGAAAATCGATTAATCGTGAAAACGTGACATAAAAATAAACGTCGATCAAGAATCGACCAGTCGTGCAAACGCGACATGTGATTGTCGTATGAGCTTAAAATCAGACGGTGTATGTACCTCCTAAAGTGTTCCAAACACGTGGTATAAAAATAGGTTGAAAATTGTTGTTGTGTCCGAACTTTTAAACGACTCAAATAGAAGTGTACTCACTCCGTACCACTAAGTTTTTTCCACTTTTATTAGAATGTGAGGAGTATAATAATCAAATGGGGAGATCATTGTGGTACGGAGGGAGTATATAATAGAGTACACAGTTTTCAAAAATTCAAAGATTTGGAGCAAAAATGACAAAAAAAAGTGCACAATTACTGTGAGACGGTGTCAAAATACAACCAGAAAAGAGATCATTTCATCAGGTGGAGGTTGGCCAATCCGAAGAAAGTTGGCTTAAAAAAACGAGGAACACACGCACCCAAAGCCAAAGCCAAGAAGACGGTCCCAAAACTCACCCGCTTTTCACAAACACGACAAATCAACCCCAAATTAAATAAATACAATCAAATCCCATCAATTATCTTCCCCAATTTATTTACTCTCCTATAATAAAATATAAATCAAATCAATTAATTATTGCAATTACTCCGTACAATAAAATAAATCACAAAAACTGTACTTATCCTTTTCTTTTCCCCCCTCTTTTTAATTTTTAATTCATTTTTAAGGCGATGAGGTTCATGTTCAGCGTTCGAGAACAACAAATCTCATTCACATCCAGTTAGGAGAGAGAAAGAAAGAAACAAACCCGACGCACGCGCACTCCCCGAGTTGACTCACCCGAGTCACGCAACTCGACTCGCCACCGCCGCCGATTCCGCGTCTCATCTCGCCGGAGCTTCCGATTGCGGCGGCTAGGGTTGACTTTTTTTGGAGGGATGACGATGAATAACGGTAACGGTAACGGCAACGGATACGGATATGGAGCGACGGAGGAAGAGTTTATAAGAAGACATCACAAGCATGAGATTGTTGATAGTCAGTGTACTTCTGTTCTTATTAAGCACATTAAAGCTCCTGTTCATCTGGTATATGATTCTTCTTTCTTTTCACCTTTTGTTCTTCTGAATTTCTAGATTCTGTGAATAATGTAGATTTTCTTGATGTTTGATTGCTCTTTGATCTTTGGTGTGAATTTAATGTCGATTGAAATCTATCGGAGCATAGGTTATTGTTACGGAACCAATTCAACCACAACCTTGGGCCCATGGTTGAGCTCCATTTATAATCAATTAGTTATTCTATTGGATTGTGTGAATAATGTGGAATGCTATTTTTTTTTTTGGATTGGATTCTTGATGTTTGATTGTCTTTAGTTTGTTGTATCGGTGATTTCGCCTGTAAATTGCATGAATTTAGTGTTGATTTTATGTTTTAGCTCTACTGGATTTATCAAGTCTAGTGTGCTACTGAATCGATGAAAAGTGGCTTCGATTTTTGGTTTGTTTATTTTCAGCTTTGATTTGGTAGTTTGGGGGTACAATTAGAATGCAAGAATCAGGAATAATTGAATGAATAACTGGAGTATTTCATTGTGAAGGTACGGATTGTAAATGCGTAGTACTCTGTACAATGTTAATGTCGAAATCAGTGATCTTCAAGGATGTTTGACCCGTGGTTGTGAAAAATTTAGTCAAAGGTTGTTGAAATATTGTTTGAAATCTTTGTCAAGGGTTATCAAGAAATTTAGAAAGTTACCTGCATGTCGGAAAAAAAGGATTATAGCACCGGTTGCATAAGAGCATTGTACAAGCATATATTAAATCTAATTAAGCGTATGTTTTACTTTATTTTGACGTTAATACAAAAATCTGTTAGAGCTAATATGGACGAGTATTGTTTTTGAGTTGCATTATAATTTTTCGACCCAATATGCGTGTAAAGGAGCTCATAAAGCTCGTAACTTTTACACGTAAGCTCAACAGCTCGGAAATTTTAGCATCAGCTGCTGGTGTAGTCTACGTACTGGCATATTCCTTTTTACTTGTCTTGAGCTTATGGATATTGGTCTATCAACAACCAAGAATGTCGTATGTTGTATGTTGTAACTACTTCCCCTACTTCTACCATTGTTATGTTGATGAATAAGGTTGTGGTTTTCGCTTTTCACTGATGAAACAGACTGTTCAACGCAGGTGTGGTCACTAGTCAGGAGATTTGATCAGCCACAGAAGTACAAGCCTTTTATAAGCAGATGTGTCGTACAGGGGAATCTTGAGATTGGAAGTGTTAGGGAAGTCGATGTTAAGTCTGGACTTCCAGCGACTACTAGCACTGAAAGATTAGAACTTTTGGATGACAATGAACATGTTCTTAGCATCAGAATTGTTGGAGGAGATCACAGACTCAAGGTATCTTCGTTGCAATTTCTGTTTATGATTTATCGCATTTTCAGCTCCCTTCCCACAATAGTTGAGCTCTCTGTTTAAATAATCATTAGGAGTCCTTTATTCTGAAGTATGTGCGATTCTCAAAGCAATTTCATTGGTGTGCCATGGAGAGTCACTCTCCTTATTAATGATTTGTACTTCCTCCATCTCAATTTTATCGTACACAACTACACGTTGACTAAAGTTTAGATTTAAAAAATAGTAAGGAAATACCATTAATACTCTTTGACTGATGAATTTAAATATGAAGTACTCAATAGTTGAAATACGAAGCTTACTTAACTATGGGTAAAATGAGTAGATATTATTTGGAAGAGGGGACATTAATTTGGGATGTGCAAATAAGGGAACAATACATTTGGGATGAGATGGAGTGATTGATTCCATGGAAATGTTTTTTTTTTTTTTTTTAAATTCTATCGAGAGGAAGTTAACATGTTTTCCGCATTCAGAACTACTCTTCGGTTGTGTCCCTCCATCCAGAGATTATCGAGGGAAGGCCTGGTACGATGGTGATCGAGTCCTTTGTAGTGGATGTACCAGAGGGGAACACCAAGGACGAAACCTGCTACTTTGTTGAAGCCCTAATCAAGTGCAATCTCAAGTCGCTTGCGGATGTCTCTGAGCGTTTGGCAGTACAAGACAGAACCGAGCCAATTGACAGGATGACGGTACAGATCTGAAGTTGTTGTGGATAAATCAAGTTGCAGAGGAGAGACATTTGGGTTCGGCTGGTACTTCCATCTTCTATATACAACTGCTGCTTTCTTCACATCCCTGTTTTATAAAGTGATTGTGCATTTTCAAACTGTCGAAACCCCCTGCATATCGCACATATATATAGAAGGGTGCATAAAGTGTTCATGGAAGAGTAAAAGACACAGATGCTTTTTTTTTATCTTTCTCAAAACTTGATGTTGTTGTGCATGTTTCCGAGTTGTATATACATATAATGATGCGTCATCAAACGAGTGCTTGTAGATCTTTGTTGTTAGTGTCAGAAGGTCTGTGGAAAGACTCGAGAGGGTGTCCTGATAGTGTAGTTACAATTCGTGTTAGTGTAATGGGATGCTTGTAATTAGTTACTCTCTCTTCCAGAAACAGAAAGCTATCGACGTTTGTGATTGCTGTCATTCATTGTTTTCAAAGCTGTTTTTTGTCTGCGTCACAGTTGGCTCTGCTCATTTCATGTCTAACAAACATTGTCTGAACTTGCGAGTATTAGAGGTGAGCATCATATTGTAAAACGGTGTACCCTCTGGATCACAAAGTTTGTCAGTCAATACTTTAGCGGGTAAGTGTAAGTTGCCTGCGCCTGGACTTGTCACATCGTGTGAGTTAGGTTTGCAAGGAAAATATCTGGCACTGGCTAGTGTGGGATAACAGGGAAGTTTCTAGATGCCACTATTCTAGCACATTCCAAAATGAGGTGAGGTTAGGTTCGGTTAGGTTGAGGGATGATTCTATTTCAGTGTCCCTTTCAATTCATATGCCCCACTCCACTCCCACTACTCAATCTCTGATTTTTATTTTGGCGAGGGCTCATAATAATTGTATTACGAGATTGACTGCTTTATATAAAATGTTAATGGTATTATGAGAAGTTGAGAATTGAGAGTGTTTCTCACTTACCACCTCCTGATTAATAAGGAAGTGGGTGGGGGGAAAGAAAGTAAATTGGGGTCAGTATACAATGATCAAGGAAAGACCACTCAGAAAAGACTACTAGTTCCTTCTGAAATTCACCAAGTCTTTGATATGACAAATTGACAACGTTGTTAACTTGTGGCTAAAAACCACTCAGAAGATCAATGCACCTGAAATATTGTTTGCTAATGACATCTCGTACGTGCAAACATACTTATGGACTCCGAGGTCTTATTATTGTCTGTCCTCATCAATTTAGGGGCGGTTTTGTTCACTCAATTTAGCTATGAGGTATGAGTTTAGAATTAACCAAACTCATACCTCGTGTTTGGTTGACAAATTTTTCATTTCGATATCTATACCTCAAACCCTTTTGGTATGGGTTTCTCATATCCAAGGGAGAAGATGGGTATGAGAGTCATACCCTTGAAAACAAACTTTGTTTGATTTTCCGAAAGAATTTGTTCCAATTTTTTTTTTTAAATATTATAACTAAAATATTTTATTGAAAAACACTAATTTAAAATACAAAAAAAAAATATTTTAAAATTTTATTAATGTAACTCAGTGTTTTATATCGCTAAAAAGAGTTATTTTTAATGAAATTTATTTAGTTTTTCTTTCAAGTCAATTTTTTTAGATTTTATATAGTCAGTGATATAAATTTTTATATATTTAAAATATAATTATTAAATATAATTTTAAAAAAAAATTAGAATTTCGGATTTGAATCTCAATCATCTAAAAATAAACCAAACACCAAGTTTCAGGAATCAAGTTCCAAGCCCATACCACCCTGGTTTGATTCCTGGTTCCATTCTCATACCCTTTTACGAACCAAACGACCCCTTATGGTGTTCGCTCACTCTTTTAGAAGAAATGTTAGTTCTTTGATAGCGGAGAGGACGCGGTAGATCAGTACTTCAACGGTTCATCATATGGTATCTCAATTCATGTCAGATTGTCGGCTACAATCTATCAAGTTAGATAAAATCGATTCTCTTCAAAACTTTGGAAGATCCGAAGACCCTCTTGTGAAAAGTTATACTATCATTAAACAACAATAGGTTGAAAGAGGATGTGCAGAAGCGGAGATCAAAATCTTAGTGAAAAATCTTTGTTTTAATGAGAATTTATTTTCCTCAAATCTTATACGAGTAGCATTGTATCCATTTAGTTTTGGTATAAGTTGGAGATGTTGTATGATTTTTTATTAATGAAATGATCTTTTCGCTAAAAAAAAAGGTCTTATTATTGTTTCACTTTTCTTTTTGGACTGAGTTTGATTTTTGTCTCACTTTTCTTCTTAGGCCATCAATATGTGGTTCACAATTACTCCCTCATTTCTCTCTCCCCTTCTATATCTTATGTCATGTAAGGAGGTATTTAGTTGTGAGTTATGCAATGAATTAGATATCTTTCATCATAATGTTTGGTTGAGCACTTTTAGATTAGTGATAGAAACGCAAAGGGTTCTAAAGCCATCCAAACCTCTTGGAATGCTGATCTCACCTCTATGCATGAGTTTCTATCTTCATTCTATCATCTTTTAAATTCTGATGAAGCTAACGTGTTTTATATACAATGACTTTGGATCCTACATATCTATGGATTCATTTTCCAATCCATTCCATGTTGGAATTTTTGGCACCGGAAGTGTCTGAGCCGGATATTCATAAACATTAGTGATCTTTTATTATGATTTGATAGTGTGTGTTATTACAATAGTTGGGGGAGGATGAGATTGTTGGTGAGACCTTTAAGCTCCATTGATGAGGACGTCTAGACTCAGGATACAAATGATGTTTACACATATTTATAGTAGTACGTTGGATCATTTTAGACTGGTCATTCTTAAGGACCTTAATCTAGATATTTCGTGACCCTTAATTTTGGAAAACTTCTACGGAGTAATTGATTTCTAAAAAATTTCGAATTGATTTCTAAAAAATTTCGAATTGATTTCTAAAGTAGTTAGCCCTTGGCACGACCCCTAAGTTCGGACCATGATTGTCCACGGTCCATCAATTTGATCCAGAATCGGACCGAAGATCAAAATAGAGTAAATAGATGGACCGTGACCTGACCAAATAAAATATGATCCGCTTTAATCCGAATTCAAATGATGGAATCCAATCCGAGGTTTGATCCGGACCACTTACTAAACGCCCCCTATCCACGATAAAACGATATGTCGATGTTAGTACGGAGTACTACTTCGTTGTAATCCCGCATGTAATAAAAACAGTCCCTTTTCCTTTCCGTCTTGCTTCATACTGGAGTTTCTGCATCATCCATTCGTCGTCTTCAAGGTTTGCTCATCCCTCTTCTTCCTACTTCATTCATACTCTCATCTTACTAACTATTCATACCACTAAGATTACTATCAAACCTAACTAACTATTCAATTTTGTTTCTCCAATTTCTTCATTCCACACTTGATCTCAGGGCCGTACGATTAATTTCCAGAATTAGGGTTTCCGTCACTTGAGATTCGCCATTTTCATCACTATCTTTTTTGTATCGTCCTTAGGGTTTTAGATTCGTCATTTTTGCCCTTTAATTTGTCACAATTTTGTCACTTGATTATGCTCATTTTACCATTAATTTTATGATTTTAGTTAGGTTAAGTGATTTGATGTAATTGTAATTTCATATCGCCTAATTCGTGGAGTGACTACCGAAATGCATGCGTGGAGCTATCGATAATTGAATCATTTGTGAACTTTGGGG
Source organism: Agrostemma githago (assembly GCA_958450325.1). Classification (NCBI taxonomy): domain Eukaryota; kingdom Viridiplantae; phylum Streptophyta; class Magnoliopsida; order Caryophyllales; family Caryophyllaceae; genus Agrostemma; species Agrostemma githago. The sequence continues at coordinate 72,309,961 of OY288246.1, forward strand.
AAAAAAATCGGCTGTTCTTGCTGTTAGGGGTAGGCGTAGACAGGTACCTAGGAGCTGCTGCCCTGCGATATTTAGGTTCAGTTCGACCAGTTATGCCTTTGCTATTTCTGCAATAGGCGAATATTTCTGTGCCCCAAACCCCACATGAGACCGTTGCATGCATGCAACAGATTCAGTTTGTGGTGTATCTGCTACTCTATAATTGAATTAGTGACATAGTTCTATGTGTACAATGATCTCACGCAACTACACAAGTTCAACTATTTTATGCTATAAAGGGAAATGTAATTCAGTTATCTTTAACAATGGTTGGTTGAGGCGGTTATTCACTGTCGGTAATTAAAAATGTGGTTCACCCTAGCAAATGGTTGTTAGGCGTAAACCCTATGTTTAAAGGGACATTGGTTGATGAAGTTATTTTGTCTTTTAACGAGTATTGAAACCTTTTGTAACGTTTATGATGCAGGAGTTTTGGGTTGTGAGGGTGCTTCTTCATCGGATTTTTAAGGTTGGGCTGCTTGTGTAATGGCATCTGGGTCTAGCCAGCCGCAGTTCCGTTACACCCAACCTCCATCCAAGGTGCTTCATTTAAGGAATTTGCCATGGGAATGCACACCAGAAGAGCTGATTGAATTAGGGAAACCATTCGGTAGAGTTGTCAACACAAAGTGCAATGTTGGAGCCAATAAGAATCAAGCTTTTATTGAACTTGTAAGTGATTATGTTGGTGTAGTATTTTCTTTTCTCAAAGTCTCATAAGACACAACACAACTTAGCTACATTTTCCATTGCCCTAGTCTAGTCCTCTTATTCTTGATATAGAGAAAATAGATAGGAGTTCAGTAGAGAAAATAAATTTGAAATGGCAGCTCTTGCATATATGGGTTGTGCGTTTTTGACTAAATGGTATGGATTACTTACCTAACTATATAGTAAGTATATATTTGTTATCTATCACGGGCTCTGTCTGACTTTTACATTCATCTTCAATCGTTGGCCTATTTAGACCTCATATGCAGGATACTTAAATAATTGCTATGTGCTTTAATTTCAGAATTTGAGTTGTTTGTATGTTACTTTGATGTATGTGACATGGTACGTAGGTCACAACTATTTTGTGAAAAAGTTTCTGAGTGTTTGCCCTTTAAATGATCGGTGTTGTGTGTCAATGTTGGAGTGGCTATACTCATGCACACCGTCAATTTGAGGTGCCAGAGTAAAATGACTGTTTATAAGATTTTTACTTGATAACCGTGTTTTATGTTATTTGGTCAGCTCTCCTGTGCTGTTGCTTGAGATTTCTTTGAATTTATTTGTAATTTGTGTGTTCCATTTGACTATTGGATTTTTAAATCTACTATAACGAGTATTAAGCATGTATCTTTTTTGCAGGAAGAACTTAATCAAGCCATTGCCATGGTATCTTATTTCGCTTCATCGTCAGAACAAGCACAAATACGAGGGAAAACTGTTTACTTACAGTATTCCAACAGGCATGAAATTGTAAATAATAAGACTACAGCAGACACCGCAGGAAATGTGTTGCTGGTGACTATTGAGGGGGATGATGCTCGCCAAGTCAGCATTGATGTCATACACTTGGTAAGTATATTGCATGGCCCATGTCGGAAAATGGGATATTACTGATTGCAGTGAGGATGTGTGGTAGGTCTTCTGAGTAGGCTATAGTTAACTGTACTTAATAAGGTGTTTTATTTGACATGAGTGTAACTGGATCAGCAGGCCCTTGTCAAGGATATATCTTCAATGGCAGCTTATTGCTTTGGGAGAAAGAGCACGTGTGTGTTTGTCTCCTTTCTTCTTTCCCTAACACTGCCTCTTTCTTCCCTTCTTTCTTTCCCTCAAAACCTAGCGTTGTTAGAGTTATGTTTGCTTTATTCTGTCATCTCGGCTGTTGCTTGCCTTCGGTCAGTTGAAGTTATTTGCACAGTTTAATTGTGTATGTTTACTGAGTTGAATGTGCACTTAATGACTTTTTATCCAACAACCAGTCAACTCTAGAGTTTCTGGAATGTGGTATTTGTCATTTCTTTGTAATTAATTTATTTTCTCTTTCCCTCTTTTATTTAGCTTACTGACTACACATCGAGCAATTACACTCAATATCACTAGCTATTTATTGTTTAGAAACTGGAACTAACATTATCACAATCCGTATGGTAATATGTGACCGAGGAACATTTATTTTAAAATTATAATAACATTTAGTTTTCTACAAAAATGTTTTCCCCCTTTCCTCTTGTTTTATTCTTATTGAAGGTTATGATATGATATATGATCACTATTGACTTGTGGATATGTATGAGAATTTTCTGAAGTACATGCTTACTTTGAGAAGGCGCGAGTGAGGCGATGGGATCCTAGGGCGATGAGGTGCAAGGTGCAAGGCGCTCGCCTTTTGGACACGTGGCACACTAATTTTTTAAACAAACATGCCTATTTTACAATCAAATCTTGTGCAAGAATAGTCCCTTTTATGTTTTAAAGAAGGCTAACATGTATTTATAAGTGAAAATTACGGATAAGATGGAGAGGAATAGAGGATAAGGGCAATGAAGAGGCATAGTAATGCGCCTTGGGTGCGCCTCACTTGTTGCGCCTTATGCGCCTCATGTGCCTTAGGTGCACCTTTTGTATTCCATGTGCCTTAGGCACCTTAATGCGATTGTGCTAGCTTCTCACTGTGCCTGAGGCGTGCTTTTTTAAACCAACTGTACATGGCTATTGTATTAAAATCTCGAGGTTGAGGCTTGGTTTTGTAATCAGTCGCTGTGGCCCTCATTGTCTAAATACATATATGTGATACTATGTTTTACACCGAGCCTCACTTACTTTGTGCATATGCATTAACATACGATATACTCCGTATTGCATACGAAGTGGAGTACTCCGTATTATTTTGTGTTCCTATGTAGCAGCTTCTTTTTTCTGTTGCTTGTACTTGATGCAACTGGAGTAGTTCTGTACGGAGTATGCAATAGACACATGTGTTCGTTTTTAATTCCCTTTTTGGTGGAACTTTATCATGTTTTCCATTTTTGTTTTCAAAGGTTCACCAATTGAGCAACATATATACATGTGCAGGTATTTTCAGCATTTGGATTTGTGCATAAGATTACCACTTTTGAGAAGACAGCTGGATTTCAGGCAAAGATCCTTATCTTTCTCTTGTTATTTTGGGCATCTTCTGCTTCTTGCAACTTTTATGGACATTAGCACATTGTGCTCCGATGCTCCAAACCTGAAGCATCTAATCATTTTTTATCTTCTCTTGCAGGCGTTGATACAGTTTACTGACACGGAAACTGCATCCTCTGCCAAGGACGCCCTTGATGGAAGAGGCATTCCAAGGTGAATTTGGATTTGTTGTGTGGCTTCTGGGATAGCCCACTTTTTGGATCTTATGCTATACATCAATACATGTCCTAGTTGCAATGAAACCAGTTGAAGTCTTTGTGAGATTCCTTTTCACAGCTGTATTGATGATTTTTCATGTGTACTCAATTTATGCTATGTTATTACCTTTCACTGTTCATTTTTGCTGCCTATGCATGTTATTTTATTTTCCTTAATTGTTCATTTTATACTTTCGTGATGTGGTCCTCTTTCTGCTGTAGTCATTTTAAACTTCGTCTGGGCAATTGCAAGTTTGCAACTTGGTTTGAACAGCATAGTTTGCTAGTATTGTGGACCCGACTACATTAGCCTGTCACCTGAAATTTAAGAAATTTGTTTTGCTGTTATTTCATAGTCTGATTATTGTGCTTTCCCCCCCCCAGTTACCTTCTTCCAGATCATCTGAGTCCGTGCACCCTTAAGATAATGTATTCTGCTCATACTGATCTGAGTGTTAAATTCCAGAGCCATCGGAGCAGGTAAATTGATGTAATAAATTCTCAAAATAAAATAAAATATTGGACTGACACAATACATATGTTCTAAGGCTAACGTATGTTGCATTATCTTAGGGACTACACTAACCCATATCTTCCAGTTGCTCCGTCAGCTATAGATGCAATGGGCCAGGTAGCAATACATTCGTACTCCGTATATGTTATTTTTGTTAAGAATACTAATTACCTTTTCATTGTTGACCGATCTTGATCTCTCTTTGGCTCATGTATGTATATTAATGGTCCTTATAGTTGACACCAACAGCTGCCTATTTGTCTTGTGCAGTTATTCATCTTTAATCACTCTTGTTTTTCTTTACCTCTAATGAAACAATGCTTGCAGATAGCCGTGGGTTTAGATGGGAAGAAATTGGAGCCGGAGAGTAATGTGCTACTGGCTTCAATTGAAAATATGCAGTATGCTATCACATTAGATGTCTTGCATACGGTAGGGACGATTACCTTCTGTTACTACCTGTTTTTAGCTTTAATCCATCCTTGCTCAAGTCTTTATTAGGTACTTAAGTGCATTCGTGACCTCTTGTGCAGGTCTTTTCTGCCTTTGGCTTTGTACAAAAAATTGCCATGTTTGACAAGAATGAGGGGCTGCAGGCCTTGATTCAATATCCTGGTCAGTACTAATATGTTCATTTGTTTTCCTCATTTTCTTGTGGAAGGCAGTATTTGAAGAGTATCGAATTTTCTTTTACAAGGTATAATACTATAATATACATGTTGGAGGGTGGGAAAATGTCCTTCCTAGAATTGTATGGGTTTTAAATTTCTTTCAGGTGCCTGCCCTGTAATTTTTCTCCTATTGGCAGGTGCGTCATCTTGAGATGGGCAGAATGTCTCTTATTATTATTATAATATTATCTGGTTCGATCCAGGAAATAGAATATGCTGAAAAGAGGGTATGCTTTGTGGGATCAGTCATACGGAGTATATGTATGTGTGGTTACGACTTATGGGACCAAAATCGATGGTGCAAAACGCGCCTCGACAAATGTGCAAAAGAGAAATGTGTAGTTTGGATTTAAATGGAGGGAGTACTCTATAAGTAATACGGAGTAATTTTGATGATGTATAGGCCTAGAGAGTGTATGAAGTTCTGAGAATTATTTGTGCTTCACAACTGCAGATATCCCGACCGCAACTGTTGCCAAGGATACACTTGAGGGACATTGCATTTATGATGGAGGGTTTTGCAAGCTTCACCTTTCATATTCACGTCACACTGATCTAAGCATCAAGGTAACTTATTTTGCCTATCCTCAAGTGTTGCATATGAGCTATTCATTGTGAGACTAATACGATTGCAGCATTTCTGAATGATGGTATTTTTCGCTGTCAGTGATCAGTTTAGTTTTGTTAGTTCTTGCCATGGTATATCATATATGTACCCTATTTTGTTGTGGAGAATATTTTATTTGCTATCTAAAGCACCTAGAATTTGTATACGGAGTATTATTTTTACGCAGTACTCCGTAAGATTTTTGAAGGAAATGCTGAAATTTTGTCATTGCCTGAGGTTTTTTCTATACATAATTCATACTCCGTATTTATGAATACAGTATTCTTCTTGTATGTATGAAGAAAGCTTGTCCTTAGTAGACGATGTGATGAAAATTCACTACTTACAAATATAAAAGTTCAGTACTAGTTCTGATATCATTATATTTTGCTTACCTTTTATGTTCAAAATCCTTTTCCTGCGACAGTCTCTTTCTATGACGCAGTACTTTTTCAGTAATTTGACTTTTTTAAATCCAGGTTAACAATGATAGGGGAAGAGACTACACTTTACCCAATCCTGCCATCCACCCCCCACGGCCGCCAGTTCCAATGCCCTATAACGGCACTCATTACGCAGGTCCTCCCACATCTTATGGCTGGGGACCACCACAGCAGCAGCAGCAGCAGCAGCAGCAGCCGCCTATGGGAATGCAGATGCCAATGCAAAACTATCCATACGCGCAGCCGGGCTCTGCTCCTCCTGGTCCACCTGGCACATTCACGCAGCAACCTGCAATGAGACCATATAGCGAATGAAGGATGTTTAACCCCATAAAGTCCACCTCGTCAATTTTGGTTTTGAAAATGCGAATTCTAATTACTTTATGCAGATGTGTAGGATGGAATGTATTTCAGATTTCTGCTTGCTTCCCTGAGTTCTTGGATTTTCAGAATCAAATTTTATCGTCGGTCAAGTGTTTACATAATACATCTTCTGCCTAGTAAAATGGCAAGACTTTTTTTCTCTTCGTTCTCTGCTTGTTGTCTGGTAAGAGACCGATGACTGCTCTTTACTGGTAAATTGGTAACCTTCAGATATGATTATAACCCTGTAATTTTTATTTTATTTTTCTTGCGAAAATAAAACCCTATAATTTTTTAGGCCATTCTTTAATTCATCTGCGGATTATATAACAGATAGAAAAACAAGTAATAAAAACGAATACAAAAAAAATTAATAGATAAAGTAATAAAACCCTAGTAATGTTTTTTTCCATCGAAGCGTATTTACTCGCATTACAGAATGAAAGATTCACCCTTAAGAGGTAAGTCTAAGGAAGATCACCCTTACGAGTTACGGAGTAAGACTTTTGAGTACTATATTCCTCCACATATCTTTAGTCATCTTATTTTCTTTTCAAAACCAATGTGGAACATTAAAGAGAATGAGAGGGAGTATTTGATAATTGGTTTTTGAGGGACACGAGTTCGAATCCTGTTAGCTTTCAATATCTTGAATTTTCAAGCGGTGCACTAACCACTCTTCAAGCCCAATAGATATTCGAGTGATATAAATGTAATAATTGGACCTCGATTTAACACCAGCTAAACATAAAAATGTCAGTCGTAAAATAGTGGCATGATGTGTTGCCTTGTAGTACCCCTTTGCTTATGATGACAGGAGAAATTACGGATTCTGATAGATATATACTCGAATTTGAACTATTTTAGATTTTTTTAACAACCGTCAAGTTATTTTATGGTTTAAGGGTCCTTTTTATATGGTCAGTAAAGTATCTCACATTTGTCGAGAAATCGTCCGAAACAGGTGAATTTGAAGGTTATTATTCACGTTTTTTGGGTTGATTTGGTCATGAAACTAAATGTCCCTAAATACGCATAGTAAATGTCTTGACAAATAGACACATATGATTTCAAATAGACACATTTCAAAGACATTCGACAATTTTTCGAGTAACGTCGGCTTATGACGAAATCTTCATTTTATATACTCGAAGATGAATTAAATTTTGTTTTACAATTGTCGCATTTTATGGAATAAGGTCCTATTTAATTTATATGGCTAGAAAAATATCTCATATTTTTCGAAAAATCACCTAAAAAATGTTAATTTGAAGGTTACTAACTTTCGAGTAACATCGGATAGCGTAAATTTATATGGCGTAAATTTATATATACATATATATATATATATATATATATATATATATATATATATAGAGAGAGAGAGAGAGAGAGAGAGAGAGAGAGAGAGAGAGAGAGGTGGGATCAGGTGAGTCCACTTATATATTTTGAGTCCGTGAGTCCTCATCTTAGCCTTTGATTTAATTACAGATTAATGGTCAAGATTCGTTTTGTCAATTAAGGAAATAACTAACAAAATCTTTGTAAATATTTCATTTTTTCTCTCTCCTCTCTAATTATATACTCAAATCTTCTCTCCTATTAATTCTTTTTTTCACTGATCTTCTTTCTCTCACCCAACACATTTATTCAAAATTAATTTTTTTCAATTCACAAATCCTCCCGCATAACTTACTCTCCGTTTTGACGCTGTTTATTTTAACTTATAGATTGTGTTACTTTGACTCATACAATGTGTTACTGTAATTCATGAACTGTGTTACTCTAACTCGTAAAATCTGTTTCGTTGCATAATAGTCTCTTGCATACACATGAGTCGTTCCAATTAACCAAAAGAATAATGTTTGTTTTTATTAAGGATATTCCAAAACAAAAATTGATACAAGAGTTCCAACTGAATCAACTTCATTACAATTCCAATGTTTCACATCTATTACTCATAATTTGTGTTATTGTAACGCATTAAGTATGTTACTCTAACGAATAATGTATGTTACTCTAACAATATACTGTCCTACTTAGAATTCTGCTTCTTCATCCTCCTTGTCCTCTTCTTTATCATCATCGTCAGAAGTTTTGATTTAATCTAACCACCGCGCCATCTTTTTGTTGTGGACCTCCTCACATCAAATCCACAAGCCAATGCGTAGATTTTATAGAAGTTTACTGACTCATCAACGTCCTTGAAGATCTGCCCTATGTATGGAGGAAACTCTCACTCGCATCCCTACATCATTCATGTGCTTTTGCGTCTACTGAAACACAATAACAGTGTCAATAAACGTGGCGAAAAAGAAACAATCAAAACTTGAAATATGGATTAAAGTAATAGATGACAAGAATTAAAGTAACAGATGAAGTGCATTGAAGTAACACTGGATTCAGTTAACAAATGATGCTTATACACCAGGTATAAAGTAACAGAGGTCAGACATTAAAGTAACAGATAGTGTGAATTAAAGTAACAGATAATGTTCATTAAAATAACACCAGGTACAAGTTAGTGCAAAAAATTCATATAATGATAAAAAATGAGAGTACGCAGTATCTATCTTTGAATGAGAGCGATACTCTTTGATATTGTTTCCTATTTTGATGAAGTCAATCATGTCCCATAATTATAGGAAACAATATCTTTCTTTTTTATTTTATTTTTTTTATATGGCGGTATTCTAAATTTTTTTTGTCACTTCAATGCATTACAGTAACAGATGAAAAGAACTAAAGTAACAGATGAAGTGCGTTAAAGTAACATTAGATTCAATTAACATTATGTCCATTAAAATAACACGGGTTAGCCATTAAAATAACAGATTGTGTATATTAAAGTAACACAGTACGTGCATTACAATAACTCCATATATTTGTTCGTGCGTAAAATTCATATAATGATTAGACCTTCAATAATATGCAGTTTCCATCCTGTAAACTTTAAAATCTAATAATATGGAGCATCCTAATGTTGCGTTTTCAGTATAAATTAGAAACCAAATACTCACCGTTTGTGTATTCGACGATTTGCATATCCGTCATTATATGATGAACGTAGTAATGTGAATGAATGAATAAAGTGATTTACTGTTTCCTAAAATTATGAGAGTTATTTTAGGAAACAATATCTCTCCTTTTTTTTCTTTTTTCTTTTTTTAATGCAAATCTTAGGGCAGTTACTCTTTTTATTTGTTTCTTATTTTGTTGGCAATCACGTCCCACCATTATAGGAAACAATATCTTTTTTTATTATTACTTAAATATGGCGGTTTCATATATTCACATGACTCACTACTGCGCTACAATAACAGACGTTAAGAACTAAAGTAACAACTTCGATGAATCAAAGTAACAGACCATAAAAGTAATAGAAGTTTGTCATTAAAATAACAGACACTCTACACTAAAGTTGTGAACTAAAATAACCCAATATCTTTATAATTTAATATGCAGTTCAACGTAGAAAAGTAGAAACTAATAATTTAGTATCATCTTAATGACTCAATGTCCTTTCAAGTATAAACTACAATATATATATTCACCGTTTGTTTTTTCCACGATTTGCATATCAGCCATTGAATGAAAAGTAGAAACCGGATTGATCGAACGTATTATGCAGCAGCACGATGAAGACGATTATTGACTGAATGTGTTCTTGATTGTGTGGTTTTGAAATAAATGGCAGCGGCGCGATGAAGACGATGACTGACTGAATGTGATTTTGAAGAATGAATGATTGAATGAGCGAGAGAACGATGAAGAAGAAAGTGATGGAAACAGAATTGATGAATGAGAGAATGAATGATTAAATAAACGAGAATGTTAGGTTAATGAAATATTCACCTTCCTATTTTGTTGGATGCAGTATCTTCTTATTTTTATTATTTTTTTTTTTATTAAAATAGTGATTTATCTCGTCCCTTGATCCATCTCTCATCCAACGGATGAGATGGGGACTTAGGGACTCAATACTTATGAAGGACTCATAAGAACCTATCTCTCTCTCTCTCTATATATATATATATACTCGAATCTGAATTATGTTAGAGTTTTTTAACAATAGTCAGTCATTTTATGGTATAAAGGTCATACTTATATGACCAGCAAAATATCTCACATTTTTCAAAAAATTACATGAAACTGACGAATTTCAAGGTTATTATCCACGTTTTCTCGGGCTGATTTGGTCCCGAAATTAAATGTCTTCAAATTGGCACATGAACTACTAATACATACATTGTAAAAATGTCTCGGTGTAACAGAAGATACGTACGGTTTGAAATACACATTTAAAAGACATTCTACTATCGTTCGAGTAACGTCGGATTCAGGAAAAATCTTCGATATATACTCGAATACGATCTATTTTAGAGTTTTTATAACTACCGTCGGTCATTTTATTGTTTAAGGGTCTTATTTATATGGCCAGCAAAATATCTCTCATTTTTCGAAAAGTCACTTGAAACAAGCGAATTTGAAGATTATTATCCACGTTTTTTGGGCTGATTTAGTCCCGAAATTAATTCTCCAAAATTTCACAGTAATTAGTCCTTCCATTGTAGAAATATCTCGATGTAAGAAAAGATACGTATGATTTCAAATAGACACATTTAAAAGACATTCAACTGTCTTACCGGTAACGTCAAATTCTAGCGTAAATTTCTATATATGTACTCGAATTTGAATTATTTTAGAGTTTTTTTTAACAAATGTCGGTCATTTTATGGAATAAGGTTCTATTTATATGGCTAGAAAAATAGCTCTTATTTTTTCGAAAAATCATCTGAAACAAGTGAATTTAAAGGTTATTATCCACGTTTTTCAGACTGATTTGGTCATGAAATTAAATGTCAACAAATTCACACAGTAACTACCCCATATCTTCTAGAAATGTCTCGGTGTAACAGAAAGTACGTATGATTTCAAATAGACACATTTCAAAGACATTCGACAATCTTTCGAGTAACGTCGGATTATGACGAATTTTTCTTTATATATTTTCGAATATGAACTATTATAGAGTTTTTTTAATAGTTGTATGTCATTTTGTGGTATAAGGGTCCTATTTTTATAGCCAGCAAAATATCTCACATTTTTCGAAAAATCATCTAAAATGGGTAAATTTAAATGTTATTGTCCATGTTATTCGGGTTGATTTGGTCCCGAAATTAAATGATCCTAAATTCGCACAGTAGCTACTTCGTACATTGTAGAAATGTCTCACTTATGACTAATATCAAAAAAGTAAATGTAAGGAAATGAATGAAACGGGGTATATAAACTCATATTGCAAGTTGCCTAGAAAATGTCAAATATGTTACGGAGTAGAAAGAAATGAAAATCAAGTGTTAATATTTGACTTATTTTAATGTTTAATAACTATACTCCATTTGAAGTGAGATTAACCGTTGGAAGAAAAGATGTACGTTTGGCTCTAGGGCTCTAGGCCACCTTCTTCATTTCTCAATAAAAGTAATTTATAGACAAATAAAGGAATGATCACCCATACTTAGACCATCCTCAAGCAAAGTTGCATTAACTAGGTCATGATTCATGTTTAATCTTAATCTCATCTTATTTATATATTTTGATTCACTTTTCTCTTTAGCCTCTGTCATGCAGAAGACCATGACCTAGGTTACCAACCCAATAATTTTTCACTTTTCTATATTTTCAACCAATACATGATAAACACATACATTACCTTAAAGATCGAGATCGCGACCTAGGTCGCAAGGAAGGTCACAAACCTCAAAGGAGGTCATCTCATGACCCTTTCTCATGTTGGATCATGTTAGTTATTTTTGTTAATGGGTGATTAAGGTGACTCACCCCACCAATCCACACCGTAACCTATTTCATAACCTTGCTTGGGGATGATCTTACATACATACTTGTAATTTTAGGGGTGAGTTAGTATATGAGGAGTTTGTGGGTAAGTGAGAAAGGTAATAAATAAAGGATTACTCGTATCATTTTTAGTATCTTTTTACCTTTATTTATCGTGATTAAATCTTTATCGTTTGAACATGGTAACAAATATTAGTAACAATTAGAAAACGGGTCATTTGTGGTAGAGAATGAAGAGGATCGCCCACTTGTTGGGAGAGATGATTTAAAAAAGAGAGCGGGAGGGAAAATGGTAGTAATTCCTAGTACTACGTATTATACTCCATTTGGGTCTGATCGCCCTGATTTACTAAATTCCAGGTTATATTAGTTAGGTTTATCTCATTGGCTCCGCTAACCACGCAACTTCATTTTCCTTTTATGTAATTACAATTGACACCCACATGCATCTCATCACCCAAACCCTACACCATTTCTTACCCATCTCTATGTCTTCTCACTAGTTACGATGTTAATTACATACTCCATACTTGTAAAATTTTATATCTGTTTGAAATTTTTAAACGGATCACAGATGTAACCATTCATTCAGATCTATCATCTATTTACACAAACTGTCGTTATGTTTTCATCACTTTAATTTTGATGGACTCATAAAACCTTTTGATTTACCAATAATACATCACTTACTTTTTACTATGTACTATCTTTGTTAAACTAGGTGAAATATTTTATGTAAATACGAGTAATTGATTTGATGGGAAGGAGTATATAATAACCTAGCTAGATTGAAGCAAATAAAAAGAGGGATTGGGAACGAAGAAAAGATGCATGTTTGGGAAGGAGACATATATGGGCGGATTTAGGGGGGTCTCGGGGACAAGTGCCCCCACAAGATCTAAGAAATACGGAGTAATTTTTTTATGTGTATCTTATATTATGCAATAAGTTACCATAATCAGTTGGTAGAAGGTTATATTTATATCGAGAACTGAAAATTTTCCGGTACCCCCTGTACGAGAAATCTCTACGTTAACCACTAGAAGGAGATGTGGTGTCAGGCCACTAGGCCACCTTCTTCATTCCTGGATACATTATAGTACTATATATATATATATATACAAAAGGAAAGGTCATACTCGACATACATACATGTATACAGTATACTAATTACATATTAGAGCGAGGGATGGGTGAGAGTGGTTTAATTAGTAAGAGGAGTTCGTGGGTTAGTCTGACTGTAGTGGTGTACGTAAGCAAGGCAGCTCTACCTGACGTCACCTCATTTAATTTGAAGGAGTCATCACTAATCACTAATCACTATTATACTAATTTAATCATTTAGTACTATATACTAATACTAATACTAATACTAATACTAATACTTGCAGGCGGCCATGTTTGACTAGACTAGGGTTATTGTGCAACCAATTCCCCTTAATCAAGAAATTTAATTTAGATTCAAAATTTTCACAACTTTTCAATATTGTTGATTAATTTGTTAAGATCGATATCTACTTCTACATTCTGAGTAATATACACTATTGTGTATATATATACCACGTAATAAGCTAATAATGGATGATATATTTATTTATAATTTTATATTTAGTGATTATTTATAAAAATATATATAGTCAGTAATTTGTAACATATGTGAACGAGACGGGGGAGTATGTAATAAAAGATACTCCCGAGTATATTTTTGTGGGTAAAAGTAAGTGATAAGAAATTACTGTATTAAGATGGATCAATAGAGCAGCGGTGAATGATCGATCATTTTGGACATATATAGAAAAACATTTCAAGAAACCTAGTAAAAACCTTAGCTTGTCTGTATACATATATATTAACATACATGGAAGTTGCAAAATCTGGAATTGTATGGAGTCCGTACGTACCAACATGGAATCGATTTAAATTGAGTTGAAGATTCCATTTTTCTTAGGCATATCAATAACATAACAGAAATGTACAGCGAAGATGATCTATCTGACTTTGTATGATTATTAAACTCATTAAATTGCTTCACATCATTGACATAATCACTTAATACTGACTCTGACATTACCCTTATCTTATGCCCATTGCCCTCTACCCTTCCACCAGATCTATTTCCCTTTCTTCTGATAATGACATTCAATATACACCCTTAGCTAGCTTATTATTAACCAATGTTTGTTATTACTAATACGAGTAACTTACAACGACATGACCGTCTCACACGATTGTATCACCGGATAACTCATTAAATAATTAAGTACGTAGTAGAAACTACAGAGTAATGTTAGCATATTATTAACATGACATAAATAAAACATAATTCCCATAAATCTTTGAACAACGGTCACAAAAGATTAATTAAGACGAGATTAAGACATACCTCATTACGGAATAAGTCGAAATCTAATACGAACGATATTAGATCTCTATAAGACGACTTCATAAATAATAAGACGACTTGGTATAATAATAAGAAGGCTTCGAATAATAATAATACATCTTCTTATGATCTTCAAATAATGATAATAGGTACGGTTTCATAATTAATAGGTATGGTTTCTCTCCCTTGTCCCATAACGTAATAAGTGTTGTTTGACCTTAATAATACGCATTCATGCATTAGTATTACGTTTTCATTCATCATGGAGTTTCTGATGGGGAAGACTCCATTATATAGGCAGAGAGAGGACCGGTTTCCTATTAGGGTTTTAGATTACGGTAATCTCGACTTTCCATCAAGGTTGAGTAAATATGGAAAAACTCCTTATTTAGTCCGATATTATTGTGATAGCATATCTCTATAAGATCCAATTTCCAATAAGACCATAATTATGAGGAAGAAATATTAGCATAATAATAGGGAAGATATATTGCATATCCCGTAATATTATTATATCATAAAATATTCTTACAGTCTCCCACTTGGTCGATTGGAACATCTGTAATGTTCTTTGAAGAATATATAAATTGCGCATAAGTGCTAAACACTTATTTTAAATCGGTGTTCATAAGTACCTTGACTAATTCAATCGTTAAAGAGAGTCATGGCGTGCACATGTCAATCTGCAACATGCTTACTTTCATGTACCACTACATCAACGAATTGAACAGTTAGGCCATAAGTGGAGTTCTACGTAATGGTCCACATAATGTCTTAAAAAAGACTATTTTCGTTATCATTCATCCAATAATAAATGTATACACATTAGAAAACAGAAATAATTTTATTATTGCAAGTGTAGAATCGTTAAGAGATCTCATTAATTATCATAATATAACCTACATCTTGCTTCAGTAAAGATATTTAAGGTTCATGTGTTTTGATCCCTTAGATATCATATCATTCATGGAGCTAGAAAAAGATTGCAATTTCATTATTATCACGATAATTACGCAATCATGCTCCTATTAAAGCCTCATAATAAGCCACATATTCAGCTTCAATGGTGAAGATATAAAGCAACTGCGAGTACAATGACTTATGTACTTACATCCTCCAAAATCTGAATCAGAAATAATAATCAGTCACCTGCGGGTGATCTAATTTCCTATATGTGAGCATCAATAATGTCAGGTTTACCTGAACATACATTAAGTTCCCAACCAGAGATGCATTAAGGATATTCTTTATTTAGCCATTTCAATACATAAGTCTTGGTTCTATGTAATAAACCAAGATCGTTTCTGGTTAATAAAATATCATCATATAGAATCAAATATATGAACTTACTCCCACTGATCTTGAGATTTATGCATAGATCAATGATATTTTCTTTAAAATCGGTAATGATTTTATCGAATTTTAGAATCATTGTCTCAATGTTTGTTTCAGTCCATACAATGAATTCTTAAGTCTTAGTGTTGGTTACAATTATCCAACATAAGAATAAAATGCATAATCTGTCAGATCTCTACCAAGATTCATGGATAGATATTTAATTTGAGCATTACTTTCAGAGGTGAAGTCAGTCGGCTTGTCTTTGCGAATACAAGTTTCCGGTTTGATCAATTTCAAGATGAACTTAAATTACTCTTTTCATTCAGAGTAGTTTGTTCGTTCCATTAAGCTCAACAACAGAGTTATATCATAAGATTGCATTTGATTAGGCAAATTTTAGTTGTGATAAAATGAGACAACATAAATAATATGAGACTTTAATATGTGAAACAACACATCTTTAATAATAGTGCTCCTGTGAGTAGTCACTAAAATATTTAAATAAATAGAATGTTACACATGGTAATATAATCTACCTGCGGGTAAATATATATTTTTATATGTGAACGATATAATGACTATAGAATGTTACACATGTCAATATAATCTACCTGTGGGTAAATATATATTTTTATATGTGTGAACGATATAATGACAATATTATGTCAAAATTGAACATAAGTTGTAAATTCACTGTGGTGAAATTTAACCATAAGAATTTCATATTATCATTATCTAAAACCGAATATGAAATTATAACTTATCATAAATCATTATTTGTCAAACGAATAATTATATAGAATGATCAAAAACAATATTGCGAAACCATGTTTCAGTAAATCATTATCATACGGAGTATGTTATAATCATATCGTCATGAGACTACTCATCAAATAATAGAATATTAAGTCATAATATCATGTTCATCAAAGTTTCCGTACAACAATAATAATGACGAATATAACCGTAAATTGACAACAATTCATCAATATCATGCTCGTTAACTAAGTCCAAATTATTATTAATACGAAAAACTCAAACTTTTATCCAATACATAATTAGTGCATAAAAATTAAATAATTAAGCAACATGTATACATAATGGATTAATTGAATACGTAAGCGATATATATATGCATTATGGAGATAGTACGATAATTCATCAACTTTCTCATGTGAATATATTAGGGAAAATTACAAGAATATGGAAAATTTTCATACATAATATCAATATCAAATGGTTCATGATCTTAATTCATTAATCATGTCAGGTTCATTCTATTTGCTTAATACAAAATCATACGTATAATTACATAACATGCAAAATTGTAATGCAAAATAAGGCCAGTAATTAACTCCAATTTCATACGGTAATTAGACAATGCCGAAATAATAACAATCTTAATTAATGGACAATCATGAGTTCAATAACCTAAGCTCTGATACCACATGTTAGCATATTATTAACATGACATAAATAAAACATAATTCCCATAAATCTTTGAACAATATGAAGGTCACAAAAGATTAATTAAGACGAGATTAAGACATAACTCATTACGGAATAAGTCGAAATCTAATACGAACGATATTAGATCTCTATAAGACGACTTCATAAATAATAAGACGACTTGGTATAATAATAAGAAGGCTTCGAATAATAATAATACATCTTCTTATGATCTTCAAATAATGATAATAGGTACGGTTTCATAATTAATAGGTATGGTTTCACTACAAGAAATACTGCATGTAGCTACTAATCACGCGCGACTGATAGATTCAGTCGCTAATTTAGCGACTGAAAGTTCAACGCGCGACCGACATTAGTGGCTGGACGAGGAGACGAAAAATTAAAATATCAATTTTTTTTAGCGACCGATTTCGGTCGCTAAAAACGAATTTCGCGACCGATTTCAGTCGCTAAAAAAGAAAGCGCGCGACTGATTTAGCGACTGAAATCGGTCGCTAAAAAAAAAAACGCGCGACTGAATTAGCGACCGAAATCAGTCGCTAAAGGTCGTAATTTTTTTTAAATTAACGAACACCCCCCCTCCCCCGATTCATTCCCTCATTTCACTCTATCTCTCTAAACTCCGCTCCCCCCTCTCTCTAAGTCGTCCCTCCTCCTTTCCTCTTCATTCTTTATTCAATTCTCTCATTTTCCTTAAGGTATGTTTATCTATCTTTATTTAATTTCAATTATTTGTTAATTTCTGTTTTTATCGATTTAAATAAATTAGTTATTGGGTTGGATAGTTTCTTAGTTGTTGGAATATTTAGTGTAGTTAGAATTTTAATCGCCCAATAGGTTCCCCAATTTGAATTAGGTAGATTGTTAGTATAAAATTAGGGTTTGCGGTTAAGTAGTTGATTGAATTGGGTTGTTTTGATGTGTTAGGAATTTGGAATTAAAATACAATTATGCCGATTTGGTGATGTAATTATGGACGAATTGGGTGGAAATAGTACTATGTTTAGGTGAATTGAGAATTTTACATAATATTTGACTACTGTATATATATTAGTAAATTACTTTAGAGAAAATAATTTGTATGTGGTTATTGTCTTAAATTTTTTAGATAAAAAAATGAAGAGACAGGAACGAAAATGGATGTATGGGGAAAGATTCGATAAGAAACGACGTCCCACAAAGGAATTTTTAGAGGGTGTTAATCGCTTTCTTGAGTTCGCTGAAACCCATCCCGAATACGCGTCAGATGGTAGATTTAGGTGTCCTTGTGTGAAATGTAAGAACATCAAATTCTTGGATAGTATTTTGATTAAAGAACATATTATCTCAGATGGGTTTAGCCCAAATTATTATTATTGGATTTGTCATGGTGAGAAGTCTGATTTTGAGGAATCTAAGGTGGATCAGAATGAGGGCGGGGTGAGAGGAATGATTGTTGATGTGGTTGAGTGCAATTTGTTTAATGATGAGAGCATGTACACTAACGACGATGACCAACCAACCCCACAAGAGCCAAACCCACGAGCGAAAGTTTTTTTTGATATGTTAGAGGCTGCGGAGAAGCCATTATATGGAGGGTGTGATGTGACATTGTTAGAAGTCGCGTCTATGGTAGTGACCCTTAAATGTGAGTATAACCTACCTTTTGGGTGCGTAGACGGAATCGCTGCGTTGATTGAGAAACTCATCCCAAAAGACAACATTATGACCAAAACATTCTACAACACCAAAAAAATAGTTAAAGGTCTTGAACTTCCGCATCAAAAGATCGATGCTTGTCCCGATGGATGTATGCTTTTTTGGAAGGACGATGCCATGCTTGAGGAATGTAAGGTATGTGGGAAGGGTAGATACAAAACTGTAGATGGAAATATTGTTTTGAGGGGTAAGAAGGGGAAGAGTGTAGCGAGGCATAAAAAACCTATATCACTTAGTCGACTTACCTACTTTCCCATCGCCCCTAGACTTCAAAAATTATACGCAACCAAAACCATTGCCGAACAAATGAGGTGGCATCAAGAAGAAACTCGTGTAGAGGGGAAGATGTGTCATCCTAGTGATGGGGAGGAGTGGAAACGGTTTGATAGGATTTACCCTGAATTTGCTGAGGAACCCCGTAATGTCAGACTTGGGCTGTGTACCGATGGTTTCGCCCCTTTCGGTCAGTTCGGTAAGTCATACTCATGCTGGCCTGTCATGGTCACACCGTACAACTTACCCCCATGGCTTTGTCTGAAACCACCGTTCATCTTCCTTTCTCTCATTGTTCCCGGCCCAAAAAATCCCAAAAACCACTTGGATGTTTACTTACAACCAGTGATAGAGGAATTGAAACACTTGTGGGAAGTAGGGGTGGAGACATATGATGTGTCGTTGAAACAAAATTTTCAGCTTAGAGCATCGCTTTTGTGGACTATAAATGATTTTCCTGCGTATGGTATGTTGAGCGGTTGGTCTACGGCGGGCCAAAAAGCTTGTCCTTGTTGCATGAGTGAAAGTAAAGCATTCTACCTACGTAATTCAAGCAAAATTAGTTGGTTTGACTGTCATAGACAGTTTCTACCCGAGGGTCACATGTACAGGAAGAATAAAAGAGCTTTCAAGAAGGGTGAGGTGGTGCTAGATGAGGCACCGATTCGTCTCCAAGGTGATGAGATTTGGGAGGTGATTTCAGAGTTCCCATCTACTGTTGACGGGACCGATCAAGAGTTCAAAGATCTTAAGAAATTGAAAAATGGTTGGTTTAAAAGAAGCATCTTCTTCGACCTTCCATATTGGAGTACTTTATTACTCCGACATAATCTGGACGTGATGCATATTGAGAAGAATTTCTTTGAGCAACTGATTCACACCGTCATGGATGTAGAGGGTAAGACATGTGACACCGTAGGATCCCGAAAAGATTTGAAAAAAATTTGTGACCGTCCGAAACTACATATCAAGCGGGATGGGTCCAAGCCTAGGGCCTTGTTTAGTCTTGATAAGGCTCAGAGAAAGGCCGTGTTAGAGTGGGTAGGGAAACTGAAGTTCCCTGATGGGTATGCATCCGATTTTAGTCGGTGTGTGGACATTAAGAACCTGAAGCTCCAAGGCTTGAAGAGTCACGACTGCCACGTGTTCATGGAGCGGTTACTACCTGTGGCGTTGAAGCACATGCTGCCGGAAAGAGTGTGGAATCCTATCACTGAGATATCTCAGTTTTTTCGAGATTTGTGTTCGTCGACAGTTACAAATGACGACATGACTCGTTTGGAGGATCAAATTCCTCAGATAATATGCAAACTTGAGATGATCTTCCCACCCTCCTTCTTTAACTCAATGGAGCATCTACCGGTCCACTTGCCCTACGAAGCTAAAGTGGGAGGACCGGTACAGTTTAGATGGATGTACCCGTTTGAGAGGTGAGAACTTTCAACTACTTACTTATTTTATCCACTAACTAACGTTAGACACTGTAATTTGATAATAACATAATTGCTTGATGATTGTCATAGATTTCTCAACCATTTGAAGAAAAAAATTGGTAACAAGGCGAGGGTTGAGGGCTCCATATGTAATGCTTACTTAACAGAGGAGATAGCCAACTTCTGTTCTCTGTATTTCGAGAAAGAAGTGAACACCAAAACCAAGAATCTAAACCTAGAAACACCAGAGACGACGATTGACCCCAACATACCAGACTTTTTTCAAAGTAAGGAAGGTGAGGGATCGTCATCAGCTGGCGGGTGGAGGACATTAGATGAGAAGGAGTACAATCGTGCTCACCTGTACTTGCTATCAAATTGTGAAGTTTTGGAGCCGTACGAGAAAAAATTTGTAACAGAATTTGTAACTGCTAATCCACATTTAAATGCTGATGACATTTGGAATAAGCATGAGGAACAGTTTCCTAAATGGCTTAAGGAGCATGCAATTTCTGAGAATATTCAGGATGATTTGGTTAGGAGTCTAGCATTAGGTCCTTTATGGAATGTTAGAACTTGGAACCGGTATTCGGTCAATGGTTACAATTTTCATACATTTGCCCATGGTAGCAGTAGGAGTAGATGTAATTTCGGTGTGAGTGTGTCGTCACTTGAGGGTGAAGATTACTACGGTCTATTGGAGGACATCTTCGAGTTGTGTTATGTTGGAAATGATCGTGGGTATAGAGCTGTGGTATTTAAATGCGAATGGAAGGACAACTCTGTGCAAGGTACTAGAGTACATGAAAGGTACAAACTAGTTGAAGTTAATCATACCAAAAAATACTCAAAGTACGATCCGTTTATACTTGCACATCAAGCACACCAAGTGTACTTTGCGCCTTACCCAACCACAAAGAACGACAGAACTGTAAACCAATGGTGGGCGGTGTTCAAAACTAAGCCACGGGGGCACTATGACTCTGACCTCTTCCAAGAGGACGTCATTTCTAGTGGTACAACATTGTCTCCAGTTGATGAGAATCTTTTTGCAAATGATGACGATGACAATAATGAGGTGGATGTGGGGGAAGATTTTGAAGACGATGAAGGCAGTGAGGAGGAGGAAGGTGCTTCTAGTGATATGGTCGAGGAGGAGGATGACACCACTGATTTAGAGGTCAATGACAAGGAGGACGAAGATGACGTCGAGGAAGAGGATGTCGTCGGTTCGAGTAGGCAAGTTGAAGATGACAACGACAGTGACGATGATTTTTAGTAGTGTATAGTTTCAGTAAGTTATATTATGTGTACATAGTAATCTGCAAACCTTGATTTTTTTTCGAGTGTATTTCAATATTATGATGTCAGTTCCTAACTTTCAACTATTACATGTCTGCAGATATGACGTTGGCCAGCAGGTTGCGGTTTGGAAGTTCGAGCAGCGGCAGCAGCAGGAGCAGGGATCGGGTGCAGCAGCAAGGCGAAGAAGAAAACAGGCAAGAGGAAGTGGAGGACGAGGAGGTGCATGGCAATGATCAGGAACAAGAACAACCGCAGCCACCCCAGGATGAAGGGCTGCAATACACACACGACGGGCGCCTAATCATTGGCCCCGAGGGCACATGGTGAGACATTGTATTTCTTTTTTTTTTGTGAGACATCATCTTATTTCACTCTTTGGTGTATACCTACATGTAGGTTTCGTACTCGTGCGACGGTGACAGGTGTCAAGGACAGTTTCATGGAAGATTTGACTACTTACTGCACGAGCTGGACTAAGTTGCCTCTGTGGCAACGGGAGAAGTGGTTTGCCAACTTCAAGGTACACCAATTTCTGATTTTTATTAATTATCTGTTACTGTTTACAGATTACTTATGCAACGACAACAAACTATCTTGCAGATAAAACACTTCTACAACGATGGTCTCGAGGTGGCTGTTCGAGACAGATACATGGATGTCGCAACTGTAAGATACAAAGACATGATGTATAAGCTGGCAAGCGATGGAAAGTTACAGCAAAAACTTAGAGGTTTGATTACTAAATTGGTATTAGTACCTGAACAGAAAGTCGTATATATATTCAAAACATTTATTGATATCAAAGTGTATAAATTGTAGGTGACGCGATCCAACAGTTCCAAACAGCGCGAGCCGACCCGAAGTTCCTGAAGAGATCCGTCCAGGCTAAGAAGAACAAGAGGCGGGGAGGGGATCCCGAGGCAGAGGCGGAGCGCACCCACTACTGTGGGTCGCAGTCGATGCACCAGCGGGCCATGAACGTTAGTATTTTCGTCTCCTTTGATTATTATATTGGATTCTTATTTAATGTTTTCATTATAAAAATAAATGAATAATCTACATGTACTGTCAACAGGCGAAGAAGAAAACCGGAGAATTCCCTCCTCCTGTTCAGCTATTTCTCGAATCGAAGAGTAAGGGGGACGATGAGACCGGTCGATCATTCGCCACGAAGAAGGATTTGGAGACTTGGGTAAGTTTCAAACACAATACTTTGTTACTTTTTTCCTTCAAACAATCAACCTAATCATGACTTCTATTTCTTTCAGAGATCGTATTTGGCGGCCACTAGAGCGCCCGAAAATGAAGGTGTGGACCCGAGCACAATTTGGTTTAGAGTCGCCGAGGGATACCGCAAGGGAGCGGTGTACGGTACGGGGAACGCTCATTCCCTGTACTGGACACCACCCAATGTTCGGGGGGCCCATTCTACGACGACCGAGTGTGTGCCATCTGAGATGGCTGAGATGAGGGCTCAAATTCAAGAGGAGAGGGCGGAACGGGCAGCTATGGCCGAGCAGATGAGGGAGCAGAATGAGAGGCTGAAGACGCAGGAGTCCATTAACCTGCAAATTCTGGAAGAGATTCGGCGTCTTAGGAACACGCAGCAATATAACTGCAACTCCGGCCCCACTCCCCGATTCCCGGATCCTAGAGACCCCTTCGGCGGTAATAGTGGTGCGTCCGCCAGTTTTCCTGTTGGCTGAGTTTATTTATTGAAAACAATTTGTAGTGGGAGAAATGGTTGTTGGAAAAACTGTTTGCAACTTAGTTGATTTGGCTTGATTTGGTTTGTAATGAAAAAGCTTGATTTGTTGATAAAACAACACGTTTGCGTACTTGGTTGACAATTTTGGAGTATGAAGCTTGCAATAACGTTTGGAATAACGTTTGGAATGATGTTTGGGATGTATTGTGGTTGTTGCTTTGTTTTATTGTGCAGATTTTGGCTAGAAAAATAATAAATTGAACCGGCCTATTTCTGGCACGGTAGCGACTGATATCAGTAGCTAAGTTTTATATTTAGCGACTGATATCAGTCGCTAAATGATGCCACGTCGCACTATTTAGCGACTGAAATCAGTCGCTAACTGAAGTTATAGCGACTGATATCAGTCGCTAAATCAGTCGCTAATGCTGCCTTTAGCGACTGATTTCAGTCGCTAAAAGCTTCGGTTAGCGACTGATATCAGTCGCTAAATCAGTCGCTAATGCCGCCATTAGCGACTGATTTCAGTCGCTAAAAGCTTCGGTTAGCGACTGATTTCAGTCGCGCGCTTTTTTAGCGACTGAAATCAGTCGCTATTCAGCGACTAACTGTAGCTACTGTCGCTTAGCGACTGCTGACGGTCGCACGTCTGTTATTTGCGACAGATGTCAGTAGCTAAAATCAGTCGCCAATGACTTTAACTCTTGTAGTGTTTCTCTCCCTTGTCCCATAACGTAATAAGTGTTGTTTGACCTTAATAATACGCATTCATGCATTAGTATTACGTTTTCATTCATCATGGAGTTTCTGATGGGGAAGACTCCATTATATAGGCAGAGAGAGGACCGGTTTCCTATTAGGGTTTTAGATTACGGTAATCTCGACTTTCCATCAAGGTTGAGTAAATATGGAAAAACTCCTTATTTAGTCCGATATTATTGTGATAGCATATCTCTATAAGATCCAATTTCCAATAAGACCATAATTACGAGGAAGAAATATTAGCATAATAATAGAGAAGATATATTGCATATCCCGTAATATTATTATATCATAAAATATTCTTACAAGTAATTCTTTTGTGACTGCTCTTATATTAACATTAACGTGACACTATTTCATTTGAGAATTGGTGTTTTATAAATGATTTTAATTTATTTACCACTGTTATACATTTAATTGTCATCTAAAAGCAAGGTCGAGCGAGTCATGTTTTGTAAAGATTTTTATCATTTACAGAATTTTATTATTTACATTTTACATCCAAGTTTTCACATAGTTTGAGAAGGATAGTGGCTCCACTTGATGGATGGATATCTCGATTAGTTTATGCAAAATATTACCTGTAGTGTATGTTCTGATTAATTTAACTTAACAACTCGATCGTGATTAGTTTTGTTGTTAGTGGTTCATATTAAGATAAAAGGCTATAGTAGATAGTTGTATGTTACTTCCATATAGTTTATGTTATCTAGGGTTCACAAGTGTCCAAAAATAAAATAAGCAACCTAATTGGCTATCTATGTAGTCTAAACTTTATAAAAGATGGGAAGTGGGAATCAAGTGCGTGCCCTTGACCATGGAAAAGCATAGCAGCATATCCTACTTATCATTTACACATACATACATTGAGATCTGACAAGGTCATCATCCTTTCAAGGGTTTTTCAAAGGTCACTTACTTAAGAGCTAGCTGTCGATCTAAATATGACAAATTTGTCCTAATCTATACAACATACTTAGTAACAACACTAGAGGGGCTTTTCCTATTATGAAAAGCTAATCCCTCTTCAAGTAAGTCCATTCTCTTAATAATCTTTCTTCCACTTTGCATATATATCTTCTTGTTTACTATCAACTTGCAAAAGTTGGGCATTCAACTCAATAACTCATCATCCTTTCACAATCATTTTATTCTTCTAAATTAGTTTTTGTTGAGTATAAGATTTCATCCTTTCTCTTCAAGCATTATAAAAGAGAGTTATAAAAGAGTCATTTCAAATAAACAAAAAAAATCTAGTCTGAACTACTATTGTGTGATCCAGATTCAATCAACACGTTTTTTCATAGTCAACGAATAATTACTCTATATATACTGGTATTTAACGCACCTTTGGTCAGATATCAGCTAGCTATCAACAACAAGCTAGGTAATTAACTAAGACCCTGAATCATTTTCAACCAGTATAAGTTATTTTTGTTTGTGAGTTGTGACACATATATACACACATCGATTAAATGGAGAATAGTGGGATGGATCCTACAAACCAAAAGGGTTTAGTAGATGAACTTGTTGAAGGAAGGGATCTAACAAAGCAACTTTACTCAATCCTACTAAAGGAATCATCATCATCAACAACAACAACACAACCTTCCTCATCATCATCATCAACAAATGAAGCACTACCTAGTTTGTATGTTACACAAAAGATATTGTCCAAAATAGAAAGGTCCCTTAATATTTTGAGGCATGACCCTACAAATAGGGTGCAATCTCAAGCAACAGATTCACCAAATTCAATCAATGGAACTCCTAAAAGTCCAGATTCTGAGGGTGATTCCAAAGATGCACTTGATTCCAAAGATGAGTCAAGGAAAAGGTAAATTTTGGTCTCTTTCTAGTTGTCAAGATTACCTTAATTGGTTACTTATTTACTTATGTCACTTGTCAATTTTGTAAAATTACCTTTTTCAAGTCAAATCATTTTTCAACCACTTAAATCATTATCGTATTTTTTATAGATTCACTTTTAAAATGGTCATGACATTTCTCGCCTTTTGCCTAAATAAAGCACAAGTAAAAAATGTAATTAATCTCTTTTGTGGAAAAAACCCTTTTATCCGTTTACTTAATGAAAATTCAATATATGATCTAATATTCATGTGATAAATATAGATATATAATTGGTTTGTTTATCCTTAATCCTTTAACAATTCATTGCTCCATTTTTTATTTTAAAAATCATTTATTTCAGTAATGAGAGTTTAAGAACGGAGTTTAAAAATAACGTTGATACGATTAAATTATAAGTGTCATATGCTAATGAAATTCAGGATGCACAATGTTCATTGTGAAACTCTCCAATACATAGTCTCATTTCTTACTCAATTGCTTGAGTTAGAAAATATATTGTCTACAATTATCATACAATTTCATGGGTCTTAAACATTGTTGTGTATGTAGGGACCTAGGAAGTTGTGGTATTTGTTATGTTTGAAATGGAAATTACTGTTGTTACTCAAAAAAAATTGATGTTTATATTTGTCTTGTTTTTTGGTTTAAAGACGAGTGTAGAGATGGAAATTGAACATCGACCTCTTAATTGGATAAAAAATCTAATCACATGAGCTGAACGTTCTTCTCTTTATGTTGTTTGTCTTGTAGGAAGGTTATTCAACGATCGACACTAAGAGTTCAAGGTTGTTGTAAAAGTGGACTTGAAGTACCAGTTGATGATGGTTGTAGTTGGAGAAAATATGGACAAAAAGACATTCTTGGAGCCAAATTTCCAAGGTATGTACTACATACATACAACCTTACTTGTTACTTCCACACATAAAATAATGTCATGGATCCACATATCCATCGAATTACTCCATATTTTGCATAATTATATACAAGTCTCGAATTATCATCTTATGAAGCGTCACAATTTCAGACGATGATTTATGTTAGTTAAACCTTAATCATTTTAGATGTAAATGAAACCGTTTGTAATAATGTTGTTATAATTGGATGCATGGGTTAGGTCAACAGGTCGAACCGAATCTAAGTGGAAAAAAAACCCTTTTGATATATTTCTAATATTGAATCTCAATTAATTTTTGTATAAATATTTTAAATTCGAAAAATGATACAGCAAAATCGACACAAATTCAAAATAATTACTCGTAATTAAAATCGTTTATTATTTATGGGCACAGGGCTTATTATAGGTGCACACAAAGAAGCCAGGGATGTTATGCAACAAAACAAGTACAAAGAAGTGATACCGACCCTACTTTCTTTGAAGTCACGTACCGAGGCAAACATACATGTTATCAAGCCTTTTCTGCGTCGTCTTCTTCCTCCATTATGCCTCCCTTTTCCCCACCAAAACCCGAACCTGGCAACGCGTCCTCCAGCCGCTTTCAACCCCAAGAAATCCTTTGGAGTTTCGAGACCAACCCCAACCCCAACGACGACATTAAACCCGTTGTCACAACAACTATTCATAATCACCTCAAATCATCTTCTTCATTTCCGCCTCATCATATTTCTTCATCAACTCAATATAGTTTCCTACATAATAACTCTCATTATTATTACAGTTCTAGTTTATTTTCACCTAGGATGGTTCGGAATAATAATAATAATAATAATAATAATAATACTGCTACCACCGATAATGATGATAATAATGCCCTAGATATAACCTCGGAGTTATTCTCATTTGATCACGGTGAATTAGAAACTGATTTTAATTTTGGAAACCCACTTCTATATCGGGAGTAAAACCAACTAGTTCATTCTAGTTATTGTTTTGATTTGTAACGGCGAGTAATTATTTTGGAAATTTTCCTGTATGTTGCTGGTAATTTCAGGTCAATTTTTTGTGTCAATTAATCCTAACAATTTTGTTTTTGTTTTTGTTTGTGGACGGTGCTCCATATGTACATACTACCCAGATTTGTAATCTTTCTGTCTCGATTATTTGTTTACTTTTATACTCCTTCCGTCCTAATGAATTGTTTGCCTATTCCATATTGGGATGTCTCAATGAATTGTTTGTCTTTCTATTTTATAAATGTTTTTTATATGTAATTTGACCATTGACTTCACATGTCACCTCCTAATTGGATCTTTTCCCCTTGGTGGCAAAAAACAAAGGCAAACAATTCATTGGAACGGAGGGAGTATTATTTGTGAGAATGATTTCAATTAAAGTTAAATAACTCTTTCAATTTCTGATCATTTTTTTTTCATACAATGAATCATTGAAAAATGTATAGAGTATATATTATACACTTCATTTTGAGCTATATAGGAAGTCGTACGGAACGACATTTCAAAAGGTGAATTGAATACCATATGTCTGGAGTCGCTTAATGATTTTACCATGCCTGATTTAATGCCCAAATGACAAGCACAAGTCCGTTTTACACAATTAACCAATTTGCGGTCCACGGTGCTGTAACACGAACTGGCATTCTCAAATGTTTGCTCCTCATAGTTTGTAAATTTGTTTTAGCTGAACTGATCAACACCTCGTGCGATTTGTGATCATTTATATATCGGACCACGAATCACTGAAAAAACGTGTATTATACAATTCATTTTGAGCATTCCGAGAAGCCGTTCCGACGATGTCTCAATTCAAGCTGAATTTGATACCATGTGTATGGGGTCGCCTAAGGATTTACCCTTCCCGATTTCATGCCAGATGAAAAGCATAACTCAGTTTTACATGATTAACCGATTTGCGGTCCACTGTAACACGTACAGGTACAGACACACTCAAACATTCTCCGTTGTTCTTCATATTTTGTAAGATGGCCTAAGTTGGGCCTACCAACAACTCATGCGATTTCTGGCCAATTTTATTTCAAACCCCAAATCACTGAAAAAACGTGTATTATACACTACATTTTGCGCTGGCAAAAAAAAAACATTATATTTCGAGTTTTCCGGGAAGTCATTCCGAACGATGTTTCAATTCAAACTGAATTTCATAGCATGTTGTAAATCGATAGTGATTTTGATTTTTTACAATCTTAATGTTACATGAGTTCTGCTATTTATAATTGTTTATGGAGTAAATCAATAGTTTCAGGCTTTGAGGTACAAATATTGATCAAGGGATAGCATACGTTTTGATGTTGCAGTCTGCATCCATTGGAGCCAGCCGCGAGGCCTTTGCTATGAGAGAATCGTCAATCAATCAGACAAGTCTTAGACGACAAAAGTGCTCGTGATTTCTGTGTATCCCTTGCGTCATACTGTGAATATGTTGTATGATGTTAATAATGCCAACTTCCTCAATTGATTCCCCCATCAAAAACTGAGAAAATCCCTCAGCACAAACTATTACTGAGCAAAATGATCGTGTTCTCTACAAAATTGTAGCTCAGTTCAGCGAAACAGACTAAACAAGGAACCTGACATGACTAGTTAGTTTACTGTACTAACCGACCTCGAAACGAACATTTCCAGGTCTCTGATATGCTCCTCGCGAGCCAACTTATTCTTTTACTTAACCAACCAACCAACCAAGGGGAGTCTAAGTTGTGTGTATTGCCCAAAAAAACTGTGCGATCGATTGGATTAGCCATCTAAATCCTACATCTGTAATTCAATCATGTACTTGACCTCGAATTTAGGACGTATTTCACAACTTCATAGAATGAAACCACGATCCCAACGGATGGTCCTGCACGAGCAACACGAGGGCCTACCCCTGCAAATAATCCCTTCACACCTCCATCCCTATTTCACCAGAGTATAAACATTAATTAGAGAATGGCAAAACGCTCAGATTTAATGTTACAATCCTTCAAACAAAACAAAAAAGTTGGGAAAAATATATTACCTCCAGATCTCCATCAGTGTCTGCCTTGTAGTCATCCTCAGTGCCCTGTGAGGATCCTTCTGAAATACAACAAAAATGATACTGAGATGACAGGACGATAAAAGAGGAAGAAAACGTGGTAAAATTGGAAGCTGAAGTACCCAAGAGGGCGAATACCAATCTGCAGAAAGAAAATGTACAAATTTGACTAGGTTGGGTGAACGAGGTTGTTTAGTTTCAAATCACCTCTATTTGTCGGCGGGTTCTTGCCACATCCAAAGGACAAGTTGTCCCTGCTGCAAGGCTTCCGGCAACAAATCCAGCAGCAAAATTTGAACCAAGGACCGTTACCACGCTTGTTTCATCTCCCATGCTTATAAGTCTCCTCCTCATCTACATGATTTTACCAGTCATAATAATAGAAAAAAGTCAAGAGCCGTGGCTGTATGAGACACTCTTAAATGCGAGATAAGCTAAAGTACAATTGTATTCTTCTTTTATGCATATGGTATCAAATAAGAAAGTGGTATTGACGAACAGGCAAGAATTAAGGATCTGGTAAGGAATTGATCTTACAGGTTCAAGGGTTGACCAACATATGGCTGAGTAGGGTACATCACGAGCCAGCTGCGCTCCCAGACCAGTCCAAAGAAAGCGGAAATTTTGCACTGTGTAAAGGCAAAATGGATAAGATTTTTTACAGAGACAAAAGCGGCCTCTCAACGGGGAAAAACAATCATATAAGCTTAAAAAAAGTATGCAAAATTGACCCTCTGTCATATGTTTATTACTCCGTATTTCATTTTAATTAGAAATTTCGCCAATAGCACCTGCCCTATGGGAAAATCTGAAAAGGGTTTATGGAATAAAAAGATCTGTGAAGAGAAGCAGCAAAGTAGTAATCGAAACGAAAAAACCAAACACTACAATCTGAAAATGAAATACACTTCCAATCAAATCGTTTTCCAGAAAAAGCTTACTAACTGAAATGAAAAGAACAGAACACAAAAACTTGTTCAAATTAGTTCACAAACGAGAGCATGGAACGACCTGGTTGCAATATGATCCCAAGAAGATGAGCACAAACATAACAACAATAATTTTTTCTAATTAGACAATAACAAAGAACCTATATGCAACCGCAAAAGAGTAAGGCACAAAGGCCACCAATATGAGCTAAACAAAAAGTACAACAAACCATGGGAAAATGTTCCGACTGTGTTGAAAGTGTCAAAAGTCAAGACAGATAGACTCACATGTCCCATGAAAGCTGGCCGTGCTATTAGAAGCAACCCCAAGAAGGGTCTTCAGTACACCAGGAGGCTTTTTCCCGATCTCCTTAAATGCCTAATAATACAATAATAAGAGATCTGTAATACAGAGTATAACATAACACCCGGCAAGAAACTAAAATAGGATCAATTTCCTGTTTAGTGTCCATGTAGGATGTAAGAATAAGAATTAAGATATACAAAGCAGAAAGAAAAACCTGCATCCGAGTTCGCGCAAGCTCGATAGGATAGCAAGTGGTGCAAGCAAGAGAGCGAGCCAAAGCACCAGCAACAAACGGTACATAAGGCTTCATGTTTGGGGCATTTTCATCCGCAAACTGCTCCATGCGAATCCGGAATACATCGTAAAAGGGCATATAAATTCCTACCTGTAGAGAAATACAGATAAATAAATGAACAAATATAGCAATACTTGATTATGCATGCATCCAGAAGAAAAATACCAAACAAAAAGTGCACTGAAAGTTACCATTGGTATTGCAAGCGCAAGGCCAGCATTTGTTCCTCTCCAGAGCCTTGTGATACCTTCCTGCATACGGTGCGCAAAAGACATGATTAGTTGATTACCCAAAAACAATGAAAAGGGTGTACAAAACAAAAGGCCTAATATCATAAAACATACCGAACTAGGGTACAACTTACCAAGAGTATATGATTAATAGACAAAACAGATAAGAAGGTGAGAGGCAAAATGGAAAACTAAAGGCAGATTATGAGTTGATGATCATCAAGGGCAGTTTCAACTTTTTATGCCTTTGTATAACTATAACAGTGAGCATATTAAACTTTTAATACGCAGAAAAAACGTATGGGCACCAACCTGTCTAACAATTTTGTAAAGGACATCCAGCGTTCCTTTATACTGAAAACAATCGGGCGGGCAAATAGACACTGTTCCTTGAATTCCAGCGCGTGCGCATGAGGGTGAACACCTTAAATCAGCAAACATCTGAAAACAATAGATTGGAAGATCAATAAATGACCAAAAAATCAGCTAAACTTTCGATTAAAAACTTGCAGAGAATACACTCCTTAAATTCACGAGTTCAAAAATCATTCCATACCATCGTTGGGCCAAAAAAAGACATTCGACTCATGGTATTGCTTAATGGATGAGCATACTGAACTCCTGCAGCTTGAGCTTGCAACCTCGTCTGCAAGACAGTTAAAAAGTGAATACCAACAAATTCCACTGGTACGCTTAGGCTACTAGATTTAAATTCCCAGATGAAAATAGAGCAAACGCTACTTGTTTGAATCACTATATGATAGGATCAGAGATTTTTTCACAAGTGAACAATTATAGATCAGGAAAAGGGATGAGTCATGCTAAAGCAGATCATTTATGCAAATGAGATGATTTGCAAGAAGGGATGAACAATTATACTCATTTGCAACCGCACATTTGTTTTTATGTTATACGGAGTATTTAATATCACAAGAACTGCTATCATGAACTACAATCACCTTTCAAATCTAGCCACGACAGACATACCGCACACCATGAGTTTAAATTCCAAATCGAGAATTTAAAATCAAATCTATGTTGCACACTTTCATTTAAGAATTTCCAAATAAGCTGCCGCCATGAACAGCAACCAAACTACTCCGGTCAAGCGAAACTTCATAAGCTTCATCAGGACTCAAAAATAAGAACTCTTGAACAATTCACCCCAAAATTAACAACCTGAAACAATTCTCCCTCCAAAACACCTTTCAACTTCCACAAAGACAGCACACTGACAAATTCCAATACACACAGCAATAACAGTAACTCGACACGTCAAAGTTCTCACCACTAAGATGAATTATACATCTGCAACCTCCCCCGCCCAAACATTGAAACACACAAAGAGATCCTATCCGAAGGACCCCGTTATATTATTCATAACAAACAAGAACAGTGAGCATAACCAACCTAACAAACAACATAGTACATCAAAGGACCCAACAAAAAATCGACTTAAATCGATTAAAGGACTGAATCAAAATCAAACCTTGGCAACATCTAGAGGATTAACGATAATAGCCGAGAGGAATGCAGCGCCAGCAGCAGAAAGCGCATTGGTAGCAAAATTAGTCGAATTCGCATCATTTGCACCAATATTTTTCCTGGGGGGTTCATGCTGAAACTGATCTTGCTTTAACAAAGTTTCATGAATCACATTTCCAGAGATAGTCGCAGAATCAATCTCCTGCCTCATCAATTGCTCCGAGAAATCATTCCCACTCATCGCAACATTAGAGCATGTCGACGAAGACGACTCATCACAACTCCTCCAACCATTGAATTGATTTTGGTGGTGGGTTGTGGGATCAGATTCCACCATTCTATTCCCTCTATACAACAACAAACACAAACATCACCAACAGAGCCTTAATCCCAAATAATTTGGGGTCAGCTAACATGAATCATCGTTAGAAACCGTCGATTCCCCCATATTCCCTCTAAACCAAAAAATGGGTGACTAGAAATTCAACAAAAATCAATACCCAGAAACCCTAAACTGCAAATAAAGCAAGAATTGAATGAACCCATCGAAAAAATCGCACCTTTACTACCATTTAAGTGATTCAAAATTAGGGGAATAAACTATATTCCTATATACATATAAATTCACACATGCAAATAACTTTTGATTAATTTATAAACATGAAGCATGATTAAGCAAATGGGTATGACGTAGATAGAGTGTGAAATTAGAGAGAGAACGTAGAGAAATTTACCCAAATGAAGGAGAAAGAGGAGGAAGAAGCCGAAAACCTTGTGTTTCTTGCTCTCTAGGTTACAAGAGCTCTATTGTTATTTCGTTACAATATTATTATTATTATTATTCTTAATTAATTGTGGTTATAAAGGGGAGATGTGGTCTTAATTTTAAGATTTTTTTTTTTGTTCCTGATAGTCATATTGTCATATCAATGTGGCGGGTCAAATAAGATTTATTTAGAAGGAAAATGACAAAAGTAAATCACGATGATATTAATATTTCACAAATTCTTGGGAGAGACGGTCTCTCAATAAGTTATTGAGAGACCAGTCTTCAGTACCACTTTATGTCATATTCGTACCCTTAAATGACAAATTTGCTTTGTACCTGTTTTTATAACAAGCGTACTCTCTTTATATTTGTATACTCTTTTAGGTTAATCGTACCTACTTCTATTAGGTTTGGTACCGTTGTTACTTCCATTTGTACTTAGTCTCTCAATAAAGTTAATGAGAGACCGTCTGGAGACCTACTCTTAATATTTTGTCCTTATTTGTCTAAATCATCCTTATTTGATCCGTTATAATGATACGACGAATAGTTCTGTCACAAGCAAGATTAACTAGTCTTATTTTTATGCAATGAGTCGATATCATCTCATTTTAAATTAACGTCATACATACCGTACATACTTATAATAATTTTGAAAATAAATTAATAAATATTTGAGAAAAGGTATTTTAATAGAATTGAGCAAAAAATAGTGGATGAAGGAGGTAATAAATAACGATTTTTCTAATATTTGTTCAGTGACCAAATGTTAAAAGGGGAATTAAAAAAGATTTCCAAACTTATTATGAGAAATATTAACATACAGTATATTTTTACCATATTTAAATAATGAATTTAAAAATATATTTTTTTGGCTTGAACTTGAGACCCATGGGGTTGTAGCCACATGTTTTAACCAATATGCTCCACCCTTGCGGGCTAAAAATACTTTCTTAATTGAACTTTTAACGCATGATCAACAAAATAAATAATGATAAGAATGGGTGAGTTTGAATTTTGATGATACGCGTAATGTCAAATGTGTGTGCCCAATTGTTTCTCTTTTTGGTGGCTCCAAATATTAGGGAAGAAGTCACAAGTCGACAATCAACGTTTGGTTTAAATTTGGAGTCAATGGGTGATGGTTGATTATTATGTTGTCATTGTTACGCTATTCATACGTTTCCTTTTTTAGTCGACTAGCCGACTACTACTATAGATTTATCGGTGGGTCTTGCTTGATTTGTTGCGACCCGTGCTGGTTATTGTGGTTGAGTGAAGTAAAGTTGGGTAACAAAATAGACTAGGACAACAAATCATCGGGGCAGAGGGAGTATCAAAAAGAAAAGAGGATAATCTTAGAGAAAATATCAAAAAAAAATGAAAGTAAGAAGATGTACGAGTAATTGAAAGGAAGTACATATTTGAACGTCTTGATGTTTAAGGTAGACACAAAATCTTGGAAGAGACGGTCTCTCAATAACTTATTGAGAAACCATTCTTTAGTACCACTCTATGTCATATTCGTACCCTTAAATGACAACTTTGTTTTGTACATGTTTTTATAACAAGCGTACCCTCTTTATATTTGTATACTCTGATACTTCTAGTCAGGATGGTCCCAAATTTACTTATTAAACAAAGGAGTAGAGATGGAAGTGGTTCATGTTCCGTTGTTCTTTGTGACTACACTAAAAGGAGAAAATTGCATTGAATGTGGAAATGTGGAATTGAACCTACGACCAACAAATGTTCGAATAACTAGCATTTTACCCGACATGACTACATTCCCAATCTTTGTAACTATTTTCATTGTATCTCGATGTAAGTGCTTAATATCAATGAATCGAGTACCACTTGACATAAATAATCTGTAGATACACACGGGAGTAAGGCCACACCTGAGAATCAACCACTTTCAATATCGATCAATACATTAAACTTGCATTTGTCGAGATTTTGTAGCTGCATGTATACTCATACTCTATAAGAACTAATTATAAGAGTAGATATTTTAAACTTGAGATCATTAGACATAAATCCTTGCTCAAGTTATTAGAAGTAACGGTTTCATCATAAGACTATCCCAAATCTATTTTGACAAACCATCATTCAACATGGGAATTCACGCATTTAAATACTCGTATTACTCCATGTTTATTTTGAACGACCTTTATTATTAAACATTAAACATTTAAACTCGTCTTAACCCGAGACAGTATCATTGAGAAGTTATTTGAAACAAAAGAGACCCACAAACAAGGGTAGGCCGTAGGCCTAGGCCCATTTCCAAATTCCAAACGTGTCTACCACCCAAACTCAACTCACCCCCCTTCACATCCCTCTCTCCCTTTCTCTCATCCTCTATTTTTCTCCATGTCGCAAATAAACCTCCCAAATTTCCCTCCATTTTCGGACATCCTTTAATCTCTCTCCACTTTCTAGACATGAAATGGGGAATGGAGATCGAAGAAGTCGAAGCAGTGTTAGATAAAATATGGGATTTACACGACAAACTCAGTGATGCAATCCACTCTATTTCTCGTACACATTTCCTTAATTCCACTAAATCCCTCAAAAATCCAGACTTTTTCAACAACAACAACAAACCGCCCCATTTTTCCGACAACGGGTTTGTTTTTGTTAAGGATTTTTCCGCCATTTCTGAAGCTAAGAGTCTCAATTCCATCCGTTCCGCCCTTGAAAATCTCGAAGACCAGCTTCAGTTTTTTCATGTTACTTCTTCTTTCTTTACTCCTTCGTTTTGATTGATTATTTATTTAATTAATTTAATGGGTTGTGGGTTTCTAATTAGCTGGTTGAATGAATGATTGTAGCATTGTAGGGCAGGGTATGGTATGACCTAATTTGAGGTGTTTTTATTCGTTGACAGGTAGTATTCTTTAGTGGTTTGTTTTATGGGTTTTTTTTCCCGAATTTCTTGTATTGATACATCTTTAGACTGAGGTATCTTTGATAATAGGTTCCACTTCGATTTACCCCCTCCTCTTTATTATAAATTTTGTAATGCAATTAAATGCACGTTTCTTCGATTTTGGGATTGAAAAATGCGTGGTTTTGGATCTTCAGGCTGAGAGAATGTAGTTTACTGATAGCTTAAACCGTTATTTTATTTAGTGAAATTATTTATTTAGTGAGATTTTAGTGTTTTATACTGTACTTAAATTATGTAGGCCATCTAAAGAAAGCTGGTTGATATGGTGGGGTTTGGTTGTTTTTTGAATTCTTAATAAAGGGACAGCCTGCCACTTTATTCATTTTGTTTGTTAAACTATAGATTTGATATGAAATTTATATTGGCTTCTTTATTCTACTCGGCATCTAATGTACAAGCACATTGTTTCTATATTTGTTAACTTGCTTAATTAACTGATGGATTGGACGTGCTGCGAACGGGGAATCAAAATTCGATGTTGTTGGATTCGTGTTTCGGGGTGGGTGGCCTTTGAGAATCTTATGGAATTGAATGAACGAAATTAGTTTAATAGCGGATGATTTGAGGAATTTATAATGTAGTACTTATTAACCATGAGAGTTGGGTAGGATCTGATTCTTGATAACTTTGCTTTGGGTATGGGCGGGCTACTTTTTGATTAGGAATACAACACCTTTCATGGGCTAAGGTCACGAGTTTTCATATTAGTCCGAGTCCTAAAGATTTATCTCGAGGTTGACCTGTGGGGTAAGGGACTTATATGGGTGAAGACTATACTCTAGTCGAATAAATTTGTTCTCAGATTTTACTTGAGGTATCTTTCGGGAGTCGGGATGCAAGTTACCTTCATGATGATAGTATACATCATAGAAACATAGTTCAAGGTTCTTACGCATTACGTTGTAAACTTGTGATCAAGTATAGCTTTTCCAAAGTGCTTTATAGGATTAGTTGAAGTATAGTTTAAGTTTCTAGCAAACCCTTTGCTCCATTGTGTGTTTCACATCCACTTACAGGCGATGTAGAGTCAATGAGTATGTATGTTGATTGGGATTCTTGTTGCACCGTTCCTGATTAGTAAGGAGTACTTGTATAGATGAAAGGTACTCCAAAGGTTTTACTTAGCTTATTGTAAGAGATCTGCATGATCATTAGTCTTCCCCGGGATGGTTTTGAGAACGTGACTTTGTTGTTCTTGTAATCTATTGACCTTGGTTTTGAGAAAAGATACTTATAGACTCATGGTGTTATTGTTGGTTAAAAAGCGAATATCGTAGCTTGAAAGAGTGTAAACATTTTTCATTGATTTGGCTTAGCCTTGGGCGTTCTTATAATTTTTGGATATCATGCTGCACTTGATTTTTGGGTGTAAGAAATTTCGAAACATGATTCATTTTAGCCAAACTCAAATCATTTTGGGACCAAAACTTTATTGTTGTTTGTTAAAATTCCGATTTAAAGACATCTGTCAGCATGCAATGATTCAAAGTTTCACTATGATCTTACTGCTGCTAAGACTCGCTGTTTTATATGTTCATTTTTTTCAGACTGTACAAGCGCAGCAACGTTCTGAGAGGGATGCTGCGATCGCTCGATTAGAGCAGAGCCGCATGATTCTTGCTTTAAGATTGGCGGAACACCACGGGAAAAAATATAAAGTGATAGACGAAGCCATAAATTTTGTGGGAGATGTTCGAGATGCTAGCTACTTTACAGGACCAGAAAATGTGTGTAACCCTCATCCTACAGCACCTACCGAACATTGTCTGCCACATAAAGGTAAAGGGATTAGCTCAAATGTTGTGGCAAGGGTTCTCTTTTCAGGTTTCGATTCTGCCAAGAAAACACTACAACTCGACAAAATGGGTGGGGTTTTTGGAAACGCTGCTTTATTTGCCCTCAGCATGCTTGCACTACTGCATCTACATCAAGTCACCAACAAAGCTGATATCGACAATTTGAACATCGGCCTGAAGCACGCCAGAATTGGGAAGAAATCGAGTCGTTTGGATGGTTGCTTGGATGTACGATTGGCAAGAGGGTAAAACTAAGTTTTGATGTAGAGTAGCTTTTTGGTTCTTCGATATGTTGATGAATTTTGTAGAAGTTTGTCGTTGTTGGGAGTCGATGGTATGTGTATGTTGCATATGTAGCTGTGTCGGGTTAGGGTTATGTTGAACATCAGGTTAATGCGGTTTGTGTATATAAGGCTATCTAGTGTTCTTGAGTCTGGGGCTGGGGTTGTGTAATGAGGTTTTTCGGGTTTTTTTTGGGTATGGTTTGGTTTGAGAACAAGAAAGTATCGCCCTTCCTACTAAACGCAGATTTGGGCCAAATTGTTTCACTGGATCACGCAGGAATTTGGTTTTTTTTTGCTCGGCCCATTTCCCCTCAAATTTCAGCTTTCGCAGATCATCATGATCCCTTTTCTCTAACATGTGCCCTATCCGACTTCAGTTGGTCTCTTTTAAATACTCCGTATCACTTTACATGAGAGGACAAATTTGTCCTTGCCAAATTATGTACCCAGCACATTAACCCAGTCTCATTGTAGGTGAGTCTTGAGAGAGGTCTTGTCTTAAGACTCATGTGAGTCTTACCAATAATGTTGCAAAGTCAGTCTTGAGAAGATTATTGGTAACCTTGAGATGAGTCTTGTCTCAAGACTCGGGTGGGGTCTACCGATAATGTACCAAAGACTTAAGTTGAGTCTTGAATTTTAAAGACTCAATTTAAAGATTTTTGTGGGGTCGTGACTTGTGACAAACATTTTTCAACCTACGACCCGATAAATTACTCTCATTTATACAATTTTTTCTTTTCAATTAGTTCAAAAGTCTTTTTTTTTTAAAATCTACCAAGCAATTACTCATCTTCGAGAATCATACACGAGTTCGCAATCGATCAAGACATCATCAACTCCAACACGACTTGGTGGAACACATTTGGACTCGTTTCAGAGGAGACACTAGTTAAATGATATTTTCATTTTTAAATTAGTAATCTAATATTTTAAATTTCGATGATAGACTATTGGTTAATTTGTCATTTTTAATTTGTCATGTATGTTATTTTATATATCATATGTCAATCTAAATCGATATAGCTAAGACCATGTACGAAAAAATAATTATTAAAATATCGTATAATATAAGTAAAGCATAATTAAAATATCGTAAATTATCCGGATCTATAATATGAGCGAAACCCAAAAGATCGTCTACCCGTCTTTTTGTATATCACACGAAAATAAAATAAACAAGTTAATTTTTTATAATAAAACTAAATAGTAAAGTAATACTCTCTCTGATTTTTAATTATCTTCCCCTTACTTTTGGGTGAAAAATAAGGGGATAGGAATGTGTGGCTCAAAAGAGAAGAAAGATGAGAGAGAAATGTAGGGTAATTCTAGACCACATGTTGTTAGCCCAAAATAGAAATAGAGAAGAAAATGTGTTTCAGCCCAATAAGGAAACAAGAAAGATAAATAAAAATCGGAGGGAGTAATAATTTGTACCAAACAAGTAAATTGTACTCCCTCCCCTTCTCTATGATCTTCCATATTGGGTTTTGGGAAGTTATTAAGGAGGAGGGAATATGTGGAGGAAAATGAATGAGAAGAAAAGAAAGTGGGGTCACAAATAATAAGAACCACAAAATATATACCAAAAAGGAAAGTGGAACATCTTAGTGAATTTTCCTAAACAGAAAATGTGGAACATCTTAGTGAAGGGGAGGGAGTATTGTTTAATCACAAATTAAACCAAATTAATTAACTTTTTAACCAAAAATGGGTAAGGTGAGTCTCTGACTGATAACGTATAAAATCTGAGGTGAAGTGAGTGAGCTGAGGTGACGGAGTCTTAAAGACTTTGGAAAGTCTGACGGATAATAATGTTACCCTAATCCCAATCTAAGACACGAAATCACTAACTATACCGCGTCGGCCAGCGTCGGGTCATCAGTCTAAGCTACCTCCCCATAATGGGCCACCTCGTGGTTCCGACCAAAAATATTTTAGTCAAAAAGCAAACGAATGACTGGTAAATATGGAAGAACGTCGAGAAGGT
Organism: Agrostemma githago; assembly: GCA_958450325.1. NCBI lineage: Eukaryota > Viridiplantae > Streptophyta > Magnoliopsida > Caryophyllales > Caryophyllaceae > Agrostemma > Agrostemma githago. The sequence goes on from OY288246.1 coordinate 72,351,075, forward strand.
GACTCAAAGAAGGTGAATGGTGAATAAGAAAAGGGGAAAAGTCACAAGTTAAGTGTTAGAAAATAAATGCCTAGCAATTGTCCTTTTGATTAGCCTTTATTTCCTAATTAGTTTAGGTAACTAGTTTGGGTGAAATAATACCATATGAAGACCTGACTAGTTTCTAAGTTAATTAGGACAGAGAGATGATTTGAGAGCACAAATATGGAGGGCTGATTTGTGAGGTTTTCTTGAGGGGAAAACTCAGTTTGTTCCGAGTCCCTATTATTTGGTGGTTCTATTAATCTCGTATTCGTTGGAGACCGTTAGAGTTTGTTCGGATCTTGGTTGACCGCAAGATCGTTTGTCCTTCGTCTCGTCGGTGAGTTCATCGCAGGTCAAACTCAGTCTGGGTAGTCTCTTTCCAGTTTGAGATTACTATCTGGTTGGTAGAGGTAGTACTTTTGGCTTTAGCTGTGAGCTATTAAGCGCGTGTATTACGGTCTACTGTTGTACTATTATCTCCACAATAGTGAATTTGGTCTCTTGTCGGTGTGGACGTGTGTCAGTTTATTATTGTTTGTTATTTGTTTTATTTTCCTCGCGTAATTAACAAACCGTTGGTAACGGGATGACTCCGTTACAATGTTAAGTAATCAACATTTATTTCCGGAGAAAACGGTAGAGTTACTGCTAGAGTAGTAAGTAGGAGTAACTCTTTTTTGTGTGTGGGGAATTGTACGAGTAGTAAATTGTACGAGTAGTCCAGTAGTCCAGTATGGAATTCTTTATCTGGGGAATTATTGAATTGGGTAGCATGATCGTAGGTGAGGGTATGTAGTACGTATTATTCATGCATGAGTCAGGGTGATATATCAGATGAGAGGCGCATTGTGATGACCAATATGCAATAGCCTAGCCTGGGGATTCTATGTTACTTCTATACCTTTAGCTTGAATGTGTAATTAAGTCCACAGACTGACTAATACACGTGATATTCATTCATTCATTCATTCATATTCTGGTTATCGGATCAAATTATTAACATCCTTCATTACTACTCGTACCATTTACAACCTTTATACACACATACTACTATCACTATCACATATTCATTCATTTTTTGATGCAGCCTTTTCCCTTTAATAATGCCCAACCCTGTATATAGTATATACCCACTACTTTTGAGTATTTCTCCATTATTAATTACCTACTCCTACTCTTCTTTATACATACAATATATATATATATATTATGAAGCAATATTGTTAGATATTTGTCAGTTTGTTAGTTTGTTATATCTTAAGGTGACGTGGAGGTTGTTATGATTAATTCTCCTCCCTATACTTGTATATATATATACACATGACAGTAACTGATTCTTAACTTAATACAATTACACACACATTTTACTCTCAAAGCTTGAGTTCTTCAATGGAGGTCTTCGACTTTACATGGTATCAGAGCGGCGATTCGATCGCTGGCGTCTATTATCCTTAAAGCACTTTCAATCTTCTGTTTTGTTCTTCCACTCGTCGTCATCGTCTTCGGTTTGGTATAATCTAAACCTTTCTTCTTCCGCAATTTAAACCTCCATTGTTGTTCAAGCTATTTTGTTGATTCAATTCCTGTTGCAATTATCAGTTAATGTGTGATCAGTATCTGAAAATCATACTTGATTCTTGCATTTTGTGCTGTGTTCGTGATTGATTTCTACAATTTACTTCATATTGATTGAACTGTCTTCATCATCTGCTAAAATTCTTCATAAAATCTACAATGCCGAACTCAGAATCTGATAGTTCAGCTAATTCGAACAGTTATTCCTGTTTTGATGATCCTTTGTACCTTTGCTCATCCGATCAACCTAACCTCCAGTTAGTTTCTACACAGTTTAATGGATTAGGCTTCATGTCCTGGAAACGTGATGTCTATATCGCTTTAATTGCTAAAAACAAAGATTGTTTTGTGGATGGAACCTATAAACAACCAAGCAAATCTGATAAGAAATTTCACCAATGGATAAGATGTGACTATATGGTTGTTAAGTGGATTCTAAACTCATTGACTAGAGAAATTCGTGAGACTGTAGAGTATGCTAGGAATGCTAAAGAACTGTGGAATGAATTACTGGAAAGGTATGGACAGGTGAACAGTGTAAAAATATACCAACTCAGGAAAGATTTGAGCGATACTACACAGTCTAATGCACCCTTGGTCGAATACTACAGTAAACTCAAGCGAACCTGGGAAACCTTAGACAGCCTAGACCCTCTCCCACTGTGCACTTGTGGGGCGATGGACAGCTGTTCCTGCAAACTCCTTAAAAGAATCTTGGATAGGGAATCTGGAGCTAAACTTATCCAGTTCTTAATGGGACTTAACAGTAGTTTTGAGGGTGTTAAAACTAATGTTCTCACCATGGAACCTCTTCCTCCCCTTAACAAAGCCTTTTCATTGCTTCAAAAAATTGAGACACAAAAACAGGTGAGCGATGCAGTTGATATCTTGGCTGAAACAAATGCTTATGCAGCTAATTCTGGTGGCAAACGCCCTAAGTTTGATTCTGAAATCATGGAAAAACACTGTACTCATTGCCTTAAGAAGGGACATGAAATTGGGGATTGTCATAAACTAAAAACTTGCTCTCATTGTGGGAAAAAGGGGCATGTAAGTGAATACTGTTTCTTTAACCCTAACAGTAAAAGATTCAAAGGGAAAGGGGGCAACTCTCAAAGAAAAGCATCTGACACTAATTACCAGAACAGTGGTAATGCTTACAGGAGAACAGCACATAATGTGGATGCTATTCCAGATCAACAAGGTGCTGATGAGTATACTCCTTTTGAGTATGATACTAATGCTGCTAATCATGTTGGTACTTCAGGTGGCGCTCCAAATTCGGGATCTATGGATCCAGGAATGATGAATGACATGGCGAATTCCATATATCAAAAGGTGCTTAAGTCATTTTCAGAGATTCAAGGGGTTCCCATGGCAGGTACTGTCACATGTCTTCATCTTCATAAGATTCAGAATTATTCATCTGTACATGAGTGGGTGGTAGACACTGGGGCCTCTGATCATATGACGCCCTATGCTGATCTATTGCATGATGTTCAACTATTAAACAAACCCATCAGGGTAGGGTTACCTGATGGCTCCATCAAAACTGCTTACAGGGCAGGAAAACTAAAATTAAATGAACACATAACACTACATAATGTGTTCATCATTCCTGAATTCAAACAAAATCTTTTATCTGTTGGTCGCCTATTAGAGCATTCTTCTCTGCAAGTATTGTTATCTAAAACCTCGTGTGTCTTCCAGGACCTTTCAAGTAAGGTCATTAGAGCTACTGCAAGGAAGAGTGGGGGGCTTTACCTGATATCTACAGCTTCTCAAGATACTTATCAATTTGATAATTGTTCAAATAAATCTCAATGTAATGCACATGTAGTAAAACCTGTCATGAAACTCTCTGATATAGAACTGATACATGCTAGGCTCGGGCATTCTTCAATTGATAAACTAAAACATGTAATTGGGAATGCTACCAACTTGGATAATTTTTTCTGTGAAACTTGCGCATTATCCAAACATCACAGATTACCCTTTCAGAGAAGCATTTCACATGCTCCACAATGCTTTGATCTAATTCATATGGATCTTTGGGGTCCATATAAAACCCCTTGTCTTAATGGTGCTAGATTCTTTCTTACTATTCTTGATGATTGCTCAAGAAGTACTTGGACATATCTACTTAAGCATAAAGATCAGGTTCCTTACATCATCAAGGGTTTCATTTTGATGGTTCAAACCCAGTTTAGCACCAAAATTAAAGTCATTAGAACAGACCATGGGACTGAGTTTGTTCAGCAGTTTTGTCATGATCTATTCCATCAACATGGAATTCTTTATCAGCAGAGTGTTGTTGGGAGACCCCAACAAAATGGGAGAGTAGAACGCAAACACAGACATTTGGTTGAAACTGCTCGAGCAATGCTTATTCATGCTGGTTTACCTTCCAAATTTTGGGGAGACTCCATCCTAGCTGCCACACACCTCATCAATAAGATGCCTACTCCTATACTTCAGTGGAAATCTCCTTATGAAGTCCTTTTTAAGGCTCCATCAACTATTGATGAGTTGCGTGTCTTTGGCTCATTATGCTTTGCTTCAATGCCAATTACCCACAGGGATAAATTTGCCCCAAAAGCCAGAAGATGCATATTCATTGGTTATCCCACTGGTGAAAAGGGATACAAGCTATACGATTTCACTCGACACAATGTGTTTGTTAGTAGAGACGTCATATTCAGAGAATCCACATTCCCATTCAAAGAAGATTCTTCTATTCTTCAGATATCAGACTCTCGTGATTTAATAAGCTTTGCTCCAGATATTATAACATCTGCTCCTTCAAATGCACAACAGCAGAGTTCATCTGATGGCTCACTAGAAGAGGAATTTATGAATGATACAGGAGGAATACCCAGTCCTCAACAATCTAGTACAGATGATACTGGTTCCAATAGTAGCATTCCTGCTATGGATCACAATACTTTCACAGAGGTCCCTTCCTCTTCTGCTGATGAAACTCCCTCAGTGCAAGGGCCAAGACGATCCACCAGGGTACGACAAATACCAAATAAGTTGAAGGAATTTCATTGTTCCATGAAGTTACCATCTCTACAAAATAAGGAAACTGATATTAATCATTCAGTATCCTTTCATTCTACTGTCCTGGGTAATCTCACAGATTTTGACCCAGAGTATGTTGCTTCCTTGGCTTCCGTCCTTCAAGTACCTGAACCAAACACATACTTTCAAGCTCAATCTGATCCAAAGTGGGTAGAAGCCATGGACAAAGAAATTGAAGCTCTAGAAGTAAATAAAACATGGGATATGGTTCCACTTCCTCATGGTCACAAAGCCATAGGCTCCAAATGGGTATTTAAAATCAAACACAACCCAGATGGATCCGTGGAAAGGTATAAGGCACGGTTGGTTGCAAAAGGGTACAATCAAATCAAAAATAAAGACTATAAACATACGTTTTCACCAGTTGCCAAATTCACTACTGTCAGAACACTTATAGCAGTAGCAGCAGCGAGACATTGGCCCTTATATCAGTTAGATGTGAATAATGCCTTCCTTCATGGGTTCATTGATGAGGAAGTGTATATGCAGCCGCCAGATGGTTACAAGGAAGGCAAGCCTGGATTAGTTTGCAAACTTAAGAAGTCAATATATGGTTTGAAGCAAGCGTCACGACAATGGAATATAGAATTAACTAAGCACTTGAAATCAATTGGGTTCACACAGTCAAGAGAGTACTATTCTTTGTTTACTCGTAATACTGCACAAGGATTTGTGGTGGCTCTTGTCTATGTTGATGACATACTACTTACTGGGGATGATTCTGAAGGAATACAAAGTACAAAGCAGAGTTTAGACTCCAAGTTCACAATTAAGGATCTAGGACTGATGCGTTATTTTCTGGGCCTAGAAGTTGCAAGAAATTCTGAAGGAATCATGTTGAATCAAAGGAAATACATCATGGATATTCTGGAAGATATGAATATGTTGAATGCTATTCCTGCAGATTTCCCTTTATCTCAAGGACTGAAGCTCTCAACTGATGCAGGAGATATACTGGAAGATCAAGAACAGTACAGACGATTGATTGGACGCCTGCTTTACCTCAATTTATCAAGACCCGATATCTCCTATTCAGTTCAACATCTAAGTCAGTTTATACATCAACCTCGAGAACCACACCTACAGGCGGCGATTCATGTTGTCCGATATCTAAAAGGCACTATTAACACAGGTCTCTTTTATCCATCCAATAGCAACTTGAACATTACAGCATACAGTGATGCGGATTATGCAACCTGTGCGTTCAGTAGTCGGTCGGTGAGTGGATATTCCATGTTCCTTGGTTCATCCCTTGTTTCATGGAAATCAAAGAAGCAAAAGACGGTTAGTAGGAGTACTGCTGAATCTGAGTATAGAGCGCTATCTTATGCTTCGGCAGAGTTGGTATGGCTAGTAGCCTTACTAAAGGATCTCAAGGTAAACACTGAGGTACCAGTTCCACTTTTGTGCGATAACAAGGCAGCTCTTCACATCACTCAGAATCCGGTATTTCACGAAAGGACAAAACATTTAAATGTAGATTGTCATTTTGTACGAGACAAATATCTCGAAGGTTTTCTAGCACCATCTCATGTCAGAACAGGTTTGCAACTGGCAGACATTATGACGAAAGCGTTGGGAGGATCAGATCACCAATTCTTTTCTCGCAAGCTTGGATTACACAATGTTCCATTTGATCCAGCTTGAGGGGGACTATGAAGCAATATAGTTAGATATTTGTCAGTTTGTTAGTTTGTTATATCTTAAGGTGACGTGGAGGTTGTTATGATTAATTCTCCTCCCTATACTTGTATATATATATATACACATGACAGTAACTGATTCTTAACTTAATACAATTACACACACATTTTACTCTCAAAGCTTGAGTTCTTCAATGGAGGTCTTCGACTTTACATATATATATATATATATATATATATATATATATATATATATATATATATATATATATATATATATATATATATAGTTATTCAATTCGATGCAATTCACGTCTACATGGTTTCAGTATACGTTATCATATCACATACTCATTCTACATATAGGGAGTTAATTAAAAGAGCAGATACCAACTAACTTGATTGGTAAGGTCATGCATTATTTGGTTCATGCGCTATTACTATCAAAATTAATTACCGGACTTGGTGATCACTACTTCTCAATTAACCCCTAAAAAACATTTTGGAGGTGAGAAAATTAATTAAGTGGAAGTAGAGAGCAATAACCATGTTTAAAAATTAATTTGGTATCATTATTACGGAAAGTGGTACAATGTGATCATTGATTAAGAAAATAATTAAGCGTGGACATAATCATAAATATGATTAGTAGGAGTATTTGTTTTGCAGGAATGAATAAGTTGCATTGTGTGGGTAATTAATCATTAGGCCGGCTAACAATGAATCATGAAAATCTACATTATCTTAAGGTTTTAGAGTATATTAATTTGGGACATAATAATGATTAACGAGGGACATATGTCTCATGCCATGCCAAGCCATGCAACTTTGAGTGTTATATAAGGAACCTACGTGTTATAGTTTCTACGCAGAATCTATCTAGCTACGCAACATCTATTCTTAATGCCAGATAAACCTAATTATTATGCTCTACATTTGCATTGGTTACGTATGTATTCTTCTCTTGGTTTAAAGTGAATCATGATTTACCCAAGAATTTTTACTAGATATCCTACGATAATGCGACTAGGCGTATGCTTTGTTGAAAAAAATAAAATGTGAATTATGATTTGGATGAATACAACAACATTTACATAATCGAAACTAGGTGCTCATTTCCATTATTTATCACTAAATTGTACTCCGTATGATTAATAGTAGGAAGTAATTTTGTTGGATAGAATGTTTCAAGCATCTAAATTACCATAGTTTATTTCTTTACTGCAACCTGTGAATATGTAAAACAAATTCAATTAGATCCAACAAGCACAAAACAGTGAATCAAACAATTATTTCATCATACAAGGCCAAAAAATAATCCAAAAGTTAAACAATAATATTTGGTACGAACAATTTTTTTAACGTGTACTTACTGAATTGAGGTGGATTGAAGTACTGAAACAAAATAATCCTCTTAGGATTGAATTGAACTGAAGTGATCTTAATTTTGTGAAATAAAATAAGGCATGTGTGTACGTGGAGACTCACAGTATCATGAATTGATGATAATGGAAGAAGTCCATAAATGGAATGGGATTAGAAATGGTTGAAAAAGCGAGTAGGTGAAGTAGCTACGAATATGGTTACAGGTTACAGCCTACACTACAGTAACAGTACAGGTCAGCTCAAAAGAAATAAGGGAGTGGCCTCTTCCAACGGCCCAAAACCGGAAAACCCGCCTACTCCTCTGCTCTGGACGGCATAATCAATGCCACCGTTCCCTCCTCACACTACTCCTCAAATCAATAGTTAGTCTCATGTTAGACGGTCTTACAATATGATTATTGTGAGAACTCTCACATATGAATAGTTTACTCCCTCCGTTCCAATGAATTGTTTGCATATTCCATATTAGGACGTCTTAATGAATTGTTTGCCTTTCTATTTTAGGAATGTTTTTTATATGCAATTTGACATTTCTCATGAGTTTTGCTCCACATGTCACTCACTCATTGGATCCCTTAACCTTGGTGTCAAAATGAAAGGCAAACAATTCATTTGAACGGATGAAGTATTATTTTAATAATTTCTTCTATATGAGAGGTCTCACAATAATCATATTGTGACACCGTCTTATATAAAAATTTGTGTCAAATCAAAACCCTTGCAAGTATTTTTAAATTTATTACTCATTCCGTTTAAATTCATGATTTATTTTAAGTTCAAGACGAATAATGTCGTTACAAACGAGAATTTATTAATTTTGGAAAATACTTTGTATAAGTATACTGGTATAGGGAGTATATATGAAAATATGGGGAAAAAAGAGAGGCAGCAATGCAAGGTGAAGTGGTCCAACGTGGTGAGGCTAGCAGCTAGCTACTACACGTACAAGGACACAAATACACAATAGTGAGAGTAGGGTCAGTAAATCAAAATTATAAAAACCACAGCATACGACAATTTCTATTTATTTATTTATTTCCAACCAACACTTGCTAACACCTCTATGCTCGCACTTCCACTGCACCCTCTGCAACTTCAATTGGGACACCAATATAACTACATAGCTTCTCAATATATATAGGTTTGTTTCGTACACAAAAATTAAGTTAGGAAGAAAAAAATTAATATTTGTTTATTAAAAAGTAAAAAATAGAGCGAAAGATTTACCCAAAAAGGAAAGTTTAATTATTGACGGACAAACTCAAAAGACGAAAGTGTGAACTATTGATACGACGTCACCAGGTGGCGCTCAATCTCGGCGTCACCAGATGACGCTCAATCTCGGCGTCACCCCCTCACATACACCATTTATTATAAGAACCCAATAATAAAGAATGCATGTGACGGGGTGACGCTAACTCATTTTCCTTGATTAAATGATTCAAAAAACAATCTCACCCGTGAGAACAAAGAGGTAAACAAGTGACTAAAAGATCCTAAAACTAAATGGGTAAATTAAATAAATTAACAGTCTTGATTAGGAAGCAAACTTGTTCCACATCGATGGTGTAAGAATGAAAAAATAAAATCATCTTTACAATTATTCGCCAACAACCGAATGTCTTAGCCTAGTGGTTAAGGCTGGGTACTCTGAGACAATAGGTCTCGGGTTCGAATCCTCTCTATATTGTAATGCGACTAAGTACGCTCTTCGTTGAAAAAAAAACAAATATTCACCAACAATAATAGTACGTGGTCTTTTTGAATTGGGAAGAAGCTCAAGAGCAAACTCGCAAAGGCTTTACCCAAAGCGGATAATATCATACTGTTATCATATGGACCGTGATATCAAAACAAAGACCTAACACGAGGTAATGCGGAAGGAGTGACTATCTACTACGCACAAAAACGTGTCTAATACGGATTATAGAAATGAAACGATACAAAAAAAATTGTCAAAACATGAAAAATATACTATGTGTATCTATGCGTCTACTTCAATCTAAAAGACCAAAACCACGAAGCAATATTCAATACCAGTAGTCAGTATAGTACTCCCTCCGTCCCAATGAATTTTTTACGTTTATTTTTTCACACTTGTCGAGGTATATTTTATTTCGTTCATAGCTTTATTTACGTGTTATTAAAAAATCTAAAAATTTGATAATCTTAATGTACTTATTAAGACCATTCGAAAAAATCTCACATGACTATGTTTAACGTTATATATTAGAAATTATATTCGAGATCATTCCACCTTATGAATAGTGTCAAAAAGTAAACGTAAAAAATTCACTGGGACGAAGGGAGTATTAAGATATGGATGAAGTAGGATTTTGTAAGAATGAGAGGAAATATTAAATAATGAGAAAATAGAGTGCAAGTGAGTGACATAGAAGTGGAATTTTTTTTTTAAAAAAATCAACGACAAAGAAGATGATAAGCTGGTAGTTGATCCTATATATATATATATGGTCAAAGCGGAGTGAGTCACGCTTCCAGGATCTTAGTTTTTGCCTTATCGCACGTCCTTCCCATTTCCTACCTTCATTTTTTATTAACTTCTCTTTAGATATTTTTGGTGGCAGTAGCCACTAGACAGTAATAGTAAAGTAAATATTCCTAACACGTTAAAAGTCGTAAATCTTTCGTTGTAACAAAAAGGTAAAACCTTAATATTTCAAATAATTTCAAAGTCTAAACATTCACTCCGTATAATAAATTGTCTAGATTTTCTTGTACGGAGGAGTAATATGTAAATGGTCCATAAATGTACATTTCTCATGGAGCACATAAATGATTTCTAATGTTGTCAAAATAGTACTCTCTTCATTCATATCCACTTGTCACATATTCCTCTTTAGTCCATTCGTTCAAATTCACTTATCATATTTTCTTTTTAGTCAATTATTATGACACTTTTACCCTTACTTTATTCCTCTTTATCTTTCTTATGGCCCACCTTACATCCTTCTTATTGTACTTTAATAATTTTATATTCATCTCCTAAAAACTTGTGCAAAAAGCACATGTGACAAGTGGATATGAATGGAGGGAGTAGTTAAAGTCTGAAATGTTCTGATAGTATGTAAGTAGTATTTTTGGTCTTTCTTTTCAAACAAACGGATTATGTAATCAGTAAGAATCGAATCTCAACCTCAAGTAACTTTTATTCTTTATGATGAATTCATAACCATTTACCTTGTGTTTTAAAAATATTACTGCATGATTTTATGGCACAAAATGGTGTTCATATAGTGGAGTAGTATGTAGGAGTAATTAAATTCACTATATGCTAGTACTCCGTGCATAGTACATCTAATTAATGTGTGATAATTACGGTGTATTTATTGATCATGAAAATTAGAGCATATGTAAATAAATTAGGGACTAAATTTTTTTACGGTGTAATTCATACCGTAAATTATAATGATCCAAGTTAAACTTTAACGTGATAAAAACTAAACTCTAAAATGTTACTCTCTCTCGAACTTGTTTCCCGAGTGCAAAAAGATTTAAGTAAATTTTGTGTAAAATTATAGTAAAAGACATTATGAATGTTACCTATATTGATTTTCCTATACATAGTACTCCGTAGTATATTAAGGACCCTAGTATTAATTTGAGTGATTTTTGTGTGGCCTCGATTAAAACAGCCTTACAGTATTATATGGGGAGCATTATGAGTAAATATTTATAAAAATGATTTATGAAATACGGAGTAAAGAATAATAGAAAAATATGAGCTTTTATTTCGATATACTCAACAAATACATTAGTTTGTTAAAAACGACTTCATTTGTGTAGTACTCTCTACTTGCTTCAGTAGTTACTTCTATCTTCTAAATTAACACTAATTTTCTTTTAAACAAAAAACCTGCATGGAGTAGAGCACCGTACTGTAGCATTACTAGAGAAAGAAAAGAAAAAAACATAATACGACCGTTAATAATAACTGATTGATGTTGATGTGACTTATTATTACAATGCTACTAAAGGATCACAAGTAAACAAATCGTTGATATCTTGGAAATAATCATCCACTTGTAACAACGTCGTTGATGATGAACTTGGTAATATTGTCTCATTATATTCATTCAATGAATCCACAAATATCTCTTCTATATCCAACTTCTGCATTTCAATATCCTCCAACACCAGATTCTCCGACGTCGTCGACGAATTCTCGAATAGCATTGCCTCTGGCAACTCGAACTTGAAAAACTCGTTCAAAAACGGTGTGTCGAGGTAGTTTTGACACTCATCTAAATAAGACGAGCCACTCATATTGCAGTCAGTGTAAAGGGCTGACTCATGATATACCGAGGGTGGACCACATGAATAGTCTTCCCTCGGTACATCATTAGAGTCGTCCATCACCGGTTTATTATTAATAAACCGGTGGTGGACCTCCCCTGCCTCACCCTCACCCTCACCCTCACCCATCCTTCCTCGGAAGTTGAGGGTCGAGGTAGGGGAGCAGAGCCCATTATTCTCTTCATACGAAGCTGAACTCGAGGGAGTAGACTCGACCACCACCTTCACTGAGTCCTCCCTCGGCGGAGGAACAGCGAAGTTGGTGAGTGCGTCAGGACCACGGAGCTTAATAGCAGCGTTATCGTAAACATGAGCCGCCTCCTCAGCGGTGTCGTAAGTACCCAACCAAAGTCGAGCCCGTTTAGCCGGGTCTCGAATCTCAACAGCCCATTTACCCCACGGGCGTTGCCGGACCCCTCTGTACTTCCTCCCTCCACTGCCCGCCGCCGCCTTCACGGCCGGTTTCTTCCTCACCGCCGCCTTCTTCGCCACCGAAGACGACGTCGTCGTTGGTTCAATGACTATCTCGTTCAAGTAACGTCTCACCCTTCGCCTCCCGAAAACAGTGGTCTCTTCGTCGCTGGAAGAGTCGGTGGCGTCATCGTCGACAACGGAAACTCTTACGACTCGATTCGACATGGGTTTCTTGAGGGATTTCTTGATGAAGTGTTGTTTTTTGGTGACATTTTTGTGTTCTGTGTATTTTATGGGACATAACATGTTGGTGTAGTCCATCATTCCTTCTCAAAAATGTGTCACTACACTAATCTTATACGAGTAGTAGTACTAACATTTGAAGTGGAAAAAAAGGGGTCAAAAATCAAATAAAATGTTGGAAAGTAGAGGGCTTTAATTTATTTTGGAATTTGTGAAAAGGGAAATAAAAAAGGTGGGAAACAGACAAACAGAGTACGATATGGTTTTTAAAACAGAGAGATGGGTGTTTGAATTTGAAAAGGAATTAATTTAAAATGATGGGGAAATGAGAGTTTGTATGATTTTAGAGAGAATAGAGGATTGATTGAATGGTTTGGAAATAGGAAATGAGGCAGAGAAACGATAAGGGAGAGGTGAGGAAGAAGAGTGAGGTGGGTATTATATAGGATTCCGGATTCCACACTAGCCGTAGTACAAAAATCTAATTGCATGTGTATCCGCACACAAATTTTGTGGGACGGTTTTATAATAATTATTGTACTGATGATACACTTAATTATTCGTCTACGAAGTATAAAAAGATAATCCCTCCATTTTATTTGATTTCATACGTTTGCTTTATACACGTATGTCAATGATCGTGTTCTTTTGCCCATAGCTTTAGTTCCATATTACTAAAAATTATAAAAATTTGATATTCATAATGCACTCGATTAGACGATTTAAACAAGATTTCACTTGACTATCTTTTCTTTTATATATTAGAACTTATATTGAAAATTCTCCACATTGATGAATAGTGTTCAAAAAGACAAATGTATGGAATCAAATGAAACGGATGGAGTACTTTGTATCATAATTTAATTATCGTCGAACCGTCTCATGTGAGATTTTACTTGTGTATCCGACTATCTCTATATTTTCAGGTTGTTATAATCAGGTTTTTAAGGGGATACTACGTACGGAGTATATATTAGCTCGTATTCGGTAATAAATATTCAGATTGAGTCGAATTATGTTAAATCAATGTTGATTACCGTTCAAGCTCATGTCTTCAGTTCATGTATCGAGTCGAGTACCGGTCTGATCAGATAATTAAGATCAAAATAATTTACCTAGAGGGTAATAGATGGATAGTAAGAACAATAGATTGGAAAAAAAAATCAATGACGTTTTACACCCGTTTAAATATAATCACGTAATATAGGATAATCAAGGTTTAAGCTTAAGGCAAAATATTTAGGAATTACTCCATATTTCTTTAATTTCTATCATTTGCTTAACTTTAATTAAGGAAATTATTTCTTTTATAAATAATGAGTACCGAGTACATGCATAACACTAGGATACAAGTGAAATACGAAGTACGGAGTAGTTAATTATTTTGAAAAGGAAAGAATGACCGACAATTCATCATGTTTTATTTTTGTTGAATCTACTATTACCATATATTGCTTTGAGACCGAATTTGATATTCTTTATGTCAATTTGTACAACAATAACAATTTACATGATACTATAAATGTATTATTACAAATTTACATTAAAGATACTTAACGTAAATTATAAATATCAACTATTCAATCCAAATGTACAATATAATACTCCCTCCATTTTTTAATTTTTGCCCCGTATTCCTTATTTGGCAAGTTTTTATTTTTTGTCCCACTTCTTAACTTTCCTTATTTGTCATGTATATATTACCATATTATTTTTATACTTTTCTATTATTTACCCATTATGCCATTGAATTGATTAAAATAACATTATATTCCCTTCACTTTGATGACTCATTGGTGTCTAGTCACCAAATTTCATCATCATTTATCTCTTTATCAATAATTTATTAAATTTTAGGTAAAACTGACTCATTGTGCTAAACACAATGGGGCGAAAATTAAAAACCGGAGAGAGTCCTACAAAGACATGTATAACAACATAACTTTAGGTAAAACTGAGTACAAAGTATAATGTTTCCCATTGGATGCATGGCCAGTGGCGGACCCAGGAATATAAGAGAGGGGGTTCACTTTTTTTAAAATCGTAGATAATATAACAAATTAATCAAAATTAGAAATTCGTCGCACAATTACATATCATAAACTATAAATATTAAATAAAGGCAACCAAATTTTTCTTAACTAATTTCTAATATTTAAAACTATGAAATTTATAACCGAATTAAAGAAATAACGGTAAATCAACAAACAAATAACTTAAAAAATCCTCAAATTAGTGTTCCACAATTGAGAATTATATTCCGTATTTAATTAACCGTAGTTGACATTAACAAATAAAATCAAAAAATCGACATAAAAAATTAGTCAAAATACTCAAATATCTATGACGTACTCAAGTAAAGAATTAATGGTTAACCAACAAATAAATAACATTAAATTTATATTTGAACACAAATTCTTGTATGAGACGGTCTCACGATAAGTTTATCGTGAGACCTCTCACATACAAGGTAGTTAATTTTATTATTATTATATTTCTATTAATAGGTCTCACGATAAGTTATCGTGAGACGGACGTGAGACTAGCTATTTAAATTAGTAAGTACTCTATTCCTTGGTCTTATTCAATACTCGTTATCTATTGTTTTTGGATTGAAGTTCAAGAAAAAAAAAGCCATGGATAAATTTTCACACAAAATCGACTTGCATTACATACCTATAACAAAAAATTAGAAAAATAAAAATAGATAATTATTACATAACACACCCAAAAAGAAAAATACAGTAGATAATAAATTGATAGCACGGAGGGTGTACTCCATAACTGATAACAAAACAAAACACAAAAATATATTTTTAATTATGGTTCAAAATCTTACAAAAATATACACCTAATTGAGGCATTAATCTTGTGTGGGAACTGGGAATTGAGAATAAAAAGAAAACGGAAAGAGCTAAAAATTGGCAAAGGGTGGAACTGGGAAAAAGGACGGCTGAGGGGATTCGATCCCACACCAACTCAACCTAGTAGCACAGTCCTTACCAAGTTGCCACAACCCTTTCACTGCTCCTTTTTCACGCAAATAGTAGAAGTACTAAGCATTAGTGCTTTTTTAAAAATAAAAAAAAATTGGAAACCGAAGGGTGCGCACGTGGGGTGCTGTGCGCACCCCTAGGTCCGCCCCTGTGCATGGCTCGTTATTGTAAAACCGTGGTAAACAAACTTGTACTCGATTCAAACTTTCCGCTCACTGCAATTGAGTCACCAGAATTCAATTTTATAGAATTGAGTCACGCTTTAGTGTCGTATAAAGTAGTACTCCCTCTGTTTCTTTGATATCTTCCACATTTCCTTTTTCAACCATTTCTTTGATTTTTTCCACTTTCCTTTTTTTCTATCATACTTCTCTCTTACCTAGGTGGCCCACTTACTTTACTCCCTCTCTACTTTTACTTATTTTATTATTTTTCTTAAGAAATGTGTCACTTTTAAGGTGGAAGAAATCATAGAAACGGAGGGAGTATTATTTACTTTTGATTAAAAAAATTCACACAAACATATAAAAATCAAAAAATATCTGAATTGAAGGAAGTAGAGTATAAATTAGTACTCCGTAGTAAAAATAGACAACTAAGGCAAAGTCATGCAAAAATGAGGGTGGGAATTGTAGTTGGTTGCTGAAATTTACATTCATACATGTACCGTTTTACTGTCTCAGTCTCAGTCAATAATATAATTACAATAAGATTTATTTTATTTTTTCTTAAAATCAAAAGTAGTCCATATAAAACAAATGAAAATTACTCCTAATTGGTATTTATTGAACCGGAGGGAGTAGTTTAATGGTGGAGTCCTCTTGGGTATACGTGTAGGCGTATCACGTGAGACCCAAGATACCCGGGGTTGGGTTTACCCTTTCACGTTGTCTCTAATTTAATTTGTATCCGTATGTTTTGTTATTTCTCAATCATCACTCCTTAGCTTAGTTCGCTTAGTTCTTACTACTACTCCTCGGTCGTCCTTGCTCATTCGACTAGTTACTTTCATCCACTATTAATCCCGTAATAATGAGTAGTACACTACCTTACCTATATACTTATATTTGTTAGTCTCTTATGAGACCGTCTCACATTACGATTATTGTGAGATCTCTCTCATGAAAATATTTTATTATTTAATAACTTTCTCCCCTTGTGAGAGGTCTCACAATAATCGTATCGTGAGAGCGTCTCATATGAGAATTTGTGTACTTATATAGGGAGGTTTACTAGCTTTGCCAAATGTTTGTTGAAACATACAGTTACTAGAGACAAATAAAGGAGGAATAATGGTAGTGAACTTTCTAGGGTACGTTACTCCCTTCGAAATCACAGAGAGGTATATATTTTAGTCAAATTTTAAAAAATTTAATGGAGCTAGACGAAAAGAAACCAAGTAGTGTTCGAGGAGAGGAAGAAGAGGAGATGATCGAGGATGAATAAAGATAACATGTTTAAATGATAAAGGTGCTGATAATGGAGAGTACGGTGTAGTGAGGGAGGAAACCGACTTGAGGGAGCATGAGAGTACAAGTTATTTACGAGTATTTATTTATTTCACGAACTTGTGCGGGTAATATCATTAAACTAGCTATATGATCAGGACTCAGAAGTGTATGACGCAGGGTAATGGGCAGTTCACTTTGGGGTTCTAACGAATTAAAGTAACGTTGACTTGTAAGGTTGATGGATTAGGAATTAGGATGAGCTTGGTCTACTTGTTTATTCCTTTGGGCAAATGTAGCTAAAATCAATTCTAATTCCAAAATAACACTTTCTTCATTTGATCTCCTCATTAACGGTTACATATGTAGATGAACACTGAACTTTTGAGTTTGAATAATAAGCTCATCAGTTTTGTCTGTAACACACTCGAGTAGACAATTTAAATAAGATTTGACTATATTTTATCTTATATATTAGAAGTTATATCGACAATTTCCCTCATTTATAAATAGTGTCCAAAACTCAAATGTAAAGAATCTATTTGAACGGATGAAGTATTATCCAAGTTACATCCATCTTAATCGTTAAATTAAGATATTTACGATCTTAATAACTATTCGTAAGATATCCTTAGTCACTCATTAGAATATAATTTATTAATTTGTGTGTGATTATTAAAAGTATGGTAGTCATTACTCATTATATGGAATTTGTTTATGAAAATGATAATGACATTATTTATCCTGGAAAAGGGATATCCCAAATTAAAATGCGTGATAATGGCGTGCGTACACCATTAGATCCAATGGTCCATTTTCATGTTTAATGACCAATTATATGATTCTGCTGTGAGTAACTAGTCATTTAATAAGGTCATGATAAAAGATGGTATTCCGTACAATTGTAGTCTTTATACTATATGGGTTCAAACCTTACGTACATTAAAAACCACCATTATCTTTTTACCTCAATAAAACACCAGGATATATGTATGCAGCAATGGAACATCGATGTGATGTGTGATCATTGAGTGAAGGCACATTGTCATGTCAATATCAATATCAAGGATTAACCTAACTTATCCTTACAAACTAATGTTTCATTTCCTTTTAATTGACTCTCCCTTATGAGTTGTGACGAGTATATCCATCAAAATATAGTCATATAGTTATGAAAAGACAATTCATGTGTTATTTTCCAAGCATCATGTTTTTTGTCTTATCTCTTTTGATCTATTTGACTCGTCACAAATTTATGACGGATATGACGTCACAAACAAGAATATGTGTTTCCTTTTAATGATCAGGATTCTATTTGGAAAGGACATGAAGCAACCTAAGTTTATTACGAAAAATTAACGGAAAAATGTATGGAAGAAATCGAGAAATGCAATAGAATACTCCCTAAGTAAGACGGAAACGGTTGTTCCATTTCTATTAAAAAATGAAGATAATCCTATATATACTCCTTTAACTCATTATAAAATATTTGTTTTATTTATTTATTTATTTATTTATTACATTTATTGTGAGGATGATGCTAGTCAAAATCAAACAAATGAACGAGACGGAGGGATAAAGTACACCAATTTAAACTACTCCCAACCAACTCCTTTTTAATATTTTTTTAAAAATATCAAAGTGAATACTACGGAGTAATATTCATGATCTCCTATTGGTTGGTTATTCATAATAAAAATGTCCTAGCTTGAACTGTTATTGCATTAATCATGAGTTGATGACTCTCAAATAGTCAAACTTCAAATTGATGGGTTAAATATCCGATCCAGGACGAGGACAGGCCAGTGTACGAAAAATGCATATACCAGTATTATGTATATAAAGTTTACATAAATATGAATGATATTAAAGTGAAATACTGTAATAGTCTTTCTACAACTAATTAGGTAAAGACGTAAATAATTTAGGCGATACCGACCTATATATATCTTGACATGAGTATGGAGTAGTACTAAAAATCATGCTTATATTAAATTTAATTAATGTCATACTCCGAATTATGTAAAGTTTTTCAATTAAATGGTACTCATAGTAAAATTTCTACTCCGGATGACCGTATGGGTTTGTTTAAGTATTACTACTACCTTCATTTACTATTTTTTGCTTCATTTCATTAAAATACTCCTCACAAATAACAATAAAATAGGGCAAAGATTATGAACGGAGGGGTATGTATTTGGAATTTAATTTGTGATCATGGATTTTTTTTTATTACTCCGTAGTAGACAATATTTAGTACGGAGTAGTATATACTTGTCAGTTGTCACCCAATATTCTTGTTTAAAAATAAATGTAGAATAACTTAAACGCCTACTTTTTTTACGTGAAAATTAATGTGAAATTTCAAATTATTATCACTCAGTTAATTATTCCATATTTATTTTATTTAAATTTAAAAAATCAGATTTTCCTTGACGACACCGTTAAATCATGATAGAGAAGAGTACATTCTGCCAAAAAAAATTACCCTAGAAATAAGATTTTTACAGCTAGAATAAAGGTGGCGGAGAATCTAGGATTCACCGCTCTATTTTAAAATACTCATTCAGAATGTACGGACGGTTGTTATTAGGGAGTACCCGTACTACTTTGTTTGTGTTTGCGCTTCAACCAAGAGACCAATTATGCGTCTCCCCCAAATTGAATATGAATTCACGTCAGATCATGCGGCATGCCCCATGGACGACTCCTGCTCTCATGCAATATTATACGAGTATTTGTGAGTCACATATCACATATCGTTCATAAATTTATAACATAACGGGTGGAATAAAAGGGAACAAAAACAAAGTAAGAGATTTAGCAAAATAATTGTCTTATTTAGTCAAATCGGATGTTATTTTTGTTTTAAACTTAATACGGATACATCTGTCTTAAGAAATTCTACTAAACCCAATTCAAGTACGGAGTAATATATTGAATTCTTCTATAGTTAATGTTTGTATAAGTATATTTTATAAATCAATTTTTAGCCTCGAGAAAGAGGAAAAAAATGGGTGTCCGGAGCAAAATAGTAAAAATTTGCACGAAGTGCATGCTCCTTGGGTAAGATATGATGATCACACAAAATTTGAGCAAGAACGATGAACATTTGAAGGTGTCGGAATCTAATAAACCAATATCGGTGAAATCAATTAGTCGTGCTAAAGTGACGTGGAATTGTTATTTAATTAGGAATTAAAATCGGGCAAGATACCTCTCATGTGCCCCAGCATAGTATAAAATTCGAGAGGAAATGATCATTGAATTGTTACCCCGTCCAACCTACAAAACGATTTAAATTGAAATGTAAAATAAACAATTTTTCAGAGATTCAGTTTAATCAATCGTTACTCCTAAGTGGCTAAGTTGGAGTATAATAAGTTTAGTTTTTACTTCCCCGTCGGTCTCACGTGATGTTAATTGTAGCGCACATTCATTTTTGTTTATTTTTAGTTTTCACCACCAAATACAAGTTATTTGTTGAATCTTGGATTTATTTGGTGTACATTGTGATGAACAATACTGTATAATTGAGCAGGTGCAGGAGTATCTAAGTTACAAGCCTTGCAACTCAGTACACAGTATACTTTATCCCTCTCACTAATTATGGAGTAGTTTACAATTATTTTTAACGATTTTTGTAACATGTGTCTAATTTAATTAAGTTACTGTAACACTGGCTGCAATGAGGGATACAGTGATATGGAGTACTATGTACTAACGACAGCTAATTCACCCTTGAGTTTTGGCTCCACGTTGAGCCAAGCGTACCACAAGTTAAATGACAAACACTTGCTTAATTCAAGACTGGCCTCAGCCTCAGGTGATCACCCATAATTTGAGGTGTAATTAGATTTGGAGGGAAGCAGTATGTTACGAGTATTTGTGATGAGTATTTTAATGAAATAAGATAAAAAATAGTGATCGAAGGAAGTAATAACAACGGGTGGCACTCATTGCCTTGAGCGAGTTCCGAAAAAATAGTTAAAAGTTATCAATTTTCGCTACTTGAAGTCCCTAGCTAGACATAGTAAATATCGTAATAAAGTTGTTACCTACGGAGTAGTTTGTAGGAATTATTCAGAGTATATCTATATGATTTCCATAATCTCTATAATAATTTTCAATTGAATGCATCTCTAATCAACCAATTCAAGGGATTACATTAACTCACATGATATATATTAGAGCTTCAATTTGATGATTTAACATGTATTTGTTGTCCTTATGTTGTTTTTATTTTTAATAATGGATGTAATAAGGATTTTATAGTCCGAACATTATGTAATGTATCGTGTTTTCCCTGAAAAAATAAATAAATGATGATTTAACATTTTGAGGAGGTGTAGTAGTCCGTCCCTAGAAATAAACACAAATTCTTGTTTGTATCCGTCACAAACTTCTAATGGGTTAGTAGTACACTAAAGACAAAAATAAAATGTGGGTAGGACATAACGTTGTCTTATTCATACATGTGATACGTATTTGACCCGTTTTATTGTTATAACGGATAGGTCCGTCGTAAGAGTGATCCAGAGAAATAAAAAGGGTAAAGTGGTGGGGTGGGGGTTTGTGGTATGAGTAGAGGACATAGAGAGTAAGCAGCTTTATTGATGAACCGACATAAAAATCCGGGTATGTATGCAGCGAACCAACCAGTGACCGGCAGGCACCGATAACGGCATCACTCAATTTAATTCCTCGATGCCTGTACTTGTTCATATGCTTATTTACTCACTTCTGCCTCCCCTCCCCTCCCCTCCCCTTCCCTCACTCTTCTGTTTCGGGCCTACACTACTTTTTTTAAGTCACTGGAATAGAAATACTATGTATTTTAATTTACCTCTTCCATCGGCATCCCGACCTCTAATATATATACTTTTTTCGTCCTAATGAATTGTTTGCCTATTTCATATTGGGGTGTCTCATGAATTGTTTGCCTTTCTATTTTAGGAATGTTTTTTACGCGCAATTTGACCATTCTCATGAGTTTTGCTCCATATATATGTCACCTCCTCATTGGATCCTTACCCTTGGTGCCAAAAGAAAAGACAAACAATTCATTGAAACGGAAGGAGTATTTAGTTTAATCGGTTGTGAAAAGAGAAAGAGGAAGTGGAAGGTTCGAGGGAAGGTTAGTTGGAGAGAGAAGATAGATAACAAACAATCCTCACATAATTATGGAAGATGTTCAGATTAGTAGGTTAAACGTTAAAATGATATTATCAATTTATCACTATGTACCAAAAAAAACAATGATACAAAGTATTATCGTTTTAAATTGATATATCAACTCCAGACTCCTATTTACTATATACCATACTGAGATAATAACGTAATTGTGATTCTTGTTTTAATTAGCATATCAACGTCTACTTAATAGACACACATTTGAACGCATGCATATCATTGTTCATGCTGATCGTGATGCCATGCCATGTTAAAGAGTCTCACTTTGCATTGTATGTTTCGTGTTTTTAACATATTTAAGACGTATATACTCGTCCTAATAAGAATTTGATTCCATTTATTTCACTTGCTCTTTGAATTAGCTGCGTCAAAAAAGTATACGGAATATATCGCAAAAATAGGTAATAATTATTACTACTTCGTACTTATTAAGTTATTAGTGATTTTTATTCAAGGGAAGACAATTATTAGTGGATTAGTTGAGAAATCAGAATCATGATAATTAGCAGAAAGATTAAGGGACTAAACATGAAACGCCGTTCACAATTCGCCACACAAATCTGAGTGGACTACTTGAGCTTTTCCTCCTCAATCTGGAGCCTCCATCGATAATTAATCGATGGTAAGCCCCAAAAATTAATCTCAATTATTAGTTAACAAATCTTATTCAATAAAAGTCTCTCTTTTATGAGAGTTGTTTTCGTCCTTTATTTCAAGGTTTTTTCATTTATTTCGAGGTTTCAGTCCTTTACATTAGTATAGGGCTTAGATTTCAAGAACTATGTGCAAGATCATGAGAGCAATGGAATTCCTACGTACGGCGATACAATTGAGGTCAGATCTCGGTCTACTATTTGTCGAAATAGAGAAAGTTCATCATGGCTATTTCATCAGATCTATAGATTTCTTCGCGAAAGGCTGTGTCAATAAACAGCGATATATAGAAGGTTATGCAGAAGCGCATTATTCTAATAGTGATCTTTGTCTCAATGATGTTCTTTATTTATTTTTCACAAATCTGTATTCAGTTCAATTTGACATCGTTTGTAGATGCCGGATGGTTTTTTATTAATGATATTGATCTTCACTTCAAAAAAAAAAAAAAATTAGCTTAGTGATTTTTTAACCTAAAAAAATATCGTAGTCGTAGTCATTGTCATCAGATGAGACAAAATTATGTAATATAAATATAATTAGTTTGATGATTAAATTAGTAGTTAATTAGTCAAAGTAAGTCAAGAAAATACTCGTAATTAATTAAAATTGAAGTAAATATTTGTACCTAATAATACCAATTTAGTGAAGAGATTGGATTGAATCTAATTAAGGGATTTGGGACGGAGATTGCATGTTTTATACTCATAATTTATAGGACCAGACATACCCTTCTCAACTCCACTCGGGTACACGACCAAGTTGAATAGGTATCGATTAATCGTGCTTAGATGGTGTTGTTATTAAATTACTTATCATTAAGGTTTACCTGTTTCAGTAAAATATTACTATTACTCCACGTAGTATTCAGTAAATTAAACGCTACTACATTTCGTCGTCGACATTTCAGCCACGTCGTCGGCGCTTTATACGTGAATTTACTCTTTTACCCTTCCCCTAATTATGATTAATGATATTAAATAAGTTTGTTAATTAATGTAATTAATATTTCCGAGTATATTAAAATTACGGTTTTTGTACTCTTGAACGGTTTTTGAGGCACGTGTCTCAACGTAACTCATTTATCCTTATGTAATATATTCTAATGAATTTAATTAAGTTTCTTAACTAACGTAACAAATATATTCCCGACTAATATGAAATGTCGGTTTTTGGACTATTGAACGGTCTCCGAGACACGTGTCTCAATGTATCCCGGGAATATGTTTAGGAAATTTATATATAAACCCCCTTCTCCTTACAATTCATTTTCACTTCTTTCTCTCCCCTAAACAATTTCTTAAAAAATCGTTTTTCAAATATAAAACCGCTTCCACTCCAACGCCAAATCCGTACTCAAGTAAGTAGATCTATCTATTTTGTATTACCTTTTAGGTTGTATTTGATTATTTTGGATCGATTAGTTCGAGTATTATTAATATTTAGATCGATTGTTTAGGTTGCCCATAGCGAATTTGTGTGTGATATTTACCTCAATTGAGTAGTTATTGTTTTCTATATTCGAGTTTTGTATCGGTTTGACTTATGGTGGGGATCGATTTTTGCGATTTGGGCGTCGTCGTTTTTTCCAGATTTGGGGCTGGAAACGGACCGCGACGCATGAATATGGCGTTTCAGAGGCCTCTAAGACGCATGAATCTGGCGTCGAAGAGGTCTCCAAGACGCCAGATTCATGCGTCTTAGAGGCCTCTGAAACGCCAGATTCATGCGTCGCAGAGACCGCCAAGACGCGACCTTCATGCGTCGCAGAGACCTCCAAAACGCGACATTCATGCGTCTGAGAGGTCTCTGAAACGCCTATTCATGCGTCTGAGAGGCCTCCCAGACGCGGTTTTCCGGCGTCGAATAGGCCTCCCAGACGCGGTTTTCCGGCGTTTTGGCCTGTTTTCGTGTTTTTTTTTTGTTTTTTTTGTTTAGGGTTTAGGGTTACGATATCCGTAAAGTTCGTTTATTTTTTGTTAGATGTTCGTATCGTTGCTGATGTGTTGGTTTTTTGAATTATTATTAGGAAATTATACGAAATGTTTATATGTTTAGGAATATTATTAGAATTATTATAATGAAATTCAGGATTAATTGTTGATAAGTTTAGGTTTTGAAATATTTTTGAAAAATTGTAATCAAAAAAATATAAGGATCTCTAGGTTGAAAATATCAATTTATCGTGAAAAATAATAACTAAAAAGTTGAATTTAGGTGAAAAAACCTGTAATCGTTATCTCTTCCTAAAATCGTACACCCAATTGAGATAACGATGAGTACTAATTTTAAGGTTAGTAGTGTTTACTTAAGAAATAGTCGGAAGTGAAAATAATTAATTTGAGAAGAATATACGTTATCAATAATTTGTTCTTTAAATTAAATTTTATATCAAGCGACAACGTTGAAAGTAATAAGAATAGTAATATCTTATTATATCAGTAGTATATTTTTTTTGACTATTACATATCGAATTGATTTTTCAAGTAATAAGAATAGTACGAGAACGTTAAATTTATTTCTTAATATTATTAACAAGTGACATAGTTTTGTTTTAACAACGTGTCGACATATAAAATTAGATGGCTGATAAGGGGAAGAGTAGCCGGGTAGACGGTAGGGTCGTGACTGCGTCCACTCGTGCTAGGGGTAGGCCGAGGCCCCCACCTACCGGCCCACCAGAGCCATCGTCTTCCTCTCATGGGGGTACACTAGACGTTCCTGTTCCACCTTCCCGCACCACGAGCGGTAGACACGACGGTTGTTCGGAGGGAACTGCGAGCGGCGAATTCCGCCAGGCGTCCAGGTCGTTGCAGTCTGCCGACCTGAACATGGAGTTCGATGAGGAGGAGAGGCGACACGCTTTTCCGGAGAACTTCTCGGAACAGCAGGCGGAGGAGCAGGAGGAGGAGACGGACGCGGGGACATCACAGCAGGGTAAGGCTGTTGTCTACAGGAAGGGGCCTGGAGGCACTTTCGTCGGGAGTGTGGGTACTTCGGCCTCGAGCGTCCCCCGGCGTACACGGACCGACACTACGTGGATTCTGCATGGACCTAGTCCCGGAGGTCCCATCGATCCGTCGGTGATCCCGAGCTTTGGGGGTCATGTTGCGCGTCGGCTTTGGGCAGAGCCAGGTCACGAGCGGAGTCTGCTGACGACCTACAACCGTCCTCGGATTGTTAGGGAGTTGGAGTCGTTCGACCGCCTTCCTCAGGTAGTGGATGCTGTCCGACAGTCGGGGCTGATTCACCTACGGGCGTGCATTCTACGCAACTTGGACATACCGCTCCTTACAGCATTCGTCGAGAGGTGGCAGCCGGATACGAACACATTCCACATGCCGTTCGGCGAGATGACTATCATGTTGCACGACGTCGCCAGGATCTTAGGGCTGTCTATAGAGGGTGAGCCATGCGCTGTTCTTAACGAGACTGGGGGTCTGGCTGATGGGAAGACCGCTGTGGGGAACTTCTTCGGGATGAATGATTTGCAGTTGAGGGCACCCAGGGGGGATGCGGGGCCTCCCATTTTGAGGAGCGGGTCGGTACTAGCGAGGGCGGTGCGTGAGAAGATGAGCACTGGGACCCATGAGCAGACTGTGCAGGGTTACCTGATCACGTTGTTGGGAGAGTTCCTCTTTGTGGATAGGTCGAGCGATCGTATTCGTCCGTCAGTCTTCCCACTGACGAACAGCTTGGATTCGATTCCTGGCTTTGCGTGGGGTGCCGGTACGTTGGCGTGGCTGTACAGGAATTTAGGGATGGCTTCGAGGGAGGGGTTCACCACTTTGGCCGGCTGTTTGACTTTGCTTCAGGTGTGGATATATGAGTACTTCCCTGACTTTAGGCCAGCGGCACCGATCCCGATTTCCCCGACTTCGCCACGCGCGACTGCGTGGGTAGGCGTCGGGAAACCATCGTCGCGCGGAGACAACCTTCTGGCCTACCGACGATCACTTGACTTACTGACAGCGGATCGGGTCTGTTGGGAGCCCTTCGTGCGGAACGCTCACACGGTGCACCGTACCACTACCTACTTCGGGACACTGCGCTTTATGGACATCGTTGAGCCTTACCAGGGAGACCGGGTCATCAGACAGTTAGGCTATGTCCAGACTATACCCGAGTCGATGCCCGTGCCGTTTAGGGTGCATTGAGCGAGGCATGGGGGTGGGAACTACCTTCTTGACTTCGGGCCGGTATACGTACTCGGACCACCCGTGGAGGACTGTATATGTCATGCGCGCTGACCCGAGGAGGCTCTCGCGGCAAGTGGACTACCCGGGGGAAGCGACTCCGGATTACTATGCTTGGTACTCGAGAGTCTCCAACCCGAGGATCATACCACCATCCGCCGCCGAGGTGCAGGAGCAGGCGACGCTCGCAGGGGGATCGCAACAGGTAATTAGTTTGTCTTTTGGTGTGTACCAATAATTATTTGCATGTACATTTATACTAACCGATGCCACCTTGTTTCAGGCCGCTCTCTCGTTGTTCGAGCGCTTTTCTGCAGGGCAACACTTTAGAGACGATCCGGAGGCCCGCCTTGCGTATTTTGATGAGCTGATGGCGTCGTTCCAGCCCGTCCTTCCCCACCCGGGTGAGCGGCCACCCCGATCCCAGGGGAAACGAGGTCGCCGTTGACTGCTTTGGATTTTATTTCTCATTTCGTTATGTCTTCTGTGTTTCGGATTTCATGCTTGCGTATTTGTACTTCTTTTATGTCGAGAACTCGTTCCCATTTTATTTGTAATTTCTATATGTCTTAACAGTTAAGACTATCATGTTTTATTTCGGATGATTTTCGGATGACTTGTAATATGTTCACGTTGGGTACTCGTTTTTTATTTTCAATTCGGATGTTTTTAATGTTCGTTTGTTTCTTAATAGTGTGATTTACCGATTTCTAAAATTTACAAATGAATACAACACTGGTCTGAAATATGAATATAATACAAATGCTGGTCTAATATTTACACTACACTAAAGATGGAAGGGGTTGTTCCGACCACCTGGGTCATTCTGATCAATTTGATAACTGTGGCAAAACCAAATAAATCGCAGTCGTCGAGATAATGCTCCGAACCAACCGGGTACGGGACCGTCGTACCTACACGGGTCATGGCGCCTTCACGACCGTCGGCGTCAAAGATGTACACCTTGTCGTACATGGGGGAATGGATGTGCTCCCACAACGCCATTCTCTGGCGAGTGAAACTGCTCTGGTCACCGTACACTGCATGAGCCATGACACGGAATCCGCAGTGACCGTCTCCAATAACATCTATCCAGTTCACGAGATACGGACACATGAAACCAACAAGTTTGTCTATGTCCGGGAAGGGCCCCCCCATGTAGTTCACCTCAAGGGGGGCGTTCGGTTGCCCCTGCCATGTGCCCGTGGTGGACTGGGAGGCGGTCGGTGTGGGTGGTTCGGTCGACTGACTACTCCCTGGCGTTGACGCGTGCGTAGTCCTGGCCGACTTACTCGGGGTCGCTCTCGTGTCGGTGGTCCCGTACCTCCTCCTGGCGTGTTCGACTCCGATAAGCAACCTCCCTGTCCCCTTCGATTTTCTGGGGTTTGGATTCGGGGTAGGATCAAGTAGCCCAGATTCCTCCGGACGCAATGCGGAATTCAGGACATCAATGTAATGTCGCCACATACTCGGATCGCTCTCACGTATTTCCTCAATCAACCCGTCAAGCTGAAATTTGTCGCTGACGGGCATCTCTTGCTCCCCGACATAGTCAAGCGTCCTCCAAAACACATGAACGTCGGCCAACTGCACTACTGAATTCCGCATCATCATTCCGGCAAGTCGACATGCGCAAGGCAAACCCTTCGACGTCCTCAATACACACCCGCACTCGTGAAAAACCCGATTGTAACAGCCCTAAATTTTCTCAACCAAAATAATAAACCAAAAACGGAAAACTCAAAGCTGTTACTCCACACTTAGCTTACCGAGCCAAGTGCAAGGAAAAAGGATAAATAATAAATAAATAAAATAGAAATTTATAGCTAATTAAATTGAAAACGTTGCAGCGGAAGTCTTAAGTCTTACAAAATCCAAAACGGTTTAAAACGATAGTAACCAATAAATCCAATAACAATATAAATAGTTTGGTAAATAATAAAAAGTCCTTCCTCGCTCAGCATAACCCGATACCAGAATGCACCCATGCAGCAAATCACGTGTACCTATCAGCTGTACCCAAAACACAAATAGGTACAGGTTCCAGCGGGGGAACGACCCAAAACAAAAGGACGTCAGCAAAGCTGAGTAAAAATATAATAATATAATAAATCGTGAAATAATAATAATAATAATAATAATAATAACAACAATAATAATAATAATAATAATAATAATAATAAACTGAAATCATAATTAAAACCATCGTTTAAATAACAGAATACCATAAAAATCATAGTTAAAATCAAACCAACCAAAATATATATTTTTCGCAACCTGTGTGTCAAGGTCCTACCCTTGCACGGTCTAGAGGTAACCACCTGTGCTTAGCTAGACTCATACTAGTGCGCACCTCTCACATTTGGACAGCCAGTAGGATGAAACTGCCAAAGGAGAAAGTCTAACTCCCTAGCGAGTGAGGGCCGGACAATCCTCACTCAAAAAAAAATAGTTTCGGGACAAAGTCCCAGGAACGTCTTAGACGCACCTTAAAACCGTCTAGACCAACAGAACTCCCATAGTCTGTTATAAGTTACTCAAAATTACCAAAATCGTACCAATATGTAAGTAGTGTCACAAGGTTCAATATTCAAACATTTCGAGTATTATAAAAATATTTACGATCGACAAAATAATTTACGAAACCGTTATAAAAATATATTTTAATCCGAACATGCTCTTTACTTAAAAGTGAAAAGGGTAAAACGTCCTTACCTCTCAAGACGGACAAAACTCAACTATTATTAGTCCAAGAACTCTTTCTCCTCGAACCCACAAGCTACAATAATAAAATATAATTCAATAACTAATTATCATTAAAACGGTCTAGTCTATATAATACACATCTATACTACCAAAACCACTCAACCTCAAGACGAGTAAATCCCAACCAAATCCGAAATATCGCTCGATTTAATAATCATGTACTCGCTTAAAGATTTTGGATAACTATTTTCTTTTATCACATTAAGACTCACTAACGGTCGACCCGGAATCAAGACTCACGTAAAAACAAATTATTTAAGGCTAACAACCAACCTACTCTATGCCAAAATATCCAACCCACGCCCATAATTCTCCAACCCCTGCACATATCAACAAAGAAGATACCCCTGTTCCCACAACTTAGCTTGCCTCAAACCCACAAATCAATAACTGAAACAACCCAAACAGATCACTAGAACCCAGAAATCCAAAATCCCAAGTTAATAGGTATGTCACTTCAGTTATCTCCTATAATTTGCATTAGGCTATAAAATTTTCGAGCCCAAATAACAAGGCTACGATTACTATACGATAATTTATAACTTTAAAACTTTAAACCTCAAAGAATGTTTAATTACCTTAATGAAAAGAAAGGCAGTGATGAACTCGAGTACACAATAAGGACGGAAAGCGAAAGGCTTGAAGACTCGGGTGAGAGAACTGTGTAATGACGGAAGAAAAGAAACCGCTTACTTGAAGGCTGCCGCACAATTCTGTTTTTTTTTGGGTATATGTGAGGTATGAGTGTTTGGGGGTGTATATGTGTATATATATATAGGAAGAGGTTAATTAGTGGTAGGGTTAGGTAGAGAATTTTGACCCAATTTTCAATCCGACACCAAGTCGGTTTATAAAATAACGTTTCACTTTAAGAAAAATCAAAAACGATTTATTATAAGACGACCCAAAATACATAAATTTTATAAAGACATCGAAAATACTTTTCCCGACTTAATAACCCGATTTAAAAAAAAGTAGACCAGTAACGCCTTATAATTGACTCAGAAAATAACGGGGTGTTACACCGATCTCCCAACTCTTGCATCCTAGACAGTTCCCCGGTCAGCAAGTCCAACGCCTTACGACTTACCCGGAGTCTCAAGTTCTTCAAAATGGGTGGTAGAAAAGTTGATTGCTTCCTTCGGGATGTCTCCAGCTTCTTTCGCAGTTTAGACTGCTGACGACCGATTAGCCTGTCAATTCTATCGAACAACCGATCCAAGGACGCTGTCGACGTGCCAAGAGCCTTCTTCAAAGCCGCATGCGCAGATTCGACGATCGACGTGGTGGTGTTGCCAAAGTGGAGGTATCGGTTAGTGTACGCGTGATTCCATTGTTTAAAATTACCCCAAACGTCATGAATGTAAAGCGGAATTCCCGAGACCCTCCACGTCGTCTTCATCTTGTCCCATTTCGTTTCAAGGTCCACCCTACTTGTGGAATACAGAAGGGGGTACCATACTGCGTGCATGAAGGTAGCTACTCGGTCTGTCTGTTTTTGAAAGTACGACAAGGCACGTTTTTCCACACAGTTGGATATGTGCCACGTGCAGAGCAGATTCTGGGTCTGCGGGGTCGGAAAGACACTCGATACTGCCGCCGTCAAAGCCTGGTCCTTATCCGTCACAATCACGTTCGGTGCCCGGTCCCCAATTAGCAGCTTCAACTTATGGAGCACCCAAGTGTAGGACACCGTGTCCTCGTGTCGAAGTAGGGCGTACGCTATCAGATAAGGTTTCCCGACAGGTGTCACCCCGACCATCTCCACTAACTTCATGTCGTGGGTGTTCGTCTTGTACGTCGCATCCATAGTGACTACGTAAGGCCAAGTACGAAACAGTTTCACGGACTCAGGGTGAGCCATGAAAATACGTTCCACGACACTCGTAAACTCGTGCTCGTAGAAGAAGTGGATGTATTCAGCTCGGCGCGCTAGTACCATCATCTGCTCAATGGCATTACGACCTTCCCTTGCTTCCGCCCTCAACTTCCCCCCGATATTGTATATTGTCTCGATCGATGGGCGTGGTTTCCCCGGATTTTGCCGATGAAGAGAGTCGTGTATTTGGGCCGGTGTGAAGTGGTCCAGAATACCGTCCCGAACAATCTGTTTCTCGGCCTCGTCTAGGGCGGCTAGGCGTCTGTGCCCGTCAGTGTAAACCTCCAACTTGTGGTTGTGCATGCCACATGGACCGATGCCTAAAATCCATCGTTCTCTGTCAACGCTCTCGCACGCCTTCACCCAAAACTTACACCCAATCTTCTGAGAACTCTTGGTATTTTTTCCCGGTTTACCGTTACGGTTGCACTTAAAGTAATTTTGACCAAGTAATCTTGACATCGGGTTCACGTTACTCTGCGTTTTGTTGCTCGCTTTCACCAAGGTGAACCCAAGAGCCAAACCTATCTCACTAGCGTAGTTGAATGCCTCATCCGAACTACGGAACGCTGGCCCAAAAATAAAACAAATGCGATAATCAATACCGTCGCCATCTGACTCCTCCTGATACACCGATAAAAAATTAGTCATTAGTTACAACATAAAACATCTCGTATAATTTAATATTAATAATTCTAATAATATTCATAGTAATTCTAATCATATAAACAACTCGTATATTTTCAACTAAAATTAAATAACCGAGTCACGATATTCATAATAATTCTATTCATATTTCGAACTAATAATATTCATAATAATAATTCTAATCATATAAATTACAAATAACCGAGACCCGAGTCACGATATTTTAACGCATAACGTCGAACAAAAACAAAAAAAAAACGCGAACAGGGGCCCAGACGCATGAATATGGCGTCTGGGGGGCCATATAGACGCGATATTCATGCGTCTTGGAGGCCTCCTAGACGCGAAACTCATGCGTCTTGGGGGCCTCTAAGACGCGGAATTCATGCGTCTGAGAGACCCCTTAGACGCATGAGTTTCGCGTCTAAGAGGCCTCCAAGACACATGAATATCGCGTTTGGCAGGCCACTTAGACGCATGAATATCGCGTCTATGTGGCCCCCCAGACGCGATATTCATGCGTCTGGGCCCCTGTTCGCGTTTTTCTGGGTATTTCAACAAAGGTTCCTACCCTCGATTCCTATTTCAACTACGATTTTCACAACAAATCCATCACATAAACGACATGTTATAAACAAAAGGCAATTTCTTTAATAAACTAACACACATTTCTTACAAGTTTTAAACAAAAAATCGGATCGGGGCAATAAATGTACAAAAAATGACGGATAATATAAACAAAAAATGTACTAACCGCATGTCGATCCATTTAAAGGCGGAATCGGGTCTCTAGAAAAATCGGATTTCTCGAACAAAAAAGACGGTTTTTTTAAATTTCAAATGTTGGGTGGAGTGTTAGAGGAGTGTGAGTGGGTAAGTGGGTAAGTGAGGGTAAGTGAGTAAAGTAAATAACTAAGGGTAAGTGCGAGGGTAAGTAAAACGGTTTGTTAACGAGTTTTAAAATTTAAAAACCGCTTTGTTAACGAGTTTCATTATCTAATCTAACTAATCTAACTCAATTACATTAGTTAAGTAATCTAAAAAGGTCAAGGGCAAGATCGTCTTTCAGCATTAAAAAGCGCCGACGACGTGGCTGAAATGTCGACGACGAAAAACAGCAAGCACTCAAACTCAATTCAAATCAAAATTGGTAATACAAAGATTTAGATGGCCAGGGTAGTCACTACTCACTAGTCAGTAGGGGCATGCAACGACGTGCCAACTTATATATATTCTTATAATATGAGTAATGACTATGAATATAGTTGAATATGAATATTCTTAAACCCCTTACATACTTGAAATTGAATATTCTTAATATATTTCATTCATCAAATGTTAAGTTCCTTATCCTTAGTGCTACATTACATTATTTACACAAGTGTAGTTCGGAGTACTTTGTAGGAGGTTACGAAATAAAGAGGTTGATGAAGGTGATGACTGATGATACGAATTATGGAGTAAGGATATGTTTTTTTCACCTTATTTTCAGTTCAGTTCAAAAGAACAGGGTATAAGTAACAAGATTATGTTGGATGGACGAACTGGGATTATAATATGAGCTCATCTATTCGAATGCCAGCAATTATTGACCAACTGTGGCCCATAAATTTGATAGCCTAATTGCTATCAAACTATCAAAGCTTGGGCCCAAGCCACGGCACAGCATATACAAGCTTGGGCCCAAACAATTTGTTAGTCCGATTTTAAAATTTTACTCAATTTTAAACTTTGCTTCTAATCAAATGTGAATCCCCATTCTTTTCAACTCCCTTCACTTCATTTCACCGCCATTAGATTCATTTTGCCTCGGTCATTTAGTTTACGTCACTTTAGTTCATTCCACTTAATGTGTAGTTTAGCTTGAAAATTTGAGTTACAATCGAGAAAAGAAGACCAGCCTTAAAAGGAAATCTCGTGGACCGTTGTGGTCACCCAACTTAAATTGGATTTTGGTCGTGGAATTGTCAAACGGTCAAACCACTCAAATTTGAGTTAGATATGAATCTCAAGATTTTGGAATTTTAAAATTTTGGTTAGATTTGATTATGTAATAACTGTCTAGGTCTTCATTTGACTTGTCAACAGCGATAGTACAAGTACTATGCCCGGTTATAACCCAATTAAGGAAGATCCAACCCAAGCTATGTCGACCAATGGCTTGTCGTTAGACTGCCAGAGCAAAAGAAGCAGCACAACACAACCTTGGACATTCGCTAACCAAAACAAACATGATCATAGAAGGAACATACAACCAATGATTCTTTCAACAAGCAAGGAATTTGGACAACAACCATTTTCCGTCCATTTTAGGACACCATCAAATCCACATGAATCTTAGTTTTAATACAGAATGGTTCGGAAACAAAGACAAAAGGCCTGAAACCCCTCATCTTAGGCTTTTCAATAATGACACAAAAAGACTAGCCCATGGCATATTTCTGTGTCCAGCTCCTTGCAGTGCTCTCGTACTTGCTCTTATCAGTCTTGTACATGTGAGCTATCTCAGGCACGAGGGGGTCATCGGGATTTGGATCCGTCAGCAGCGAACAGATTGAAAGCAATACCTGCGCATGTGGATGTCGCAAATCAGTGAATAGGGATAGGTGCATCATACATGTAAAGGAAGTAATAGGGGGAGTAATGAACAAACCTTAGAAATTGTAAGAGCAGGACTCCACTGCTCTTTCAAAATGTCCAAGCAAATGCTTCCGTTGCTGTTGATATTCGGGTGGAACACCTTCGTTCTAAACGCCACCTGCAGACAAAGCCAACAAAACAACTCAGCCAAGAGAGACAAACCCAACAGTAAGCAAGTAAATATCAACAAGCCAATGTTAAGTGACACGGGTGAAGTGCGGAAGTAACATTTGTGATATCCCGTAGAATAAACTATTGAGAGATCGTACTGCGAACAATACTACTGAGAGAAACAGAATGCCAACCTTAGGTGGTTTAAAGGGATAATCTGGAGGGAAGTGAATGGTAACTAGGAAAACACCTCCTGCGTAGGGGCTATCAGAAGGGCCCATGATGGTTGCTTGCCAATGGAACATGTCTTCAGCAACAGGGCCTGCACAAATATAAGAAATCAGGAACAAACGAAAGAGTATAACAATGAATGTACAAGACATCAAATGAGAATGCAATTATTGTTCAGGTATAGGCCTTGTTTGTATCAAACAATTTAAGAATATTATTGAAACATTTTTTGAGAAAGAATTTGTCATAAGAGATCACACTCGATCAACGAGAAAAACTAAAGTTCTACACATGGGAACAAAGATATTATAATTCAACATTTGGCTTTATTTGCCGGTTGTAATGACCTTGTGATATACATTAACTCACCAGTTACTTATCAAAGGTTAACTCTGAAGGGTTTGTATTATTGTTGTCATAAACCAGTGAAATACTGAAATCAGACAAAAGTTCTTTTTTTTGGACTTGATATATACTTATTTGAAGAAGAAAAAAATGAACTGAACCGAAGATAATTCCACAAGAAGGCAATAATGACAGTGAAAGGCTAACACATTGATAAGTGAAAGATAAACCGCAACAAGAAAAATAGTTATCAGAGGCTAGCGACAAAAGACGGCAAGTGACCACTGACGAGTGCTCGCCCAACAATTACTTTTTTTTTTGTTTTTGTTAAGAGTAAGAACTGATAAGAGATGACATCCTCTTCCTAAGTAAATCATCAACACTACTTCAAACATGAATTCCCTCAAACTGGTAGGCAGCTATGTATGTGAATGGATAGATACTCAACTCCAAACATCCAACTCTATCCACAAAACCTAAGCTCAATATTTGCCACTACTGCAACTTGTTTGAACATCTTCACACAAAACATATCAAATTCTACATTTTTTTCTAAGAAAGTGCTTATCAAATGAAGAAGCATCTACTCTAGGCAACGATGTATGTGAATGAATCAATGAATAGACCGTAACTCCAAACCTCCGACTCTATCCACAATGACTTAATGCTTAACATTCTCAAAAATGGCTGAGTTGTTTGAACATCTTCCTCCAAAGACTTATCAAATTCGACACGTTTGTATGAAAGAGCGTACCCAATGAAGAAACATTTAATCTCTACAACTTTCAACAAAACAACCTTACAATTTCATATACCCTTGACGACACTATTCTACATATTTCCCTTACATCTAACTCATCATAGAGCAACATGTTTCCCCAGCCTCCTACGACCGCCTCCATATCTAACACCTTTCATATTCCTCACAAAACTAGATAGCTCAACAATTTAAACCCATTTGCGTCATGAAAATACGCTTTTACAAGCTACAAATCGATCAAAAACTGCAGATATCTCAAATTTTTTATTTTTTCTAAACTCATCAACAAATCAATTGAATTTCCATTCATTTATCTTCAATATCACAGCAACATCAAGATCCAACACAACCCCACCAGCTAATTCAAGCTAAAACTCAAATTATAACCCAACAAAAAACAATACAACAAAACCCTTCAATCCGGGGTCGATTAACATGAATCATCGTATCCAAAAATCGTTAAAAACAACAAAAGAAACGATCTTTATAACGAGAGGAGACGAGATGAGATGATATACCAGCGCTGCAAGAGGTGGGAGGATCTTTTTGAAGATCCTTGAGCTCCTTGATTATCCTCCTGGAAGCCATGGTTTTTTCTAATCCACAGAAATCAGTCAACCCAATTGAAACAAGACGGAAAATTTGGAGAGAAAATCAATCAATAAATGAATCGAGATTACAGAGATAAAATAAAAATAGGCAGAAAAGAAGGGATATATATAAAGGGGGGTGAGGGAGGGAGGGAGAGGTGGGGAAAGAACATATACCTAAAGAAGGGAAAGGGAAGGGAAGGAGAAGGAGAATGAGGAGGAGAGTGGTGTTCCACCGCTATTAGTTTTGCGTGGTCTATTCTATTATGCTGCGTTCCACGAATTTTCCAACGCCCGTTTTCCCAACGCTATGTTTTGAGTGGATGTCTTTCCTTCTCCGTATACCGTCTCCTACTAATTCAAGTTCAAGCTTCTCTTTTCTCTTTTCGACACTATTCACGATCAAGGAGAAATTTCGATATTCACGACAATCTATTAGAGAAAAAATATATTCATGTAGGATCTTGTTTGATTCATCTTTAAAAGTACATTATTAATACTCCCTCCGTCTCAATGAATTGTTTGCCTTTCTATTTTAGGAATGTTTTTATATGCAATTTGATCATTCTCATAAGTTTCGCTCTACATGTCACCCCCTCATTGGTTCCCTTAACCTTGGTTCCAAAAGGAAAGACAAACAATTCATTGGAACGGAGGGAGTATTCAATTTCCATAATTTTTACTAATATGTTACGAAAGATATTAACGATGCAAAATGCGTGTTGGCAAACGTGAAAAAACAAAAGGGAAACTTGGACTTGAACGGAGGGAGTAACTTGTATTTCTTTTTTATATTTTATGAATTGTCATATTTTTACTTTTCTGTCTTAATCAATTGTTGTTGTTTTTTTTTGGCACGAAGACTAAAAGAAAAAAAATGAGAGATCAATTATAAGATGACAAATGGATCCAAATTGAGTGTGAACGATCAAATTACTTATCAAATGCAATCCTAAAATAGAATTGACATCAATTGATTGAGACGTTCGAAAATTGAATAGAACAACAAATGATCGGAACAAAGGGAGTATATCATTGAAAATTTTAATCCTAATGTAAAAGGTTTTTTTTTGCCAACACAATGTAAAAAGTAGATGTAGCCGATTATAAGAATGTGAGGGAAATATTTAGAGATTCTGATGATTATTAAAATATCACTTTATTTTGTACTAATTTTACTTTTTCAAGTAATGTTTTTTCTTTATTCCAAACAAGCACATACTACCTCCGTCCCACTAAGATTGTCACATTTCATTAAAATACTCCTCACGTATAATAGGCAAGTGGGACAATATTTTAGGGACGGAGGGAGTATGTATTAGTATTATAATAGAGGGGTGATGCGTTTGAACTTCGACTCATTGTTTACAAATTTGCACGGAGTAATAGAGCAATACACTCGTCTTAATCGTTAGACTAAAACATTTAAGATATTTTTCTTGATATTATTATGTCGGAGGTGGCCTAGAATGATTCGTATGTCATTATAAGCGTTCATTATATTATCGATTGATTGTGACATTTTTTGTATTAGTTGACCACTTTGTAGTTTTATTCCTCTAATTTATTTATTCATTTAGTAAATATCCTTTTATTTATTTTTATAAAAGATCTTACGATAAACTTTATTATGACTATCAAGAGATTTACTCGGTTCGGATTTCCAAAACAATTTGCAATCACGAACAAGTAAAAAATTTCATACAGTATTTTAAAATGACGACCGCACACCATAAACAATTCATTTGTATAAACACAAAAACTTTTTACTTCGTATGAGACCATCACACAGAACAAACCTACTAATTTTTCTAGATTAAAAGGTTAAAAATACGATATTTCTCAAAGTGTTTTTTTTTTTCTTTTTTTAATAATACAAAAAAAGGAAAGTAAAATAGGAGTGAAGAGAGGTGCAGTCCCTGGGCCAAAGTATAAGCTATGAGCCTATGCCTATCCTATGAACCAAAATTGAAGTAACGTAGCATTGGAAAATGGACGGAAATGCAAATGCAAATGCGCGTGAATCCGGGATGCATCAGACGTCTATGGCTCCATACCCAACTTGTGTGTCTACTTATTCTTCTTTGCGTCAACTTGTTTAGAATGTGCGTGTACTGTGTCTGTCTGTGTATGGATAAGTTGGACAAACACGGCAGCGGTACTACCGCCTACTTGGAGACATGGTCATACATGTGCCCGCCTCAACATATTTATAAGCAGTGTCACATTTTCTATCTTATTTTTGTGTCACACTCGGTGTGTCACATCATATATGGAATGACACCTTGCATAAATAAAATTGGCATACGGTTGGGATAGGGGATCCACACCAATTTACAAGTCGATTGGTGAAACTATTATTTATGCAGAAATTTACTAATTTCATCTTGTTCACCTTATTAGGTCAACTTCCTATTTCAAACGATTATCCGCATTAAACTTAAAACATACAAAATATTTTAGAGTTATTTTTTTTTTGTCAAAATAATGCCCTAAATAAAAAAAATGGGTCCAAATCATCAACCTAGTTTGAGACCCAATTTTGTTGGTCCAATGGTCATGATAATTTTCTGATCTAAACAATCAGCCCTCTGTAAAAAATGGGTATGATCACTTTGCTTTGTGTCGAATTGGGTTTCCATAATTAGCACTCTGCCTTTCTTGACGGTCCTTCGAATGGATAAATGTCGCCTTTCTACCAAACTTCCATCGTCTCTTTCGTACATGAATTCCTCGAATAATCTCCAAATCATTAGCCTTTCTAACAACAATTTGGACACTTGAATCTACTCATGGTTGTACAACCTGAGCGGAATTAAGACCAACCTTGTATGTCTTGACCTCTCATCGAATCAACTTTCAGAGGACGGAATCCCGTGTTTTATTCAGGAAATGAAGTCACTTTCGTATCTTGATTTGAGTAACACTGGGTTCAGAGGCCCGATTCCCATTGAACCAAGGCATTATATGTCCAAGGCAGCCACCTCAACGGAACCATGGGTGAAGGAATCAGTCGACTATCTAGGCTCGAGGAGTTGAGACTTTCAAACAACTTGTCGAATCTTTCAAGCTTACGCCTTTTGGAATTGTCCTACAACCGGGATCTTGGGCTCAACCTTAGCGCTAATTGGACTCCTCCGTTTCAGCTAGTTCAGTTAGTATTAAGATCATCCAACGTAGGCCCTAATTTTCCGAGGTGGCTTCAAACTCAACAAAATATCACATATCTTGACATATCTATGTCAGGAATTCATGACACCATCCCTACTTCTTTCTGGAGCTCGTTGTCGACTACTCTACAGTACTTGAACATGTCTAATAACATGATCTATGGAGTGCTGCCAGATCTACCCGTCACCTTTCAGTTCGTGGCTCAAATAGACATGAGTTCAAACAACCTGAGCGGAGCAATACCGTCATTTCTAAGAGATAATGTTTATGATTTGAAGCTTAACAGCAACAAATTTTCTGAAGGCATAAATCGTTTCCTGTGCCCAAAAAACAAAATAGGCCTGACCATTCTAGACCTCTCAGACAACTCATTTTCTGAGACGCTCCCAGATTGTTGGAGTTATTTTCCTAACTTATCGCTCTTACAGCTGCAAAACAATAACATTACCGGAAATCTGCCACCTTCCGTTGCTGCAATAAACACACTAGAAACACTGCATTTGCGCAACAATAGCCTCTCTGGAGAACTACCCATGTCGTGGGTGAATTCTATGAAATTGGGTGTTCTTGATCTTGCGTATAATTCACTAAGCGGGTACATAACACCCAGTTTTGGGTACAGTTTACAAGATCTTAAAGTTTTAAGCCTAAGAAGCAATAATTTTTCGATGCAGATACCTTCCAGCCTTTGCCAGCTTTCTTCTCTGCAAATCTTAGACCTATCAAGTAATCACATCTTTGGAACCCTTCCGAAATGCTTGAGTAACCTGAGCATGATGGCTAACACGACAAATTTCCGGCAACCCATTTTGTTAAACACTAATATCCCCGAATCTGATATTGCATTGTTTATATGGAAAAGAAAAGAGCATGGCTTTGATGATTTATTAGGCCTACTTAAAGGTATTGATATGTCCAACAACATCCTGAACGGTCAAATTCCTGAGCCTGGTTAGTTTGGTGTTGTGTTCTTAAATCTATCACAAAACTGTTTGAGTGGAGCAGTTCCTTCAAGAATAGGAGAACTGACATCTCTTGAATTTCTCGATTTATCACATAACTGTCTTTCTGGTGAAATTCCCACAAGTTTAGCATCAACTGATTCTCTGGAGATCTTGGATTTGTCAAAGAATAGGTTGTCTGGGAAGATTCCTCTAGGAACTCAGTTACAAGGGTTTGATGCTTTGCCCTATATGGGAAACCTAGGACTTTGTGGCGCACCACTCCCTAAATGTCCTAGAGATGAAGCAACACCTACTACCCAAAATGGAGATAATATCACACCACAAAAGGATCACAAGAGCGATGGATTTATCCTAGGATCGATGGATTTATCCTAGGATTGTGTATAAGTGTGACGTTTGGATTCATTACGGGATTTTGGGGAGTGTGTGGCACATTAGCTTTGAAAAGATCGTGGAGACATGCTTTCTTTCGATTCTATGAAGACATAAAAGACAGAATTGTGATGGTTGTTGTGAATATAGCCGGGGCTTGTAGGAGATCTCCAAGTTAGTTGGCTTTGGAGATCAAGTGATCAACACACTGCTTCTATATATGGTGTTCTCTTCTCTCTACTCTCTAGTATCATCCACTGTACATGTACCTTATATATATTTCAGTGCGTTTTTCATGTCGACTTAAAGCAGTCTCAGAC
This sequence comes from Agrostemma githago, assembly GCA_958450325.1. NCBI lineage: Eukaryota > Viridiplantae > Streptophyta > Magnoliopsida > Caryophyllales > Caryophyllaceae > Agrostemma > Agrostemma githago. The sequence continues at coordinate 72,393,046 of OY288246.1, forward strand.
TCTCTGGTGCTACTTTGGATGAAAAATGATGAATTTCAACCATAATCAGAAATCAAATTTATAATATGTTTTGAGGACAAAAAGAAGCTTCATGGTATATTCAACCTATTGAAGCTTCATATTCGATATGTTGAGTACACTAAAATCCATCTAAAACTTACAACAGTCGTATACAACAAGACGTACCTGATATCCACAGAGATGACCTTTTAGCTGATAGAAATGTAATGATGGAGTGCCAGTCTTATAGTCACAAGCCAAAATCGTTTGGACCAAATATTCCACTGCTAAAGTGCCTTGTATTCAAGTCACTCACATCAAAAGCAGGACCAAATCGATCAAGCCACTGGGTCGTTTGGATCGGGTTCTCAATTTCCTCAAGCCAGTCCGAGGTCATGTCAATGTCATCAAGTTGGATAGGATCCGGGTCAAAACACTTGGTCTTGGACCTTGCAAGTTTGAGGTTGTAATTTATGTAGATGAGATCATTTGTGGCTTCTTTATCAATTTTGTTCCTTTTTTCGAAATGAATTTGCTGAAAAGTGTTCCATTGTTTGTCAAATGTTGAAGTGCTGCAAACTTGACTAAGGATTCTGATGGCTACTCTTTGTAACATCGGTGCTGAGTCCCCATACTGCTCCCACCATTCACCTGTACATGTATTTGCTACAAATTTAGAGGGCATTTTCAGATGTGTCATGTCTTGCAGTGAAAACTGATATTTCAAGGATGACGACACTTACCAGGTGTCACTGCATCTCGTGCTTCTTTGGCCAGGTTACAGCCAAACATTCCACTCGCCCGTGTAAACAACAGCATTTGATTAGTAATATCCCGCCTCAACTCAGGTGTCGGAAGTAGTTTCTCAACAACATTAAAGAAATCTTCTTTGAGAGCAGACAGGAACTTGGTTTCAGGGTTATACTGAATGCAAGGGTTCAAAAAAGCTGCAGCTGAATGCAATGGTGTATGGAGTTGGTTATGCCACTTCTTATCAACTATATCCAAAAACGTTTTACACTTTCCTTCGTCCATTATATAATATGTTCTGATCGATTCCTTGGCTTTCATCATCAACTCATAAATGAAACACACAGCCGGTTTGCCATCTGCTACTTCCCGAAGAATCCTTAAAAATGGCTCAGAAATGGCCACACATTCTTCTACTGTTCTCCAAAACTCATTATCCTCCAAAACGGCTTGTGATTTGGTCCCACAGCCTGAGTAGGCAGAATACTCAGGACTGGCGAACATTTGCTTCAATTTCGGTCTTTGCCTGAACAATGCTTGCAACGACAGGAAGTTGGAAACAGGTTTAGTGATGCCTGTTTTAATCACATCCATGCCTGAAGTGAATTTCTTCAATAACTCGAGCAAAACCGTGTTGTTGTAGATAAATCTCGTTATGGTTTGAGCTTGTATAATGCACTGATTGACCCAATCAATCTTGCAAAAATCTTCAAGTACCATATTAACACAATGAGAAGCACATGGCGAGACAAACACTGTCCCATAGTTTTGCAAAATATGGTTAGCAATCCCAGAGTAACTAAGAGCTCCATCAACAATGATCTGAACAACATTTTCCGGGCCAATTTCCTGAATCACGGAATCAAATAGATCAGCCAATGATTTCACGTTCTTGTAATAAGATGACGCATCAACAGACTTATGAAAGAAGGTTCTTGAAGGTGACGAGACCAGAAAGTTTATCAACGCCTTTGATTTGTTGTCCGTCCAAGTATCTGCAATTATAGTACACCCAGTTCGAGCCCACTCTTTCTCGACTTCCTTCAGTTCGAGATTCATCTCGGACTTAACCTGGTCCATCCAAGTTCCTTTCAGTGTCTCTGCAGACGGGCCACAGAACTCAGAATCACACTTCACCAAAGCATTAATCATCAGCTGGTAGGAAGGTGATCTAGTCACACTAAAGTCCAATCTGTTTTCAAAGAAGAACAAGGCTATGCTCCTTTCAGCATTATCTTGTTCACTGAAGGGAGAGGGGTCAATCTGATTCAATGACGGAAGTAATTTTGGTGTGTCAACAAACATGAGAGGTTTACTGTGAGGTATAGTAGTTCCTGGTGAGGCGGATTCAGTGAGTTTAGGCATTTTAGAACAAGGGGATTCTCGGAATTCGTCCTTGGATGCAATTATGGCCCTAACCCTATCAGTGACATCGTCTCGTACTTTGCTGCATGGGTTTACACCTTTACTAGGAAGCCGGGACAAATGATGCTTCAGTCGGCTTATTCCTCCGTTGAGAACTCTTGTACAGAACTTGCATCTCACTTTGTTTCCATCCAACTTATCTGCATATTCCCAACATATGTCCTTCTCCCGAACCACTGTAACAAATTGAACACTGCTCAAATTTTATAAAATTTAGTTCCGTCACATAAGCATGTCACTTGTCCGACTAAGGCCCTGCGACTTAACTGGACTGAATAGAGCTCGAGACAAATTGAAATGGATGGCGCTGATCTGAACAGAATAATGAATAATGCTACGCTGAACTCAACTAAATTGAATTGAACTGAACTGAAGTCAGATCTAAGTTTATGAATCCAGGAAAACGAATTAACGATTCTTGATGATCACTGACAACAAACAATCAAACATAGCGAATCTTAATGCAATTTGCGTGACGATTCATCAGGATACTGCCAAACTTAGGGTTAGGCTGCGTACATTCGACTCGGATGCAACTGAGTAATAGCGAACATGTACTTACTTCTAGTCAAAAACTGTGCAATGTATAAGCATAACCATCCAAAATGTTGATTTTGCTTCCTGCACAACCCAGTAAACATGATCCAACAATAACATTTGCAGCATTTTACATCTAATTCAGCGAAACTACTCAGGGGCGTAATTAATCGCACGCTTCTATGTCGTGGATAAGAATCGAATCCCCAATCTAAACACTAGCCAAAACATTTGGAAACGGTTTAGTTAGATTATCTATCGCAATTAATGGAGTATTTCGCAATCATTTATACACGTAATTATCAGAAATGAATTCTGGTAAATCAATTGTTCTAAAGAACAGAATCAATTCATAATTAGGGAAGAACATAGAGTTGTAGAGAATTGAGAGAGTGATTAATTAATTAATTAAAGTTAGGGGGATAAAATGAGATGAGAAATCAATCAAGGAGATAATGAAATGAAATTACTTACAGCAGAGATTTAAGAAGAGAGACAAATTCGGGGAATTGAAGGATGTGTGTGTTGCCGATAATTTGCGGATTCCCTCTCTTTATCGCGATATTTTAACGTCTTTCATTCCTCTTTCTCTTTCAATCGCACCCAATAACTTGACTCAACCCACTCATAGCCCATGCCCATAGGTGCTTGTACCGGCTCATACTCATATCTCAGGCACGTGATACTCGTTTCCTTTGAATCGTGGACGTGTCGCAGTATGATGTGTGCACGAATGATCCATTACTTTGAATTTTGGACGTGTCAAAGTATAATATGTGCACGGATGAAGTAGCTCGTGTACTAATCTACCCACAACCTGATATACGTGACAACTTTTATCTCACTTACCTCAACTAGTTAATTTTTTTTTTTGCTTTACTTGATTATAGGTGAAATATGTTTACGAATAATTAAATACTGTATCAATTGATCAACACTCGATTTTTTCCAACAAAAAACAAGGAAAGAAAAGGCTGTAGACTGTAGTAATGTGTGAACTAAAGGGACTTTCGACCCATCCATATGGTGGGATGTATACACCAAACGATCGCTAAGCTCATGGTCGAGATTCAAGCTGCTTGAACCCATGATGTCAAGCTCAGTAGGATGCATAAGTAGCTTCGGCAACTGAGAAGGTGAACGACTTACGTATATAGTAAAACGAAACAAAATGTTCTGATATTTCCCTCAAATTCTATTTTGGGATACTTGAAATACAACTCTGTCGAATGGTGTGAGACCTCTTAACCATAGCCCATAGCTCAAACAGGCTCTGAAATAACTAACTAATGACCCAAAATCACAGCAGAGGAATCGTGCCTTTGATCCGCCAATCCACTGTCCCAAATCCAGGAACCATTTACAGTGCAAAAAAAATAAGGCTAGTTTGAGCAATTCAGATGAAACACCTGCAGCATTTAGTTTGAGACAAGAAACAACACCTCAGACAATGTCAGCTTGAACAAAAAAGATTTTTGATGTATAGTTTGTAGGAACATTCAAGTTTATTTTCTAAGATGAAACAACTTCAACTTCAACTTCAACGATCCTGTATCTCGTTCATTTCATCTACAGCATCATAGTAAGTCTATGCCAAAGAAACATTCAAAGCAATTCTCAGAACGATATCGATATCCTAGTTCTGAACAAACTACTTATTACACATCCTCACTTGAATGTCCACCCGATTCAGCCGAGGCCATAGCAATCATTTTTTCCCTATTTTGCATTTGTCTTTCCACAGCAACCATGTATAGCCCTGCATTATCCAAAATTTACAGCATATATTATCGACTCCATTCTACATTCTTAATCTCAACTCAAACGAATTGAATCTTGATATGAAATTGGAAAACACATACCAACAGCACTTCCAACAGCACAAGCCCAGAGAACTCTCATCGACCATTTATCAGGTATAGTCCCTCTTCCCATTTTTACTTCCTAAAAACATCAAATATAATCCCGGGTTACTGGATTCACTCAAATTCCAACAAATCGTAAACGGATGCCTGCCATCGTAACACTTCATTTGTTTAACTTTGATCAAAATAACCTCGTCAAGATAATACAGGTTGACAAATGCTACAATTTCATCAAATATAATTTCGGGTTACTGAATTCACTCAAACTCCATTAAATCGCAAACTGATGCCACCATAATAATCCCTCCGTCTTATTCATTTGTTTAACTTCGATTAAAACATTCGTGTAAAGATAAAAACAGGTAGACAATGCTATGGTGCTCGGCTATTTCGTCCACACTTCAGTTTGTCAATTGATGAAATTTTACCCAAAAAACATGCAATTGATGAAAGAACTGAATCTTATACATATTCAAAAATTGTACCTTGAATCGATAAGCAAATGATTGGATGAATGATGAAACAGGCGAAATTGAGATCGATAGCTTAGAGTGGAGACATGGGCGACGGCAAGAATGTTTGAGATGGGAGGGGAGGAATTTGCGAATTGCGGTTGTGCAGAAATCGAATGGAGTAATTTTAGGGTTCGTGAGATTAGTGAAATTGGGTGAAATTTTGAAACCGACTGAGATGAGATGATTAGATCAAATTTAGGATCTGATTTGATCCCGAGACCTACTGTCTCCATTTCATTTGATTGTTTGCATTTGCTTTTAATACTTGTCAAAGTATATTTTTTATTGTTTATATTTTTAGTTACGTATTTCTAAAAATTATAAAAAATTGATATTTATAACATACCCGACGAGACAATTTAACAAGATCCCACGTGATTAAATTTTGTATTATATATTAGAAGTTACATTGACGATTTTACTCGCTTATAAATAGTGACCAAAAAACAAATGCAAACGATTAAATGAAACGAGAGGAGGATCATCTGTGATAATTAATCTTAACCACTAGACCAACCGCCTAAGATATCTTCGATTTACGAGAAGAATGAAGAAGGATGAAATATGCAAATGTAAAGTGCATATTTGCTTTTACCACATTTGTCCACATTTGTCGATGAGTATTTACTTCATCAATATCTTTCTTTTTGTTTCAATGGCTTTCGAAGGTTAGCATCGCTGTTGATTCAATATCTTTCTTTTTGTATACGTAAAAATCATAAAAATGTCATACGAGTATTCTTTATGTACTACTCGTAATTAAAGATGAAAAGTACGGAGTATGTCATAATTGATTCATTAAATTGACATGTTGGTACTTGGTACCTTACGTCCTTACCCATGGGCCATGGGCCCGATAAGCTTTGAATGTCCATCGTTGCAGTTAGGTTAGAGTAAGTCTTCGTTAAGACGGATTATCCGTCTTAATCTTAAGCTTATAACGGGTCAAGTAATACCATTTACTTAGAATAAGACCCACAAGATCCCACCTACCTTCTCTTTATGCCTCTTTGTTTTTGTCTTTTTTCCAAATACTTGAGTACTTGACCTGTCATACATTTATAACGGGTATTCCCATCACAAACAAGACTTTGCCGTTAGGTTATACTATGTATTCTTTTTCGTTTATTCAATTCAGTTTAGTTCAATTAAATCCAATTTAATTTAATTAGTTCAATTTAACCATATAAAATTCATTCGTCACATCTATTCAAAACAAGTTAACTAAGTTCAATTAAGTTAACCTCATTTCAGTTGAATTTAGGTAGAAAATGGAGTGAATTGACGTAGATTGGGCAGAGGCACGTACAATTGGGTTGGGGTCGGTGGATAGGGGCCGAGCACAGCCGAATGAGGGGGTGGGTGTAGGTCCAGTCGACTATGATATGTAAAAGCGATTCAATAAGCAGTGGATCTCTCTTGCGACGGGTTATCCGTCATAATAATATAATGGGTCAAATACATACCACAAGTATGAATAAGACAATTGGTTTGCTATGTTCCACTCACACTTTATTTTTGTCTTTAGTGTACTACTTGATCCCTTAAACGTTTGTGACGGATACTTCCGTTACAAACAAGAATTTGTGTTAAATAAGAATCAAGCAATAAAACATGCTAATTGCTCAGGAGTCGGGATCACAATAAAAGTTTGGAATACAAATAGGCCACGACAAACCATAATTGAAAACCACAGGTTGCAACAATAAACACTTCTCAAAATTAACCACTTCAATTGCCTACCTACTTCTCTACTTTCTACTCTTTCACGCTTCTCCGATGCAAGGTAATCTTTCCGTCTCAGTCATTTGTTGTACTTTGATTAAAAATATTTCTGACAAGTAATACTCCGTATAAAAGAATAACAAATGACCGAGACGAAGGGAGTACATCAATATATAGCTAACTCGCTACATTGAACACCACCACTACTACAAATAAGATTAAAGAGGATGGTTGGATAAGGAACCGTTCTTTAGGTCGACGTCCTATTAAATCAAATAGCGCGGTTCCAAGAAGGCCAAACCGTCCTATTTAATTGATAACAAATGACGGTTCAGTAGAATAACCGTTCTATTTGTAAACAAAGTAATAGGACGGTTCTGCCTTCAATCGTCCTATTTGTAAACAATTTAATAGGACGGTTCTGCAATTAAATATGATGGTTTGACCTTCTTGGAACCGCGCTATTTGATTTAATAGGACGTCGACCTAAAGGACGGTTCCTTATCCAACCATCCTCTTTAATCTTATTTGTATATATTGGAGTTAAAGTGTATTCTGATGAGGACTTTAATTAACTCCGTAGAAATGGATTTATGGAGCGTTAAAAGCGATAGTTTTCGACATTCTAATGACATATATCATCAATATCACACTAATTAAACATCCATGAAAAATGAGACAATTATGCAACTCGGAAGACTAATGTGGAAATGATACTTATCAGAGTTTTCCCTTGCGCATATTCAAATATACTACTACTGTTGGTTCTAAGGAACACAGACAGAACAGAAACGAAAAAGAAGAGAAGAATTATGGACCAATCAACCGAGAAGGCAACAACAAATCGGACAGTAGGCAGCGAGAAAAGGCAGCAAAATCGAAGGCAACAGTAGCAGAACCGTAACGAAGAGGCAGTGTCGTGGTATGGAGACCACTGACTTGAAAACTATATCGGTGCGACTCCGGTGGTTATCGCCTACAATGCCGCTAGTTTCCCAAGGTTAACACTGCAACACCGAGATTCGACCACTCGAGACTTGGTGCTTTGGAACGAGTATAACAGTACCCAGAATTATGAGGAAAAGAAGAGAGAGGGAGAAGGAAGAAGTTGTGTATTTCTGTGTATGTTGAGGAAGACGAGAGACCCGGTATATATAGGACATGAGACCGAGGAGCCTACACAAATCTCCACTAATTAGGGCTGTAATCACGGAGATTAGCAGCCATAATTACACCCGTAATGGCAGATTCTGCACCTGGACAAATGTACCTAGACACAAGCCTAATGAACCTGGACAAACACAACGGAGGCCCAAAAAGGTAAAAGTCGGGCACAGCCCGCACCGCAGGTGCTCTACCCAAACCCAAACCCGAGCCCGAGACCGAGCCGGGCCGCACGCGCGCGTGCGTGTTGGTCAGTCCAGCCCAACACAACCCTCCACCATAAAAGGCCCACTCCACTACACACTTACTAACCCACTAAGAAGGAACCCTTATAAACACCACTTAAGTTCCTAACTCTTCCTATGTGGGACAAACAAAAGAAGGAAAAACAAACACTCTTGACATCAACCAACAATCCCCCACTGATGGCAAAGAGGAAACAAAAAGAGAAAGAAAAGAGAGGAAAAAATTCTGGGTACGGAAGGTATTGATACTTAGACGTTCAATGTCTATCGACTTGAATTGACGTTTTAGTGAGGTGAGGCAACAACTTACTTACAACTAGTGAATATCTTTCGATTTGAATTCCTAGTTGACCTTCGGCTGAGACCCCCACAACACGTATCACCTTCAAGAAATGATCGTTCCGCAAATTCAAAGTGCAACGCTATGCGTTTACCCTGGTTTTAGTGAGTGTTCGGCTCAACCATCACACACACGTAGGTGGCTTAGTGCTTCTCAATAGCACATCTCTTGTAAGCCATTAAGGACATGAGTCCAACCTTTGTTTGCTCACACAATCCATCAAGTGCGTCTCAAAGCACCACCAGATACTGGCTATGGATAATGTATTGCCATAGGAATATGAGTTCAAAAGCCCATCAAGATTCATACTCTAATCTTGACTTAGGGACCTTAACCCCATTCCCCTCGACGATTCGAGAACTATTCTTCTCGGTAATCCTTTTGTGAAAGGATCTGCAAGATTGCGTTCAGACCTCACAAAGTCTATAGCAATCACTCCATTTTTCAGGAATTGTTTTACCACCGCGTGCCTGATCCGAATGTGTCTTTTCTTACCATTATAGACATCATTCTTAGCAACGCCGATGGCTGCTTGACAGTCACAGTGTAAGGAGACTGGTGCAACCTGTCCCCCCCACACTGGTATGTCAGCTAGTAAGTTTCTCAACCAATCTGCTTCTTGACTTGCCAGCTCAAGAGCAATGAACTCGGACTCCATGGTGGAGGTCGCTATACAAGTCTGTTTCCCAGACTTCCACGATATAGCTCCTCCTCCCAAAGTGAACACAAAACCACTTGTGGAACTTGTTTCATCATTACCTGCAATCCAGTTCGCATCAGTATATCCTTCTAATACAGCGGGATATCTACCGAAATGTAGACATGAATTAATTGTTCCTTTCAAATATCTTAGTAAACGTCGGAGGGCATTCCAATGTTCACCATCAGGGTTGTGTGTGTACCGGCTTAGCCTACTAACAGCATAGGCAATGTCAGGTCGAGTACAGTTCATGAGAAACATCACACTTCCTATAATTTTAGCATACTCCTTTTGGGATACACTCTCACCCAGGTTTTTGCGCAGAGGTATACTAGCATCATAAGGAGTTCTTGCAGGTTCAACATCAAAACTATCAAATTTCTTCAACACTTTCTCAACAAAATGAGATTGACTTAAGGATATTCCAGATGAGTTTTTAACCAATTTGACTCCAAGAATAACATCAGCTTCTCCTAAGTCTTTCATCTCAAATTTTGACGACAGAAATTGTTTGGTTTTATTTACAACAAATAAATTACTACCAATAATTAACATGTCATCAACATATAGGCAGATAATCACACAGTCTGATCCAAACATCTTAGAGTACACACATGAATCAGAATTGTTAGTTATGTAGCCATCCTCAATCAAAGTGTTGTGAAATTTCTCATACCACTGTTTAGGTGCTTGTTTTAGACCATATAGCGATTTTCTCAATTTACACACCTTACTCTCTTGACCCTTTACCACAAACCCCTCGGGTTGAGTCATATAGATCTCTTCTTTTAGGTCACCATTCAGGAAGGCAGTTTTAACATCCATTTGATGAACAACAAGATCATGAATAGCAGCCAAAGCAATAAGAGTTCTAATGGTGGAAATCTTAGTCACAGGTGAGTAGGTATCGAAATAATCAATATCTTTCTTTTGTGTAAATCCTCTCACTACAAGTCTAGCTTTGAACCTTTCTATTGTACCATCAGGTCTCAGTTTCCTTTTGAAAATCCATTTACTACTAATGGGTTTACTACCCTTAGGTAAATCTGTCAATTCCCAGGTCTGATTAAATGCAATAGAATCTAACTCATTTTTAATAGCTTCTTCCCAAAAAATAGCATCTATGGATCTCATCGCTTCATCATATGTTTTTGGGTCATCTTCTATTAAAAAGGCAGAAACAAATTCAAAGCAAGCACAATCATCACTAGCATTTTCAGTTAAGAACGTTGTGATAAAATCATCCCCGAAATTCTTTTCAATTCTAGGCCTTTTACTCCTTCTAGGTTCACTAGCATGATCATCAACAGAACTACTACTAGCGTGCATAGAATTATCAACAGGATTAATAGGCATATCAGGCAATTCAGGAGGTGAATCAACAACTTTCTTTAAAGGGAAAACATGCTCAAAAAACTCGGCATCTCTTGCTTCAGAAATAGAACGATCATTCAATGACATGAATCTATAAGCAGCACTGTTTTGAGCATAACCAATGAAAATGCAATCATACGTTTTAGATCCTATAGTAGGCCTCTTAAAACTCGGTAAACCCACTTTAGCCAAACACCCCCACACTTTAAGAAAACTTAAGTTAGGGGCGAAACCCTTCCAAAATTCATAGGGTGTCTTGTCTAATTTCTTATGAGGTACCCTGTTAAGAATGTGACAGGCTGAAAGCACCGCTTCCCCCCACATATCATCAGAAAGGCCAGAACTTAAGAGCATAGCATTCATCATTTCTTTTAAAGTTCTGTTTTTACGTTCAGCTACTCCATTGGACTGAGGTTGGTAAGGTGGACTAGTCTCATGAATTAATCCATTTTTCTCGCAAAAATCTGTTAAGTAATTAGAGCTATATTCACCACCTCTATCAGACCTGACTCTTTTAATCTTTCTGTCAAGTTGATTTTCTACCTCAGCTTTGTATTTAATAAACATCTCTTCAGCTTCACTTTTATTCTTAAGTAAATACACTTTAGTATATCTTGAGAAATCATCAATAAAAGTGACATAATAAAATTTACCTCCTCTACTCATAGTACTTTTGAAGTCAGCTAGGTCGGTGTGAATTAACTCGAGAAGACTCGTATGTCTAGTTTTAACAGGTTTACTAGGTTTCTTAGTAAACTTAGCTTCTACACAACTAGGACATTTAGTGAAGACTTCGGTGGTTAAAGAAGGAATAAGCGACATTGATTTCAACTTTTTAACCGATTCAACATTCACGTGACCTAATCTAGCATGCCAAACATCAATAGACTCAGCGATATAAGCAGAAGTAGATGAATTATTATTAAAAGCAGAAGAATCAATGTTCAGAATAAACAAGCCCCCACTGAGATAACCCTTGCCCACAAAATCCCCGTTGCGAGACATTACGACCTTGTCAGCCTCAAAAACAAGTTTCACACCAACTTTGTTTAACAAGGCTCCAGACACTAGGTTTCTACGCAAAGTAGGGACATACAAAACATTATGAAGAGCAAGAGTTTTCCCAGAGGTAAGTTTAAGAAAGACCTTGCCTTTTCCTGTGATCAGCGCAGAGGAAGAGTTACCCATGTAAACCTTTTCACCATCAGCCACATCTTCAAATTCAGCAAACAGATCCTTGTTGGCACAGAGATGTCTTGATGCTCCTGTGTCCAAAATCCAGTCACTCGCGTTCGCCACAAGATTGGCCTCTACCACCACTGCAGCAATAATATCATCATCTGATTCAGCAATGTTGGCTTGAGCGGGTTGACCAGCTTTCTTTTGAGGACACTGGAATGCTTTGTGACCCGTCTGCCCACACACATAGCATACCACGTTTGGATTCGGCTTGAAGATCTTGGGAACTGGTTTGGTAGAGTTTCCTTGATTCTTTCCCTTGGCACCCTGACCTTTCCCTTTTTGACCTTTGCCCTGACCCTGACTCTGACCCATCTTACCCTTACCCTTATTATTTCCATGAGATGGACCTCCGGCTTCAACAAGGTTGGCTTTGGTAGAGACAGACGACAACAGGACAGACCTATCCTTGAGGCGATTAGCTTCCTCGGTCCTCATATGACTTATGAGCTCTTGAAGTGACAGATCTTTTTTCTTGTGTTTTAGGTGGTTTCTATAATCACTCCACGACGCAGGGAATTTCTCTAACAACACATTAGCTAAAAAGACCTCGTCAAGTTTCATACCCTCATTTGTAACATCAGCACATAAGTTTTCATACACATGAACTTGTTCCATAATTGGTTTGTCATCTACAATATGAAACCCGAGCCACTGACCCACCACATATTTCTTTTTTCCCGCATCATCGGCCCCATACTTCTTATCTAAAGACTCCCAAATGGTTTTGGCAGACTTGTGGACCATGAACAAGTCGAAAAGGGTGTTGGTCATGTGATTAAGAAGATGATATCTAACCGCCTTATTATCTTTATCATATTTCTTAAGTTTTTCCTCATTGGACTTAACCGTGGCTGTGGAAGGAGGTGTGGCCTCGGCCGCGGTGGACGCAACAATTAAAACGGGTTTCTCTTCAAACAGAACATAGTCGATTTCCAATTGTTCGAAAAACATTAAAAGTTTTTGAGACCACCTTTTATAATTAAGACCATCCAGCGGTTCCAATTTCGACAAATCGGCAGCAAACTTGGTTGACACAACAGCCATAATAAATCGTTTTCTGTTTTGCGACACAAATTATAATATAGTTTTCAAATTGTTGGTTCTAAGGAACACAGACAGAACAGAAACGAAAAAGAAGAGAAGAATTATGGACCAATCAACCGAGAAGGCAACAACAAATCGGACAGTAGGCAGCGAGAAAAGGCAGCAAAATCGAAGGCAACAGTAGCAGAACCGTAACGAAGAGGCAGTGTCGTGGTATGGAGACCACTGACTTGAAAACTATATCGGTGCGACTCCGGTGGTTATCGCCTACAATGCCGCTAGTTTCCCAAGGTTAACACTGCAACACCGAGATTCGACCACTCGAGACTTGGTGCTTTGGAACGAGTATAACAGTACCCAGAATTATGAGGAAAAGAAGAGAGAGGGAGAAGGAAGAAGTTGTGTATTTCTGTGTATGTTGAGGAAGACGAGAGACCCGGTATATATAGGACATGAGACCGAGGAGCCTACACAAATCTCCACTAATTAGGGCTGTAATCACGGAGATTAGCAGCCATAATTACACCCGTAATGGCAGATTCTGCACCTGGACAAATGTACCTAGACACAAGCCTAATGAACCTGGACAAACACAACGGAGGCCCAAAAAGGTAAAAGTCGGGCACAGCCCGCACCGCAGGTGCTCTACCCAAACCCAAACCCGAGCCGGGCCGCACGCGCGCGTGCGTGTTGGTCAGTCCAGCCCAACACAACCCTCCACCATAAAAGGCCCACTCCACTACACACTTACTAACCCACTAAGAAGGAACCCTTATAAACACCACTTAAGTTCCTAACTCTTCCTATGTGGGACAAACAAAAGAAGGAAAAACAAACACTCTTGACATCAACCAACAACTACTACAACAACAACAAGAAGAACACATTCCTCTCTTTCTGATCTCTTTTACAATTTACATTAATGATTTATGGGTTAAAGTTTATCATCGTTTCAAAACTCCTAGCCTTGAGCAGGCGAGTCTGGATGAACTACTGACGCTTGTTGATCGCCACTACGATCGGACCAAAAATAGTGTTCAAGAGAGAGGTCTCTTACCTCGTCACTACAAATCGGTTACTTCTATCCTTTTCATTGTTACCGTGCTACCGTGATAACTAAAATTAAAATGATACTCCCCCGAGTTTCTAACATTGCCCCATTTTTCTTTTTTGACTGAGTTTGATCTTTTATCCATTTTTCACTTTAGATCATAAATGTGTGGTTCACATTCAACCACCCATTTCTCTCTCTTCCTCACTAGGAGGGAGTAGTAACGACGTTAGAGCATGTACAATGGAGAGGATTTACCCTCCTCTTATGACTCTCTCCTCTAAGAGGAGGTCCTCTCCATTGTAGCTTATGTAGTGTTCATTCTCTTGGTAAGAGGATCATGTCATTTTCCTCTAAAATTAGAGGAAAATGATTCTTGACCCTTGTGCAAAATACATATTTTTTAATATATCATGTTTACCTTTTATCTTTTATAAAAATTGGAAATAATTTTATTTTCTCATTTTATATGTTATCATTTTAATTTATTTTCTTTTATTATATCATGTTGTTTCATAGTTGCACTTATTTTGTCAAAATAATTGATATTGTTGACTTAAAATTTATTTATTAATGCATATTAGTTGGTGAGAAATGAATGTCTCAATAAATTTGATATTGCAAGTATTTTATTCCGTTAAATGTTGGTGAGTGTATGTGAGACATTGTATTATGTAGTGAACTTCTAATATGCTAAGAACTACTTAAAAATGATGTTGACTCATGTACCTCTTTTCCCGAGTAATTTGTTGTTACACCTGAAATGTACGCGGAGAGAAATTTAGACAACTTTATGGCTAGGAGGGAAGAACTACATGACAAACAAACACATGTATGTCTTTAAAGAACGATTTGGTCGAGCACATGTGGACTATGTTCCAAGGCTCGATCATAAATTAAAATCAAAATTTTTCTGTTATGTTTCATGTATTTTCATTTAATGTATTTTATTATGATTTTTATGTTACTAGATTTAATTTAACCGTCATTTTTTTAAAAAAAATTAGCTATAGGAGTAATTTGTATATTATGAAAACAATATGTAAGTCAATATTAACTATACAATCATTAAAAAAATAAGAAAAATAATCTAAGAGGATACTCTCTATTGTGAGAGAAAAATTGAAGAAGAGAAAAGGAAGAGGATGTAGATAGTTAAAAAGATAGTGGAGGAGAGAGAATAAATAAGAGGATGAAAATATCCTCTTTATTGTACATGGTCTAATACAGGGGCATAGGCAATGAAAAAGGCAGATGAGCTCAGTGCTGACTGCTGACATTGAACGTCTGATATTACTGGTGTGTCACGTACTCGATTAATAGGTCATGTACTCATTTGCATGCATTGCATGGCGCATGAGGGTAGACTGCACACTGCACACTGCACACTGCACACTGCACTGCTACATATGCCAGGAAATTGAATGATGTATAAGTGGTAAATGAATTCCGTATATCCCTGGTTCCACTCAATTCTATACGTTTTCTTTTGTTTATATTCATATCTTTAATTACATATTTCTAAAAATTATTAAAAAATTAATATTCATAATGTATTTAATTATATAATTTAAACAAGATCTCACACGAATATATTTTATCTTATACGGAGTATATTAAAAGTTATACCGAAAATTTTACTCACCTATGAATAACCTAAAAACAAACGTATGAAATTGATAAGAACTTTGGGAGTACTTTTTTTTCCTACTCCGTATTAATTAGCAAAATGATTGCTCCCTCAGTCATATTAAGATGTTATCTATTCGATTTAGAACAATTATCAAGGAAAAAAGATGAGTGAATTTGGATCACATAGAATCACTAACCTTACCTACTAACTACTCCCTCCGTCCCAATGAATTGTTTATCTATTCCATATTGTCAAAAATAAAGATAAATGATTCAATAGAATAGAAAAAGTATAAAAAAAACTTACCAAAAATAAAAATAGATAACATCTCAATAATATATCAAAAAAAGATAACATCCTGGTAAAACGAAGAAAATGCAAGTTTAAAATAAACGAAACATTCACTCATCAACTTTAAATCAAATCATTTGTGTTCATGTGAATTACTGATCATGATTGCCGTGTATGTGTTGGGTTAGGACCGAGATCAATAAATGGCCTCCTAGGAAGATTTTCTAAGATGCTACCAATAATGATAAAATTTGGTTGAAAACGATTTGTGTTGCTCTTACTATGCTGACCAATTATAAAGCTTAGCGAGACATTAAATGTGAATTATTGACTGACATATAATAAAGGAAAATGTAACTTATTTAACTGGACGGAAGGAAGATTCGAACTTGAGACCTATTATTCAGATACTTAGTTTTAACTACTATGCTAAGACATCTCCGACTCTCAATTTAATGAGTGAATGGTTATATATATATATATATATATATATATATATATATATATATATATATATACTCCCTCCGATTTTTATCTATCTTCCCTGTTTATTTATTGGGCTGAAACATCATTTCTTCCCTATTTCTATTTTGGGCCATCAACATGTGGTCTAGAATCACCTTTACATTTCTCTCTTCCTCCTTTTATTTTGAACCACACATTCCTACACCCTTATTTTCTTCCCCAAAATCAAAGGGGAAGATAATAAAAAATCGGAGGGAGTATATGTTTATCTTAGTTGAGAGTTGAGACGGTGTCATCCGATCTTCTGCCGAGTAATAAAATGAACGTAAAAATTGAGAAACCGCTCACATAATGAAAAAAAGAGCTCCTTCCATATTTAATTCTCATTTTCCATCTCATCTCTTTTATTAATTGAATGAAAGATTATTTCTCCATAAATCTACTCATCTTTTTTACTATGATTCCTTTT
Source organism: Agrostemma githago (assembly GCA_958450325.1). Taxonomy (NCBI): domain Eukaryota; kingdom Viridiplantae; phylum Streptophyta; class Magnoliopsida; order Caryophyllales; family Caryophyllaceae; genus Agrostemma; species Agrostemma githago. Next base: position 72,409,881 of record OY288246.1, read on the forward strand.
GATTTGTCGTATTCCCCTTAACTTGTGCTTATCTTGTGTGGTGTTAAGAAAAAAACATCATTATGATGTTCACGACTCATGAGTCATGAGTCTCATCGTAGACGACCCAAGACAATGAAAGCCTATTTTAATAGATTTTTTACTTTTTACGTGAATTAAGAAAAACTTAATAAAATATTAAAAGTATAAAATATATAATCTAGAACACATTATCATTTAATTGTACAGAATGTAGTACGAGCCGGTATTACATTGACATATGTGAGTAAAAGAACGATAGTTTGGTTCAAAAATAAATTAAAAAGTAAAGTACCCTTGAATTTGAATACTACAAAAAGGAATAAAATCGCTTTCTATATGAATGAAGAGTTTACCCAGAGTGCACTAAAGGTAACGGCTGCGGTTCCCCGTCATATAAAAAAAAAAACTGTGCATAGTCTTTGATCAATTCATTGTATACAAATCCACCTAATTTGTGCGACTAAATATTAGTAATATTGTGTGACAAACTCGATAATAATATTTTAAAATCTACTCAAATTTCGTCATCAACGGACTCCTACATCATTCATCTTCTTTCCCCCAAACAATTAACCAAAACCTAATAAAACTAATCGTTTCTTTAATTATCTCAAAGGATAATCATCTTTCTTTTCTAATACGAGTAGTTGCCTTCTGATTTAATTTGTCTCGCTTTTATGTCGTATCAACCGTAGTCTTTATTGTGCGGTACAATAGTTGTCCTAAAGAGACATAGTGAGACATGTAACGAACGAGACAGCAGCAATTCAAACTACTCATATATGGAGTGAAGAGGTGTATTACGTTACTACTGCTGCTGCTGTAGAAAGTTTGACGATTCTTGCTCACTAGTACCACTGATTGATTCACTCTACTGATCCAGAAACTCTTCTAATTTCAAGTAAGTTTTCATTTTGTCAACAAAAAGTTCAAATCTTTTATATTAATTATCTCATTCGTATAACCACATATATATGATGCTTCTTTGTTAATAAAAAAGGTACAGTACGTATGTAGTAGTAGTAATTCATGCCGTCAGTGAAATTTTTTCGTGTTTTATTTGGTATTGTTTGATGATTTTTGTGTACCCTTTTGATCATCTTTTTCTGGGTCTTCATTTGATTTGCATCATCTTCATCAAAATTCCATCTTTTCATGTTCTTAGATACACAAATTCTTGTATCCGACGGTCTCACGGTAAATTTATCGTAGATAGATATAACTCGTAGTACTCATCAATACTTACTTGCAGAGTAATTATCGTGTGAGAATGTACTGTCCGTTCTCTTACATGAACGTCTCACAGTGTAAACCCGTCTTGCATTATTCGAAGTAATAAAAATTCACAGTTTGTGAATTTGCTGCATAATTCACACTTTCTAATTTAGTTGGATACATTTACATACATGTGCCTGTCATTAAGATGTTAAGTGGTTTTATTCGTGAATTTTTCTGAGGCAGTTTAATAAATGAAGTGATTTGTGGGTACGGAGTATTAAATTCTGATCAATGCTGATTTTTTCTTCCACTGCCTCCACTTATGGAAGTTGTGGAGTACTACATTATTTTAATTTTCATTCAATCATAGATCAAGTTGTGTGGTTGTTAGTTTTTCCCTTTTAATGTGTGAACCTGATTTTTCTATTACACTAGTGGCATTAGTTGAATAAGTTAATTTCTGAATCTTCTAATTCTGTGTCAATTGAAGAAGGTGATTTCCTGTGAAACGATCTCACGTTAGTTTTGTTGCGAGACAATAAAATACGTAATTACTTTTTCATAGGAGATTTTGTGATCGAAAGATACCATCTTTATTATCATGGGGGAACAGTGTATGTGTCTGTGGGTGCAGACAGTGTTACAAATGATAATTCTAAGTTAGTCGATCTTGAATCATTTTGAAATCCGTGATACGGGTCGTTAATAATGCATGGTTTAGAATCTGATACTGTGGTAGTTGCTTTTATGACATTAATAATAGACATATTTTTACTGATTGAGTAGATAACTTTCCTTCTTTTTTATATTCCCTGTGTTTTGATTTTTGAAGGGTAAGGCAACATCAAAATTTCAATTTATTGATTATGATTTGTGTGAATATGATAATGAAAAGTTCCATATATACATATATTTTCTTTTCGAAATCTGTATGTTCCGAAGAATATGGCATGATCTTGGCTTAACTTCAAGCTTGTAATTTTGGTCGGTATGTGTTAAAACAGAATCTGTAGAAGCGGTCTGAAATGATGATGGCGAGTTTATGGAATGTACTTTGCACGAGATGTAGTACCCGGCCTTGCAATCCCCTGTTTGCGCGTGTTACTGATCCATCTTCATGTGTCAATCATGTGGCTATAATTGGGTTAGATGCATTGCTTCTGTCCATTCTTCTGCTTAATACGATTGTGAAAACATTCAACAACAAAAATGCTGAACAACCAAAACGGTATATACAGTCATCGTCCCTGCAAATTCTTTCTGCTGTCTTTAATGGGTTCCTTGGGTTGGTCTACATGGGTTTAGGTGCTTGGAATTTGATTGATTTTGTGCGAAATGATCAACCTGTTTTACCAATTCATTGGTGGATTTTGTACATATTTCAAGGATTTACTTGGTTGGTGCTCGGATTAATGACGGGACTTAAAAGAGAATATTTTCTGAAACCATTGTTGCGAATTTTGTCGATTCTTGCTGTTCTTTCTACTGGGATTTTCTGCGCTATGGCTCTATTCGTTGTCATAGTTAACCATGAGATAACAGTCAAAGCGGCCTTGGATGTAGTATCGTTCGTAGGAGCATGTTTGATTCTGTTATGTACTTACAATGAGTACAAAATAGACGAAATCCTTTACACTCCTCTAACTAGTGAGACTAATGGTAGTAGCAAAACCGATTCAGGAGCACAGGTCGTCACCCCATTTGCCACAGCTGGGTGGTTCAGTAAATCATCATTCTGGTGGTTGGAGTCTTTACTGAAATTGGGTAGACAAAAGACCCTTGATGAAGAGGACCTTCCTAAATTGCGAGATTCAGAAAGAGCGGAATCTTGTTACCTGGAATTTATGGATCAGTTGGCTAGAAAAAAGCAAACTACTTCTACTTTGAAGTCCTCTATGTTGTGGACGATCGTTGCCTGTAACTGGAGAGAAATTCTTATTTCTGGGTTTTATGCACTTTTAAAGGTGATTACCGTGTCAGCAGGACCTATTATGCTGAACGCTTTCATCGAGGTTGCCGAGGGTAAGGAACTTTTCAAATATGAAGGCTATGTTTTGGCCATTTCGTTGTTCATTAGTAAGATCTTGGAATCACTGTCGCAAAGACAATGGTACTTTAGGAGTCGACTGGTTGGCATTAAGGTGAGATCATTGCTTACTGCAAAGATTTACAAGAAGCAACAGAGGTTATCCAATGCTGCAAAAATGTGTCACTCTGCTGGTGAGATAATGAATTATGTCACTGTCGATGCTTACAGGATTGGTGAGTTTCCTTTCTGGTTTCATCAGACTTGGTCGACAAGTCTACAACTTTGCATCGCCCTACTTATTTTAATTAAATCTGTTGGTCTTGCGACTATATCGGCATTAGCAGCAATCATTTTGACTGTTATCTGCAATGCACCGCTTGCAAAGTTACAAAATAAGTTTCAAAGTAAACTTATGGTTGCACAAGACGAGAGGCTCAAGACGTTCTCAGAAGCGCTTGTGAACATGAAGGTGCTCAAGTTATATGCATGGGAGAGTCACTTCAAGAATGTGATAGAAAAGTTAAGGGAGGTAGAATACAAGTGGTTACAAGGTGTGCAGTTTAGAAAAGCATACAACGGTTTTCTGTTTTGGACTGCTCCTTTACTGATCTCGGTGGTTACATTTGGGACTTGTTATTTGCTCGAAATACCTCTGACTGCCAGCAGTGTCTTCACTTTCGTTGCAACTTTGCGGCTTGTGCAAGACCCCATAAGAGCTATCCCTGATGTCATCGCTGTGGTGATCCAAGCGAGGGTTGCATTTGAGCGGATTGTGGAGTTTCTTGAGGCACCCGAGCTTCAGACTGAAAAGGTTAGGAAGAAGCGAAATGTTGATAATGTAGACCATGCTATCCTCATGAAATCGGCTAATCTTTCTTGGGAAATCAGTCCATCAAAACCGACACTGAGGAATATAAATCTAGAGGTTCGAGTTGGTGAAAAGGTTGCTATTTGCGGAGAAGTTGGATCTGGTAAATCCACACTACTAGCCGCTATCCTTGGAGAAGTACCATATACAGAGGGAACTGTAAGCTCTCTAAAATCTATCAACTGCCAAGAATTCATTCGGATATTTCATTTGTTTCATGAATCTATTTTGTTACAGGTTGCTGTTTATGGGCGGATTGCTTACGTTACGCAAACAGCATGGATTCAGACAGGAACTATACGTGAGAATATTCTCTTCGGGTCTACAATGAATGAGCAAAGGTACCAAGAAACACTTTGGAGGTGTTCGTTGGTAAAGGACCTTGAAATTCTTCCTCATGGTGACATGACTGAGATTGGAGAAAGGGGAGTAAATCTAAGTGGAGGACAAAAGCAACGTATTCAACTTGCTCGTGCGTTATACCAAGATGCCGATATCTATCTCTTGGATGATCCATTCAGTGCTGTTGATGCACATACTGCAACTAGTCTCTTTAATGTAACTAATTTTTTATCGTAACTGTTGATTTTTATCTCTTTTATTACTATGTCAAACTGATATGTTTTGTTTTGGATATTGTGGCAGGAATATGTCATGGAGGCTCTCTCAACGAAGACTGTGTTACTTGTGACACACCAAGTCGATTTTCTCCCTGCATTCAACTGCTGCTTGGTGAGTTCGTACCATCTTTGTTGAGCAGCTGGAATATTTGTAAATCCCTGTTATTGTAGCTGAATGATATACTGTTTCTGTAGCTCATGTCGGATGGGGAATTCATCCAAGTAGGATCTTATAACGAGTTATTAGCTTCCAGTCCAGAATTTTTGGCCCTTGTGAATGCACACAAAGAGACTGCTGGCACGGGAAGGCTGCCTGAAAACACATCTACAAAACAGAACAAAACTGGAAAAGAAATCAAAAGAATCGGTGTTGAAAGCCATGAAGTATTGGAAGGAGATCAGTTGATTAAACGGGAGGAACGAGAAACGGGAGACACTGGGTTTAAGTCTTACTTAGTGTACCTAAATCAGAACAAAAGAAGTATGATGTACTTCTTGATTGCTTTAATCTCTCATCTCATCTTTATAGTAGGCCAAATACTCCAGAACACTTGGATGGCCTCTTCTGTCGATGATCCTAATGTTAGCACATTAAAGTTAATTGGGGTGTACTTAATCATCGGAGTGTCATCAGTCATTTTCTTACTCACCAGAACTCTTGCTTCTGTTGGATTGTGCATGGAAGCATCAAGGTCGTTATTTTCGAAATTGTTGACTTCTCTCTTTCGTGCTCCAATGTCTTTCTATGATTCGACACCTCTTGGAAGGATTCTAAGTCGGGTTAGTAACAATTTGTCAAAAGCTTAAGAACTCTAATCACTACGTCTACGTGGCCTGAACAAATTGTTCTGAATTCTTTACAGGTTTCGGTTGATCTTAGCATAGTCGACCTTGATCTCCCGTTCAGCCTTCTCTTTGCAGCCGGGGTTACGTTGAATGCATATACAAATATGATAGTGTTGGCTGTCATTGCTTGGCAGGTCTTGTTTGTCTCAATACCAGTGGTTTACATGTTGATACGATTGCAGGTAAACTATCCGCAGGAACTCGCCTTGCCTATTTTTTACCCTAATGATTTTTTTTCCTCATAGAAGATCACTAGGGATTGAATTTTACAGGCATTTTTCGCTTCTATCCTGCTATTTTTTTTATCGGTTTTTGAATAAGACTTAACAGGTCTATGATATGATAAACGCTGACAGAAATACTACTTTGCGACTGCAAAAGAGTTGATGAGACTCAATGGTACAACCAAATCCTTAGTTGCGAACTATCTAGCTGAGTCGGTGGCAGGAGCTATGACAATCAGAGCTTTTGGAGAGGAAGACCGTTTCTTTGCAAAGAGCCTTGGTCTTATTGATGCAAATGCAAGCCCATATTTCCACACTTTTGCAGCTAATGAATGGCTAATTCAGAGGCTTGAAACACTCAGTGCCACTATTCTTGCAACGGCTGCACTGTGTATTGTTTTGCTACCTACTGGAAGTTTTACCCCTGGTGAGTTTCGCCGTCTCTCATCTACTACAACAGCACTACCCCATTATTTTAAGAGATCCCAGCCTCGTGCCTTCAGCTACGTAAGGAGGCTGGATGTATGTATTCTTACCCCTGTACGAGTGTATGTGCTAAAACACAAACACACTGTTTATCGCATGATAACTGCAATTGATGTCGAGTCTTCCAGGAGATGCTACATTGGTCTAACACAAGCAAAAATGCAGGGTTCATCGGAATGGCCTTATCGTATGGACTTTCGTTGAATGCGTCTATGGTTTTCTCTATTCAAAATCAGTGTACAGTAGCCAATCACATTATCTCGGTGGAGAGGCTTGAGCAGTACATGCATATACCAAGCGAAGCATCAGAAGTCATTGAAGGCAAGCGTCCTCCACAGAACTGGCCGTTAGTTGGTAAAGTGGAGATATGCAATTTACAGGTGATTGTTTATGATGCACAAATTCTTATCTAACACATTTTTAGGAGCATAAATGTCTAAAACTATTCACACTGAGTCACTGACCGACACAAATTACAACACAAGCTAAACTTGACTCCAAGGCGTATCAGCTAAAGCACTTTTTTTGAATCAGATAAGGTATAGACCTGATTCACCACTTGTTCTTCGAGGAGTGAGTTGCACTTTTGAAGGGGGAGACAAAATAGGTATCGTTGGTAGGACTGGAAGCGGGAAAACGACCCTGATAGGAGCATTGTTCCGCTTGGTGGAACCTGCTGGAGGGAAGATAGTCGTTGATGGGATTGATATCTGCACGATAGGACTTCATGATCTAAGGTCGCGTTTTGGGATTATTCCTCAAGATCCTACCCTCTTCAATGGCACTGTAAGATTCAATCTAGATCCATTAGGCCAGCACAATGATGTCGACATTTGGGAGGTATATATTGTTCTCTTATTTGCGTTTTTTCTCTAGTTAGAATGACATGAATCGAAGGAAAACCTTTGGTTGATCAATTTATCTTACCTTTTGACTTTCGTGTAGGTGCTCAACAAATGTCAACTGAAAGACGCTGTCCAAGAGAAAGAACTAGGCCTGGATTCTTTCGGTAAAACTTATGTATACTTGTAATATTTCGGTGTGCACATGTCAGCTAGTTTTAGTTGTCAACTTCATTAATTGTCTGAGTTTTGAAACCTAGTTGTGGAGGATGGATCCAATTGGAGCATGGGGCAGAGGCAGCTGTTCTGTTTAGGTCGTGCTTTGCTTCGAAGAAGCCGAGTGCTCGTGCTTGATGAAGCAACTGCATCAATCGATAATGCGACTGACACAATCCTGCAACGAACAATAAGGACAGAATTTGCAGATTGCACCGTCATCACAGTGGCCCACAGAATCCCGACTGTGATGGACTGCACAAAGGTCCTCGCCATTAGCGACGGTCAGTCTTCTATCAACCGTATCAGATGAATTGAAGGCACTGTTTTATTTATCAACTGTGCAAGATCGACCAGAATTGCTAAACTATGAATGTGGAACTTTTTGCAGGGAGATTGGTGGAGTTTGATGAACCAATGAAGCTAATGGAAATGCAAGGTTCACTGTTCGGCCAACTAGTGAAGGAATACTGGTCACATTTCCAGTCTGCAGAATCACATTGAGCATCATATATGCATCAAATATGGAAAAGAATGTCGAGTTACAACTGTCTCTACCACATGCAGGTGATTGAACATACAAAATATGCAGATTTGTAAGGCCAGTAGTATCTCCCAGGATAGGAATGCTGGATTCTATTGTTTTTATGATCATGCTCATTTAGCGCATCCTAGCTAGTTCTTTTAATAAGATGTCCTCTTCATCGTGGAATCAATTTGAAATGACCCCCGATCGACCTTGTGCCCACAGTACAGTGTATGTGTTGGGTTAGGACCGAGAACAATAAATGGCCTCCATACAAGATCTTCAAGATGCTACCAATAATGATGAAATTGGTTGAGAACGATTTGGGTTGCTTGGTATTAATGTGTGGACCAATCATAAAGCTCAGCGACACGTATAATTTAATTTAAAAAATTTACGATATATGTGAACCATTGACGGATATATACACATAACATAACTTATTTATCGGGATGGAGGGAAAATTCGAATATGAGATCTATTATCCAGATATATACTTAGTTTTAATCACTACGCTAAGATATTTTCAATTCTCAATTTGATAGCCACCCCCTCCGTCCCAATGAATTGTTTGCCTATTCCATTTTGGGACGTCTCAATGAATTGTTTGCCTTTCTATTTTAAAAATGTTTTTTATATGCAATTTGATCATTCTCATGAGTTTTGCTCTACATGTCACTCCCTCGTTGGTTTCTTTAACCTTGGTGCCAAAAAGATTGGAACGGAGGGAGTATATGTTTACCTTAAGTGAGACGGTGTCATTTGATCTTCTAATAGAATTAACGCGGGATTTTGCATTTCTTTTCAATATCATTTTACCAATTTTTTTTTAGAGAAACGGTATCTAAATAACATTATTGAGAAACCGCTCACATGATTAAAAGAAAATTGACGTTAAAAGAAATCGCACGACTAAACACTTAGGTCCTGTTCTTTTGGATTGAAATTGAGCTGAACTAAACTGAAACTGACTGAATATAAGTCCAAAAGAAAATGGTCTTAATCCATTGCATGATTTTAATAATGTTGTGTGAGAAACTCGTTAATAATATTTTAATATATCTACCCAAATTTCGTCAACGGACTCCTATATCATTCATCTTCTTTCCCCAAACAATTAACCAAAATCTAATAAACCAATCGTTTCTTTAATTTTCTCAAAGGAAATTCATCTTTCTTTTTTAATACGAGTACTTTGTCTTCTGATTTAATTTGTCTCGCTTTTATGTCTCATCAACCGTAGTCTTTATTGTGCGATACTACTTTACTGGTTACTACTACTAGGACTACTGATTTACTCTACTCGCAAACTCTTGTAATAATCTCAAGTAAGTTTTCATTTTTCTTAACAAAAAAGTTGTAATCTTTTCGTCTTTTTGTCTACCCTTTTCATCATCTTTTTCTGGGTCTTCATTTGATTTGCATCATCTTCACCAAAATTCCATCTTTCATCTTCTAAGGACTAACATATTACTTTAAGTTGGCGAATCTAGAACCGAAATTATATTTGCTTACTACTGAGTATACACGTGAAAAGGTTTCATTTTTACGAACTTTGGATAACAAAAGTCGATAATTTTAATCATTTGTACGTTTGGGTAGTTAGATTCCCCAGAGTACCTTCACAGTAGTCATTATTATCGTCCATTGTTTTACATGTATGTACGTCTTGCATGATTCATGGAGTATAAAAGAAATTCACAGTTTCTGATTTTGCTGCATCATTCAGACTTCCCAATTTTGCATGATCAATAGTGATTTTGATTGTGACTTTTTCTAGAGCAGTTTAATTAATACGTAGTCATTTGTGGGGTATTAAATTCTAATCAATGCTGATTTTTCTTCCACCGTCTCCAGTTATGGAAGTTCTGGAGTACTACATTACTAGTATAGACCCCGCCCGTGCAATGCACGGTATGTATAATATATTTATCTTATAGAATATTTCATTTAAGATTTAAAATAAAAAATTTATTATTTTATTTTTACTATTTATCGACCGTATAATTTAGAAATAAGAAAATATTTTTTAAATCGCAAAACTAATCAAAATATTTGAGAACGTCTTGAAATGTACGGAGTATTAAATAACGTGTAATTAATGAAAATATTGTTTATAGTATTTTTTATATACTCGGTTTATATCATCTCACATCTCGAGATGTCAACTTCTTTCTTTAACATACCATACAATACATAAATATTTATCAAAAATTGTATAATAATGTACTTTTTTTAATGGTTAGCACGTCGTGGTACGTTCTTTTTGTTTAAAAAAGCTATTCAGTTTTTCATTAGAAAATTAAAAAATAAATTAAAAATGGACTGTCTCAGAGGTAAGACTTATATTATGTAATTTGTGAAACTTTTTTTTATATGGATTTTGATAGTATATTCCGTATTTTGTAGTCTCCCCTACCAAAATAATCATTCTACTATATGATAATTATAATTCTCTCGTTTGAATAAATGAGAAAATCTTAGTGGTATCGAGTGAGTATATACTCCTTCCGTCCAAATGAATTGTTTGCCTGATCCAATGATAAAGTGACATGTGAAGCCAAATTCATGGGGAGGTCAAATTATATATATATATATATATATATATATATATATATATATATATAACATTCCTAAAATAGAAAGGGAAAGAATTCATTTAGACGCCCCAATACGGAATAGACAAAGAATTCTTTGGGACGGGGAGAGTATATAAAGTAAACAGCTCATTTCAAAAATAAATTTTTTAGATAACTGATTTTTTTCTCAAGGTTAATGACATCATATCTTAAAAATTATCTAAATATTTTCATAAAAAGAAGTTTTTTTTTGTCGATTTCTTTAACATTAATGAAAATGAATAGTTTGCGAATTTATTAGTGAAATGTTCTTTTACTTCTCAATTTAAATTAGTGTATTTTTGAGGAAAATGTTAGTAACTGAGAGTAGTATATAGAGAATTTTCGGTGAGTTTTTACTATGTATCAGGATTTGTAAGAGCAATCGGAATATATATTCCATTTTTATACAGTTACTAAATTTTATATCGATGTTAAGAATATGATCAGAAAGATATACAATAATAATCCTAACTATTTTATATTCTAGGTAAAATATAGTACGGGATAATGCAATCTCCTATTAACAAAAATAATGCAACTATTTGGTTAAAACGGAATACAATATGTTTATTCTTTTTTCTAAAAAAAATTGATCATACCTTCCATATTAAATATTGTAGGTGATATCTTCCATTTAAAACATGTGATTTTCGTAATCAATGTAATCAATCAAATTTGCTTAATTATATACTTTCTGTGGTATATAGCTTTATATGTGATGTAGTGATATTTAAATCAGTAAGATGTTAGAGTGTAGTTGGAGAGGAGAAGGGTGACACACATAAGGTCAAAGATTTGATTCGCACCTAACTCATTTGGTCTATTTTTTTTAGTTTTTGTTGTGGATAGCTTTGGGCGGGAAAATATAGGGGATTTTAATTTTTTTCATTCATTCATAGATCAAGTTGTTAGTTTTTCCCTTTAAAGTTAGACGGTCTTATAGGAGTTTTTTTTTGGGTTCAAATCTCATAGGAGATGTTGCGATCGAAAGATACCACCTTTAATATCATGGGGAAACAGTGTATGTGTCTGTGGGTGGAGACAATGTTACAAATGATAATTCTACGTTAGTCGATCTCAAATCATTTTGAAATCCATGTTACGGGTCGTTAATGCATGGTTTAGAATTTTACTGATAGAGTAGATGACTTTTCTTCTTGTTTTTTATATTCCCTGAGTTCTGACTTTTGAAGAATAAGGCAACATTAAAATTTCAATTTATTGATTATGATTTGTGTGAATATGCTAATGAAAAGTTCCATTTATACATTTTTTTTTTGTTTTTTTAAATCTGTATGTTCCGAAGAATATGGGGCATGATTTTGGCTTAAACTTCAAGCTTGTAATTTAGTTGTGTATGTGTTAAAACAAAATCTGCAGAAGCGGTCTGACATGATGATGGCGAGTTTATGGAATGTACTTTGCACGAGATGTAGTACCCGGCCTTGTAATCCCCGGTTTGCGCGTGTTACTGATCCATCTTCATGTGTCAATCATGTGGCTATAATTGGGTTAGATGCATTGCTTCTGTCCATTCTTCTGCTTAATACGATTGTGAAAACATTCAACAACAAAAAAGCTGAACAACCAAAACGATATATACAGTTATTGTCCCTGCAAATTCTTTCTGCTGTCTTTAATGGGTTCCTTGGGCTGGTCTACATGGGTTTAGGTGCTTGGAATTTGATTGATTTTGTGCGAAATGATCAACCCGTTTTACCAATTCATTGGTGGATTTTGTACATATTTCAAGGATTTACTTGGTTGGTGCTCGGATTAATGACGGGACTCAGAAGTGAATATTTTATGAAACCATTGCTGCGAATTTTGTCGATTATTGCTGTTCTTTCTACTGGGATTTTTTGCGCTATGGCTCTATTCGTTGTCATAGTTAACCATGAGATAACAGTCAAAGCGGCCTTAGATGTAGCATCGTTCGCAGGAGCATGTTTGATTCTGTTATGTACTTACAATGAGTACAAAATAGACGAAACCCTTTACACTCCTCTAACTAGTGAGGCTAATGGTAGTAGCAAAACCGATTCAGGAGCACAGGTCGTCACCCCATTTGCCACAGCTGGGTGGTTCAGTAAATCATCATTCTGGTGGTTGGAGTCTTTACTGAAATTGGGTAAACAAAAGACCCTTGATGAAGAGGACCTTCCTAAACTGCGAGATTCAGAAAGAGCGGAATCTTGTTACCTGGAATTTATGGATCAGTTGGCTAGAAAAAAGCAAACTACTTCTACTTTGAAGTCCTCTATGTTGTGGACGATCGTTGCCTGCAACTGGAGAGAAATTCTGATTTCTGGGTTTTTTGCGCTTTTAAAGGTGATTACCGTGTCAGCAGGACCTATTATGCTGAACGCTTTCATCGAGGTTGCTGAGGGTAAGGAACTTTTCAAATATGAAGGCTATATTTTGGCCATTTCGTTGTTCATTAGTAAGATCTTGGAATCACTGTCGCAAAGACAATGGTACTTTAGGAGTCGACTGGTTGGCATTAAAGTGAGATCATTGCTTACTGCAATAATTTACAAGAAACAACAGAGACTATCCAATGCTGCAAAAATGCATCACTCTGCTGGTGAGATAATGAATTATGTCACCGTCGATGCTTACAGGATTGGCGAGTTTCCGTTCTGGTTTCATCAGACTTGGTCGACAGGTCTACAACTTTGCATCGTTCTACTTATTTTAATCAAATCAATTGGTCTTGCGACTATATCGACATTAGCTGCAATCATTTTGACTGTTATCTGCAATGCACCCCTTGTAAAGTTACAAAATAAGTTTCAAAGTAAACTTATGGGTGCACAAGACGAGAGGCTCAAGACGTTCTCAGAAGCGCTTGTGAACATGAAGGTGCTCAAGTTATATGCATGGGAGAGTCACTTCAAGAATGTGATAGAGAAGTTGAGGGAGGTAGAATATAAGTGGTTACAAGGTGTGCAGTTTAGAAAAGCATACACCGGTTTTCTGTTTTGGACCGCTCCTTTACTAATCTCGGTGGTTACTTTTGGGACTTGTTATTTGCTCGACATACCTCTGACTGCTAGCAGTGTCTTCACTTTCGTTGCAACTTTGCAGCTTGTGCAAGACCCCATAAGAGTTATCCCTGATGTCATCACTGTGGTGATCCAAGCGAGGGTTGCATTTGAGCGGATTGTGAAGTTTCTTGAGGCACCCGAGCTTCAGACTGAAAAGGTTAGGAAGAAGCGAAATGTTGATAATGTAGACCATGCTATCCTCATGAAATCGGCTAATCTTTCTTGGGAAATCAGTCCATCAAAACCGACATTGAGGAATATAAATCTAGAGGTTCGAGTTGGTGAAAAGGTTGCTATTTGCGGAGAAGTTGGCTCTGGTAAATCCACACTACTAGCCGCTATCCTTGGAGAAGTACCATATACAGAGGGAACTGTAAGCTCTCCAAAAAAACCTCAAACCTATCAACTGCCAAGAATTCATTTGGATATTTCATTTGTTTCATGAATCTATTTTGTTACAGGTTGATGTTTATGGGAGGATTGCTTACGTTACGCAAACAGCATGGATTCAGACAGGAACTATACGTGAGAATATTCTCTTCGGGTCTACAATGAATGAGCAAAGGTACCAAGAAACACTTTGGAGGTGTTCATTGGTTAAGGACCTTGAAATTCTTCCTCATGGTGACATGACTGAGATTGGAGAAAGGGGAGTAAATCTAAGTGGAGGACAGAAGCAACGTATTCAACTTGCTCGTGCGTTATACCAAGATGCCGATATCTATCTCTTGGATGATCCATTCAGTGCTGTTGATGCACATACTGCAACTAGTCTCTTTAATGTAACTAATTTTTTGTCACTGTTGATTTTTATCTCTTTTATTACTATGTCAAACTGATATGTTTTGTTTTGGATATTGTGGCAGGAATATGTCATGGAGGCTCTCTCAACGAAGACTGTGTTACTTGTGACCCACCAAGTCGATTTTCTCGCTGCATTCAACTGCTGCTTGGTGAGTCCGCACCATCTTTGTTGCGCAGCTCTCTTCTTGAAATATTTGTAAAGAAATTTCCCTGTTATTGTAGCTGAATGATATACTGTTTCTGTAGCTCATGTCAGATGGGAAATTCATCCAAGTAGGATCATATAATGAGTTATTAGCTTCTAGTCCAGAATTTTTGGCCCTTGTGAATGCACACAAAGAGACTGCTGGCACTGGAAGGCTGCCTGAAAACGCATCTACAAAACAGAACAAAACTGGAAAAGAAATCAAAAGAATCGGTGTTGAATGTCATGAAGTATTGGAAGGAGATCAGTTGATTAAACGGGAGGAACGAGAAACGGGAGACACTGGGTTTAAGTCTTACTTGGTGTACCTAAATCAGAACAAAAGAAGTATGATGCACTTCATGATTACTATAATCTCTCATCTCATCTTGACAGTAGGCCAGATACTCCAGAACACTTGGATGGCCTCTTCCGTCGATGATCCTAATGTTAGCACATTAAAGTTAATTGGGGTGTACTTAATCATCGGAGTGTCATTAGTCATTTGCTTACTCACCAGAACTTATTCTTCTGTTGGATTGTGCATGGAAGCATCAAGGTCGTTATTTTCGAAATTGTTGACTTCTCTCTTTCGTGCTCCAATGTGTTTCTATGATTCGACACCTCTTGGAAGGATTCTAAGTCGGGTTAGTAACACTTTGTCAAGTTGTCAAAAGCTTAAGAACTTTGATCACTACGTCTACATGGCCTGAACAAATTGTTCTGAATTCTTTACAGGTTTCAGTTGATCTTAGCATAGTCGACCTTGATCTCCCATTCAGCATTCTCTTTGCAGCCGGGGTTACGTTGAATGCATATGCAAATATGATAGTGTTGGCTGTCATTGCTTGGCAGGTCTTGTTTGTCTCAATACCAGTGGTTTACATGTTGATACGATTGCAGGTAAACTATCCGCAGGATCTCGCCTTGCCTATTTTTTACCCTCATGATTTTTTTCCCTCCTAGAAGATCACTAGGGAGTACATTTTGATTCTACATGCATTTTTCGCTTCTATCCTGCTATTTTTTTTTATCGATTCTTGAATAAGACTTAATTGGTCTATGATAAACGCTGACAGAAATACTACTTTGCGACTGCAAAAGAGTTGATGAGACTCAATGGTACAACCAAATCCTTAGTTGCGAACTATCTAGCTGAGTCGGTGGCAGGAGCTATGACAATCAGAGCTTTTGGAGAGGAAGACCGTTTCTTTGCAAAGAGCCTTGGTCTTATTGATGCAAATGCAAGCCCATATTTCCACACTTTTGCAGCTAATGAATGGCTAATTCAGAGGCTTGAAACACTCAGTGCCACTATTCTTGCAACGGCTGCACTGTGTATTGTTTTGCTACCTACTGGAAGTTTTACCCCTGGTGAGTTTCGCCGTCTCTCATGTACTACAACAGCACTACCCCATTATTTTAAGAGATCCCAGCCTCGTGCCTTCAGCTACGTAAGGAGGCTGGATGTATGTATTCTTACCCCTGTACGAGTGTACGTGCTAAAACACAAACACACTGTTTATCGCATGATAACAGCAATTGATGTCGAGTCTTCCAGGAGATGCTACATTGGTCTAACACAAGCAAAAATGCAGGGTTCATCGGAATGGCCTTATCATATGGACTTTCGTTGAATGCGTCTATGGTTTTCTCTATTCAAAATCAGTGTACAGTAGCCAATCACATTATCTCGGTGGAGAGGCTTGAGCAGTACATGCATATACCAAGCGAAGCATCAGAAGTCATTGAAGGCAAGCGTCCTCCACAGAACTGGCCGTTAGTTGGTAAAGTGGAGATATGCAATTTACAGGTGATTGTTTATGATGAACAGATTCTTTCTAGCACACTTTAGGAGCATAAATGTTTAAAACTATTCACATCGAGTCACTAACCGACACAAATTACAACACAAGCTAAACTATACTCCGAGGCGCATCAGCTGATCAGCTAAAGTACTTTTTTTGAATCAGATAAGGTATAGACCTGATTCACCACTTGTTCTTCGAGGAGTGAGTTGCACTTTTGAAGGGGGAGACAAAATAGGTATCGTTGGTAGGACTGGAAGCGGGAAAACGACCCTGATAGGAGCATTGTTCCGCTTGGTGGAACCCGCTGGAGGGAAGATAGTCGTCGATGGCATTGATATCTGCACTATAGGACTTCATGATCTAAGGTCCCGTTTTGGGATTATTCCTCAAGATCCTACTCTTTTCAATGGTACTGTAAGATTCAATCTGGATCCATTAGGCCAGCACAATGATGTCGAAATTTGGGAGGTACTGTTCTCTTCTTCGCGTTTTTTCTCTGGTTAGAATGACATAAATCAAAGGAAAATCCTTGGTTGATCAATTTATCTCGTCTTTTGACTTTCGTGTAGGTCCTCAACAAATGTCAACTGAAAGACGCTGTCCAAGAGAAAGAACTAGGCCTGGACTCTTTCGGTAAAGCTTATGTATACTTGTAATATTTCGGATTGGTGATATGCACCAAGTTTGCATCTTCACTAATTGTCTGACTTCTGAAACTTAGTTGTGGAGGATGGATCCAATTGGAGCATGGGACAGAGGCAGCTGTTCTGTTTAGGCCGTGCTTTGCTTCGAAGAAGCCGAGTACTCGTGCTTGATGAAGCAACTGCATCAATCGATAATGCGACTGACACAATCCTGCAACGAACAATAAGGACAGAATTTGCAGATTGCACCGTCATCACAGTGGCCCACAGAATCCCGACTGTGATGGACTGCACAAAGGTCCTCGCCATTAGCGACGGTCAGTCTTCTTTGGAACGCATTCATCAACCTTATAAGATGAATTGAAGGCACTGCACTGTTTTATTTATCAACTGTGTAAGATAGACCAGAGTTGCTGAACTATGAATCTGGAACTTTTTGCAGGGAGATTGGTGGAGTTTGATGAACCAATGAAGCTAATGGAAACGCAAGGTTCGCTGTTTGGCCAACTAGTGAAGGAATACTGGTCACATTTCCAGTCTGCAGAATCATATTGAGCATCATATATGCATCAAATATGGAAAGAGAATGTCGAGTTACAGCCGTCTCTACCAAATGCGGACGATTGAACATACAAAATATGCAAATTTATTTGTAAGTCCGGTAGTATCTCCCACGATAGGAATGCTAGCGTCTTTAGTTCGATGAAATTAACCCAGAAATCATGAAGGAAATCAATGGAGTTTTGGGTGACTTCAATTAATGTTCACATGTGTTGGATTGCTCAATAATTTCTGGTATAATCTTATCTTTCCATTTCCTCAATGTTTTTTGATCGAGTATGATGCATAATAATAATGACTGTATAATTTTAGTTGTTTGTGATGGGTATTTTAGAAATTTAAGCTGTAGCAAAGATATGATGAAGAACTGTGAACTGGGTATTTGTTAGGCGCTTGGATTCAGTAGTAATTATGAATTTCGATGGCGCACACCAAGTGTTTGATGAAATTCCTGTGAAAAAAATCATGAGGTTTGAGAGAAATGCAGGAGATTTGAAAATGGGTAAAGTAGATAGAATTTCGGAGCTACCTGATATTATCCTGCATACTACTCGTATTCTTTTAATGCTCGATACCAAAGAGGCCGGTCGTGCTAGTGTGGGCTTCCATCCGGGTTTTGAATTTCCGGCCTCTATATTATGGTTCATCTAAACTTCCTTCCACAGATTTGATGCAGTTCATAGACAAGACTATGCAAAGATACTTTACTGAGAAGTACAGTATAGAATAACGGAGATGTACCTTGCATTACCTATGATGGACGAAAAGCTAGAAGCTTTGGTTAATAAATGGATAATGATTGCGGTGCAAAACCAAATCCAGAAATTGGGAATCGTAGTCGCTGATAAATTACGTGATGCCTGAGATTCTATTTCGTTCAAAATCGTTGAAGTATTTGAATTGTTACAGAGTTGTTCTGCAATACTATGAGAGTATGGAGCTCACCTCTCTTGAACAGTTGACATTATCGACGGTGGCACCCTGATGTGGTGTCAATAACAACGGGTTTACAGAATTCGACTCCTAAGATGATCTTAAGCTATCTCGCAGGAAAAGTGGATTGTTGGAAGGATCCAGTGAAAAGCGTTGAAGTTGGACGCATTGAAAACCCTCAATTGGTTTCAAAATCACCGGTGCTCGAGATTAGGCTCAGGTTATCTTGGTAGGGGACTTAAGTAACACAGAGTACACCTTTTAGTAAGTAAGCATACGTGGTTAGTCTGATGTGAAATGGTTGCCTGCGTACAATGATTTCAAAGAGGTATGTGACAGTGTGACATGATTTAAGTTTGTTGTAAACTTTTGCGCTTGAAACAGTTGACGGAGAAAAAAAAAAATACAATAATACAAAACATCTTCATATTTTTATCAAAATTCATACAAATATTTCAATATCGACATTCAGAGCAGATAACATCTTACCACAGGAATTGAGCATCTACCAGTGGGGGTAGGGTAGTAGCAGCACTGCAGGAGGAAAATGTGTTTATTTTATATTCTCTCTATTTTATTGATATTTAAAAAAAAAACAATAATTTCTTTGATTTTTCCTTTTTTTTTACTACCAAATTTCTCTCTTACCTAGGTACATCATCTCTATTTTTACATATTCGATTGTTTTTCTTAAGAAATGTGTCACATTTAAGATGGAAGAAATCAATGAAGCAGAGAAAATATTAAAGTGCGTGAGCAATGACGACTTGATCGATTTCAGCAGAATGAGTGACCATTTTATGTATCATCAATTTGTCCAGGAATACTACAGTATTATTTTGGTTTCATGTGCAGAAATTAGAATCAATCATCTGTGTTACTCTATTATTTACTCCGTACCATACCATAGGTTGAGGTTGAGGTTGAGGTTGAGGAATCCAATTTGGTGTGTGAAAGTGTACTATGTGCTTACTGCTTAAGTGCTTAGTGGATGTCGAATCTACATTGTCGATTTGTCTATACTGATTTCCAATCATACGTTCCCCTTTATATACCCGACAAACGACACAATATTAAAGTACACAAATTCTTACCTGTGATGAACATATCTGTCGTAACTTTACGACGGGTCAAGTAGTATCCATGTGGAGTAATAAGACAAAAGCAAAATGTCTTGGAAATGACAATGGGCTTTGTCTTATCTACTTACATACATGAAGTATTCGACCCGTCGCAAGTTTGTGACGGATATACCCGTCACAAGGGAGACTTGCTGATTAAAGTAACATCATCCCAAGTTTGGACTCACATTTAATAAGTTTGGTTATTATTGCCAAGAATATGGTAAAGATCACATGGTAAGAGTTTTCTTACTCTGATTTATCAGAAGATTGAATATTTGATTCTTATTTGCGACGTAGTGTGTTTTCTCCTGACAATTTTTATTTTTTTTATTTTTTAGAGCTAACAATTTGTATTATTAGTCAGTAGTATTCTAATTAGATGTAAACAAATGACCAATGAGGCAGTAGCTTTTAGACTTTTACGATTTTTTTTAAATAAATTTTATTTGAATCTCTAAGAGTTTTTTCTATGAGTATAACTCCTTCCCCCACAAATACAAATAAATAATTGTCTAGGTTGGTTTTGTAAAATAAGATTATACACTTAGTTGAACAATAACATTGTATAATCAATATCAAAGTTGTTGACTTTTGTATATATTTATTGAGCTTGTACAAGTTTGTGAGCCAAGTTGTAAATTTTTGAACTTAAACATTTACGTGATTTAATTTACAATAAAATTCATGAACTTTGGGATTAATCTCAAAATCATAAAATCAGTTGTAGATGAAGCTATATATACCGGGTTTATAATCTACTAGAGTAGTTGGTTAGTTTCTGGGCATCCACTGCTGCATTCGCGAATTGCGGTTCCATGCTTCCATGAATGAATACAACTCCGTACTCCATTAAATGTCAAACTTAAAAGCAAGGTACCCCACTTTGATTCAATTGAAATTCCCACCAAAATCATTCATCTTCTGATTCGATTACCCATTTCTTTAGTTTGATCCTTGTAATATTATTATATTAATAATTATTGATTGATGCAGATTATTTCCAGTATTATTGATTCATGAGCACGTTAGTTCTCGTTGACTTCAAATCTCGCCTATAACTCATGCACCTTATACTCCCTCTGCCCCCTTACATTCGGATCATCAGATGTTTGATAAACCACAAATGGGTATGGCTTTAATATCTTCAGAATTTTTAAGCAAGTTTGACCCATCGATATGTTAAGATGTAATCAAAGAAAACAATCCATTAATACAAATCGTAGTCTTACACGTGATATAATCCAATTTTATATAGAAACAAAATCAGTGATTTTTCTTTTCTTTTTTTTGGAGCAAAACGCACATGTTATGCTCCCTCTGTCCCAATGAATTGTGGGACGTCTCAATAAATTATTTGCCTTATTTTAGGAATGCTTTTTATATGTAATTTGACCATTTTCATGAGTTTGGCTGAATATGTCACTTCCTCATTGGATCTTTTCCCCTTGGTTCAAAAATACGTGTTTAGGTTAGCTTCCGGCAACTCAGGAATGAATTTCGAGTCAATGAATGGAGTTTTATGTTTAGGTGGTTGATTGTTTTTTAAGATGTTCATGCAGAGTAGTGCTAGGTGGTTGGTTTTACTTTTACTAGAATTTCAATCTCCTCAACTTCACAACATTTTTCTAAATTACATTTAATTCAGGAAGATTGTTAAGTTGCACGCTGGTGATATGATGATGTTCCATGGTGGTCAAAATGGTTTGCTAACTCAAAAGGCCACACAAGTGTGGTAGTGTGGTAGTGTCCCCACACACCAACCTAAGGTGTCTTATTCTACTCTCTACTCCCTATTCCCTCTCCGTCTCGTTCATTTGTATACCTTGTGGTCTGTGGAATCAAATTATACGCGGGTAATAGTAGTAATAAAACTACTCATAATTTTTTTTTCCAAAAATAGAAAAATAAACAGATAACCGAGACACGTTAAAATGAAATAGGTAATCAAATGATCGAGGAATGGTTGAGTATGTGGTTAATATTTATGTGGTCCATTCCACCAATGGTATTTATATGCATGCTTTGCAGAAAATAATATACCCACTTCAACTTTTGCCATTCATGTCACACCCTCTAGTTTTGTACTTGAAATAGAGCAGCATTCATCATTCAGTGCACATGCACATCTGGTAGTATTCATGTTCTTTATATTGGTTAGTCATGATCATTGATCAAAAGGGTGTTTTTTTTCACGTGTCTAATTATTTCATATCTATATAAAACTTGCAGGTTTTGGTGGTGAAAGTGTGCAGAAAAATGGAGGGTGTGTGGAGACTGTTCTGTGAGAAATCTGAGTGTGCAGATGACAGTTTACAGTCTTGTAATCCTCAGCTAGTTTCTGTTACTAACTCATCTTCATGTGCCAATCATGTTCTGATCATAGCATTTGATGCACTGCTTCTGATATTAATCTTAGTGAACATGGTTAGCAAAGCTTCCTCGAAAAATGCTCGAAACAGACCCTACACAACCCTGCAGAAATGTTGTGCAGTTTGGAATTGTGGTTTGGGATTGGTTTATATAGGCCTAGGAAATTGGAGTTTAGTAGAAAATATGGAGGATCATTCTGTTTTACCATTACATTGGTGGGTTTTATATGTTGTTCAAGGAGGTACTTGGATGTTATTAGGTCTAACAAGTTTTCAAGGGTTGAGTTTTGAGAAAGGCCTCTATCGCGTTTTATCCGTTTTTGCCTTCCTTTCTGCAGGCATTTCCTGCATTCTAGCTGTCTTTTCTGCAGTAAAAAGCCATGAAGTTACTGTTAAGATAGTTTTGGATATCTTAACTTTTGTAGGAGCGAGTTTGATCTTGCTATGTACTTACAAAGGGTTCACAAATGAAGAAACTAGGGAGAACGGTATAGGAAACACCACTCTTTACACCCCTCTACATGGTGAGGAGGCTGATGAAATCAGTAAGCTCGAATCAACTGAAAGAGTTACCCCTCTCGCTAGTGCTGGGTTGTTCAGTAGGATGTCGTTCTGGTGGCTGAACCCTATGATGACTTTAGGTAAACAAAAGACTCTCGAGGTAGAGGACATACCTCATTTACGAGACATTGATAGCGCAGAGTCTTGTTATTTGCAATTCTTGGACAAGATAAGCAAACGAAAGGAGGACAATCAGTCGTCCTCCGAATCTTCTATCCTATGGACAATTGTTGCTTGCAACCTAAGCGAGATTCTGCTGTCTGGGTTTTTTGCACTTGTAAAGATACTCACCATGTCAGCTGGACCTCTACTTCTGAATGCTTTCATTGAGGTGGCTGAAGGTAAAGAAGCTTTCAGATATGAAGGTTATGTTCTGGCGCTCGCACTGTTTGTGTCGAAGATAGTGGAGTCTTTGTCACAGAGGCAATGGTACTTCAGAACCAGATTAGTCGGACTTAAAGTGCGCTCCTTGCTTACTGCAGCAATATATAAGAAGCAATTAAGATTATCTAATGTCGCGAGGTTAGAGCACTCGGGTGGCGAGATACTGAATTATGTTACTGTTGATGCTTACAGGATTGGAGAATTCCCTTACTGGTTTCATCAGACTTGGACAACAGTCCTTCAGCTGTGCATCGCGCTAGCGATTTTAATCCATGCTGTTGGATTTGCCACAATTGCAGCTTTGATAGTGATTCTTCTTACTGTAGCTTGCAATGCCCCTATTGCCAAGTTACAGCATAAGTTCCAGACAAAGTTGATGGCCGCTCAAGACGAGCGACTGAAGGCTCTTTCGGAGGCACTTATTAACATGAAGGTGTTGAAGTTGTATGCATGGGAGAGTCACTTTAAGAAAGCAATCGAGGATCTTAGGAATGTGGAGTATAAATGGCTGTTAGGAGTGCAATTGAGAAAAGCCTACAATGGTTTTCTATTTTGGACTTCTCCTGTATTGGTTTCAGCTGCTACTTTTGGAGCCTGTTATGTCCTAAGAGTTCCATTACATGCCAGTAATGTGTTCACTTTTCTCGCGACATTGCGGCTGGTGCAAGAACCCATTAGAGTTATCCCTGATGTTATTGGTGTACTGATTCAAGCACGAGTTGCATTTGCACGGATTGTACATTTTCTTGATGCTCAGGAGCTACAATCTGAAAATGTCAGGAAAAAGAGCAGTATCGATATCAGCAGCAGAAACCATGTCATTTCAATGAGATCAGCAAATATTTCATGGGAAAAGAATTCATTAAAGCCCACTCTAAGGAACATGAATCTAAATGTCCAACAAGGTGAAAAAGTCGCGATATGTGGAGAAGTTGGCTCGGGAAAATCAACATTGCTAGCAGCAATTCTTGGAGAAGTGCCATATATAGAGGGAACTGTAAGCCTTTTATCAGTCCTGGCCTTCACTTTGAACTGCTTTTTCGTTCTTTGGTATCACGTAGACCTAGTAGTTTATATCTTCTCTTTTCTGAACCAAATTTCCGGTGTAGGTTGAGGTGTATGGAAGCATTGCTTATGTCTCACAGGTAGCTTGGATTCAAACAGGCACGATACGTGAGAATATTCTTTTCGGATCTGCCATGGATGGGCAGAGGTACCAAGATACTCTACAAAGATGTTCGTTGGTTAAGGACCTCGAGCTTCTTCCTCATGGTGATATGACTCAAATAGGAGAAAGAGGAGTAAATCTAAGTGGTGGGCAGAAGCAGCGAATTCAACTTGCTCGTGCGTTATACCAAGACGCTGACATATATCTTTTGGATGATCCCTTCAGTGCTGTTGATGCACAAACTGCGTCTAGCCTTTTCAATGTAATCATCGTTTTAAGGCCTGAATAACTATGTTTCCGTTTTCTTATACCAAAAGTAACACGTGGTGCTGAGATTGTTGCAGGATTATGTTATGGAAGCTTTGTCTGGAAAGACCGTCTTGCTTGTGACACACCAAGTTGATTTTCTTCCTGCATTTCATTGTTGCTTGGTGAGTTTACATTACTTCATTGATGCTTTTTCTAATTTCTTGTAGGAATGCAAATGTCGCATACTGTCCTTAAACTAAGAAGCCTTCTGCATTATCTATGAAAGAATTAACCACTCGTTCGTAGTTGATGTCAGATGGGCGTATCCTTCGAGCAGGCACTTATGATGAGCTATTAGCTTCAAGTCGAGAATTCATGGACCTTGTAAATGCGCACAAAGAGACAGCCGGTACTAAAAACATGGCTGAGGTTAATGAAACAGGAGGACAAAACCATTCAGCTAAAGAGATTAAGTTAGCCGATGTTAAGAAACAATTCAATGCATCTGAAGGTGGTCAGTTGATTAAACAAGAAGAAAGGGGAGTGGGAGATACCGGATTGAAGCCGTATCTGCTGTACTTTAGTCAGGGCAAAAGCTATCTGTATTATGTTGTTGTCGCTCTCGCTCACTGGACATTTCTAGCAGGCCAAATAGCGCAGAACACTTGGATGGCCTCGAGCGTTGATAATCCTAATATCAGCACAGAAAAATTGATTCTTGTTTACCTCATTATTGGATTCACCGCGACAATCTTTTTACTCACAAGATCTCTTCTTATTGTTAAGCTCGGGATGTTATCTTCAAGATCTTTATTTTCACAGCTACTGGACTCTCTCTTTCGGGCTCCTATGTCTTTCTACGATTCCACTCCTCTTGGAAGGATTCTTAGTCGGGTAAGTATTTAGTGATCTTTAGACTGAGACCTTATCGTTATCGAAAATATTTCACGAAATATGTTTTCAACAAAATCAAAGTAATAATGCGTTTATAATTTTATATGGTACCAGTATCACTTCGTGTTGTTTTTTTACATCTGTGCAGGTGTCGGGAGATTTGAGCATTGTCGATCTTGATGTCCCCTTCAGCTTCCTCTTTGTCCTTGTTGCTACGTCGAATGCTTATTCCAATTTAGGAGTGTTGGCTGTCATCACTTGGCAGGTCTTGTTTGTCTCCATACCCGTGATTTACTTGGCACTAAAATTGCAGGTAAACGATTTGAACAATCTTCTGAACATGTTACTTCAACACAGCTGAAAACTATAAATTTTCAGACCGTCAGAAATTCTTGTATTAGATTCTTTCACTATAAGACCAGGCTAGTACGGAGTATCAAATATCAAATGCTTATTCCAATACCGACTGTCAAAATAGTTGGTATTGGCTGCTTATTTTGATTTTCCAAGGAGCTAACCAGTCCACTTTAACTTACATGTTCAGAGATACTACTTCGCGACTGCAAAAGAGCTGATGAGACTTAATGGTACTACCAAGTCTTTGGTTGCGAACCATTTAGCTGAATCTGTAGCTGGAGCGATGACAATTAGGGCTTTCAAGGAGGAAGATCGCTTTTTTGCGAAGACTCTCAAACTTATTGATACAAATGCCAGCCCTTTCTTCCACAATTTTGCAGCTAATGAATGGTTGATTCAGAGGCTTGAGACCCTCAGTGCTTTTGTTCTGTCAACGGCAGCATTATGCATGGTCTTACTTCCTACAGGAACTTTTAGCTCTGGTAACAGACACTATTGTTACTCTACCATAAGAAGAACGAACCATTATGTCGATTATTAAATGAATTTCAAAGTGTTGTATGTTGATCCGATAGAATCGATGGTGCAGGTTTTATTGGAATGGCATTATCATATGGTCTTTCATTGAATATAGCTCTGGTTTTCTCAATCCAACATCAATGTACCATTGCCAACTATATCATTTCTGTGGAGAGGCTTGATCAGTATATGCATGTACCCAGTGAAGCTCCAGAAGTCATTGAAAACCGCCGACCTCCATCGAGCTGGCCATCAGTTGGGAAAGTGGAGATATGTGATCTACAGGTAAAAGAAACGTTTTCGTCAAATTTTATCTTAGACGGTTTAAGTGTTTAACTAAGGAGCTTCCACTTTCAGTCGGTCCAAGGACTTGTTATTCTTCGACTTTGTAACACGATAGAATAAAGCAAAATCATGACTGCATTGAACTCAATGCAATTTTGACGATGCAGTCTTCGAATAGAAGCCCTCATGTGTTTTCAACACTGGGAAACGCTGCGTAAATCCAACCCTTTGGAGCCATTGAGGCAAGGGATTAATGTGTTCCTGTGGTTTAACTGAGAATTCTGGTGTATAACAGATAAGGTATAGACCAGATACACCACTGGTTCTTCGAGGAATCAGTTGCACGTTTGAAGGTGGGGACAAAATTGGCATCGTTGGGAGGACTGGCAGTGGAAAAAGTACCTTGATAGGGGCTTTATTTCGTTTGGTAGAACCCGTTGCAGGGAAGATCTTAGTTGATGGCATTGATATCTGTTCGATTGGGCTTCATGATCTCCGATCACGTTTTGGGATTATTCCTCAAGATCCTACTCTCTTTAATGGCACTGTGAGGTTTAACTTGGATCCATTGTGTCAGCACAACGATGACGAAATCTGGGAGGTATATATGCATTTCCCAATTAATATATACAGTACTCCCTAGTATTATTATCATCATTCGTCATGTATTTTCAAGACATGCCGTTTCATATTATTTACGAGTAATATTTTTAATTTGTTGCATAGGTTCTTGGAAAATGCCAGCTTAAAGAGGCTGTTCAAGAGAAAGAGCAGGGGCTAGATTCTAAAGGTAAATCTTTACCCATTTCCTGTGATGTGTTTTCTCTGGCTTTTAAAAAAAGGTTATAGAATGAAGTGTAGTAATGTTTTACACCAGTGGTGGAAGATGGATCAAATTGGAGCATGGGACAACGTCAACTATTCTGTCTAGGACGTGCTTTGCTGAGGAGAAGCAGGGTGTTGGTGCTTGATGAAGCAACCGCGTCAATTGATAACGCGACCGATATGATCCTGCAGAAAACAATACGAACAGAATTCGCAGACTGCACAGTCATCACTGTGGCTCATCGTATACCAACTGTAATGGATTGTACGAAGGTCCTTGCCATTAGCGATGGTAAGCACTTCAGTCCTATCACTGTGATTTACCAGTCGGGTTTCGAGTTTGATGCTATTTGATCATTGGTGTAGGAAAACTGGTGGAGTATGATGAACCAATGAAGCTGATGAAGAAGGAAGGGTCGCTGTTTGGCGAACTTGTTAAGGAATATTGGTCACATTTCCAGTCCGCAGAGTCTCACTGAACGAAACTAGGAACCCGGGAGCATTAATATACATTATTCAATAGGATTAGCCGTCTAGCCGACGTGACGAGATGTAATGTAAGTCTGTAAAAGCATTTATGTAGTAATCTGTCGAAAACCACCGTCTCATGTATAAGTTTGTAAGGCCCTCCTCATCTCCGATTGTGGCCTGTAGGGTGGTTGATAATGGGCATTGTTGTGTTGTGTTGTGTTGGAGGGGCCTGTGAGTCTGTGATTGGGACATGATAAAAAGATGAGAGAAGCGTGGCATGTGGGTATGTATGGCTAGTCAGTTTCATTCTTTTCTTAAAGCTGCGAAAAGAAAAGTAGAATGGGAGAAGAAAAGCGAAACGGAGGGAGTAAGGCCCGTTTCTTTTCGGTTGAGCTCAGCTGAACTTAGAGTTAGGAGCTGAGCTGAGCTGAAGTTATAGGAATTACAGTACGAGTTGAAATTAAGTTGGAAAAAAAAGGACCCAACGTGGAAGGATTACGTAATTTTCAGAATTTGAATCGGGTTATGGTTCTACTCCCAAAGAGAAATAAAATTCCCAAGTACGGAGTTTGGGCTTGAGTTCAGTTTCAAACTCTCCGGACTTAATTATGACCTGAACGTACGTATGTACCCAAGTTTCACAAATTCGTATGACGGGTCAA
Source organism: Agrostemma githago (assembly GCA_958450325.1). Taxonomy (NCBI): domain Eukaryota; kingdom Viridiplantae; phylum Streptophyta; class Magnoliopsida; order Caryophyllales; family Caryophyllaceae; genus Agrostemma; species Agrostemma githago. Next base: position 72,438,253 of record OY288246.1, read on the forward strand.
ATAGGTACCAAATGAGTGGAATAAGACAAAAGTGAAGTTGATGGGACCTAGATAAATGATTGTCCCTTTTCTCTTCAAGTGATACTTACTTGACCCGTCTTAGCAAGAGAGACCAAGTGCCCAAGTTTAAGCTATCGAGCTTGGCCACGACCTATTCATTTTAATGGGACCGGCTTAGGCTCGAATTGACTCGAACTCAGTTTTTACTTCGTTGAGAAGTTATCGACTTGACTCGACTCGACTCGGTTTCTGCCTGCCTTTCCAGCTCCCTCAGTTCTTCGACAGTCCTCTTGCTCCTCATCAACGCTATCATCAATCATCATATGATTCCCTTGCCCTAAATTGCGACTGTTTTCCTGAATATTTTTAATTACAAATTCTTGGGAGACGGTCTCTCAATAACTTATTGAGAAATCACTCTTCAATATCACTCTATGTCCTATTCGTACCCTTAAATGATAACTTTGTTTTGTATCTGTTTTTATAACAAGCGTACCCTCTTTATTATTTGTTTACTCTTTTATGTTAAGCATACAGTATCACTGTTAAAGTCAATGAAAGACCGTTGAGACCTACTCATTTTTAGTATATAATTTCATGTTTACATTTCCTCAAATAAATGCTTGAATTTCGAGTTATTTAGCAATTTTCACGATTTTTGATTGTATTTCTTTCTGAATTTCGATGGAATTGTGTTGTTGGAAGTTTCTTTCTGCGGTTAATCCATCGATTACTTTCCTTCAATTCTCTTGTTCTTCATAGAAATTGAAGAAGACATGGAGTAAGGCAAGAAATTAGGGTTTCAAATTGCAGAAAAATGGAGGTTTGATCAATTGTGTGATTAAATGTATGAAGATGAAACAAGTCAAAATAGGAGGCATCACAGTCAATATTCCACTCATCAACCAATCTCATCACTTAGCTGAATTAATTAATAGAATACATATGAGAAAACACGATAATTCTGGGTAGAAAAACCCTAATTTTGATTTTGTAAATGATTGGTGGGTATGTAGTCAGAATGATACACAATCTACCCCGCCCGAACACCTATCAATGCCTTGTCCATACCCGCTCGAACTGGAGAGTACAGTGTAGTACCCACTCGTAGCCGTTCATTTCGTGTATTCCCTGCAAAATGTTTGTTTATGTTGACCTTCTTGAGGTGATTATGCATCTTCAACTGCTAATTTGTTGTTTTGCTGTAATTGTGCTACATTCTCAATTTGCTAATCCCACTAGATGTTTTATCTTCCTATTAAATTAATTAATAAGGACTTGCTGAATGTATGAGGATGATGATGGTTATAGATGGATCTTCAACTGCTAATTTGTTGTTTTGCTAGTACTTGTGCTACATTCTACACTACAATTTGCTAAACACACGGGATGTCGTTTATTGATCGTCTTTTATTTCGATACTGAGTGTTTATGTATTAAAATCTACTACAGTACATGATGTTTTATCTTCCTATTAAATTAATAGACTTTATGAATGTATGGGGATGATGATGTTTGATGACCCATCCACATTGTTTCTTTATCTTTTTTCCTGAAAGCCTGAATTATGGTGCTAAACCCATTTCCACACTTTCTTTTTCGGGTTGTTTTGTAGTAAGATTCACCCTTTTCTCTAACCTTTTGGTTTTCATGGTTCATCATGTCATGTGCTTTGTGATCTCGCGCGTTTTCAAAAGAACAAGTCTCTCCACATACCAATTTTAAAAGGTGACTTTTCTATTTGCTCCTTTCGTCTTGTAGCATATGGTTAGCATTTGTATGATCCAGTGCTCCACTTATAATATACATACAGTTGCATACTAAAGCAGAAATCATACTCATTTCGGCTTTGATAAGTGATTTTCTACATAGAAAAGAGTAGCATTCATCAGTGAACATCTGGTATTATTTGATGTACTGTAATGACGTCCTAGTTCTTTTCAGTTAAATGATCATATTCTGTATGTTAGTCATGATTATTAATCAAAATGGGTACTGTTTTTCTTACAATCTACTGATCTCTTGTCTTTAAACTACAGATTTTACTGGTGAAAAGCTGCTGAAAAATGGTGGATATATGGAGACTGTTCTGTGAGCAATCTGATTGCTCAGGGAGCAGCTTGGAGTCTTGCAATCCTCAGCTAGTTTCTGTTATTAATCCTTCTTCATGTACCAACCATGTTTTGATCATATTATTTGATGCATTGCTTCTGATATTAGTCCTAATAAATATGATTTGCAAAACTTCTGCCAAGAAAACTCTTAACATACCCTATACAACCTTGCAAAAATGTTCTGCATTCATGAATGGTGGTCTGGGATTGGTTTATCTAGGCCTAGGAATTTGGAATTTAGAAGAAAATATTAGAAATGGTCATTCTGTTTTACCAGTACATTGGTGGGTTCTATATGTTGTTCATGGGGGTACTTGGATTCTGGTAGGCCTGGGAACAATTTTTCGAGAGGTGTATTTCGCAGAAGGTTCCTTCCGCCTTTTATCCATTTTCGCCTTCCTCTCTACTGGTATTTCCTGCATTCTAACTCTCCTGTCTGCAGTAAGTAGCCGTCAAATTACTGTTAAAATGACCTTAGATATCTTAACTTTCATTGGAGCAAGTTTGCTCTTGCTCTTCGCTTACGAAGGGTTCATAAATGGAAAAAGTAGGGAGACTAGTATCGAAAATACCCTTTACATCCCTCTACATAGCGATGCAAATGAAAGCATTAAGACCCATTCTACTGCTCAAGCGACCCCTTTTGCCGATGCTGGTCTGTTCAGTAAGATGTCATTCTGGTGGTTAAACCCTATGATGACATTCGGTAAGCAAAAGATTCTTGAGGTAGTGGACATACCCAAATTACGAGACATCGATAGTGCAGAGTCTTGTTATTTGCAATTTTTGGACAAGATAAGCAAACACAAAGAGGATGAACATTCTTACTCTGAATCTTCTATCCTATGGACAATTGTTGCTTGCAACTTAAGTGAAATTCTGCTATCTGGGTTCTTCGCTCTTTTAAAGGTACTTACATTGTCAGCTGGACCTCTTCTTTTGAATGCCTTCATTGAGGTTGCTGAAGGGAAAGAAGCTTTCAGATATGAAGGTTACTTTCTGGCATTTGCCTTGTTTGTATCAAAGATGGTTGAATCTTTGTCAGAGAGACAATGGTTCTTCAGAAGTAGATTAATCGGACTTAGAGTGCGGTCCTTGCTAACCGCAGCAATATACAGAAAGCAATTAAGATTATCAAATGTTGCCAGGTTGGCACACTCGGGAGGCGAGATAATGAACTACGTCACTGTTGATGTCTATAGAATTGGTGAATTCCCTTACTGGTTTCATCAGACTTGGACAACAATCCTCCAGCTCTGCCTCGCGCTAGCTATTCTAATCCGTGCTGTTGGATTTGCGACAGTTGCAGCTTTGGTGGTGATTGTTCTCACTGTACTCTGCAACACTCCTCTTGCCAAGTTACAGCACAAGTTCCAGACGAAATTGATGGTTGCGCAAGATGAGAGATTGAAGGCTATTTCCGAGGCTCTTACTAACATGAAGGTGCTAAAGTTGTACGCATGGGAGAATCACTTTAAGAATGTAATTGACGAGCTTAGGAATGTGGAATATAAGTGGCTATCAGCTTTGCAGTTGAGAAAAGCGTACAATGGTTTTCTGTTTTGGACGTCTCCTGTACTTGTTTCTGCTGCTAGTTTTGGAGCTTGCTATTTCCTAAAAGTTCCTTTAAATGCTAGTAATGTCTTCACTTTTGTTGCAACTTTGCGGTTGGTGCAAGATCCCATTAGGGCCATCCCTAATGTTGTTGGTGTAGTGATTCAGGCAAAAGTTGCATTTCTGAGAATTGTTACATTTCTTAATGCTCAAGAGCTCCAGTTTGAAAACGACAGAAACAATATCAGCAGCCGGAACCATGTTATTTCGATGAAATCAGCAAATCTCTCATGGGAAAAGAATTCATCGAAGCCCACTCTAAGGAACATGAATCTAAATGTTCAACAAGGTGAAAAAGTAGCGATATGTGGAGAAGTTGGCTCTGGAAAGTCAACATTACTAGCAGCAATTCTTGGAGAAGTACCATATATTGAGGGAACTGTAAGTCTCTTTTTCAGTCCTTTACTTTTGAACTGCATTTTCGCTTAATGTCATGTTGACCTAGTACCCAAATCTAAGTAATAATTTTGATAAAACAACTTTTGGCTGAAACTTAACAATATATCCTGCATGAAATTGGTTTCATTTTTATTAACTCCAAAGGCCTTCATTCATTGGTTTTTATATTATGATGGAATATGGCAAAATGGCTTAGTAAACTGGCTACAATTTTTCTTTTAAAGAAGCGGTTACTCTATGCAATCCTCAATACAATTTTCATTATGGTAATTCAGAAACGACCAAACTATCTTAATAGGGGGTAACATTGGTTGCGGGCAATCCCACATTTATTCCGTACTTGATCTTCAAAACTGCATGGATCGTTTTTCTTGAAGTTCGTTGGTTTAGGTCTCACAAATGAAGTTGAACTATGTCTAACTTTAGTATATATCTCCTCTTTACTAAACGTAATTTCTGATGTAGGTTGAAGCGTATGGAAGCACGGCTTATGTCTCACAATCAGCCTGGATTCAAACAGGCACAATACGTGAGAATATTCTTTTCGGATCTGCCATGGATGAGCAGAGGTACCAAGATACTCTACAAAGATGTTCATTGGTTAAGGACCTCGAGCTTCTTCCTCATGGTGACATGACTCAAATAGGAGAAAGAGGAGTTAATCTAAGTGGTGGCCAGAAGCAGCGAATTCAACTTGCTCGTGCGTTATACCAAGATGCTGACATCTATCTTTTGGATGATCCATTCAGTGCTGTTGACGCACAAACTGCAACTAGCCTGTTCAATGTAACCATTATTTTTAAGCCATGAATACTTTTGTGTCCTTTGTCCATCACTGAGAGTAACACGTGGTGCTGAGATTGTTGCAGGAATATGTTATGGAAGCTCTGTCTAGAAAGACTGTCTTGCTTGTGACACACCAAGTTGATTTTCTTCCGGCGTTTCATTGTTGTTTGGTGAGTTTAGACCAGTTTATTGATGTTTTTTCCAATTTCTTGTAGAAATGCATAATGTCGCATGTCCTTGGACTAAGAAGCCTTCTGCTTGATAGATCAAGCTGTTTGCATAATGTGTAAATATTTAATAGAGCTAATGCATTATGTCCCCTGTCCTTGAAAGTTATACCTACGAGTATCTATGAAAGAATTAACCACGCGTTCACAGTTGATGTCAGATGGGCAGATCCTTCAAGCAGGCCCTTATGATGAGCTATTAGCTTCAAGTCGAGAATTCATGGACCTTGTAAATGCGCACAAAGAAACAGCCGGCACTAAAATCTCCGAGGTTAATGAAGCAGGACGACAAAACCACTCAGCTATAGAAATTAAGTTGGCCGATGTTGAGAAACAATTCAGTGCATCTGATGGCGGTCAGTTGGTTAAACAAGAAGAAAGGGAAGTGGGAGATACTGGATTGAAGCCCTATATGCTGTACTTTTGTCAGAGTAAAAGCTACCTATATTTTGCTGTTATTGCTCTCAGTCATTATACATTTATGGGAGGCCAAATAGCGCAGAACACTTGGATGGCCTCTAGCGTTGATAATCCTAATGTCAGCACAGAAAAATTGATTATGGTTTACATCATCATTGGATTTGGCTCGGCAATATTTGTGCTCATAAGATCTCTTTTTGTTGTTGAGTTAGGGATGTTATCCTCAAGATCTTTATTTTCCCAGCTACTGAACTCTCTCTTTCGGGCTCCAATGTCTTTCTACGACTCTACCCCTCTTGGAAGGATACTAAGTCGGGTAAGTATTCCAGTTTTCTCTGGGCGTTACTTCTATTATTGATGCATGAAACAATGTCAGTATATGTGATACCTCAAATGACATTGGCTCTGGAAGTGCTTTGGCTTTAAGCACAAATTTTAGGGGTTATTTCCTCTGTTTTCTACAGTCTTCTTGTTTCAATTTCTAATTTAAAAGTCAAGGTGCATTCTAAATATATACTTCTATTATATAAAGTACTAAAATTATATTGTCAACAAAAACAAGGCCATGCTGTGTACACTGAAAATATGGTCAAAGTGTCGTTTTCTTGACCGTCCAAAGCCAGTGAGAAGTACTGATGTTAAGTATTAGGGGTACCTTTTGGGTTTGGAACAATATTTTCAGTATCTGAATTTGGTTTAAACTAACATCTAAATATTAATTCCATGTTACTTTTTACACTTGTGCAGGTCTCAGCAGATTTGAGCATTGTAGACCTTGATGTCCCATTTGCCTTGCTCTTTGTCCTTGTTTCTACGGCGTATTTGTATTCCAACATAGTTGTGTTGGCTGTCATCACTTGGCAGGTCTTGTTTGTCTGCGTACCTGTAATTTACGCTGCCATAAAATTGCAGGTAAACAATTTTAACAATCTTCTGAACATGTAACTTCACAGCCATTTTATGTTATGCTAAGAATTTAAACTTCAAGAATATATAGGTTAGGGTTAATGATAACTTCACATCGTTCTTAACTTCTTACAGATGAAAAGCATTATTGTTCAAACTATCACAAATTTTTGTATGAGGCTGTTCCACAATATGACCAACCTATTGTGAGTATGCAGTATCAAATATCAATAAGTCTTTAGGTCGGTCTTATAGTTAGAGAGGCTCTTGACTTACTGTCCAAATATTTAGTAGTCTAAAAAGTAGCTGGTGAAGTGAGTCTTCCAGGACTTTCAGTCTTATTTTTATTTATATTATCTGCGGAGCTGTTCAGTTTACGTTAACTGTGTTTCAGCGGTACTACTTCACGACTGCAAAAGAGCTGATGAGACTTAATGGTACCACCAAGTCTTTGGTTGCAAACCATTTAGCTGAATCTGTAGCTGGGGCGATGACAATTAGGGCTTTCAAGGAGGAAGAGCGTTTTTTTGCGAAGAATCTTAGACTTATTGATATAAATGCCAGTCCTTTCTTCCACAATTTTGCAGCTAATGAATGGTTGATTCAGAGGCTTGAGACCCTCAGTGCTTTTGTTTTGTCAACAGCAGCACTATGCATGGTTTTGCTTCCTACAGGAACTTTTAGCTCTGGTAAAATAGTGCTGAGTTAACAAGCAAAGCTTCACCGTATTGTTGTTACTCTTCCATAAAAGAACTAAACATAATATATATGTGGTGAATCAAACAACTGATATAATTTTGTACTCGTAGCATTTAAAACAAAGTAAAAAATGTCAAGTGAATTTTAAATTGGTGTGCGATAATTCTGCTGGAATCGGTGGTGCAGGGTTTGTTGGAATGGCATTAACATATGGCCTTTCATTGAATGTGGGTATGGTTCTTTCAATCCAACATCAATGCACCATAGCCAACTATATCATTTCCGTGGAGAGGCTTGATCAGTACATGCATGTACCGAGTGAAGCTCCAGAGGTCATAGAAAACTGCCGACCTCCATTGAGCTGGCCATCAGTTGGAAAAGTTGAGATATGTGATCTACAGGTAAAAAGTTCATATCAGACATATTTTAGCTTAGGTGGTTTAACTAAGAATTTTCCATTTCCAGTTGTGCCAAAGACCTAATATTTTTCGGCTTTGGAATATGATAGAATGAAGCAAAATGACTCATTGAACTCTATGATTTATATCTTGAAATACCCGAATGTTGATGCATTTATGATGCAATTTTCTTAAAGGCTCATCAAGTTGCAGCGTCTCTGTGTTTTCAATATAGAGGCTTGTTGTAGTTTAACTAAGAAATTTGCTGCGTAATAGATAAGATATAGACCAGATACACCCCTGGTTCTTCAAGGAATAAGCTGCACGTTTGAAGGTGGGGACAAAATTGGCATTGTTGGGAGGACTGGCAGTGGAAAGACTACCTTGATAGGGGCTTTATTTCGCTTGGTGGAACCTTTTGGTGGGAAGATCTTAGTTGATGGAATTGATATATGTTCGATTGGGCTTCATGATTTGAGGTCACGTTTTGGGGTTATTCCTCAGGATCCTACTCTCTTCTATGGCACTGTAAGGTTCAACCTGGATCCGTTATGTCAGCATGATGATGATGAAATCTGGGAGGTAATTTTTTTCTTATTTAGTAGTTATCTTCTGCCCATATATTCTCAAGACATGCCACTTCACATTATTTCAATTTGTTGCATAGGTTCTTGGCAAATGTCAGCTAAAAGAGGCTGTTCAAGAGAAAGAGCATGGGATAGATTCTAAAGGTAAAGCTTTTGAATTGACATGTGTTGGGGTTTTTGACATTTCCAATAGAGCCAAAAACTCACTATTGTTTGACTTTGTAGTGTGGAGTTAAGCAAAATGACTCACTTAACCAATCTGTGCTTCGTGTATAAAGTGGGACTTAGCTTGCAATTTACATGCATTATTCCCAACAGAGTAAAAACTCATTACTCTCTTACTCTCTAATAGTCTAATATGATGAGATAAAGTAAAATGACTCACTTACACTCTTTGTGCTTCTTATATTATGTCGGACATGCATTTTCATTGTTGCTTTATGCGTCATATTGAAAACAACTCCATGTTTTGAGCACAAGGTAAGGCACAGACGTCTGTTCTAAAGTCAAGTTTGCTGTGATGTTTTTTCTCTGGTTTCTAAAATGGTTGTGGACTTAACTGTATTAATGCTTTACATCAGTGGTGGAAGATGGATCAAATTGGAGCATGGGGCAGCGGCAACTATTCTGTCTAGGACGTGCATTGCTGAGAAGAAGTAGGGTGTTGGTGCTTGATGAAGCAACCGCGTCCATTGACAATGCGACTGATATGATTTTGCAGAAAACGATACGAACAGAATTTACAGATTGCACTGTCATCACTGTGGCTCACCGGATACCAACTGTAATGGATTGCACAAAGGTCCTTGCCATTAGTGATGGTAAGTCATTCTATTACTATCACCTATGCGTAAAGCTGTATAGCTAGAGTTAACTAGTACAAAGACCGAAATCTGAAAATATGACCATTGGTGCAGGAAAACTGGTGGAGTATGATGAACCAATGAAGCTGATGAAGAAGGAAGGGTCACTATTTGGCGAACTTGTTAAGGAATATTGGTCACATCTTCATTCTGCAGAGTCTCACTGAACAAAGCTAAGCCGGCTAGGAATATTGATCTGCACTTTCTTCACTTCAAGATATTTGATCATTCATGAATTATGTACTCACTTACCCTGGTCTTTGAATAACTAAAACATGAATGCAAGTAATTTTAGTATTTCATGGAATTTACACTGATTTTGGATTCATGTTAGCCGACCCCAAATCTTTTTAGGACCAAGGCTCTAACGTTATTGTATGAAATTTACATTGTTGTCACAGTTTCCGTGTCATGAAGTTTACAGAGCATTAAAGCTCATGGGAGAAGATCATTCATTGATTCTCACAGATATCGAACTCAGTTCACGAAGAGATCTATATCATAAATTTATTTCATAAATGTATTTTTTCATAATTATTATTACTTGTATTATTTTTACTTCTTGAAACTTTTTCTTCTTTACCTTGAAACTTGTAACCCTTTCTTTAAAAAAATTTATTAACGCTTTCAACTTTATTTTGAACTTAAAACTATGTATTTTTATTATTCTTCTTATTACTATTATGTTTTTTTTTATATGATTGTTTTATTGGAAACGACTTGAAAGTTTTGGATAATGATTCATTTTAGCTGACCCAAATATTTTGGGACTAAGGCTCTGATGTTGTTGTTGCACCTATTTTATTATTTTTGATACTACTGATACATCAATTTGTGATTGGTTTTCAGTAAGTTTAAAAAGAGTCACTCTTGAAGTAATTTTTTTTATCATGTATTACAGTTATTTCTGTATTTCCTTTTTCTGTCAAGTTATTCAATTAGGTTTTTGCTATATGGGTTGAGAAGGTGGGAGAAGAATTAACCATTGAAGTAACAAAATTGAGGTTGAATAATGACAGTCCTAGTAAAGGTGTGGATGATGGTGATGCTGAATAGATACTTCGGGTTGACTTAAAGAGATTGAATCTAATAGACAAAGATGAGGCTAGTGTTTGTTATTTTGCCTCTACTGATTCTAGTAATGATGGTTTTGTATTTGGTAGCAGTAGGACAAAGATTAATAATGTTGATGCAGTTGGAGGGGGTGCTGAAGTATTGGTATGAATGCTAATGACTGCACTCTAGCATTTTTTTTGGGTGTAATGGGAACCACTGGCGAGGCTGCAAGGACGATTTTAATGCTCACAGTATTCGAACTCTCGATCGTGAGTACCATCACTCATGACTTTTGTTTCTGGTAGCGCCGAAGTAGCTTCCAGTTCTAGTGTAGCAAGTCAACAACATAGTTTTGGATGAGATGAGACATTTCAGAAGGTTCCACTGATACTGATAATATGAGCACTAGCCAACAACTACGGGATATCTGGTATGCTTCCTCCCAACTACTCTCAGTATATTTTAAGTTTTGAGCTTCATCAATGAATACTATAGGTGTGTGGTGGACCTTCCCCTTTCCTTTTCTGAAACCAAGATGTCTGACACTATAGTTTCGTTATTATATTGACACTCACAAATCATATGATTATTATATTGTCCAATCGTAAATGTAGATGTTGTCATCAAAAAATAAATCATAAATGCAGATGTTGACTTTAGACCATCCCCAAACAAGGTGGATAGGGGAGGTCATGACCCCAAGATCATCTTAAACATTAATTAACTTAAGAATTAGCATGATCCAAGTGGGAAAAGGTCATGGGATGACCCAAGGTCCTGACCCTCTTCCATGATCTCATGTGTACCATTCTCATAGGTGGTCCACAAAAATAATTGCATAAAAGAGGATAGGATTGAAATAAATAATATAGAATATGTATTAATTAATGAAAAAATGCTAAATAATGAGGTGATGACCTAAGGTCATGACCTTCTGGATGGGAGGGTGTAGGAGGGTCAAGGTAAACAAGGTGGAATTAAGAGAAAAAATGGGTCACGACCCAATTAACTTGACCCTTGCTTGAGGATGGTCTTAGAATCATGCATAGAACACATGCATCTTTTAAAAGTTTTTTTTGTTTTTACTCACATAATGATGATGGTAAAAGAACAGGTAGTTCCCTGTATTCCCTGCAGATTATTTATGTGATACTTTGCATTAGGTTTACTTTCTTGTGGTTGTTAAAGATCAAATTTGTTAGTATTTGCTGCAGTACATTCTAAATTTGCTCAACTTTACACTATATTCTAAATTTCACTAATGATGGTTTTTATGCTGACTTTTATTTCTACATACACATTTCTCAGCTTTCCCCACATTGTCACTGTTGCTATTTATATTTGTACTTTTTCTTTGTTTTTTTCTTCTTCGCTATAATAATTGGGAATTTTAAATTCTTTATTTTTTTCTCTATAATTTTTTAAAATCCGTTTAATTAATGCTGAAATGTGAGAATAAAATAATGACAAGTTTTCTTGTTTGTTTAAAAAAATTGGTGAATTTATATTTGCTTGAAATAATTTCCAAATAACTATTTTTCTGTTAAGGAATATTAATATTAATTGGGTCTAAGCTAACACCATAGGTTTTGGTTGAGATGGTAGATCACGTGTTTGAATTGTGGGACCCTTCGCCAATCACTTGACAATTTAAAAGGTGTTATTTATGGCTTGTACTTCATCTTGTATACATATAACATATGTGCTCCGCTTTGGTCGTTGGTCTTCTACATAAAAAAAGCAGTTAGTCTCATGTGAGACCGTCTCACGATAATTTATCGTGAGACCTACTCATAGGAATATAATAATAATAAAACTAACTCTCTTATATGTGAGAGGTCTCACGATAAACTTATCGTGAGACCGTCTCATACAAGAAATTGTGTAAAAAAAGAGCAGCATTCATCAGTGCACATCTGGTAATCTTTGGTGTACTTTAATGACATCCTTTTTTTCAGTTATATGATCATATTATGTAAATTAGTCATGTCAATCATACAAAATTACAAATGGGTTCTTTTTTATTATGTCTACTAATCTCATATCTATGAAATATTACAGATTTTACAGGTGAAAAGCTTCTGAAAAATGGTGGATATATGGAGACTATTCTGTGAGCAATCTGATTGCTCAGGAAGCAGCTTGGGGTCTTGCAATCCTCAGCTAGTTTCTGTTATTAATCCTTCTTCATGTATCAACCATGTTTTGATCATATTATTTGATGCATTGCTTCTGTTATTATTTCTAATAAACATGATTTACAAAACTTCCACCCAGAGAACTCTTTACATACCAAACTCAACCTTGCAAAAGTGCTCTGCATTAGTGAATGGTGGCCTGGGATTTGTTTATCTAGGCCTAGGAATTTGGAATTTAGAAGAAAATATTAGAAATGATCATTCTGTTTTACCAGTACATTGGTGGGTTCTATATGTTGTTCAAGGAGGTACTTGGATGTTAGTAGGCTTGACAACAAGTTTTCGAGGGATGTATTTTGCAAAAGGCCCCCTTCTTCTTTTATCCATTTTTGCCTTTCTCTCTTCTGGTATTTCCTGCAGTCTAGCTCTATTTTCTGCAGCAAGTGACCGTGAAATTACAGTTAAAGTGGCTTTGGATATCTTAACTTTCATTGGAGCAAGTTTGCTCTTGCTGTGCGCCTACAAAGGGCCCACAATTGAAAAAAGTAGGGAGACTAGTATTGGGGATAACCTTTACACCCCTCTATGTAGTGATGCTACTGAAAGCAGTAAGACCGATTCAACTGCTCGTGTTACCCCTTTTGCTGATGCTGGTCTGTTCAGTCAGATGTCATTCTGGTGGCTGAACTCTATGATGACATTCGGTAAACAACAGACTCTTGAGGTAGAGGACATACCCAAATTACGAGACATTGATAGTGCAGAGTCTTGTTATTTGCAATTTTTGGGCAAGATAAGCAAACACAAAGAGGATGAACATTCTTACTCTGAATCTTCTATCCTATGGACAATTGTTGCTTGCAACACAAGTGAAATTCTGCTATCTGGGTTTTTCGCTCTTTTAAAGGTACTCGCCGTGTCAGTTGGGCCTCTTCTTTTAAATGCTTTCATTGAGGTTGCTGAAGGGAAAGAAGCTTTCAGATATGAAGGTTACTATCTGGCACTAGCCCTGTTTGTGTCAAAGATTGTTGAGTCTTTGTCAGAGAGACAATGGTATTTCCGAAGTAGATTGGTTGGACTGAAAGTGCGGTCCTTGCTTACTGCATTAATATACAGAAAGCAATTAAGATTATCGAATGTCGCCAGGTTGACACACTCGGGTGGCGAGATAATGAATTATGTTACTGTTGATGCTTATAGAATTGGTGAATTCCCTTACTGGTTTCATCAGACTTGGACAACAAGCCTCCAGCTTTGTCTCGCACTTGCTATTCTAATCCATGCTATTGGAATTGCCACAATAGCAGCTTTGGTAGTTATTATTCTTACTGTAATTTGCAATGCCCCTATTGCCAAATTACAGCATAAATTCCAGACGAAGTTGATGGTTGCCCAAGATGAGAGACTGAAAGCTTTTTCAGAGGCTCTTAGTAACATGAAGGTGCTAAAATTGTATGCATGGGAGAATCACTTTAAGAAAGTAATTGAGGATCTTAGGAATGTGGAGTCTACATCGCTGTCATCAGTGCAATTGAGAAAATCTTACAATGGTTTTTTGTTTTGGATTTCCCCTGTATTTGTTTCTGCTGCCACTTTTGGAGCTTGTTATCTCCTAAAAGTTCCTTTAAATGCTAGTAATGTGTTCACTTTTGTCGCAACTTTACGGTTGGTGCAAGATCCCATTAGGGCCATCCCTAATGTTCTTGGTGTAGTGATTCAGGCAAAAGTTGCATTTTTGAGAATTGTCACATTTCTTAATGCTCAAGAGCTCCAATCTGAAAATGACAGGAAAAAGATTGATATCAGCGGCCGTAACCATGTCGTTTCGATGGTATCGGCAAATCTATCATGGGAAAAGAATTCATCAAAGTCCACTCTAAGCAACGTGAATCTAAATGTTAAACAAGGTGAAAAAGTTGCGATATGTGGAGAAGTTGGCTCAGGGAAATCAACATTGCTAGCAGCAGTTCTTGGAGAAGTACCGTATGTTGAGGGAACTGTAAGTCTTGTTTCATGTCTTTACTTTTGTACTACGTTTTAGCTTGGTAGCGTCATGTAGGACCTAGTAGTTAAATCTAAGTAGTAATCATGATAGAATAAATTTTGGCTGCAACTCAACAACTTGTCTGACATGAATGTTTCATTTCCATTTAACTTCAAATGCTGTTATCTTTTGGTTTTATTTTATGATGGAATATAGCAAAAGGCTCAATAAACTAGCTTCACTTTTTCTTTTCAAGAAGCAATCATTCTATGCAATTTCTATAATGGTAATTCGGAAACGACTATAGGGGTAATTACGGGATCCCTTGAAGTTATATCTTTGTATGAGATGACTCAGAAGTTATCATTTACTCCGTACTTGATCTTCAAAAGTATGTAAATGAGTTTTCTTGAAGTTTATAAAGGTTACTTTAGGTCTCACAATTTAATTTGAATTATGCCAGCTTTAGTATATACGGAGTATCTCCTTTTTACTAAACCTGATATCTGGTGAAGGTTGAAGTGTATGGAAGCACTGCTTATGTCTCACAATCAGCCTGGATTCAAACTGGCACAATACGTGAAAATATTCTTTTCGGGTCTGCCATGGATGAGCAGAGGTACCAAGAAACTCTACAAATATGTTCGTTAGTGAAGGACCTCGAGCTTCTTCCTCATGGTGACATGACTCAAATAGGAGAAAGGGGAATTAATCTAAGTGGTGGTCAGAAGCAGCGCATTCAACTTGCTCGGGCGTTATACCAAGATGCTGACATATATCTTTTGGATGATCCATTCAGTGCTGTTGATGCACATACTGCGACTAGCCTTTTCAATGTAACCATCAATTTTACGCCTTGAAGAGCTTTTTTTCCTTTCTCTGTCACTGATAGTAACACGTGGTGTTTGAAATTGTTGCAGGAATATGTTATGGATGCTCTTTCTGGAAAGACTGTTTTGCTTGTGACACACCAAGTTGATTTCCTTCCTGCATTTCATCGTTGTTTGGTGAGTTCACATCTTAGTACTGATGTTTTGTCTAGTGTTCTTGTACATATATATACTGTCACAAGTCCTTAGACTAACTAGGAGACTTTCTGCTCGATTTATCAACTTATAGAGAGTCTGATAAACATCTGATTTTCTTCCTGTGTTTCATCGTGGTTCAGTCCTCTCTCTTTCTCCTTCATCTTCGTTAGTCAATGTTTGTATGTTTAACCGTGGCTAATTTTTGCGAGTAGTACCTTCCTTGTGTGTAAATATTGATTCATACACTAATTGAATAGTTCAGGTAATCAAACACAATTCTCTCTGAACTACCTTGATAGACACACCTCAACTGTTTCGTAAATTCATAGTGCCTGCACCAAGATCTTGTTAGTGTCATAGTTTTAGACATACAGTAATGGACATGCATGTTTGAATCCTTTTCAAGCACTTTTAACTTGTGATCTCAAATTCTTATGAAAGAATTGACCACTTGTTCGCAGTTGATGTCAGATGGGCAAATCCTTCGAGCAGGCCCTTATGATGAGTTGTTAGCTTCAAGTCGAGATTTCACGGACCTTGTAAATGCGCACAAAGAGACAGCTGGTACCAAAATCATGGCAGAAGTTAATGAAACAGGAAGACAAAACCATCCAGCTAAAGAGATTAAGTTAGCCAATGTTGAGAAACTATTTGATGCATCTGAAGGTGGTCAGTTGATTAAACAAGAAGAAAGGGAAGTTGGAGATACCGGAATGAAGGCATATCTGCTGTACTTTTGTCAGACTAAAAGTTATCTATATTTTGCTATTGTTGCTCTCAGTCAGTGGACATTTTTAGCGGGCCAAATATTACAGAACACTTGGATGGCCTCTAAGGTTGACGATCCTAATGTCAGCACAGAAAAATTGATAACAGTTTACATCATCATTGGATTCGTCTCAGCAATGTTTTTGCTCATAAGATCTATTGTTATTGTTAAGTTTGGGATGTTATCCTCGAGAACTTTATTTTCCCAGCTAGTAAATTCTCTCTTTCGAGCTCCTATGTCTTTCTATGATTCTACACCTCTTGGAAGGATTCTAAGTCGGGTAAGTATTCAAGTTGTCTCTAGGCTTCACTTGAACAATTGTTCTGTGCACGCGACTTTTTCATTGCATGAGATACCTCAGATGGAGGGCTAGCTGTTTTACATGTTTTTCTTTTTTTGAGTGTTTGAAGTCAAAATTACGACATTAAATTCTAAAAGTTTCTGAAAATATAAGAAACTGTGGTACATGCTAAATTTTTTACTTTTATCATCAAAATAACATTTCAAAAAAAAAAAATCAACAAAAAGAAAGTAATAATGCGTATATAGATATGAACAAAGTGCTGTCATGAGGAGCACCTTTTGAGTTTAGGAATGATATTTTTAGTATCACAAATTTTAGTTTGCTGAATTCCATGTTATGTTTTTACATTTGTGCAGGTCTCGGCAGATTTGAGCCTTGTAGACCTTGATCTTCCGTTTGGCTTCCTCTTTGTCCTTGTTTCTACGTCATACACATATGCCAATCTAGGAGTGTTGGCTGTCATCAGTTGGCAGGTCTTGTTTGTCTCCGTACCCGTGATTTACATGGCAATAAGATTGCAGGTAAACAATGTGAAATATCTTTCGAACATGTAACATTATCACAACCATTTTATATTATGGGAAGAGACACTTTTAAGAGAGAATGATAGTGTTATTCTTGCAGCTGAAAAGTGTTACTATTGTTCCATTTTCACAAATTCTGTACGAGACTATCTTACAATTTATTGAGTTCAGAGTATCAAATAATATCAGTGAGTCTTTAGGCCTGTCTTACAGTAAGACAGACTCTTACAAGTCTTTCTTACTGTCAAAGTAGTCAGTAGTCTGAAATGGCTGGTGATGAGAGCCTTTCAGGTCTTTCAGTCTTGTTTTAATATATATTTTCCCTGGAGCTGAGCAGTCTACATTAACCTTGTATTCAGAGATACTACTTTGCGACTGCAAAAGAGCTGATGAGACTAAATGGGACCACAAAGTCTTTAGTTGCAAACCATTTAGCTGAATCTGTAGCTGGAGCGATGACAATTAGGGCTTTCAAGGAGGAAGATCGTTTTTTTGCGAAGACTCTCAAACTTATTGATACAAATGCCAGCCCTTTCTTCCACAATTTTTCAGCTAATGAATGGTTGATTCAGAGGCTTGAGACCCTCAGTTCTTTTGTTCTTTCAACGGCAGCATTATGCATGGTTTTGCTTCCTACAGGAACTTTTAGCCCTGGTACGAAATTCTGCTTCTCAGTCTTTCTTAGTGCTGAGTGTACAAGCAAAGCTTCAGTATATTGGTGTTTCTCATCCATAAAAGAACTAACCAATAAATTAGTATATGGTTAACCTAACAGCTACGTACTATAATTGTGTAGATTAGTAGGTGAATTTTGAATTGTTATACAATAATTCTGCAAGAACCGTGGTTGCAGGATTCATTGGAATGGCATTATCATACGGTCTTACATTGAATGTGGGAATGGTTCTCTCAATCCAACATCAATGCACCATTGCCAACTATATCATTTCCGTGGAGAGGCTGGATCAGTACACTCATGTACCGAGTGAGGCTCCATTGGTCATTGAAAATAGCCGACCTCCGTCGAGCTGGCCATTAATTGGGAAGGTGGAAATATGTGATCTACAGGTAAAAGTTGCATATAAGACAATTTTTATCTTAGGTGTGGTACTAAAAAAATTTCATTTCCAACGGGGCCAAAGGCTTGCTACTATGTGGAATATGATAGAATTAAGCAAAATGATTCCTTGAACCCTGTATATTTCTTAATTCTTATATCATAAAGTAGCAGAATGTTGAGGCCTTTTATGATGCAATTCTCACAACGGGTCCTCAAATTGCAGCATCTATATGTTTTCAACACAAGGGCAAAGCTACATGCATTCTATCACGTTTACCCTGCTACGAGCGGGAGCTATAGAGTCAAGGGCTAATATTGTTGTCGACCTTGTTATGGTTTAACTATGAAATTTGGTGCTTAACAGATAAGATATAGACCAGATACACCACTGGTTCTTCGAGGAATCAGTTGCACATTCGAGGGAGGGGACAAAATTGGCATTGTTGGGAGGACTGGCAGTGGAAAGACTACATTGATAGGGGCTTTGTTTCGCTTGGTGGAACCCGTTGGAGGGAAGATCTTAGTGGATGGCATTGATATATGTTCGATTGGGCTTCATGATCTGAGGTCGCGTTTTGGGATTATTCCTCAGGATCCTACTCTCTTCAATGGCACTGTAAGGTTTAACTTGGATCCGTTGTGTCAGCACAACGATGATGAAATCTGGGAGGTATTCCTTCCCATTTAGTATTTATCTGTCTTTTGTTCATATATTCTTAAGACATGTCATTTCATACTTTTCTTTTTCAATTTGTTGCATAGGTTCTTGGGAAATGCCAGCTTAAAGACGCTGTTCAAGAAAAAGAGTTGGGGCTAGATTCTAAAGGTACAACACTATCCATTTCTGTAGAGTAGATATGGATTCATTTACAGGAGGGACGGCTATTGAATTGACTTGCTGAGTTTTTTTTTTCAATGGAGCCAAAAACTCATTATTCTTTGATTTTGTAATATGTCAGAATAAAGTAAACTGACTCACTTAAACTCTTTGCACTGCTTATATACGTCGGGACATGCAATTTCATTATTGCCTTCTGTGTGATCTGATTTCATTTGAAAACATGTTCTCCATGTTTTGAGCAACGGTACTGCGTACATCTGTCCTTGGATGAAGTTTGTTGCAATGTGGTATCTCAGGTTTGTTATAGAGTTGACTGTATTAATGTTTTACACCAGTGGTGGAAGATGGATCAAATTGGAGCATGGGACAACGACAACTGTTCTGTCTGGGACGTGCTTTGCTGAGAAGAAGCAGAGTGTTGGTGCTGGATGAAGCAACCGCGTCAATTGATAACGCGACTGACATGATCCTTCAGAGAACGATACGAACAGAATTTGCAGATTGCACTGTCATCACTGTGGCTCACCGGATACCAACAGTGATGGATTGCACAAAGGTCCTTGCCATTAGCGATGGTAAGTCATTTCATGACTCCATGAGCTAGCTGGTACAACGTAGGTAGCACTGTGATTTCGTGATGACATGAAGCCTTTAGCCTGTGTCTTATACCTTACATTATCAGAAGCGTATAGAGTTGTTTAGACAAAATTGAATGATCTGGCAGTCAGGTCACCTGGATTATATCACTTAGGGTGAGTTGGGGTTAAGTTAGGTCATGATCTATCAGATTAATTTTGTGAGTTCTTTTGGGCTATAAGCTTCATGCGATTTGGATGGGGTCAGTGTTTGCGGTCTCTTACCCTCAAACTATCCTTTGGATTCCTCTGCAATGTGTTAAATGGAAAAAAACAACTGAAATCTGAATATGCGATCATGGGTGCAGGAAAACTAGTGGAGTACGATGAACCAATGAAGCTGATGAAGAAGGAAGGGTCACTGTTTGGTGAACTTGTTAAGGAATATTGGTCTCATTTTCAGTCTGCGGATTCTCACTGAACATACACTTTGCGGTAAGGTCTAGACCTCTGTGTATTGTTCATCAACATTAATCTTTTATTCAAAGCTACAGCCTAAGAATCATCAGTCATAACTCTGCAACAGATTTTGTAAAGTGATTGTAAAACTATTTGTTAATGAAAATGCCTTGAATTCAGATGATCAGATTCCCTACCTTGTTTTCTCAAATACTTGCGCATTTTAAAGAGCACCTAAATCATAAGCCATATTTGATTTGAATATTTTGCAGGAAAACTGGTGCAGAATGAATATGATGGAACTCAAAGAAGAAGGAAGGTTATTCATTCGCATATATATTCACTCTCCTCGATGAACGAAGGTGCCATCAATCATAGTAAACCGACAAGCATCCTGTTCCTTGATCACTTTGGATGTTTTGATTAGGATTTACATCCCTTTGTGTAGTACAGTAGTACTAGTACATGCACTTTGGTTGACATTGAATTGATTTTTGACTTAATAATAAATACTCTACGAGTTAGTCGTAACTAAAGGCCGATAATTATAGTTGACAGCATTGAGCTGCTGCAGTTTCTTCAGTTTTAGAGATTTTGTAATATCATACTCCTCCGATTTGTATTTTTCGCCCCGTTTCAATAAAATAGTACAGTACTATTTTCATCTCGGCCATTTGTCGTCCACCTAGGCACACTAGAGGGAGTATGAATTATGAAATAGACAGTTTGTGGCTCACATGAAGAACATTTGATTATACTGAGTGATAGATATACTGTATTACAGACATACATACAGTAGTACTGTATGTGATAGGTGTCTCAATGAGTTATGCCCAGAAAAGAACAGGTTTGTTTGTTTTTAGATGGTGAAAGTGACTTTGCACACACAAAATCCTGGATGTATTATGCAATGTAATGTATGGATAGAACTAGCTAAGTAGCTAACCTTATTCTACATCCTCTACAAAAACTCCAAAAACACAAGCAACAATCCAGACAGACAGACAGTCTCAACTAACTCTCAATCAATCAATCAATCTTGTGATTCTCTTCTAAGACGGGTACTGGCGAGTGATCATCATCAGGTTCCGCTGCCACGGCCACGGCCACGCTCTGAGACCCTGTCAGCCTAGCCAAGACGACAAAGGAGACTCCCCCGAGCACGTTATTAGCACACCTGAGCCCAACGACAGACGCCTTGAACAGCCCCGGGCTGAACGCATTCGCCAGCGCCCCCTCCACCCCATTCAGCGTCTGGTACCTCAGATTGCTGCTGATCCCCATGTGCAGCGCCCACGTCACCGCATTCAGCAGCGTCGGGGGCGCCTTGTTTGGGGTCTCGAACCCCGGCTCCATCTTCTTCCTGACTGCGATGAGTCCGTTGGATAGCGCGGTCCCCACCAGCCCCGCGGCGAACCCCACGGCGGCGAAGACGGCCCCCTTGTAGACGAGGGTGCCGAGGCGGGGGACGAGGCCGAAGCTGCCCGGCTGGAACATGTGGCTGGGGGGGCAGCCCGCGAAGATGCCCGGGAGGAGGCCGGACGAGGTGGAGGACACGGAGGGTGCCAGCAGGTACATGAGGGTGAAGTTGAGGATGGACCCCACCACCAGGGTGGAGAACACGAAGTCCAGCTCGTTGAGGCCGAAGTTGGGGCGGGAGGCCATGTCGCCCAACACGCATGACGTCACCCCTACTATCTCTTCCATCAGGACTTTGAACGGGAACTGCGGATCCGCTGCTACTCTCTCTTTCCACCCTTTCAGGAACATTCCGATCAATCCCAGCTTCTCATACCACTCCGGGTCCGACTCCGAGTTGGAATCTCCGCCGCCGCCGCCGCCGCCTCCGTTGTTGCTGTTGTTGTTTCCGGAGAATCCGCCGCCGGATGCGGATGCGGAGGAGAAAGGGATGTGAGAAATGAGATTGGATCGAAGGGTGAGATTATTGGAGATGGGGTGGTTGAGGCGGTGGTTGAGGGTGCGGTGGTGGTGGTGGTGGTGGGTGGAGGAGGGGAGAGGGGAGAAGAGGAGGTGAGTGATGGCCGCCGTCATGATTACCGGCGGATGGGTTTGAGATCTGGAGGAATATAGTCGAAATGTGAGAGGGAATGAATATGAGGAGAGGCCTGAGGGCTGAGGGCTGAGGCTGGTAGGTGAGTGAGGACTGAGGCCTCAAGCTGGTAGGTGAGAATATAAGTCCAGGTCTCGAGTCAAGCCCAATGGGTATTCCAATAGGTACTCCTGGACTCCAAACATGGTTGAACAATCTCAGTCAAAATTTAGGGCTCGTTTGGAATGAGGGTAATTATTTCAGGATAATAGAGCAAAAATGAACTAGAAAATGAGGTAAAGTAGTGATATGCTCAGCGGAAATGGAGAAAATTAAGGAAATCTAGCTTATTTGGGGAATTATTACTCTCCCTCTGCCTCATATGTTTTTACACCATAAAATGTCACAACTAATCAACAAGCTCATTCATTTTTAGTTCATTTTTGTTATATTACCCCGAAATAATTACAGTCATTACAAACGAGGCCTTAAAATGATAGTTGAGGCTCAACTATTATACAAGTACTCCGTATTACTCGTACCATATTTATATATTCTACGGAGTATAAAATGCAGAAGCTTGTCTGTCTTGGATTGACTAAGCACGTTTCTGATAGCATTTGCATATTTTAATGGCATATTCGTGCATGATAAGTTGGTAACCAGTGGAATAGTACTAGCTACTCTAATTCACTGCAGAACTTCCCCTGTTCACTTCATCAACCACATCTCTGCCTCTGCCTCTGCCTCTGCTCACTTGAGATCCACCTCTCTCACCAAAGGTTTTCTTCTTCACATCACAATCTTCACTATTTCTAGTTTAACTTATTACATTCGTACGTACAGCATCATCTCAATTCTCAATATCGTTTGTAATTAACTCGTGAGTTTCTGTGTATATATGTTTGTGCAGGATTTAATAATGATGGAGAGTTTGTGGAGTCGGTTTTGTGAATCTTCAGACGACACTACTAAGGCCCGTACTCCTCAGTTGTCGTCGGTCAGTGATCCGAATTCATGTGTGAACCATATCGTCATAATTCTTTTTGATGCATTGCTTCTGGTATTAGTTTTATACAGAATCATTTCCACAAATCGCTCTAAGGAAGCTTACACGTGCCGCCTGTCTATCTTGGAAATATGTTCGGCTGTATTTAATTGTTGCTTAGGATTTGTTTACGTAGGCTTAGGAGTTTGGATTTTTGAAGAGCAGTTGAGGATCAGGATCGGTCATCCTCTTTTAGCGATTGAATGGTTGGTTCTGCTTCTCTTTCAAGGATTTACAGTGTTGTTGGTGGGGTTAGCAGCAAGCCTTAAAAAAAATCATTTCTCGAAACCCTCCTTAAGACTCCTGTCCATCCTTTTCTTCCTTTTTGCTGGGATTCTATCCATTTTCGTTCTTGCTTCTGTAGTTAAACACCAAACTGTCACAGTGAAGGAAACTTTGGATATTGTGTCTTTTATAGGAGCAACTTTGCTCCTGTTTAGCACTTACAATGGGTATAAAAGTGAAGAAAGTCAAGAGGCTGACAATGGAAGTACCCTTTACACATCTCTTAGTGGTGAGGGCGACGACATCAGGAAAGTTGATCCTGATGTCGAGTTTATTCCATTTTCCAAAACTGGTTTGCTCAGTAAGATGTCATTTTGGTGGTTGAACCCCTTGATGAAATTGGGCACAAAGAAGAGTCTTTCGGATGAGGACATGCCCAAATTACATGACTCTGACGGAGCAGAATCCTGTTACCTGCAATATATGGACCAACTTATCAAGCAGAAAGACCAAGAAACATCATTACAGTCTTCAGTTCTCTGGAGCATCCTAGCTTGCAGTCGTAAAGAGATTCTAGTTACGGGATTCTTTGCACTAATCAGTACCCTCACTTTGTCAGCTGGACCCCTACTACTGAGTTCCTTCATTAAGGTTTCTGAGGGAAATGAAGCTTTCAGGTACGAAGGTTACCTTTTGGCCTTTTCACTCTTCTTCTTAAGAGTCCTGGAATCTTTGTCCCGAAGACAGTGGTACTTCCGTAGCAGAATAGTAGGCCTTAAAGTGAGGTCCTTGATTACTTCCCTAATTTACAAGAAACAGCTAAGACTGTCAAGTGAGGCCAGGATAGATCATTCAGGGGGTGAGATAATGAATTATGTCGCAGTTGATGCTTACAGAATTGGTGAATTCCCGTACTGGTTTCACCAGATTTGGACTACAACCCTCCAAATTTGCATTGCAGTAGCAATTCTAATCCATTTGGTGGGACTTGCAACAATTGCATCATTGGTAGTTCTTATTTTAAGTGTGCTTTGTAACACTCCCATCACAAAATTACGCCACAAATTCATGAATAAGCTGATGGTTGCCCAAGACGAGCGTCTGAAAGCTTGTTCGGAGGCTCTAGTGAACATGAAGGTTTTGAAGTTGTATGCCTGGGAAACTCACTTCAAAACCATCATAGAAAGATCGAGGAAAGTGGAGTATAAATGGTTATTAAGAGTGCATCTGGGAACACTGTGCTCCAGTTTTCTCTACTGGACGTCTCCTATACTGATTTCGGGTGCTACATTTGCAGCTTGTTATTTACTTGGAGTTCCTTTAAATGCTAATAATGTTTTTACTTTTGTTGCAACACTGCGTCTTTTGCAAACTCCTGTCACTGCCATTTCAGATCTTATCGGTGTAGTGATCCAGGCAAGAGTTGCTTTTAGTAGAATTGCCAGGTTTCTCGAGGCGTCAGAGCTTCAGGTTGAAGATACCAGGAAAAAAGACAATATGGGAAGCATACCCCATGCCATTCTCATGAACTCGGCAAATCTTTCCTGGGAAATGAATCAATCAAAGCCTACATTGAGAAACATCTCATTTGAAGTCCAACCAGGTGCAAAGCTAGCAATATGTGGAGAAGTTAGTTCAGGCAAATCGACACTACTAGCAGCAATTCTGGGAGAAGTGCCATATAAAGAAGGAACAGTAAGTTCTATATCCACTATCAACCAAATCACTCTGGAAATGATATCTATTTCTAGTGGAGCCAGAATTCACTATTCTTCGATTCAGAATTATGATGGAAAAAGAAAAGTGGCGCATGGCTGCGCTTTGTTTTAATGCTTATAGCAGTCATTTGATGAATTATGTTCCTGTTGTTTGTTCTATTGAACTATGAACACTTGAACTTCTAGATTACTGAATCAAGTTTCTAGACCAGCTTGGATTGTTTATGCATCTGTCTTTCGATTACAGGTTGAAGTTTTTGGGAAAATAGCATATGTTTCTCAGACAGCTTGGATTCAGTCAGGGACAATACGTGACAATATTCTTTTCGGTTGTGCCATGAATGAGCCGAGGTACCAAGATACAGTTCAGAGATGTTCACTGGCAAAGGACCTCGAGCTTCTTCCTTATGGAGACATGACTGAGATAGGGGAGAGGGGGGTCAACCTGAGCGGAGGCCAAAAGCAGAGAATTCAACTTGCCCGTGCACTATATAGAGATGCTGACATATATCTCCTGGATGATCCATTCAGTGCTGTAGATGCTCACACTGCAACTAGCCTCTTCAAAGTAACTCTTTCTTCAAGCTATTTTTCAATCTCCATTTTCCTAATTGCTAGCTGATAATATAGCGTTGATTGCTAAGAATGTAATCCTCAGCTATAACATGGTGGCAGGAATATGTCATGGAAGCTCTATCTGCAAAGACCGTACTGCTAGTCACACACCAAATTGACTTTCTTCCGGCATTTCAGCGTTGTCTGGTGAGTATACTGTTTTAACAAATGGGTCACTTTGGCCGACTCATTTTCAGTAATACATGCAATTCGGTTTGTGTATGGGTCAGTTCAATTTAGGTCTTGCCATTTTCGGGTTGAAGGCTAGGGATGGTAGTCAGACGGGTCAATTAAGGTTTTTGTGGTTCACCGGTTCAGTTTGGGTCATGTCCTTCTGTATTGGGTCATATTCGGGCAAATGGCATGAATAACTAAGAAAGATGTATTTGTCTCATATGTAGGTAATGTCAAACGGACAAATCCTGCGAGCAGGGAATTATACGGAATTACTAGCTTCAAGTACAGAATTTTCGGACCTGGTGAGCGCACATAAAAAAACTGCAGGTACTGAAAGGCTAGCTGAGAATGGCACATCAGGAGGAGAAACCAATCCTGACAGAAAGACTAAGACATCTATGGAGATACAATATGAAGCACCTAATGGCGATCAGTTGATCAAACAAGAAGAAAGAAATGTGGGCGACACTGGTTTCAAGTCATACCTGCTATACCTGAAAAATGGCTATCTGTACTTCATACTTGCTTTCATCACTCAAATGTTATTTGCCATCGGTCAGATAGCACAGAACTACTGGATGGCCTCAAATGTTGATAATCCCGATATCAGTCCACCAAAATTGATTGTGGTTTACCTCATTATAGGAATCTGCTCGTCTTTATTTGCACCCGTCAGATCTATTGTCCTGATTACACTAGGGATGAATGCATCCAAATCTTTATTTTTCCAGCTATTGAACTCTCTTTTTAGAGCTCCAATGTCTTTCTATGACTCCACACCTCTTGGACGGATTATAAGCCGGGTGAGTGTAAGTTATCACAAGTTTCATAACTCACAGGCTGCGTCTGAACTAATATGATGGTTTCCTTTCATTTGCAGATCACTTCTGATTTGAATACTGTCGATCTTGATATTGCAAACAGCCTTGTAGGTACCCTCGCGCCTACATTATTGGCATACACAAATCTTGCACTCTTGGCTGTCATTACTCCACAAGTTTTGGTCGTCTATATACCAGTCATCTACATGATAATACGGATGCAGGTAAACTATGTTAAAGAATTACTTCCTACTTTCACTTGAGTGTACTAAATTATGTTGAAACTTCAATTTTAATGTCCCAAAAAGGGAAATGTAGTGAACCAAAAGTTAGGAGGGAGCATCCTTCTATTGAGTCAGTTTTACCATTATTAGTTCCATTTTGGTTTCTGTCAAACTTGTGCGCAGAGATACTATCTTGCAACTGCGAAGGAACTTATGAGAATCCAGGGTACAACAAAGTCTATAGTTGTCAACCATTTGGCTGAAACTATAGCTGGGACCATGACAATTCGAGCTTTTGAGGATCAAGACCGTTTCTTCACCAAAAATTTCAGTCTCGTTGACAGAAATTCAAGTCCCTTCTTGCTCAATTTCGCAGCTAGAGAATGGCTACTTCAGAGGATTGAGACTCTCAATGCCATCATTCTCTCATCATTTGCCCTGTGCATAGTAATGCTTCCACCGGCGACTATTTCCTCCGGTAACCTTCCCCTCTCTTATTCCGAAGGCTGCGAATCTTCCTCCAACCATTTACTTATATATTACAACTAATGATGCAGGATTTATCGGGATGACCTTAGCATATGGTCTTTCATTAAACAGCATCATGATTAAAGCAGTTCAGTACCAATGCATATTCGCTAATAATATAGTTTCGGTCGAGCGACTCCATCAGTACATGAATTTACCTAGTGAAGCCCTGGTAGTGATTGAAGATAGTAGCCCCCCATTGAACTGGCCCGCTGTCGGCAAAGTACAGATAACTGATTTGCAGGTAAAAGTTTGAGCAGTAAAATTAGTATTTTGACGGATTCAGAAAATGCTACTCGCTACTAAGACCTTTGATATATGCACAGATAAGATACAGGGAAGATACACCACTGGTTCTTCGAGGAATCAGTTGCACCTTTGAAGGAGGGGACAGAATAGGAATTGTAGGTAGAACTGGTAGCGGGAAGACGACCCTAATAGGGGCTTTGTTTCGTTTAGTGGAACCCGCTCAGGGGAAGATTATAGTCGATGGGATTGATATATCGTTAATTGGTCTCCACGACCTGCGGTCACGTTTTGGCATCATCCCTCAGGATCCTACTCTCTTCAATGGCACCGTTAGATTTAACTTGGATCCGCTATGCCAGCACACTGATGATGAAATATGGGAGGTAAATTCCGGGTTCTCTTGTGATAATCCCCTATCTTATGAAGGAATCCTTTTAAGAACTAAGTAATGTTTTTCTTTATATCCTATGGAAGGTTCTTGGCAAATGTCAGCTAAAAGAATCAGTCCAAGAAAAAACTCATGGGTTAGATTCTTCAGGTAAAAGTTCTTCAATTTCTTCCTGTTTTCAAAAATTCATTCCCTTATTGTCAGCCGGGATAATGTTGTTGTTCTTGTCAGTTATGGAGGACGGATGGAATTGGAGTATGGGACAAAGACAACTATTCTGTTTAGGCCGCGCATTGCTCAGGAGAAGCAGAATACTGGTGCTTGATGAAGCTACTGCATCTATCGATAATGCAACTGACTTGATCCTCCAGAAAACTATTCGCAGCGAATTTTGTGACTGCACTGTCATCACTGTTGCACACAGGATACCGACTGTCATGGATTGCACAAAGGTCCTTGCAATAAGCGACGGTTAGTTATTTGTCATTTTGAGAATAATTTAGCCAGTTTTGAGACAGAATGAAGAGTTCATGAGCAGAATCAGTTACTTTTTACTCCGTAAATTGGGAAGATTCATGACTAAGTACAGAAGTTGCAGTTACTAAACAAAATCAATTGAGTCGTGCTTTTTTCTAACGAATTTTAATGAAACTTTACCATTTTCCCATTATTTTATTTTCTCTGCACAAAAAAACCCTAAATTCCAAAATTCCAACATGATGAATAAAGCTATGTAATTTTGTTGCAGGAAAACTGGTGGAGTATGATGAGCCAATGAAGCTAATGAAGAATAAAGATTCCTTATTTGCCCAACTTGTAACTGAGTATTGGTCTCATATCAATTCTGCAGAAAGCTGCATTGAAGAAAGTCGGCACTGAAGCAACTTGATGTCTGATATCGAACGTAAATACCTGACAGTATATGTTCAGGTTAGCTGCCCCGTGAGAAATGGGTTGCATATTCGAGTTATGGATGTTTTGATGAACGATGATGGTTAGTCATTAAAAATGATTCAATTCTACCATTGATGTTTTCCAGCAGGGGGAGAGATTGACGATTAAGGATTTACATCCATAAGTGAAGTGATTCCTGTTTTTATTAGCATCGAATCAATACACACATTGAATTTAAACAAGAATGTACTGTAAGAGATATTGTAATGTACTCCCCCCGTTTTTTTATGTTTCTTCCGCTTTTTAAGATTTGTGAGGAGTATTTAATTGAAACGGAAAGAAACATAAAAAAAAACGGAGGGAGTAATAGATATTGATGTTGCAGTTTGTGACGCACAAGGACAAGAGCTCATCATACTAAGTGACATTATATGGAATAAGTACATGCAGTATATAAGCCAATAGCTGTCTTTGTCCTGGCATGAGCATGCGTTTCTGATCACAGTATATATAACTGAAGATCACTGGAGGAAGCATCATCACATGCAAGACAATCAGGTCTTCATCAAGAAACATGGGGTGATTTTCTCACGATCTGCTATACTATCACTCTGTCAGTAGTAGTCCCTCTCACTACAGCTTTCTCTGTCATTTGACATTCTCTTTAAATTCCTTAATATGCTCTTTATTGTGAGGATCTTTCATTCATTGTCTGTTTACTGAATACTCATTTCTCCCTCTTTTCGCAATTTTGGATATGATGGAATATAACAAAATGGCATATTCGAACTTAGAACTAATGACGGTTTCTTTTTATTGTGAAAATATACTCCGTAGTAGTCATTCAATGTAATTTGCTGAAATTCTCGAGGCTTTGGAATAATGTTGTTGTTTGTAGTGTACATTAAAACGCACCAAGGTCGCGAGGTTTGACCACTTCAGAGTGGTGGTAAAGCTCGTTCCTTATCCTAGGATAGTTGGCCAAGTTCTTAAAACCCTTGTACATCCCTTTTTCCCTAGATCCAGTCTGAAAATGCAGCTGTTAAATTATTGTACTTAGATTTCATCAGAATTATTTTGTGTTACCAATAATATATTACTCATGATGTGAATTGTGGCCAATAACTATATTCTACAAGGACTATGACCAGTAGTATATATTGAAGAAACTTCTTTCCAGTTGACACATTCATTCAGCACCTCTTCCATAGCATTTGGCTCCACAGTTCACGAGATTCGCCAGAAAGGTTTGTCTCTTGATGTTCTTACATTTTCAGATGATGATGATAATAATGGGCTAGACCATGTCATTGTTTTTTTTGTTTTAACATAAGAATTTACTTATATTTTCTTGCAGGATTTGCACAAGGGTGCAGAGCTAAATTCTGGTGATGGGTGATCTGTGGAGTCTTTTCTGCGGGAACTCGGAATGCTCAAATGAAGCCTGTTATCCTGGGGTTTTATTGGTCAGTCATCCCGATTCATGTATCAACCATATCGCAGCAGTAGCATTTGATGTACTGCTTATAGCACTGATTTTAAGTGGCATGATTTGCAGAACTTTCTCTAAGAAAGTTAATACATGCCTGTCTGCTTTGCAAATATGTTCAGCTGTGTATAATGGTATTTTGGGATTGGTTTACATTGGCTTTGGAATTTGGGTTTTCGAAGAGAAGTTGAGGATTGATCATTCATTTTCACCAATTCATTTGTGGCTTTTATTTCTATTTCAAGGACTCACATGGCTGTTTGTTGTTTTAATATCAGGCCTTAAAAAAATTCAATTCTCAAAAAAATTCTTAAGAAATTTGTCTATCTTCATTTTCCTGTCTACTGGAATTCAATCCTTTTTCGCGATTGCTTTCATTGTTAACCGTCAAACAGTGACACTTAAGGTTACTCTAGATATTCTTTCTTTCCTAGGAGCAAGTTTGCTCTTATTGACTACTTACAAAGGTAACAAAGATGAAGCAAGTTATGAGACGGATGATGGAAGTACTCTTTACACGGCTCTTAATGGTGAGGATGACAGTGTCATCACCATTGATTCTGAATTTACTCCGTACTCCAAAGCTGGTCTGCTCAGTAAGCTTTCCTTTTGGTGGTTGAACCCTTTGATGATATTGGGTAAGAAGAAGACTCTTTCGGACGAAGATATGCCGAAATTACATGAATCTGATGGAGCAGAATCCTGCCACGAGCAATTCATGGACCAACTTAGCAAACAGAAAGATCAAGACAGATCAACACAATCTTCACTTTTCTGGACAATCATTGCCTGCAATCGAAGTGAGATTCTAATTTCAGGGTTCTTTGCCTTAATTAGTATCCTCGCTCTCTCAGCTGGACCTCTACTACTAAGTTCCTTCATTAAGGTTTCCATAGGTGAAGAAGCTTTCAGGTACGAGGGTTATGTTTTGGCCATTTTCCTCTTCATTTTGAAGATCTTTGAATCTTTATCACGGAGACAGTGGTACTTCCGCAGCAGAGTAGTAGGTGTTAAAGTCAGGTCTTTACTTACAGCCTTAATTTATAAGAAGCAGCTAAGACTGTCGAGTGATGCCAGGATAATCCATTCAGGAGGTGAGATAATGAGTTATGTCACTGTCGACGCTCACAGAATAGGTGAATTCCCTTTCTGGTTCCACCAGATTTGGACTACCGCTCTCCAGATTTGCATTGCATTGATGATTTTGATCCATGTAGTCGGACTTGCAACGTTAGCATCGCTTATAGTTCTTATTTTAACTGTGCTTTGTAACATTCCCCTGGCGAAATTACAGCACAAGTTCCAGACTAAGCTGATGATTGCACAGGATAAGCGCCTCAAAGCTTGTTCAGAGGCTCTGGTGAACATGAAGATACTAAAGTTTTATGCCTGGGAGACTCGCTTCAAGAACACGATTGAGGGATTGAGGAATAAGGAGTATAAATGGTTATTAAGAGTGCATTTGGGATCAGTGTGCTATAGTTTTCTCTTTTGGACGTCTCCTATACCGATTTCCGGTGCTACATTTGCAGCTTGCTATTTCCTCGGAGTTCCTCTAAATGCCAGTAATGTTTTCACGTTTCTTGCAACATTGCGCCTGTTGCAAGATCCTATAGTAGCTATTTCAGATGTCATTAATGTCGTGATTCAAGCAACAGTTGCCTTTACTAGAATTGCCAGATTTCTTGAGGCGCCAGAAGTTGAGCTTGGAAAGAAAAGCAATATCATTAGTGTAGACCATGCCATTCGTATGAAATCAATGAATCTATCCTGGGAAGTGAATCAATCAAAGCCTACACTGAGAAGCATCTCTCTAGAAGTTCAACCAGGGGAAAAGATAGCAATATGCGGAGAAGTTAGCTCAGGAAAGTCAACATTATTAGCAGCGATCCTTGGAGAAGTGCCATATAAAGAGAGCGGAACTGTAAGCTACTGCATCACCCAGCATTTTCAACTATTGTGTATTGTAATTAAGTTGTAATGAACATAACAGCAGATTCTCTGGAAAAGATTATTTATTCTTCTTGCTGTTTTCCTTACAGATTGAGGTTAATGGTCAAATAGCTTATGTTTCTCAAACAGCTTGGATCCAGTCGGGGACAATACGTGACAATATACTTTTTGGCTGTGCCATGGATGAGCTTCGGTACCAAGACACACTTCATAGATGTTCACTGGCAAAGGACCTCGAGCTTCTTCCTTATCGTGACTTGACTGAAATAGGAGAGAGAGGGGTTAATCTGAGTGGAGGCCAGAAGCAACGAATACAACTAGCTCGAGCACTGTACCGAGATGCTGACATATATCTTCTCGATGATCCATTCAGTGCGGTAGATGCACACACTGCAACCAACCTCTTCAAGGTAACTGTCAAACCTTCATGTCTATCATTGCCAGGTGGACATACAATCCTGAGTGTTTAATCTAACATGGTGCCAGGAATATGTCATGGAAGCTCTATCTGAAAAAACTGTGTTACTTGTCACACACCAAGTTGACTTTCTTCCAGCATTTCAACGTTGCCTGGTATGGCCATCGTTATATTCCATATTCTCAATTTATCGTTGAAATTTCTTAAGATAAAGACTTTAAATTCAGTCCATTTCCCAGAATAAACAATAAAGAGCGATTCTTATTTCATGTAGTTAATGTCGAATGGAGAAATCCTGCAAGCAGGACATTATACGGAGTTGCTAGCTTCACGATCAGAATTTTCGGACCTTGTAAACGCACATAAAAAGACTGCAGGTACTGAAACGCTAGCTGAGATTGGCACATTCGGAAGAGAAACTTGTCCTGATAAAAAGACTAATAATGCCGAGAAACAATCTGAA
This sequence comes from Agrostemma githago, assembly GCA_958450325.1. NCBI lineage: Eukaryota > Viridiplantae > Streptophyta > Magnoliopsida > Caryophyllales > Caryophyllaceae > Agrostemma > Agrostemma githago. The sequence goes on from OY288246.1 coordinate 72,471,264, forward strand.
GCATCCAATGGAGGTCAATTGATCAAACAGGAAGAAAGGAATGTGGGTGACTCTAGTTTTAAGGCATACCTGCTGTACCTGAAAACTGGCAAGAGCTATCTATACCTACTATGTGCTGTCATTTTTCAACTGATTTTTGTCGTAGGTCAGATAGCACAGAATTACTGGATGGCTTCAAATGTTGATAACCCCAATATCAGTGCACCAAAATTAATTGTGGTTTACCTCAGTATAGGAATTTGCTCTACATTATTTGTCCCGTTCAGATCTCTTGCAGTGTACCTACTAGGAATGAGATCCTCGAAATCTTTATTTTCTGGGCTACTGAACTCTCTTTTTCGAGCCCCGATGTCTTTCTATGATTCCACACCTCTTGGAAGGATACTAAGTCGGGTGAGTATAAGTTATCATAAGTTCCACAACTCTCATGTACAAAATACAAGTTGCATTGGTCCGAATTCTGAGCACTCATAATGGTTTTCTGTGAATTCTGCAGGTCACTTCAGATTTGAACATTGCTGATCTTGATGTCCCTTTCAACATTTTGTGCATACTTTCCCCCACTATGGTCACGTATGCAAATCTAGGATTCTTGGCTTGCATTACTCCGCAAGTTTTGTTTGTCTATATACCGGTCTTTTACATGATAATATGTCTGCAGGTAAGTGATTTTTTTTCATTAACAGTCAGTCTCCTTTCTGAGGTTGATCAATTGATAGTCTCAGGTTTTCTTTTCTTCATTGACAGAGATACTACCTAGCAACTGCAACGGAAATAATGAGAATCCAAGGTACAACAAAGTCTCAAGTTGCAAACCATTTGGCAGAATCTATTTCTGGGGCTATGACAATAAGAGCTTTCCAGGAGGAAGATCGGTTCTTTTCCAAGAATCTAAAACTCGTAGACAGAAATGCAAGCCCTTTCTTGCACAATTTTGCAGCTAGTGAATGGCTTATTCAGAGGGTAGAGACCCTCAATGCCATTGTACTTTCATCAATTGCCCTGTGCATGGTTTTGCTGCCTCCCTCGACTATTAGTTCTGGTAAATCCTCCCGGCACTTGCTTCTTGACCTGCGAATTTCCCTCCGGCGATAATTCGAACATATGAAATTATGCAGGATTTGTTGGCATGGCCTTAGCATATGGACTTTCATTAAACAACACCATGGTTTTTGCAATCCAATACCAATGCATTTTGGCGAATAATATAGTTTCTGTTGAGAGGCTGAATCAGTACATGCATTTACCCAGTGAAGCTCCTGAAGTCATTGAAGATAGAAGGCCACCCCAGAACTGGCCAACTGTCGGCAAAGTGGAGATACGTGATCTGCAGGTAACAGTTTGGGCAATTGAACGACTCGAGTGTTGAGTCACATTTTGATTGACATAGAAAGATTTGAAACTAAGACATCTGATGTATGATACAGATACGATACAGGGAAGGTGCACCGCTTGTTCTTCGAGGAATCAGTTGCACGTTTGAAGGCGGAGACAGAATAGGGATTGTAGGTAGGACTGGTAGCGGGAAGACTACCTTAATAGGGGCCTTGTTTCGTTTAGTGGAACCCACTCAGGGAAAAATAGTTGTCGATGGGATTGATATATCTCAAATAGGTCTTCATGACCTTAGGTCGCGATTTGGTATCATCCCTCAAGATCCTACTCTCTTCAATGGCACCGTTAGATTTAACTTGGATCCATTATGCCAGCACACCGATGAAGAAATATGGGAGGTAATTTCCAGTACTTCTAACAATGGTTAGACTATAAGCATTCCTTCACATAATGAAGCAGTGAGGGCAAGAACTGATGTTTATTTCTTCCCTGTGAAAGGTTCTTAGCAAATGTCAGCTGAAAGAATCAGTCCAAGAGAAATTTCAGGGGTTAGATTCTGCAGGTAAATCGTTTATTTTTTACTTCCACTTCTCAGAATGACAATAAGAACTTACTCCGTATTATTTATTACAGTTAGCACAAAGATGTTTACAACACAACCGAAGTTAGCTAATATTTTTTTAAAAAAAACATCATGTCAGTTGTGGAGGAGGGATCAAATTGGAGCATGGGACAAAGACAACTATTCTGTCTAGGCCGCGCTTTGCTGAGGAGAAGCAGAGTGCTGGTGCTTGATGAAGCTACTGCGTCAGTTGATAATGCAACTGACATGATCCTGCAGAAAACGATTAGGACAGAATTTCGCGACTGCACTGTAATCACTGTTGCCCACAGGATTCCGACTGTCATGGATAGCACGAAGGTTCTTGCCATAAGCGATGGTGAGACATTAAACATTTTCTGAATGCCTTGTCAACTTAGCATTACAGTAAATAGAGTGTTGAATAACGCGATGCCAATTTGTTGCAGGGAAACTGGTGGAGTATGATGAGCCAATAAAGTTAATGAACATGGAAGGTTCTCTATTTGGCCAACTTGTTAATGAATATTGGTCTCACATCAATTCTGCAGAGCTTCAATGAAGAAAGTTCGAACGAGTTAGAAGATTCAAGAGGACAATCCCCATCCCACCTCTGATAATAGTGTTGCTTATGAACTGTGATGGGAAAATTTTGATGTCAATGTTACTCCATATCTAAAAAGAGCCAAGATCAAATGATAATAAATTAGTACATTCCATGAAAGTTTGATTTTACTTGTATGGTTTGTGTAAATACATGGGAGATTGTGTTTCAACTGATAAAATGGTAAACCAGTGTCTTAGTCATTTGTTTACCTTTTGTTAACATATTCCTCACAAATAATATAAAATGACAACAATAATACCGATGCTTTTTAGGTGCGTACGGTTCAAAATAAACACATTTAAAAGTCATTAGACTATCTTTCTAACCACGTTGTAATAATACGAAAAGATTCAATATACATCCAAATCTAAAATCCTCGAGAGTTTTTTTAACAACCAATAGTCATTTTATGCCATACAGGTCCTTTATAAATATCCAGCAAAATATCTCACAATTATCGAAAAATCACCTGAAACAGGAGATTTTAAAGGTTATTATCCATGTTTTTCGGCCTAATTTGGTCCGAAATTAAATGTCTTCAAATTCGGACAATAGCTACCCAATACATTGTAGAAACGTCGAAGAGTAACAGAAGATACGTACGCTTCTAAATGAACACATTTAGAAGTCATTAGATTATATTTCTAGTCACGTTGAAATAAGGTGAAAAGATTCAATATATACTCGAATCTAAATGCCTTACGAGTTTTTTGAACAATCGATAGTCATTTAATGTCCTACAGCCCCTCTATAAATATCCAACAAAATATCTCACAATTTTCGAAAAATCACTTTAAATGAAAACTTTTAAAGGTTATTATTCACGTTTTTTGGCTTAACTTGGTCCGAAATTAAATGCTTTCAAATTAAGATAGTAGTTACCCCACACATTGTAGAAATGTCGGAAAGTAAAATAAGTTGCGTGCGGTTCTAAATGAACACATTTAAAAGTCATTAAACTACCTGTCTAGTCATGTTGGGATTAGGCAAAAAAAATCAATATATACTCGAATCTAAATACTTTTACAGTTTTTTTAACAATCGACAGTCATTTTATTTCATGGGTGTTGCTCTTCGCAGTACGCATTTTACTCGACGCAGTACCGTTTTTCCTATTTTGCCTTCTCATTTCCCCTCCCTCAAATTCATCCTTTTGTTTTTCCTCTCTTTTCTTTCTCTCTTCTCCATGTCTACCTTACTTAACGTAGTACATTTATTTTTTTTACTTTTACCCAATACATTTATTTTTTTTACTTTTACGCAGTACATTTATTTTAAAATTTCATGAAGTTGAATAAAATATTTTTTAAAAATTTATTAACGCAGTACGTTTCTTTTATCACGAAATACACATGTTTTTTTTTCAATTTTGACACAATACATTTTTTTTTCAACTTTGACGCAGTATATACTCAGTTCATAACTGTACTACACTATCCGATTGCATACTTCCAATTTAATACCCAATATTAAGTATTAAATCCAAGAATTGAGTTTCTAAACCAAAAAAATTGAAAATATAATGTTTGCTAGAAAAATTCATTTGTATTCGGCCACAACTTTAAATTTATGTTTAAAGTCATGCGAGACATCCGAACCAAAATAAAAAAGACTCCGTAAAAAAGAAGAACAAGGTCGTACGTAAGTTAATTAATGGTTGAAAATCGATAATTGAAACCAATAATTACTGATAAACAAAAAACAAAAATCATAATTAATGATATATAACCATAAACAAAAAAAATGGATTATTTTGAACTTTGAAACAAAAACCCTAATTTCAATAATCAATGATAACTGATGATTGATACCTGTTTTTCAATCAAAATCTTTCAATAATTAATGATAAACAAAAAACAATAATCATAATTAATGATATATAACAATAAACAAAAAAATCAATTATTTTGAACTTTGAAACAAAAAACCCCAATTTCAATAATTAATGATTGATACCTGTTCTTCAATCAAAATAAATTGAATGAATGTATGCTTAGATTTGGAGGTAGTTAATAATAATTGAAAAAGAAGAAGATGATTTTTAGGGTTAGGGTAGAGAGGGTGGGAGAGTAATAAAATTAGGTTTGTTTTTTTTGATAAAGGCATGCAATGGAAAAATATGGATAAAAAGTACTGCGTCGAGTAAAATGTGTACTGCGAAGAGTAACTCCGTTATTTCATACATGCGCTATTCAAATATCCATCAAAATATTTCACAATTTTCGAAAAACAACTTCAAACGGGCGATTTTGAAGGTTATTATCCACGTTTTCGACCTATTTTGGTCCAAAATTAAATGTCTCCAAATTCGCACAGTAACTACTTCATACATTGTACAAATGTCCGAGAGTAATATCAAGTGTGTACGGTTCGAAATAAACACATTTAAAAGTCATTAGATTATCTTTCTAGCCACGTTGGAATAAGGCGAAAACATTCAATATATACTCGAATCGAGTTTTTTTAACAACCGACAGTCATTTAATGTCATACATGCTCTATCCAAATATCCAACAAAATATTTCATAATTTTCAAAAAAATCACCTTAAACAAGCGATTCTGAAGGTTATTATCCACGTTTTTTGACTTATTTTGGTCAAAAATTAAATGGCTTCAAATTCGCATAATAACTACTTCATATGTTGTACAAATTACCGAGGGTAATAGAAGGTGCGTACGGTTCGAAATACACACATTTGGAAGTCATTAGATTATATTTCTAGCCACGTTGTAATAAAGCGAAAAAAATTCAATATATACTGGAATCAAAATGCGTTAAGTGTTTTTTTAACAATAGACAGTCATTTTATTTCATAATTGCTCTACTAAAAAATCCAGCAAAATATTTCATAATATTCGAAAAATCATATCAAATGGGCGATTTTGAAGGTTATTATCCACGTTTTTCGACCTATTTTGGTCCGAAATTAAATGTCTCCAAATTCGTACAGTAATTACTTCATGCATTGTACAAATGTTCGAGAATAACAGAAAGTACGTGCGGTTCAAAATAAACACATTTAGAACTCATTAGATTATCTTTCTAGCCATGTTGAAATAAGGCGAAAACATTCAATATATACTCGAATTTAAATGTTTTCGAGTTTTTTTAACAACCGATAGTCATTAAATGTCATACACCCTTTATAATTATCCAGCAAAATATCTCACAATTTTTGAAAAATCACCTGAAACGAGAGATTTAAAAGGTTAATATCCACGTTTTTCGGTCTAATTTGGTCCGAAATTAAATTTCTTCAAATTCGCACAGTAGGTACCCCATAGATTTTAGAAATGTCGGATAGTAACAGAAGGTGCGTACGGTTCAAATTGAACACATTTAGAAGTATCAAACTATCTTTCTAACAACATTGGAATGAGGTGAAAAAATTCAATATATACTCAAATCTAAATGCTTTAAGTTTTTTTTTAACAACCGACCATCATTTTATGTCGTACATGCGCTATTCAAATATTCGACAAAAGATCTCACAATTTTCGAAAAATCACCTCAAACGGACGATTTTGAAGGTTTTTTTTTTTTTTTTTTGATGAAGGGTAAGTATATTAATAAAGAATGTGTATCGTTACAAACGTAACCAAATGACTACATCAATTTATGTAGCCATCTAGCATCCTTATGCCTAATTGGATATTTCAACTTACACCTTATTCTATTTCTAACATCATTGATAATGAGTTGAGCCGTAACCTGAGGTAAAGAGACAACACCTTCTAATCTACACACATTCCGACGTCTCCAAATGTGATAAATCAAAGCGTTGACCAAAGCACGTAAGATATTACATTGGAGTTTCGAGCCCCTCAGTTTCGTTGCCCATACTAATCCATCTGTACTTGGTAACCTTTTCATGATCCAATCTCCCAAGTGGACCAAAACCTTCCTACTCCATTCACAACCGAAAAACAAATGATCAATGTTCTCCGGATGGGCCTCGCACAAGAAGCACGAGTCCGAAGTAGCGACCCCATATCTCATGAGCTTCACTCTCGTGGTCAAAGCCCCCCGATACACAAGCAATGCAATGAAGCTATGCTTAGGATCACTCCAATTACTCCACGAAACAACCGGTCTATGCCCCCTCAGTTCCTCGTACGCCCTAGATATCGAATATCGTGCCTCCGAGCCATGCCATTTTCCATTCACGAACATGTGTTTTATCTTCTCTTTTGCCTGACATATCCTCCTCCACGTCCATGTGACATCAACATGAGGCTGATAATCAGTCCAGGACGAACCTTTCAGATACACACTATTCACCCATCTAACCCATAACCGGTCCGGTTGATCAAACACCCAAGATGCCAATTTCGCCACCGCCGCCTCATTCCAAGTCGACAACTCTCTCACCCCCAGCCCGCCTTCGGATTTCGGATAACATAGCTTCTCCCAGCTCACAAGAGCCCGGGTTGAGCCCTCCACACCACCCTCCCAAAGGAAATTACGACACAGAGAACCAATTCGAGCCATAATAAAATTCGAGATAATGAAAACCATGGCCCAGTAATTGTGAAGCTGGGACAACACAGACTGAACCAAAGTCAATCTACCCGCATAGGACAACTTACGCGCCCCGATACTCGTCACTCTCGCCACGATTCGGGCCAGCAACGTCTCGCAGTCAACCTTGCCTAATTTGGTACTCTGGATTTTGAAGGTTATTATCCACGTTTTTCGGCGTAATTTGGTCCAAAATTAAATGTTTTCAAATTCGCACAGTAACTACCCTATATATTGTACAAATTTCCGAGAGTAACAGAAGGCGCGTATGGTTCGAAATACATACGTTTAGAAGTCATTAGATTATATTTTAATTAGCCACGTTGGAATAAGGAGAAAAACTTCAATATATACACGAATCTAAATGCTTTAAGTGTTTTTTTAACAACAGACCGTCATTTTATTTCAAACATGCTCTACTAAAAAATCCAGCAAAATATTTCACAATTTTTGAAAAATCACCTCAAACGGACAATTTTGAAGGTTATTATCCACGTTTTTTGACTTATTTTGGTCCGAAATTAAATGTCTCCAAATTCGCACGGTAACTACTTCATACATTGTACAAATGTCCGAGAGTAACATCAAGTGCGTAGGGTTCGAAATAAACATATTTAAAGTCACTGGATTATCTTTCTAGCCACGTTGAAATAAGGCAAAAACATTCAATATATACTCGAATCTAAATGCTGTCGAGTTTTTTTGACAACCGACGGTCATTTACTGTCATAAAGGCCCAATCCAATTATCTAGCAAAATATTTCACAATTTTTGAAAAATCATCTCAAACGAGCGATTTTGAAGGTTATTATCCACGTTTTCCGACCTATTTTGGTCATATTAAATGTCTCCAAATTCGCATAGTAACTACTTCATACATGGTACAAATGTCCGGGAATAACATCAAGTGCATGCGTACGGTTCAAAATAATCACATTTAAAAGTCATTAGATTATCTTTCTAGCCACGTTGCAATAAGGCGAAAACATTCAATATATATACTCGAATCTAAATGCTTTCGAGTTTTTTTAACAACCAACAGTCATTTAATGTCATACATGCCCTTTATAATTATCCAGCAAAATATCTCATAATTTTCGAAAAATCACCTGAAACAAGAGATTTGAAAGGTTATTATCCACGTTTTTCGGTTCAAATTACTCCGAAATTAAATGACTTCAAATTCGCACAGTATCTACCTCATACATTTTAGAAATGTTGGAGAGTAACAGAAGGTGCGTACGGTTCGAAATGAACACATTTAGAAGTCATTAGACTATCTTTCTAACAACATTGGAATAAGGGAAAAAATTTAATATATATCCTAATCTAAATGCCTTAAGTGTTTTTTTAATAACCGACCATCATTTTCTGTCATACATGCACTATTCAAATATTCGACAAAATTTCTCACAATTTTTTAAAAATCACCTCAAATGGCCAATTTTAAAGGTTATTATCCACGTTTTTTGGCTTAATTTGGTCCAAAATGAAATGTCTTCAAATTCGCACAGTACATACCTCATACGTTGTACAAATTTTCGAGAGTAACATAAGGCGCATACGGTTAAAAAAGAACACATTTAGAAGTCATTAGATTAAATTTTAGCCACGTTGGAATAAGGCGAAAACATTCAATATGTATCGAATCTAAATGCTTTCGAGATTTTTTAACAACCGACCGTCACTTAATGTCATACATGCCCTTTATAATTATCCAGCAAAATTTCTCACAATTTTTGAAAAATCACCTCAAATGGGCAATTTTGAAGGTTATTATCTACGTTTTTCGGTCTAATTTGGTCCATAGTTAAATGTCTTCAAATTCGGACAGTAACTAACCCATACATTGTACAAATTTCCGAGAGTAACAGAAGGCACGTACTGTTCGAAATAAACACATTTAGAAGTCATTAGATTATATTTTAGCCACATTGGAATAAGGCAAAAAAAATCAATATATACTCGAATCTAAATGCTTTAAGTGTTTTTTTAACAACAGACGATCATTTTATTTCATACATGCTCTACTAAAAAAATTCAGCAAATATTTCACAATTTTTGAAAAATCACCTCAAACGGACGATTTTCAAGGTTATTATCCACGTTTCGACCTATTTTGGTCAGAAATTAAATTTCTCCAAATTCGCACAGTAATTACCTCATACATTGTACAAATGTCCGAGAGTAACATCAAGGGCGTACGGTTCAAAATAAACACATTTAAAAGTCATTTGATTATGTTTCTAGCCACGTTGGAATAAGACGAAAACATTCAATATATACTCGAATCTAAATGCTTTCGAGTTTTTTTTAACAACTGACAGTCATATAATGTCATAAAGGCCCTATCCAATTATCCATCATAATATCTCACAATTTTCGAAAAATCACCTGAAACGGTCGATTTTGAAGGTTACTATTATCCACGTTTTTCGACCTATTTTGGTCCTAAATTAAATATCTCCGAATTCGCACAATAACTACTTCATACATTTTATAAATGTCCGAGAATAACAAAAAATGCGTACTGTTCGAAATAACACATTTAGAAGTCGTTAGATTATCATTCTAACCACGTTGAAATGAGGCGAAAACATTCAATATATACTCGAATCTAAATGCTTTCGAGTTTTTTGAACAACTGACAATCACTTAATGTCATACAGGCTCTACCTATATATCCAGCAAAATATTTCATAATTTTCGAAAAATCACTTAAACAGACGATTTTGAAGGTTATTATCCACATTTTTTGACTTATTTTGGTCAAAAGTTAAATGTCTTCAAATTTGCACAATAATTACTTCATACGTTCTACAAATTATCGAGAGTAATAGAAGGTGCGTACGGTTCGAAATAAACACATTTAGAAGTCATTAGATTATATTTCCAGCCACGTTGGAAAAAGGCGAAAATAATTAAAAATATATACTTGAATCAAAATGCTTTAAGTGTTATTTTAACAATAGACAACCATTTTATTTCATACCTGCTCTACTAAAAAATCAAGCAAAATATTTCACAATTTTGAAAAATCATCTTAAACGAGCGATTTTGAAGGTTATTATTCACGGTTTTCGACCTATTTTGGTCCAAAATTAAATGTCTCCAAATTCGTACAGTAACTACTTCATACATTGTACAATTGTCCGAGAATAATAGAAAGTGCGTACGGTTCGTAATAAACACATTTAGAAGTCATTAAATTATTTTTCTAGCATCGTTGAAGTAAGGCGAAAACATTCAATATATACTCGAATCTAAATGCTTTTGAGTTTTTTAACAACCGACAGTCATTTAATATCATAAAGCCTTGTCCAATTATCCATCAAAATATCTCACAATTTTCGAAAAATCATCTGAAACGGTCAATTTTGAAAGTTATTATTATCCACGTTTTTTGACTTGTTTTGGTCCGAAATTAAATATCCCCGAATTCACACTTTAACTACTCCATACATTGTACAAATGTCCAAGAATAACAGAAAGTGCGTACGATTTGAAATAAACACATTTAAAAGTTATTAGATTACCTTTCTAGCCACGTTGGAATAAGGCGAAAACATTCAATATATATTTCAATCTAAATGCTTTCGAGTTTTTTTAAAACCAACAGTCATTTAATGTCATAAACGCCCTATCCAATTATCCATCAAAATATCTCACAATTTTCAAAAAATCACCTGAAACGGCCATTTTTGAAAGTTATTATCCACGTTTTTTGACTTGTTTTGGTCCAAAATTAAATGTCTCCGAATTCACACTGTAACTACTTTATACATTGTACAAATCTCCGAGAATAACAGAAAGTGCGTACGATTCGAAATAAACACCTTTAGAAGTCACTAAATTATCTTGCTAACCACGTTGGAATCAGGCAAAAACATTCAATATATACTCGAGTTTAAATGCTTTCGAGTTTTTTAACAATCATTTAATGTTATAAAGGCTCTATCCAATTATCCATCAAAATATCTCACAATTTTCGAAAAATCACCTGAAACGGTTAAATTTTGAAGGTTATTATCCACGTTTTTCAACCAATTTTGATCCGAAATTAAATATCTCCGAATTAGCACAATAATTACTTTATACATTGTATAAATGTCCAAGAATAACAGAAAGTGCGTACAGTTCATAATAAACACATTTAGAAGTCATTAAATTATCTTTCTCGCCGCGTTGGAATAAGGCGAAAACATTCAAAATATACTCAAATCTAAATTCTTTCGATTTTTTTTAACAACCGACAGTCATTTAATGTCATACAGGCTCTATCCAAATATCCAGCAAAATATTTCAAAATTTTCAAAAAATCAACTCAAACAGACGATTTTGAAGGTTATTATCCATGTTTTTCGACCTATTTTGGTCCGAAATTAAATGTCTCCAAATTCGTATAGAAACTACTTTATACATTGTACAAATGTCTGATAATAACAAAAAATGCGTACAGTTCAAAATAAACACATTTAGAAGTCATTAAATTACGGAGTATATTTATAACCAATGTTAGAATAAGGCTAAAACATTCAATATATACTCGAATCTAAATGATTTCGAGTTTTTTTAACAACCGACCGTCATTTAATGTCATAAACGCCCTATCCAATTATCCATCAAAACATCTCACGATTTTTGAAAAATAACTTGAAACGGCCAATTTTGAAAGTTATTATCCACGTTTTTAGACCTATTTTGGTCCGAAATTAAATGTCTTGAAATTCTCAATGTAACTACTCTATACATTGTACAAATGTCCGAGAATAACAGAATATGTCTACGGTTTGACACAAACACATTTAAAAGTCATTAGATTATCTTTCTAGTCACCATTGAATAAGGCGAAAATATTCAATATATACTCGAATCTAAATGCTTTTGAGTTTTTTAAACAACCGACCGTCATTTAATGTCATAAAGGCCTTATCCAATTATCCATCAAAATATCTCATAATTTTTGGAAAATCATCTGAAACGGTCGATTTTGAAGGTTATTATCCACGTTTTTCGACCTACTTTGATCCAAAATTAAATGTCTCCACATTTGCACAGTAACTACTTCATTGTACAAATGTTTGAGAGTAACATCAAGTGCATACGATTTGAAATAATATATATATATATATACTCATTTTCAAATACTTTTGAGTTTTTTTAACAACCGACAGTCATTTAATGTCATACAGGCTCTATCCAAATATCCAAAAAAAAATCATAATTTCGAAAAATCACCTTAAACAGGCGATTTTGAAATTTACTATCCAAGTTTTTCGACTTATTTTGGTCAGAAATTAAATGTCTTCAAATTCGCACAGTAACAATTTCATAAATTGTACAAATGCCCGAGAATAACAGAAAGTGCGTACACTTCGAAATAAACACATTTAGAAGTCATTAGATTATCTTTTTAGCAACGTTTGATTAAGGTGAAAACATTCAATATATACTCAAATCTAAATGTTTTCGATTTTTTTTAACAACCGACGATCATTTAATGTCATACAAGCCCCCTGTAAATATATTACAAAATATCTCACAATTTTCGAAAAATCACCTCAAACGGACTTCTTGAAGGTTATTATCCACGTTTTTGGGCATAATTTGATCCAAAATTAATGTCTTCAAATTCACACACTAACTAGCCCATACGTTGTACTCTCTCCGTATCTATATGTTCGTCCACTTTGTTTAATACATTGGTGGAGTATTATATTGAAAGTGGACGAACATATAGATACGGAGGTAGTATTAATTTTCGAGAGTAACAGAAGGTGCATAATGTTCGAAATAACCACATTTTGAAGTCATTAGATTATATTTTAGACAAGTCGAAATAAGGCGAAAAAATTCAACATATACTCGAATCTAAATGCTTTAACTGTTTTTTAACAATACGCAGTCATTTTATTTCATACATGCTCTACTAAAAAATCCAGCAAAATATTTCACAATTTTTGAAAAATTGTCTCAAACGGACGATTTTAAAGGTTATTATCCATGTTCTTCGACCTATTTTGGACTGAAATTAAATGTTTCCAAATTCACAAAGTAACAAATTCATACATTGTACAAATGTCCGGGAGTAACATCAAGTGCGTACGATTCGAAATAATCACATTTAAAAGTCATTAGATTATCTTTCTAGCCACGTTGGAATAAGGCAAAAGTATTCAATATATACTCGAATCAAAATGCTTTTGAGTTTTTTAACAACCAAGGGTCATTTAATGTCATAAAGGCCTTATCCAATTATCCAGCAAAATATCTCACAATTTTCGAAAAACCACCTGAAACGGGAGTTCAAAAGCTCCTTATCCCCATTTTTCGGCAAAATTTGGTCCAACATTAAATCTCTTCAAATTCGCACAGTAACTACCCCGTACGTTGTACAAATTTCAGATTGTAACAGAAGGTGTGTACGCTTCAAATACACACATTTTGAAGTCATTAGATTATATTTTAACCATATTGAAATAAGGTGAAAAAAATTAATATATACTCGAATCAAAATGTTTTAAGTGTTTTTTTAACAATACACGGCCCATTAAAAAATCCAACAAATATTTCACAATTTTCAAAAAATCATTTCAAACGGACGATTTTAATGGTTAGTATCTACATTTTTCGACCTATTTTGGTCCAAAATTAATTGTCTTCAAATTCGCAGAGTAACTACTTCATACAATGTCCGAGAGTAACAGAAAGTATGTACAGTTCGAAATACACACATTTAGAAGTCATTAGATTATCTTTCTAACCACGTGGTAACAAGGATAAGACTTTCAATATATATTCAAATCTAAATGCTTTCAAAAAATTTTAACAATTGACAGTCATTTGATATCATAAAGACCTTATTCAATTATTAAGCAAAATATCTCATAATTTTTGAAAAATCACCAGAAACGAAAGATTTAAAATGTTATTATCCACGTTTTTCCGTTTAATTTGGTACAAAATTAAATGTCCCCAAATTCACAAAGTAGCTACCTCATACATGGTAGAATTGTCGGAAAGTAACAGAAGGTTCATACAGTTCTAGTCATGTTAAGATAAGGCAAAAAAATCAATATATACTCGAATCTAAATTATTTAAATGTTTTTTTAACAATCGACAGACATTCTTTTTCATACATGACCTATTCAAATATCCAGCAAAATATTTCACAATTTCGAAAATTCACCTCCACGATTTTGAAGGTTATTATCCTTGTTTTTCGACCTACTTTGGTCCGAAATTAAATGACTCCAAATTTGCACAGAAATTACTTCATACATTGTACAAATGTCCGAGAGTAACATCAAGTGCGTACGATTCGAAATAAACACATTAGAAGTCTTTAGATTATCTTTTTTGCCGCGTTGGAGTAAGGCGAAAACATTCAATATATACTCAATTCTAAATAATTTCGAGTTTTTTTAACGACCGATACTCATTTAATGTCATACAGGCCCTATCCAAATAAAGAAGCAAAATTTTCATAATTTTCGAAAAATTTATTTTGAAGATTATTATCAACGTTTTTCGATCTAATGTGGTCCGAAATTAAAGAATAAATCACTAATAACTCACCTTTATGTTCCGTATTTTAGAGATTACCCCCAAAAAGTTTTTCGTCAAATTTTACCCCCTTAGAGTTTTCCAAAAATTAGAATTTACTCCCCGACCCCCTTCTATCCTCTTTCCGGCAACTTATGCTTGTTTTCTTCCAGATTTGCCCCTCTCCTTAGTAACACACTCTTTCCCTCAAACACACATTCCCCTCCCAAAACCCCCAAATTCCCCCAAATCAAGAACCCTAAACCTAATTAAGCAAATTAATGAGAAATCGAAGACGACGTCATTTGCAATCAATCGACCCAATTCGACAGGTAATTTCTCCTTTCCTCTTGCTATATCAATTTGTTTTCGCAATTAGGATTTTTTCTAACAAATCTCGAATTTCTGGGTTCATTAAAAACCATTCCCAATTTCCGGGTTTATATTTAGGTTTAGGGTTGTTTTCAATGATAGTGATTCGAATTTCTGGGTTCATTAAAAACCATTCCCAATTTCTGGGTTTATATTTCTTTCATGACACAACCGGACATTAGTGTTCAATTCTGAATGTGCACAATAAACACAACTGAAATAATGTTCAATTGAACCAGGACATAAAAACAAGTGCCCCCAAACAATAAACAATAGTGTTCAATTGAATTTCGAACCATAAACCCTAATTGCGAGTTTAAACCAAGAAATTTCAATTTGAATGTGCAAAACAGAAACCAAAATTGAAAATAGCAAGAAGAAGAGAAATTACCTGTCGAATTGGGTCGATTGATTGCAAATGATTTGTCGTCTTCGATTTCTCGCCAATTTGGTCAATTAGGGTTAGGGTTCTTGATTTGGAGGAATTTGAGGGTTTTGGGAGATGAATGTGTGTTTGAGTGAGGTAAAGTGAGGAGAGAGTGTGTTACTAAGGGGAGGGGCAAATCTAGAAGAAAACAAGCATAAGTCGCCGGAAAGAGGAGAGAAGGGGGTCGGAGGTAAATTCTAATTTTTGGAAAACTTTTAAGTGGGTAAAATTTGACGAAAACTTTTTTGGGGATAATCTCTAAAATACGGAACATAAAAGGGGTTATTAGTAATTTACTCAAAATTAAATGTCTCAAAATTCACACAGTAACTACTCCATATGTTTTACACATTTTTGAGAGTTACAAAAGGTACATACGATTTGAAGTAAACACATTTGCAAGTCATTTCATTATATTTCTAGCCACGTTGAAGTAACGTGAAAAAATAAATCTAATAAATCTCATATAAATAGAAATAGTTCGAGGTCAAAGTAAAATAATCAAAATCCTTTCTCGCTCAGCAAAACCCAAAACCAGAATGCACAAACGCAGAATATTAAGCGTAGGAACGACCCAAAACAAAAGGACATCAGCAAAACTGAGTAAATAGTAGTACTGTATAGTATAATAGTAGTACCTTGTATGTGAGAGGTCTCACGATAAATTTATCGTGAGACCGTCTCATACAAGAATTTGTGTAAAAATAATTTATAGGAAACTGAAATCATAGTTAAAAGTTACCATTTTGATATGTAAAACCAATAGTCAAAATCAAATCAACTAAAATATATTTTCATCATCGGTGTGTAAGGTCCTACCCTTGCACGGTCTAGAGGTATCACATGTGCTTAGCTAAACTTATAATAGTGCACACCACTACATTTGGACAGCAGCAAAATGAGGCTGTCAAGGGAGAAAGTCTAACCACATAGTAAGTGCGAGTCAAACAAATTCCACTCAAATATAACTTAGGTGACGAAGTCCCAAGGACATCACAAACACACCTTAAACCAACTAGACCAACAAAGTTCCCATAGTCCGCTACAACCGCCAAAACTTGTCAAGACAATACCAATGTGTAACTCTTATCACAAAGTTCAATATACAAATATTACCATCACTATGAAATTTTACCATTAACAAAATAATTCTCAAAATCATTGTAAAAATAAAATTTAAACCAAACATGCTCTTTACTTAAATATGGAAAGAGTAAAATGTCGATACTTCTCGAGACGGGCAATCCAAGCGAAATTAATCCAGAAATTCTTTCTCCTTGAACCCAGAAACTATAAATAATACTCTATAAATGATTCAATAACTTAATCTCTCCGACTAATGAATATTAAAAGACTTTAACTTATTACATCGAATGACTATCATCCCGAAACACCTTCCACATAACTAACGCATCCTCGATTTACTTTCTAAACCAAAATTAAAAGCTTAATCTTCCCACTAATAAATTCATGCTTAGGTCTCGATTATCCTTACTAATATAACGACCCTCATCATTATAACAACTTTATGAACCAAGCATTTTCTTCCAAACCAAAACAGTAGCCAAATATAACCTCATACAACTTGATACCATCCGAATTCCTACACAAATGCATCAAACATGCCTCCACTAACCAATACTAATCATAAAGTAATCACAAGCTAAATAATCCAACAAGTTATGACATCAATTACATTCCCACACTCCGTTACGTCTCACTACAATAACCAACAACCAATTTCAACCTAAAACACCCCTTAGCCATAAATAACACTATAATTAGGCACCCACAAGTAATTAGGCAAAAGTAAGATTTACCCTCAGCCAACAACATGGACAAATTACTAACACCCAACGACATCATTATAATCTCTTGCCAAGATAATAGTCGACAATCCTAATCGACGATAGAATCACTCTCAAATAATATTCAAACACCCATAAATTTGAGTCAAATTCAGTAACTTATAAGGCCTACTCACAAAACCCGGTATATATATTAAAAGAAAAACGAATAAAAAGATCCTTAATAAAATCAACACTTACCGTTTATATAGTATGCAAGAGGAAGGAACGATGATCGGATTGTAGGAAATATGGAGTAGAAAACAGAGGCAACAGAGGGGGAAGAGTAGTAGTCGTGCATGCGGCACAAGGATGAAAGAAAGAAGGGGTAGGGTACGTAGATAGGGTTTAAAGAGTTTTTCTTAAAAAAATTTATTTATTATGTATGTTGGACTCGGAGTCCAACCTGAAATCAAGTTGGTTTATAAATAAAGTTCCACTTTCAAAATAGTACAAAATCGATTTATTTTAAGAAGAGGCCCCAAAGTACTTTAAATTTTATAAGGTAATGATATCGAAAATAATTTTCCAACATAAAACCCCGATTTAAATAAAATAGACAAGTAACGTCTTCTAAATGACTCGAAAAATAACGGGATGTTATAGATTTCCCTCCTTAAAACAAAACTTCGTCCTTGAAGTTTAAACTTGTCCTCGTAATAAAGTCTCACAAAAAGAAAAATGTTTACTCCACATATCCAAAAGTCAACCAATACAACTCATAACTTTTAAGATATCTCACATTTCTAAGTTTTCCAAATTTCAAAAGTACTTTATTCCTCAAATCCTAAAGTAACCAAACTTCATAACCACCTGATTCTCCAAATTCCAAAAGGACCTAATTCCTTAAATTTCAAAGTAACCAAAACTTCACAACCACCTAATTCCACAAGATACTACCAAGGTTCGAAACAACCAAGATTCTCAATCATATCTCTCTAAGGTAGAAGTATTGTTAAGAAAGTTAGGATTATGCCGGACAAAATAATTAAATTATTTCAAAATTTCACAAGTTCATCCATTTTTTTCGCGTGTGCGCAATGCACAAAATCAATCAATCTGTACATGCATTGAGCACAACCAAACCATCAATATGTACGTAGAGCACACACAACAAACCATCAATATGTGCATTGAGCACAAACAACCCACCAATATATGCATTGAGCACAAATAAATCACCAATATGTGTAAACAAGTCCATTTAAATTAATAATGAATAACTAATGTCTTTTTGCTAATTAAGCACCAACAATAACCAAAATATTCATATTTGTAACCAATAAATAATACTCCGCAAATAACATGAAACCACCCAAGAACAAGGATAATTCAATAGAAAAGAAGTAGTTATGCATATTCCCATTCTCTTAAAATAAAGCTTCGTCCATGAAGCACGAAAATTACATGCAAAAAGATGAGGGTATGTCTCTCATGGTTGACTCAACATTCCAAATATCCTCCTTCACATTGTTATTGTTCCACAAAACTTTAACCATTCTTGTTTCACCTCTACGGGTTTTACGCAATTCACTATCCTAAATCTGAAGATCTATTCATAAGCCTAAGTCTCATCAAGTTCAATGGTTTTTGAGTCTAACACATGTGATGGGTCACTAATGTATTCCCTTAGTTGGGAAACATGGAACACCTTATGCACTCGTTCTAGATCAGTTGGTAAATCAAGTCGATAAGCCACCTCGACAATACGCTCCAAAATTTCATACGGTTCCAATAAACTTTGGGCCCAACTTGCCCTCACCAAACCACATATTCTACATGTCTGAGTTTTATCATGTATAATCCTAACATGCTCAACCATTTCAATTATCACATGAGACCCTAGATCCACATTCTCACTAATATCACCCCAACACATTGGACTCATACACTTGCGTTTGTACAACACCTCAAATGGTGTCATTTGAATTGTAGCCTGGTAACTGTTATTATATGAGAGCTCAATAAGATCTAACTTATCCTCATAACCTCCTTAAAATTGTAAGGCACAAGCTTGCAACGTGTCCTCAAGTGTTTGGTTTGTCCTTTTAGTTTGCCATCAGTAGCTAAATGAAATGGTGTCCTCATCTTGAGCTTCGTTCCCAATGCGGTCTAAAGTTTCTCCCAAATATTGAAACAAATCCGTCACCCTTATCTGATACAATATCCTTTGGATCTCCATAAAGTCTTACCACATGATGTATATAAGCACTAGCAAGTTGCTTCTTTTTACATGTATCTTTCATTGGAATAAAATGTGTACTCTTAGTGAGTCCATCAATTATAACCCAAATCATACTATTATTTTTCTGCGACCTTGGTAAACCAGCTTTAAAATCCATAAAGATTGAACTCCACTTGCACTCGAGAACTTCTAAAGGTGGTAGTTTTCACTGAGGTTTCCTATGTTCGCTCTATACTTTTTGACATAACCGTTATTGAACTACAAAATATACTATTTGTTTCTTCATACTATGCCACCAAAATCCTAATTTCGAGTCCGCATATATTATTTCACCTCCTGGATGAACAGTACAATGTTGCTTGGACCTCATTCATTATTCTTTCCTTTGTTTCCTTGTGATTAGGTATACCAACTCTATCTTAAAACTTAATCACTCCACTCTTATCGCACATGAACAAAGCAGCCTCGTTCACCAACTTATTATCCGACAAAATTTATCACCGCCTTGCAACTCTCTCATAACACTCCTCAATTCACTCTCAACATATAACACACTAGACGGGATTCCTGGGTCAATCATTTGGATCACAAAGTTGACAAACTCTTCTCTCAGGTTCTCACGTTGTATCACTAAGTGACACCTCTATTACATGGAAACAAATTTCTACTTAAGGCATCGGCCACCACATTGGCTATAACAGTCCTTAATTTTCGCAACCAAAATAATAAACTAAAATAAGAAAAATCAAAGCTCTTACTCCGCACACACCATCACCCACAAACATAATGCCAAGAGAAATTTTATCACCCACAAACGTAAGGATATTAGCAATATCCCAACCTGACTTATAAACAAAACACAATAACACTACTCGCGTTCCAGTCCCGGACCCGACGTGCCCTCACACTCTCCTCCATATAATCTCTATAAAACACGTGTCTAGTGAGACCGTGAAGAGAATCCAACAACCCATCATTAGGACATCCTTATTCACCATCAACTCGACTCAAAACCAATCTCACGCTTGTCCTGACCCGAATCCAAATATCAACAAACATGACACTCCTCTCCGCCACTAATTGACAACTAGCACAATAGAATCACCCCAAACAATAATTCTACATCACCCTTAAATTTTGAACTTGACTAATTAAAAATATATATAAAAAAACAAGTAAAGATCTTCAAAATTTTGACACTTACAGTTCATAAAATCAGGTAGAGGAATGAGAGGCAATCGAACTCATGATCAAGGCTTTGAAGGACGGAGACGATGCAAGTCAAGAGGTGAGTATAAGGTGAAAGGGGGAAAAACAGGAACTTTGGCAAGGTGAGTATTTTGTTTGGGGGAAAAGTAAGGGAAGAGTTTATTAATACTCGTAGATAGGAACGGTGGGGGGTTTTTAGTAGAAATAGGTTTTTAATTCCCCTTTTTTATTCTTGTGTTTGAGTCAAAGTCCAACCCGAAATCAAGTCGGCTTATAAATAACATTTCAATTTTAAAATAGTCCAAAACTGATTTACATTTTTTAAAGCCCAAAAGTATATTATTTAAGAACTTTTCAAACATAAAACCCGATTAAATTAAAATAGAAAAGTAAAAGCTTATAAACAACTCAAAAACTAACGGGGTGTTATAGACTTCCTCCTTAAAACAAAACTTCATTCTCGAAGTTTAAATCTCGTTCTCAAGGTAAAGTCTCAAATTTCTCGTGTATATCCAAAATAAATCATTTAATCCGTATATCCAAATTCCACTAAAACAGACACGTAACCTGTAAGGTATTTCTCATTTCAAAATTCTTCTAATTCCAAAATAGCCTAATTCCTCAAATTCCAAAGTAACAATTTTACAATCATCTAATTCCACAAGATCACCTAATTCCACGAGATACTACCAAAGTTCAAAACCACCAAGATTTTCATCACTCTGAGGCAAAAAAGTCATTAACTAAGCTAGGAGCATGTCGGGAAAAATAATAAAATTATTTCAAAAATTCAAGATTTCACAAGTTCAACCTTTTTTTTTCACTAGTGCGAAATACACAAAATCAATTGATCAATACGTGTTGAGCACAACCAAACCACCAATATGTGTAAACAAGTCAATTTCAAGTAATAACAAATAACCAACGTCATTGTGCTAATTAAACACCAACAATAACCAACATATTCATATTTGTAACCAATAAATGATGAATAACATGAAAATAGTCATGTATATTTTTATCCTCCTTAAAATAAAGCTTCGTCCATGAAGCGCGAAAGATTCCCTTAGACAAAAAGATAAAGGGCATTCTTCTCATATGGCTGACTCAATTTCCTAAGTAGTCTCCTCCACATCACCTCTATGGATTTTACACTTTACTATATATCCAAAATTTGAACATGAGTCTCTTAATAAGACATAGTCTCATCAAGTTCAATGGTTTCTAGGTCTAAAACATGTGATGGATCACTAATGTATTTCCTTAGTTGGGAGACACCCAAAAGGATTTTGTCACTAATCTCAAATTCCACATGTCTACGAGTTTCACCTTTATAACTCTTCTTACGATCTTGAGCCGCTTTCATTCTATCCTGTATAATCCTAACAAGTTCAACTATTCCAGTTATCATCTCAGGCCCTAAAACTATATACTCACTGATATTACTCTAACACACCGAAATCCTACACTTACGTCCGTACAATGCCTCAAATGGTGTCATCTAAACACTTATGTCCGAAATCCTTCTGGTAACTATTATTAAATGGGAACTCAATCAGATCTCACCTATCTTTCCAACCTCCTTGAAATTATAAGTCACAAGCTAGCAACATGTCCTCAAGTATTTGATTTGTCCATACAATTTTGACCATCAATAGTCAATAGCTAGATAAAATGATGCGCTCATCTTAAGCTTGCTTCTCGATGCTGGCTTAAGTTTCTCCCAAAATATTAAAACAAATCTGTATCTCTATCTAATAGAATATCCTTTGGAACTCGATGAAGTTTTACCACATAATGTATATACACATTAGCAAGTTGCTTCCTGTCTAATGTATCTTTCATGAGAATAAAATATGCAATCTTAGTCAGCCTATCAATTACAACACAAATCTTATTATTTACCTTTCTGTGACCTTAGCAACCCAATTATAAAATCCATAAAGATTGAACTCCACTCCACTCCGTAACTTCTAAAGGTTGTAACTTTCCTTGAGATCTCCTGTATTTGCCACAAAATCTGCAATTTGTTTCTTCATACTAGACCACCAAAATCCAAATTCCAAATTCCAAATTCCAAATCTGCATGCATTTTATCACCTCCTAAATGAACAAAATACAGGGATGGACGTGCCTCATTCATTATTCTTTCCTTTATTTCCTTGTGGTTAGGTACGCAAATTCTATCTCAACAGTAAATAAATCCATTCTCATCGAGCTTGACAAAGCGAACTCACTCACCAACCAACTTATCCTAGAAAAATTTATCACCACCTTGTAACTCTAATAAAACTCACTAATTCACTCTCGTAAAATAACACACTATTTGAATCCCAAAGTTCACACACTCTTCCCTCAACTTGTCACGGTTCATCACTAACCGTATTGCATGGGAAAAAAATTACTTAAGGCATCGGCCCCCACATTGGCCTTTGCTTCATGATACTGAATCTCGATCTCATAGTCCTTAATCAACTCCAACCACCTCCTCTATCTCACGATTAGCTTCTAATGGATAAATATATATCTTAAACTTTTGTGATCATAAAAACCTTAAAAGGGTACACCAAACAGATAATGTCTCAAAATTTTCAAGGTCACGACTACGGATACTAACTCTAAATCATAAGTAGGATAATTTTTCCATAAAGGTTCAAGTGCCAAAATGCATAAGTAATCACTCCATTATTCTACTGAAAACACAACCTAATCCTTTCTTAAAATGCATATGTATAAACTTTATAAGCTTAATTTCCATCCGGTAAGGCCATCCCAAAAGCAGTGGTCAAATTTTCCTTTAAGATTCGAAATGATTCCTCACACCCCTCAACCCAATGAATTTTGTGGCTTTCTACACATCTATCTATTTTGGAAAAATCTTTCACAAATCTCCTATAGTAACCAGCTAAACTCAAAAGCTACGAATTTCAGTCACAAATTTTGATCTAGGACACTCCTTAACAACCTTAGCAAGATCTATCGATACTCATCCTTAGATATAATATGCCCCCAAAAATTACTCAAACCAACCAAAAATCACACCTCGAAAATTTAGCAAACACTAGTTTTCTCTCAAGATGCCTAAGACAATTCGTAAATGTTCCTCATGCTCTTCTTTATTCTTTGAATAAATCATTTTGTCATCAATGAATATCACAACAAATTTATATCTAGGTAAGTCCTCAAAGTTCGATTCATCAATCCACAAACAAAGCATGTGCATTAGTCAACCCAAATCGCAGTAAACTCATAATTGCCAAATCTAGTAGAAATTATAGTCTCAGATATATCCTCAAACGTTATCATCAATTGATGGTTCCCAAATCGCAAGTCAATTTTAGAGAAAACAGAGGCTTCCTCCAACTGGTTAAATAAGTCATCAATCCTAGGTAAGGGATATCTATTCTATATAGAAACTTGATTCAATTCCTGATAATCAATACCCAACTTTAAAGTTCCATCCTTCTTTTTCCACAAATAAAACAGGGGCACCCCGAGGCGACCCACTAGGCCTAATATACTCTTTCTCCATCAACTCATCTAGTTGTTTATAAAGTTCTTACATTTCTAAGTGTGTCATATGATATAGTGATTTAGCAGTTGGACCCGTCCGTAGCACTAGGTCGTTTTGAACTCAAACTTCTCTAGCAGGAGGCATTCCCGGTATTTCCTCAGGAAACACATCAACAAACTCACTCACTACTGAAACTTCACTCAACTCGGGATATTCAATACTCAGATCTCTTATATGACACATGATCAGCTAAGCTCCCCTAGATAAATAAGCTATGTCCTATAAGATACTCTCACATTTTTAGGTCCTCTTAAGGAAATTTTACTATGTCCACAATCAATATTAGCCCGATGAGATCCGAGCCAATCCATCCTCAAAATCAGATTAACGTACGGTAATGAGAATTCTATTAAGTCTGCCTTAAAATCATGATCACCAATAAACACAGACACATCCTTATACATCCTTTTACACTTTACTAAGTCCCCAAATGTCATGGCAAAAATCAAAATCCACAATTTCGCTAAGTTTTGTATGCACTTTATCCACAAACATAGTTCACTAGAGTGAGAAGCACCACAATCAACAGAATCTCGACCATATAGTCCTTAATCAACTCCAACAACCTCCTCTTACTCATATTACGCTTCTTCCAAGTGAATATATATTTTACTTTTGTGATCAGAGAAAACCAAACAGAAAATGTCTCCAAATTTTCAAGCCAAAAACTATGGATGTCAACTAAAGCATGAGTAGGGTAATTTCCTTTATAAGGTTTTAAATGCCTAGATGCACAAGCATTCACTCTCTTATCCTACATTAGAACACAACATAATCCATTTTTAGATGCATCTGTATAAAGTTCATAAACTTAATTTCCATTCGGTAAGGCCAACACCGAAGCAGTAGTCAATTTTTCCATTAAAATTTGAAACAATTTCTCACAAGTCATCCCTCATCCCAATGAAATTTTGTGACTTTCCTCATCAGTATTGTCACTCCTTAACAGCTTTAAAATTACGAATTCAGTTACGGATTTCGTTCTAGGTCACTCCTTAACAGCTTTAAAATTAGAAGGATCTACAGACACTTCATCCTTTTACTCCATAATATGCCTTAGAAAAGCTACTTGATCCAACCAAAACTAGGGGTGTTCACCGGTCCAAACCCGGACCGGCTTGACCCGCAGACCGACAACCTAAAAAATCCAAACCCGCGGACCGGACCGGTTAACAAAGAAACCCGGACCGGACCGAACCCTCTTAAAACCGGACCGACCGGCAAAATACACTAAATTTGATTATTTTTTTTAAGTGTGGACCGGACCGGACCGTGGACCGGACCGGACCGCGGACCGGCAACCAAGTTTTTGGAGACCCGCGGACCGGACCGGTATGTAGCCGGTCCGGGTCGGCCAGGTTTGCCGGTCCGGGTCACTTTTCGAACACCCCTAACCAAAACTCACACTTCAAAAAATTTCGCAAACAACTGTTTTTCTCTCAAGTTACCTAAGAACGTTTCTCATGCTCCTCTTAATTCTTGGAGTCGTTGATGTATCTATTTTGGAAAAGTCCTTCACAAATTTCTTATAGTAACCAACTAAACCCAAAAAGCTATGAATCTCAGTCATAGATTTCGTTCTAGGCCACTTCTTAACAACTTTAAAATTAGCAGAACTGACACTCCATCCTTATACTCCATAATATGCCCTAGAAAAGCTACTTGATCCAACCAAAACTCACACTTCAAAAAATTTAGCATACAACTGTTTTTTTCTCAAGTTACCTAAGGTAATCCATAAATATTCCTCATGCTCCTCTTAATTCTTGGAGTAGACCACTATGTTATCAATGAACACCATAATAAGTTTATCTAGGTAAGTCCTAAAAGTCCGGTTCATCAAGTCCATAAACACAACAAGTGCATTAGTCAACCCATAAGGCATCAAATTCTTTCTCCTTGAACCCACAGACTACAAATAATATAAATGATTCAATAACTTGATCTCTCCGACTAATGAAAATTAAACGAATTAACTTATTACCTTCCACAAAATTAACCCATCCTCAATTTACTCTCTAAACCAAAACTAAAAGCTTCATCTTCCCACTAATAAACTCATGTTTAGGACTCGATTATCCTCACTAATATAACCCTCGTCATTATAACAGCTTTATGAACCACCCATTTTATTCCAAACCAAAACAGTAGTCAAATATAACCTCAAGATACCATCCAAATTCCTACACAAATGCACCACACATGCCTCCACTAACCGATACTAAAATCATAAATTAATCACAAAGCTAAATAATCCAACAAGCTATGACAGCAATTGTACACGACTCTAACTCCCCTCAAACGGTTATTGAGTTGTCGAAAGTTGATCTAATATAAGGGCCACGTTTTTTCCTCAAAAAAAAAACTACAATAACCAACACCCAATTTCAACCAAAAACACCCCTTATGCATACATAACACTATCTTAATTAGTCACCCACAAGTAATTAGGCAAAAGTAAGATTACCCTCTGCCAACAACAATCAACTGGAACAAATTACTAACCCCCAACGAGTCGGACATCGTTATAATCTCTTGCCCAGATCAATAGTCGACAATAGAATCACTCTCAAATACTCAATTCATACAACACCCATCAATTTTGAACCAAATTTAGTACTCCACAACGCACAAGACTTACTCACAAAACTTGATTTATTTATATATAAAACGAGTAAAAGATCCTTGATAAACTTGACACTTACCGTTAACATAGTATGCAAAAAGGAAAAGACGACGATCGGAATGTTGGGAATAGGAAACCGAGGGAGGAGCAAGGAACGGTGCGGCGAGAAAAGAAAGAAGGAAATAAGAAAGTGCGATGGGGGAAGGGATGGACACGGTGGGAGAGGGTTCAGGTAGAAATTAGGTTTTACCGTATTTTTTCATTTTTTACGCTATACTCCTTGTTTTGATCGAAATATTTTTTACTTAAAATAAATCATTCCGTTCCATTCAATGTCTTTTATGACTTTACGAGTAGTATTTTAATCAAAAAGAACAATCTTAATTTCAAACCGAATATGTCTTACAAACGATCAAATTGGACAAAACTCACTTTCAGAACTCAGAACAAAGAGTTATGGTCGGTCAAAGTTTATTCGTTTAAAAGCGTTTGATCGAGCATAACTCGTATTACAAGTTTCAAAACTGTACCAAACAAAATCTCAAATCGAAGATTTTGTACACACAATGAGTTCATGAAAAATATCGTACTTTTTTTTAACAAGTATTCATAAATTATCGCAAGTCAAAGTTATTTTGACTAAAAAAAATATTTTATAGAAAATGAAATAATACAAGGGTACCACCTAGAATATTTTTTTTTATTTCTTTGTTTGTGTTTAACCAAAATTTCAACCCGATACCAGGTCGATTTATATGATTAACGCTCAACTTTTAAAAACCAAAATCGCTTTATTAGAAGAAGACCCAAAATACTTTAATTTATTATAACATTGAAAATATTTCTCCAGCTTAAAAACTCAATTTAAATCAAATTGACAAGTAACACCTTATAAATGACTTTGAAAATAATGGGTGTGTTAGGTAAAGTATCCCACCTCATCTTTTAGTTTTACAGTGATAAAAAGTTACAAAATTCTTGAGTCTATGACGAGGAGAGGGGGTTAATGGTGCTGTTTATTTCGTGAAATTATTTTTTGTACTCGAGTCCATCAGGATATGGATCCTTCTTGATACTAGTACAACTATGTATGATTAACATTGAGTAGATCGATCATAACTCGTACCTATCGACTATCGTCTACAACCCGTGGTTGACAGCATTAAACTGCTCTTACTTGATTTTCTGCAATGTGAATCCAAATCTGAATGATGCACGCGGTAGATGTTGTTATGGAATTCACATTGCTGTCTCATATGAACATGTTAAAGTAATAGGTGTCTTCATTGTCCCACAGAAAACATGTGATTCTTACTTATGAAGATGATGGCAGGAAACATCACGACATTTAAACAATAAACAGGAATATAAGAACATTCTACTTCTATTTACATTCTTTAGTAGTTAGTACAGTATACCTACTCCTCATTTCGAAAACTGGGTAGTGTTTAGTTTACTGAATACTTCATTTCTCGCTGCATCTGCTGTGGCGAAATATGGAACTAAAACGAGTTTTGAAGAAGATCATTGTAGGGTAGCTCAAGTATATTTTAAGAAGCGGGTAGGTTTCGAGGTTTGACCGATTCAGTTCAGCACTTGAGCTGATCAGTGGGAAAGCTTGCTGTGAGTTGTTAAAAGCTTTGCAGATAACTTGCTGTCTCTGATTCACACACCGAGATTTCCCCTCTTATTAAATTGTTGTAACTAATTTCAGATTTCTGTAGACTTCAATATGTGGCAGCAATAATAAATGACTTAAATGTGATCTCTGTGACCAATAATTGAACTCTATAATCATTCACCAGTAGTATAAAATGCAGAAACTTCGTGCTTCTTCCACATTCATTCAGCGTCGGCCTTCTGCATATACCGTCCGCCTCCAAATATCACTTAAGATTCACCAGTCACCACAAAGGTTTTTCCTCTTGATGTTCTTACATGTTCAGATGATATATAATTAATTAATTATGGTATGATCAATGTTAATTTTAACTTCTGAAACTTACTTGTTATGTTCACAGTAATGCAGGATTTACAGCACGGCACAGAGCTGCATACTGGTGAATTGAGGATGGATGGTCTATGGAGTCTGTTCTGTGGGAGCTCTGAATGCTCAAATGGCGCATGTACTCCCTGGTTTTTATCGGTCAGTCATCCGAATTCATGTCTCAACCATATTGTAACAGTTATACTTGACGTACTGCTTCTGGCGGTGGTTTTACGTTGCATGATCTGCGCAACTTTGTCTAAGAAGGTTAATACGCGTACGCCTGCTTTGCAAATATGTTCCGCTGTGTATAATGGTCTTTTGGGATCGGTTTACATTGGCTTAGGAATCTGGATTTTCGTAGATAAGTTAGGGATTGATGACCATTCTTTTTCACCAGTACATTGCTGGTTTGTACTTCTCTTTCAAGGACTCACATGCTTATTGGTGGTTTTACCATCTAGCCTCGGAATAAATCAGCTCTCAATAAGCTCCTTAAGAATTCTGTCCATCTTCACTTTCCTGTCTACTGGAATTCTAGCCTCTTTCGCGTTTGCTTCCATAGTTAACCATCAACCAGTAACACTTAAGGTGACTTTAGATATTATGTCTTTCCTAGGAGCGAGTTTGCTCTTATTGAGTACTTACAAAGGATATAAAGGTGAAGTAAGTTACGAGATGGACGATGGAAGTACTCTTTACATGGCTCTTACTAGTGAGGATGACAGTGTCGTCGAAGTTGATTCTGAATTTACTCCGTATTCCACAACGGGTCTGTTCAGTAAGATCACCTTCTGGTGGATGAACCCTCTGATGATATTGGGTAAGAAGAAGACTCTTTCGGACAAGGACATGCCGAAATTACATAAATCTGATGGAGCAGAATCCGGCTACATGAAATTCATGGACCAACTTATCAGACAGAAAGATCACGGAAGATCATTACAGTCTTCGCTTCTCTGGACAATTGTTGCCTGCAATCAAAGTGAGATTCTGATTTCAGGGTTCTTTGCCTTAATTAGTATCCTCGCTCTATCAGCCGGACCTCTACTACTTAGTTCCTTCATTAAGGTTTCCGTGGGCAAAGAAGCTTTCAGGTACGAAGGCTATATTCTGGCCATTTCCCTCTTCGTTTTGAAGATCTTGGAATCTTTGTCACGAAGACAGTGGTACTATCGCAGCAGAGTAGTAGGCGTTAAAGTCAGGATGTTACTTACAACCTTAATTTACAAGAAGCAACTAAGACTATCAAGTGATGCCATGAAAACCCATTCAGGAGGCGAGATAATGAGTTATGTCACTGTCGATGCACACAGAATCGGTGAATTCCCTTTCTGGTTTCATCAGTTTTGGACCACAACCCTCCAAGTCTGCATCGCAATATCAATTTTGATCCGTTTGGTGGGACTTGCAACAATTGCATCTCTGATGGTTCTTATTTTGACTGTGCTTTGTAACATTCCCCTGGCGAAATTACAGCACAAGTTCCAGACTAAGCTGATGGTTTCACAGGATGACCGCCTCAAAGCTTGCTCCGAGGCCCTGGTGAACATGAAGGTACTAAAGTTTTATGCCTGGGAGACTCGCTTCAAGAATACGATAGAAGGATTGAGGAATAAGGAGTACAAGTGGTTGCTAAGAGTGCATATGGGATTACTGGGCAACAGTTTTGTATTTTGGGCATCTCCTATACCGATTTCTGGTGCTACATTCGCGGCTTGTTATTTCCTCGGAGTTCCTCTTGATGCAAGTAATGTTTTCACTTTTATTGCGACATTGCGCCTGTTACAAGACCCTATAACAGCCATTTCAGATCTCATTAATGTAGCAGTTCAAGCAACAGTTGCTTTTACCAGAATTGTCAGGTTTCTTGGGGAATCAGAGCTTGATCTCAGAAAGGGCACTACTAATAATATTAGCAGCGCAGACCATGCCATTCGAATGAAGTCGGTAAATCTTTCATGGGAAGTGAATCAATCAAAGCCTACACTGAGAAGCATCTCTCTAGAAGTTCAACCAGGTGCAAAGATAGCAATATGTGGAGAAGTTAGCTCAGGCAAGTCAACACTGTTAGCAGCGATCCTTGGAGAAGTGCCGTATAAAGAGGGCGGAACTGTAAGCTACTGCATCACTCAGTATTTTCAACTATTGTCTATGTTTACCGAAGATTCTCTGGTTAAGTATTCGTTCATGTTCCTTTCTGTTTTGTTTCACAGGTTGAGGTTAATGGGAGAATAGCTTATGTTTCTCAGACAGCTTGGATCCAGTCGGGCACAATACGTGACAACATACTTTTTGGCTGTGCCATGGATGAGCTTCGGTACCAAGAAACACTTCATAGATGTTCACTGGCAAAGGACCTCGAGCTTCTTCCTTATCGTGACTTGACTGAAATAGGGGATAGAGGGGTTAATCTGAGTGGAGGTCAGAAGCAACGAATACAACTGGCTCGAGCACTTTACCGAGATGCTGACATATATCTTCTCGATGATCCGTTCAGTGCTGTAGATGCACACACTGCAACCAACCTCTTCAAGGTAACTGTCTGATTTTCATTTCCGTCATTGCCAGGTGGATGTACAGTCCTAATGTTCGGTCTAACATGGTGGCAGGAATATGTCATGGAAGCTCTAGCTGAAAAGACTGTATTACTTGTCACACACCAAGTTGATTTTCTTCCTGCATTCCAACGTTGTCTGGTAAACCGCCATTACATACCAGATATTCAAATTTATTGTTGCAATTTCTATGAAAAATTTGATAAAGATGAAGTCTTTTTGCATGTAGCTAATGTCAAATGGAGAAATCCTGCAAGCAGGACATTATACGGAGTTGCTAGCTTCAAGATCAGACTTTTCGGACCTTGTAAACGCACATAAAAAGACTGCAGGTACTGAAACGCTAGCTGAAGTCGGCACATTTGGAAGAGAAACCTGTCCTGATGAAAAGAGCAAGACTTACACCGAGAAACAATTTGAAGAATCTGATGCAGACCAGTTGATCAAACAGGAAGAAAGGAATGTCGGCAATACCGGTCTTGAGTCATACATGATCTACCTGAAAGCTGACAGGAGCTATCTATACCTACTATGTGCTGCCATCTTTCAACTGATTTTTGTCATGGGTCAGATATCACAGAATTATTGGATGGCCTCAAATGTTGATAATCCTGACATCAGTCCACCAAAACTGATAATTGTTTACCTCAGTATAGGAATCTGCTCTATATTATTTGTACCCTTCAGATCTCTCTCAGGGTGCTTATTAGGCATGAATTCATCAAAATACTTATTTTCTGAGCTCCTAAACTCCCTTTTTCGGGCTCCAATGTCATTCTATGACTCTACACCTCTCGGAAGGATACTAAGTCGAGTAAGTACAGTATAATTAATCATTAGTTCCATAGCTCCAATTCACGATACATGCTAGTTTGTCTAAATCTAGAACTGATAATAGTACTCCCTGAACCCTGCAGGTCACTTCGGATTTGAACATTGTCGATCTTGATATCTCCTACAACATTATGTGCAACCTTGCGGGTACTATGGTCGCATATGCAAACCTAGGACTATTGGCTTTCATTACTCCACAAGTCTTGTTTATCTATATACCAGTCATTTTCATGATAATATGGCTCCAGGTAACTCACTCTCTTACAGCGATATTTTTTTTGCTTTTTTTTTTCTTCCTTTTTGATGTCTGATTACTTGATAGTCTATTAAACTTGCGGTGAATAGATATACTACCTTGCGACTGCAAAGGAACTGATGAGAATCCAGGGTACAACAAAGTCTCAAGTTGCGAATCATTTAGCACAATCGATATCTGGGGCCATGACGATAAGAGCTTTTGAGGAAGAAGATCGTTTCTTTGCCAAGAATCTAGAACTCGTAGACAGAAATGCAAGCCCTTTCCTGCACAATTTTGCAGCTAGTGAATGGCTTATTCAGAGGGTAGAGACCCTTAATGCCGTTGTACTCTCGTCAGTTGCCCTGTGCATGGTTTTGTTGCCTCCCTCGACTGTTGGCTCTGGTAAATCCCCCCTACAAACTAGCTTCACTTCTCGGTCTGCAAATAGTCCGCCACCAATAATTCTAATACCGGGAAATTATGCAGGATTTGTTGGGATGGCTTTAACATATGGTCTTGCATTAAACAACGCCATGGTTTTTGCAATCCAAAACCAATGCATTTTGGCTAATAATATAGTTTCAGTTGAGAGGCTGAATCAGTACATGCATTTACCCAGCGAAGCTCCTGAGGTCATTGAGGATAGCAGACCTCCACAGAACTGGCCAATTATCGGCAAAGTGGAGATACGTGATCTACAGGTTAGAGTTTGAGCAATTTAACGACTTGACTTGATCACTATTTTAATTGATGTAGAATGGTTAGATACTAAGCCTTCTGAATTCTGATTTATGGTGCAGATAAGATACAGGGAAGGTGCACCACTGGTTCTTCGAGGAATCAGTTGTACATTTGAAGGTGGAGACAGAATAGGCATCGTGGGTAGGACTGGTAGCGGGAAGACTACCTTAATAGGGGCCTTGTTTCGTTTAGTGGAACCCACTCAGGGAAAAATAGTTGTCGATGGGATTGATATATCTCGAATAGGTCTTCATGACCTTAGGTCGCGATTTGGTATCATCCCTCAAGATCCGACTCTCTTCAATGGCACCGTCAGATTTAACTTGGATCCATTATGTCAGCACACTGATGAAGAAATATGGGAGGTAATTTAAACTACTTCTAACAATGGTTAGACTATAAGCATTCCTTCACATAATGAAGCAGTGAGGGCAAGAACTGATGTTTATGTTTTCGCTGTGAAAGGTTCTTGGCAAATGTCAGCTGAAGGAATCCGTCCAAGAGAAATTTCAGGGCTTAGATTCTGCAGGTAAATCTTGTCTTCATCTTTCCAAATGTTGATGGCTTCATTTAGCTAATGTTAGACGCGTGATGTCAGTTGTGGAGAATGGATCAAATTGGAGCATGGGACAACGACAACTATTCTGTCTAGGGCGCGCTTTGCTGAGGAGAAGCAGAGTGCTGGTGCTCGATGAGGCTACTGCATCTGTTGATAACACGACTGACATGATCCTTCAGAAAACCATCCGGACAGAATTTCGTGACTGCACTGTAATCACTGTCGCACACAGGATTCCGACTGTCATGGATAGCACAAAGGTTCTTGCCTTAAGTGATGGTGAGTTATACATCAAACTTTTTCTGAATCCCTTGTCAACTTAACATTATAGTAAATTAAATAGAGTGGGTTGAATAGTGAATAATGAATAATGCATAATGCAATGCAATGACAAATTTTGTTGCAGGGAAACTTGTGGAGTATGATGAGCCGACGAAGTTAATGAACAAGGAAGGTTCTCTATTTGGGCAGCTTGTTCAGGAATACTGGTCTCACATCAATTCTGCAAAGCTGCATTGAAGAATGTTGGAAACCAGCAACAAGTTTCAAGAGGACGATCAAGATTCACGATACCCCCCTTAGATAATAGTGTAGCTAAAGAACTGTGAGTGGGGATCATACAGTCAGTATCTAGTCCATATCTACAGAGGACCAAATATATTCAATTTATACATCCCATGAAAGAGTTTTTTTTTTCGAATAGAAAAAGATCAGAATTTGCTTTAGTTTTTTAGATGATGGGGAACCGCAGTCGCTGCCTTTGGTGCGCTCTGGCAGGTAAGACCTTGGGTGATGACCACAAGTTTTAACTAATAGAGTTGCAGACCGAGTCAACTAAAAAAACGAGCAGTTGCCGAAGCAAATAACAAATTACGGAGTATACCATATTCCTAGTTATATTATACTTGGAACATGGTACAACGACGACACCGGTAAACCAGTTGAAGCGGGTGTGGAGGGATTATTACTAAATAAATATAGCACTACTTAAATAATAGGACTGTCACCTTGTGCTGCTGGTTAAACAGAGGCATGTGGTTGACCGGCAGGAGATCGATTTTAAGCCGATTAGGATGTGGGGTTTCCTTTTAAGGAAAGTGGGGAAATTTTATTGGATGAGAAACTACTTTTTTGGGTTTTTACTGCGAATTTTGGAAACTACTCCCTCGGACTCGAAATATTGTTAACTACTCTTATATACTACGAGTACTTCCTTTTTGAGTTGAGTACCGTATTAAATTGTAAAATGTATGTAATATACAAAGGGAAATGATACTCCATATACTAACAATGATAAGATCATTGTAACTCCTATACCATTTTATTTATTTATTTTTGTATTTTGGAGAGTAACCTTGGAAATGCAAAAGATTGAATCATGAATCATAAATGCAAAAGATTATGAAAGCTAACAAATCATAAATGGGATTAAAGAATGTAAGTTGTAAATCAGCTGTCCTAATTGCATGCAGAAACACGTGATTTGGTGAACATCATTGAAGAAAAATCACGACGACGTTTGAGTCTTTGAGAATAGATCAGAGGAGTAGATGAAACATTTTTTTGACTTTCTCACCATTTTGTGACATAATATATATAAGATGTGCGATCCGCCCCAATTGGAGCGGATATGACTGTACCTACCATGCGTAGGTGGTAGAGCGGTCTAATATCCGATCCACTTCATGCCCCATACCCGCCACGGTCTAATATACTCGGATTTTTATTTATTTATTTAGTTAGACAAAATACACTATTTTCGTTTTAATGTGTCCCACCAGGCCACCCCAAATACATGATCCGCAGGACCGCAACGGAACTGCCCCGTCCCAACTCCCAATAATATGGATCCCCCCTCCCCATCTATAAGTCTATCCCTATCAATAAAGCAGTCACCTAATATGCCGTCAGGTTTGACTTTTTGCTTTCAAGTTTTGCACGCGGCTGCTGCTGATTTGATGTAGTCGGAGTTTACGACGAGTCAGAAGTGCAGAGAGCACATTTGTCTAACTCTAAATTGAGCTTACAATTTACTCATTTACATGATCAAGTGTGTATGTTTATGTTTCCGTCTTTATTACCCGCGTGAAATCCCGAATGATGTAAAGTACCATGGACAACCGGGTTAAATTGTGTACGTGTAACTACTCCACAATTTCAGTTTTGCCTTGTTGTCATGCACTTACATTTGAGAGAATGCATGTAAGGCATGCATTTTGACAGAAGAAAAGTAATTTACACATAAAGTTTCTCGTGCTTTTCTCGAGAATATGATTCTTGTAGTCTTATTCACAAGGAAATCGTGTAACTCAAGATACTATAAGGTCGATTATTCTTGAAAGAAAGTGATTTCATTCACAATTCTACGTAAATATCCAATTTAGTCTTTTTTTTTCGTTGTTCAAGTTTTGGATTTTGATCATGATCGTGCCTCACAGGCTCCGAAGTTCTAAATAGCGGTTAGTAAGCATCTCAGATTCACACTAAAACACTCTAGCCAGTAATAACCACATTGATACCAATAATAATGACCACTTAAACGTCATTTTGTGTTCAATAATTGATGTCCATCAAATATCAAGTACCTCCTCCTCCACTAGTATTAAATGCACTTGCTTCTCTTTCATTTTTCACCCATCAATATTCACCATACAGGTTTTTCCTCCTCATATTCTTACACACTTACATACTCATAACTCATGTTTAAATGATGATTATAGTATGAAAAATGTTATTTTTTATTTTATTTTTATTCAATGAAGCGCACCCTAGTCACATTATAAGGACGTGATTCAAACCTGCGACCTATTATCACAAACTCACGGGTACTTAGTCTTAACCAATAGGTTAGGACATCTTTGGTGGTTAATTTTATTTCTAACTTGTTGAAATTTATCGATTTGCAGAAGCGCGAAAGCTGCATACATACAGGTAAATTTACGATGAATGATCTGTGGAATATGTTCTGTGGGAGCTCTGGATGCTCAAATAAAGCCTGTACTCCCTGGTTTTCATCCCTCACTCGACCCGACTCATGTGTCAACCATATTGTAACAATCACATTTGATCTACTGCTTCTGGTATTGGCTTTACGTTGCATTATTTCCGCAACGTCCTCCAGGAAACTTGATTCATGCACGCCTGCTTTACGACTATGTTCAGCTCTGTATAATGGGGTTTTGGGATTGGTTTACACCGGCTTAGGGGTCTGGGTTTTTGTAGATAAGTTAAGGACTGACCGTTCTTTTTCACCGGTTCATTGGTGGTTTGTACTTCTATTTCAAGGACTCACATGCCTATTGGTGGTTTTACCATCTAGCCTCCGAATAAATCGGTTCTCAGTAAGCTCCCTAAGAATGTTGTCCATCTTCACTTTCCTGTGTACTGGAATTTTAGCCATTTTCGTGTTTGCTTCTGTAGTTAACCATCAACCAGTGTCGCTTAAGGTTACTTTAGATATTATGTCTTTCCTAGGAGGAAGTTTGCTCTTGATAAGTACTTACATGGGGTACAAAAACGAAGAAAGTCGTGAAACTGACAACGGAAGTACACTTTACACACCTCTTAATGGCGAGGATGACCAAGTCGTCAAAGTTGAATGTACCCCGTATTCCAAAGCTAATCTGCTCAGCAAGCTATCCTTCTTGTGGTTGAACCCCTTGATGAAATTGGGTAACAAGAAGACTCTTTCGGATGAAGACATGCCCAAATTACATGAATCTGATGGAGCAGAATCCTGTTACCTGCAATTTATGGACCAACTTATCAAACAGAAAGATCAAGAAACAATATCAAAATATAAACTTCTCCGGGCAATCGTTGCTTGCAATCAAAGAGAGATTCTAATCTCAGGGTTCTTTGCCCTAATTAGTACCCTCGCTCTGTCAACTGGGCCTCTACTACTTAAATCCTTCATTAAGGTTTCTGTTGGCACAGAAGCCTTCAGGTACGAAGGTTACGTTTTGGCCATTTCACTCTTCTCTCTAAAGATCGTGGAATCTTTATCAAGAAGACAGTGGAACTTCCGGGACAGAATAATAGGTGTTAAAGTGAGGTCTTTACTTACATCCTTAATTTACAAGAAGCAACTAAGACTATCAACTGATGCCAGGATAACCCATTCAGGAGGTGAGATAATGAGTTATGTCGTGGTAGATGCTCATAGGGTTGGCGAATTCCCTTTCTGGTTTCACCAGGTTTGGACGACCGCCCTCCAAATTTGCATTGCAATATCCATTTTGATTCATTTGGTGGGACTGGCAACAATTGCAACGCTGGTCGTGCTTATATTAGCTGTGCTTTGTAACATACCTCTGGGGAAATTACAGCACAAGTTCCAGACTACGCTAATGGCTGCACAGGATGAGCGCCTCAAAGCTTGTTCTGAAGCTCTGGTGAACATGAAGGTACTGAAGCTTTATGCCTGGGAGACTCACTTCAGAAACAGGGTAGAGGGATTGAGGAAAAAGGAATACAAGTGGTTACTACGAGCTTATTTGGGATTCGTGACCTACATTTGTCTATTTTGGGCAGCTCCTATACCCATTTCCGGTGCTACATTTGCAGCTTGCTATTACCTCGGAGTTCCTCTAGATGCAAGTAATGTTTTCACTTTTCTTGCGACATTGCGCCTGTTGCAAGACCCAATAACAGCTCTTTCGGATATCATTAATGTAGTGATTCAAGCAACAGTTGCTTTTACCAGAATTGCCAGATTTCTTGAGGAGCCAGAGCTTGATCTCAAAAAGAAAAGTACCAATATTAGTAGAGTAAACCATGCGATTCGAATGAAGTCAGTGAATCTTTCCTGGGAAATGAATCAATTAAAGCCAACACTGAGAAACATCTCTCTAGAAGTTCAACCAGGGGAAAAGATAGCGATATGTGGAGAAGTTAGCTCAGGCAAGTCAACACTATTAGCGGCGATCCTTGGTGAAGTGCCATATAAAGAGGGAACTGTAAGCTACTCCATCAATCCAAGCACTTGAATTATTGTGCATTTAATTCAGTTGTACTGACTGACTGATAACATGTTCATCTTCCTTTCGGTTTTCTTTTACAGGTTGAAGTTAATGGGAGAATAGCTTATGTTTCTCAGACAGCTTGGATCCAGTCGGGGACAATACGTGACAACATACTTTTTGGATGTGCCATGGATGAGCTTCAGTATCAAGAAACCCTTCACAGATGTTCGTTGATGAAGGACCTTGAGCTTCTTCCACATGGCGACTTGACTGAAATAGGAGAGAGAGGGGTTAATCTGAGTGGAGGCCAGAAGCAACGAATTCAACTGGCTCGAGCACTTTACCGAGATGCTGACATATATCTTCTTGATGATCCATTCAGTGCGGTAGATGCACACACTGCAACCAACCTCTTCAAGGTAACTATTCAATCTTCACTTCTACCATTGCCAGGTGGAAGTACGATCCTGAATATAACTTTAACATGGTGGCAGGAATATGTCATGGATGCTCTTGCTGAAAAGACTGTATTACTTGTCACACACCAAGTTGACTTTCTTCCTGCATTTCAACGTTGTCTGGTAAGGGCCATCATTCAATCCCAGATTCTTATACTGATTGTTCAGATTTCTTAACCGGGGAAACTTTCCAAATTCAGTCAGTTTCCATGAATAAATGATAAAGATCGATTCTTTTTGCATGTAGCTGATGTCAAATGGGGAAATCCTGCAAGCAGGACATTATACGGACTTACTGTCTTCAAGAGAAGAATTCTCACTCCTTGTAAATGCGCACAAAAAAACTGCTGGTACTGAGAGGCTAGCAGAGATAGGCACGTTTGGAAGAGAAGCCTACGGTAGTGAAATAACTAAGAACTATGCCGAGAAACAATCTGAAGCATCTGACGCAGACCAGTTGATCAAACAAGAAGAAAGGACTGTGGGCAGCACTGGTCTTAAGTCATACATGACATACCTGAAAACCGACAGAAGTTATCTATACCTTCTATGTGCTGTCATCTTTCAAGTGTTTTTTGTCCTGGGTCAGATAGCACAAAACTATTGGATGGCCTTAAATGTCGATAATCCTCTCATCAGTCCTCCAAAATTGATAAATGTTTACCTCAGTATAGGAATCTGCGCTACATTATTTATACCCCTCAGATCTCTTGCAGTGTGCATGTTAGGGATTAATTCATCAAAATATTTATTTTCTAAGCTCCTGAACTCTCTTTTTCGGGCTCCAATGTCTTTCTATGATTCTACACCTCTGGGAAGGATACTAAGTCGAGTGAGTATAAGTAATCATATGTTACAGCTCTAATACAGGTTTGTTGCCCAAATTCAGAACTGATACTAATACTCCTTGAACTCTGCAGGTCACTTCGGATTTGAACATTATTGATCTTGATATCCCTACCAACATTCTGTGCATCCTTGCACCTACGATGGTCGCATATGGAAATCTAGGACTACTGGCTTTCATTACTCCACAAGTGTTGTTTGTCTATATACCAGTCATTTTCATGATAATATGGCTGCAGGTAACTCACTATTATACATTTTCACGAGTATTAAGCGTTCCCTTTTTTTTATGTCTGTAAAACTTGTGAACAGAGATACTACCTCGCAACTGCAAAAGAACTGATGAGAATCCAGGGCACAACAAAGTCTCAAGTTGCGAATCATTTAGCACAATCAATATCTGGGGCCATGACGATAAGAGCTTTTGAGGAAGAAGATCGTTTCTTTGCCAAGAATCTAAAACTCGTTGACAGAAATGCAAGCCCTTTCTTGCACAATTTTGCAGCTAGTGAGTGGCTTATTCAGAGGGTGGAAACCCTCAATGCCATCGTACTATCATCAGTTGCCCTGTGCATGGTTTCGCTGCCTCCCTCAACTATTAGCTCTGGTAAATCCCCCTACGGACTAAGTTCTTGATCTGAAATTTTTCCTCCATCAAAATTTCTAATACTGGAAAATTATGCAGGATTTGTTGGGTTGGCCTTAACATATGGTCTTTCATTAAACACCACCATGGTTTTTGCAATCCAATACCAATGCATTTTGGCTAATAATATAGTTTCTGTTGAGAGGCTAAACCAGTACATGCACTTACCCAGTGAAGCTCCTGAAGTCATTGAAGGTTGCAGGCCTCCAAAGAACTGGCCAACTATCGGCAAAGTGGAGATATGTGATCTGCAGGTATATGTTTGAGCAACTCAACGACTTGAATCACAATTTTGATTGACGTACAAAGGTCGGATACTAAAACTTCTGACTGATGGTACAGATAAGATATAGGGAAGGAGCACCACTGGTTCTTCGAGGAATCAGTTGCACATTTGAAGGTGGAGACAGAATAGGCATTGTGGGTAGGACTGGTAGCGGAAAGACTACCTTAATAGGGGCATTGTTTCGCTTAGTGGAACCCACTCAGGGAAAAATAATTGTCGATGGGGTTGATATATCTCAAATAGGTCTTCATGACCTTAGGTCACGATTTGGTATAATCCCTCAAGATCCTATTCTCTTCAATGGCACTGTTAGGTTTAACTTGGATCCATTATGTCAGCACACTGATGGAGAAATATGGGAGGTAAGTTTTAGGGTATCAAGTAATAAGCATTAGAATATACTAGTAGGATGTAAACATTTCTTCATATAATGAAGCAATAAAGGCAGCAACTGATGTTTAGATTTTTTTCCCTTGCAAGGTTCTTGGCAAGTGTCAGCTGAAAGAATCGGTCCAAGAGAAATACCAGGGGTTAAATTCTCTAGGTAAACCCGCTAACCTTGACATGTACTCTCTTAATTCTGTTAATAGTAACCTCCATTTACTTAATGGTGTCGATTTTGAAAAGCTTTTACTTACAATATGCAGTACATGATAGCTACCTCATTATACACTGACTACATTTTTGGTACATGTTTTTCAAATGATAACTCGAAAATAGTTAGGATGTTGGTAGTGTTTTCCATGTTCCCAATGAAGGAGAATAAAAGGCTGTTTGGTTCAATGGGTAAGAATGAATATGGAATGAAATGGAGAACCATAAAGAGATGGAGTTCAAAACTTTTTTGTTCATTTCTATCTCATAGCATGGAGCATTGGAGTTTGAAACCGAGGGATGAAGGTGGGTATGGGATTCCAAGGATTAGAATAGAGTTACAATCCCTTAGGTATCTAACTTCATTCCAAGATTCTCCAACCAAACATTGGAATGCATTGATCCATTCCAAAAGTTCAAACCATACACCCCAATGTAGTTCAAACCGATGGCACAATGAATGCAGCGAAATGAGCTAACTTTATAGAACTTCTTGTCAGTTATGGAGGACGGATCAAATTGGAGCATGGGACAAAGACAACTATTCTGTCTAGGCCGCGCTTTGCTGAGGAGAAGCAGAGTACTAGTGCTTGATGAAGCTACTGCATCTGTTGATAACACAACTGACATGATCCTTCAAAAAACAATTAGAACAGAATTTCGTGACTGCACCGTAATCACTGTTGCACACAGGATTCCGACTGTCATGGATAGCACAAAGGTTCTTGCCATAAGTGACGGTGAGTTATTAAACATTTTCTCAATGCCTTTTACAATAAATAGAGGGTGTTGATTAATGCAATGCCAATTTTGGTGCAGGGAAACTGGTGGAGTATGACGAGCCAATGAAGCTTATAAACAAGGAAGGCTCTCTATTTGGCAAACTTGTTGATGAATATTGGTCTCACATCAATTCCGCAGAGCTCCACTGAGGAACGCCCCAAATGAATAATGATGTAATAAGTCCGTTATGGACCTTGGAAGTAATCCAACTCTTTCGGTATAAATATAATTTAGCTCTAATAGTAGAGGTCACCCGAATATATTCTTTGTCATGGTAACACAGCCGTACACAAAAGCCTAATATCCGTTAAGGTTAGGTGATCACATACTCGCACGAGAACAAACCAACAAGTCATATGCCATATTGCCAAATCCAAGCAACAATGCGATAAATTCATGTATGTATAAATAAACGATACCTCGTAATATTGTTAAGGTCCTCCAAGCACAGCATTTTCAATGTCCTCTCTACTCAGTGCATAACTGAATCGCCTCTCCATATCCTTCTCCAGATTTCCCGGTCCGTTCTTTAAATATCTGCACATCCATTCATCATATACATATACAAATACAATGTCACTTACAAATATCATTACATTTATAAATTCAACTGCTACCAGTGCTGCCAACATCATTTCACCGAAGAAATCTCCCTAATCACAATCACAACGATACTCCCTTCGTCCCAATTAATCGTCACATTTCCAAATATAGTAAGCGAAACCGTGAACTCCTCACTATTCAAGCCCTAGCTTAATCAAAGAGTATTCACTTATTGAAATGGCGTGAATGGACAAAGGGGTATTGAAGAAAAGCTAGGGTTTCTCAACAAACCAAACACGAAGATGTCTTAGCTCAGTAAGAATTCATTGTCCTCACCTGATATAGAGGTCAGTAAGATCAAGGGAAAGCTGGGCATGCCAATCAGGTTTCTCAACAAACCAAAGAGCTTTATCTTCTCTACTCTGATAAAACCCCATACTTTTGAGCCAAGCTTCAATGCAAGGCAAACTGTGAGCATATAATGCCTTCTTTTTATCAGGTAATTTGCTAACCCACTCATCTTCTATCGTCGTTGCAGAAGAAGACACATCGTCTGCTGATGTTTCATCCTCTGAGTCTGAACCCGCACACTTTGTTACGAAATTGCATCTTTTCAGTGATGAAAAGTGGAGATTTGGGTGGGAAAATAATGGGTTTTTCGAGAAATTAAATGGGGGTTTTGAGAAATAAGGTCTGGTGATGTTGTTATTGTTGGGGAGGATGATGAGGGTGTTGAAGATTGAAGAAGGATTAGAAATGGATAACATTTTTATACTGTATCTGTATGTTTTTGAGACGGGTTGGAGAAGATAGAATAGGGAAGATTTTGAAGAGTAGTAAAGACTAAAGAACTTGAAAATAACCAATTATACTAGTTTTATCACCCGTGAAGATTCACGGGTAAGTTTATAGTTGTGTTATATATAAATTGAACTAAAATTAAAAATTATGAATGAGGTATATATCATATATGAATTCATGGTACTTCCTCCGATTTTTATTTATCGCCCTATTTAATCAATATATCGGTGGATTATTTTAATAAAACGCGCACTATGTATGTGGATTATGATACCGATTAACTAAAAAAATTGAAAGTAACATGTCTATATACTATCTCAAAGATTAGTTAATAAAAAAAGAAATCGGCCAGTGAGAATTTATTTAAATAAAATAAAATATTTATATCTAAATATTATATTTGAATTTATAATTAAATAGATATATTATATTACAAATATTCATTTTAATAGAACTTATTTTATCATTTAATTGTAATATAACTTTAATAATTGAATTAATTATTTTTTAAAATATAAACATTACTATTAAAGAGTACAACATTAATATTTAAAAAAATTAATATTAGAAATATTTTTATTGGACTTAAAAAATTATAGGCGTACAAAACTATTTTTAACCCTAATCCGAACCGTGATTGTATAACCCAACTCATATTAATTTGGTCTGACCCGTATTTGGATCCAACTCGTATAACCCGACCCACTGGACCCATTTTACACGTATACATACTACGCTTTGGCTTTATTTTGAGGGGTTGAATAACTTTAGTGTTAATTTTCAACCCTTAACCGTAAAGTTAAAGATTAGAGTTTAGATCCTTAAACGGAATTAAAAGCGTAGTTTGGGTACTAATTTTATCCTTAAATATCTTTTAATCGATTTTGCTCTCAATGTTTTTAGAAATATATAAACTCTTTAAAGAATCGAATACTGTGGACATGACATAGGTCCACCCCGACGCGGCAAAGCGCGGGTTTTGGGGAGGCGATAGAATTTCTATATGAGATGGATCGAATAGAATTTTAAATCGAAGTAGGAGTCGCCACCGAATTTTATGGTCATTCGGAACCATTCGAACCCACTCTATGTCGTAGTGGGCCATACTTAAAGCCTGGCCCATTTCCGATGTGAGATTTTATTGGGTTCGTCCCTTAGCATTACGATACCGACGCCGACTTGAGCGGTTAATCGTATATTGAATG
Organism: Agrostemma githago; assembly: GCA_958450325.1. Taxonomy (NCBI): domain Eukaryota; kingdom Viridiplantae; phylum Streptophyta; class Magnoliopsida; order Caryophyllales; family Caryophyllaceae; genus Agrostemma; species Agrostemma githago. Next base: position 72,516,138 of record OY288246.1, read on the forward strand.
ACTCTCTTTGCCAATGGTTTCGGACATCCGGAAACCACGATTCTGAGTAAGGGGTGAGGGTACGTGTTGGGAAGTTCCGCGAGAACACCCAACCCCGCCCGCACTTAGCGGCCTTTACTAAGATATCGTTCGGTTTTGTGTACACGCGTTAGTTCGACGATTGAATGATATGCAGAGATTATTTTCCTAAGACATGTGAGGAAAAATAAATGGGTTGCTAAGTCGTTTAATGCATGTTAAACTACTAACGTCAAAGTTATCTTAGCATGTGAGTTCGTTTTAGTCTAATAACACGATAAAAAATAAAGAAATAAATAAATTGCTACAAACACGAGAAAACGATTGAATAATAATATAGGAAATAAATATATGAAATCGAGAAAATAAATATTAATCGAAATCTGGAAAATATTACTAAAACGTTGTTTTGTATAAAAAACGAAGTTCGAAAAATAATAAAAAAGAACGAAAAGGGGCGCGCTTGGACAGTCTGCCGCGCGACTCGCCCAGGACTCAGGCGGGTCGCGTGGCGGCCTGATTTCGACGACGGTTTTCGGAATTTTTTTAATTAAATCGCGTACGAATATCGCATAATTCGTACTCGACTTAATATTCTCGATATTCGTTATATTCGATAGTTGACTATGAAATCAATATCAAATATTTGGAATAGTTGTAGAAAAGATATAAATTTAGAAATCGTTTCGTAGAATAATAAAAATAAAACGATCGAAAAACTAAAAAAAAGGACCGGTTCACAGACTCGTGCGCGAGTCGCCTGGACCGGGCGCGACTCGCGTGCGGGTCTGTCCTCTTTTATTATTTTTTTGTCGAAAATCGTTATTTTTATAAATCGCGTATAAATATGGATTAATTTATACTCGGTTTATATTTTCGATATTCGTCGTATTCGATATTCGATTATGAAATCGATATCGAATAGTCGGAACGGATTTTAGAAAAGGTTTTGAAAAAGTTTGTTTTGAACGAAAGGTTAAAAAAAGGATTTTGAACGAAAAGTTTGAAAAAAGGATTTTGAACGAAAAGATGTAACGAAATCGTCGAAATCTTAATATAACTCTTTTCGATACAATATTCGATTATAGAGAATCGATATCATATTTTTAAGAATATTCGATATATGAAAATAGTTTTTAATAATATCGATATTAGAAAAAAAGAAAATAAAAAAAGACCGACGAAAGACCCATAAAAAAACGAGAAGAAGAGAAGAGAAAAGAGAAGAGTCGGGTTTGATTTACACCCTCAACCTACATGCTTTGTTTTCTCGGGATAAGGCTCGTCGGGAAGTGGCTTAGACTTGAGAGCATTGAGATGATGAGTTAAGGTGTATCGGTTTGGGTGATTCGGGACGTCGGGTTTGGCCGGCTTCGTCGAGGTTGCAAGGCTTCGAAAGTGTCGGGATTTGCTAACTATCGGGTTTGTGTATGAACCGTGTGTGGAGGGGGTTTCGGACGTGTTTTTACTGCTGTTGTGTTGTTGTGTCTCGGTATTTTTGATGTATGATCGTTGTTTTTTTTGGTCATTCAAAGTGTTGGATGGGAGGTCCTATTTATAGGGAGCTTCCGACCTTGGTTTAAGAGAGTTTGAATACCGCTTAGGATAGGAAACGTGGGAATTTGAGGAGCATGGGAATTCCGTTTTCTTGGCCAAGAAGAAAGGAATTTCGGCTGATTTGAGAAGTGTTTGGCCGGGTATTTGGTACTCGGTCAATGTCTGAATCGGTTTCCGGATAGAATTCCTACTTGAGGTCGAATTCTACCTTTAACAGAATTGTTTAATGTTTTAATGAATCTGAATTTTTGTAGGAATTTGGGTTGGAATCAACCGTGTGAGTGTCACGGCTGACTCACACGTCTCGGGAAAATCTTTGACCGGGTTTTGACTCGGTCGCTAAAAGACGGTTTTACCCCTGGTGATGGTTTCGACCCAAATTAGTGTTATTTGACTCGAAACGACCCACTGGGCCCGGATTTGAGGTTGGTTTTATGAAATTTGTACTCCTTAAAAAGTCTAAACCAAATAACCATGATTACAAGCCCATATCCGAGTCCATCAAAGCACGTTTGCGTCCAATCATCATCGGGTGTTTGGCGGGAACTACTATAGACACCTGGCGGTCAAAATGTGGGTGTCTACAGAGCCCCCACTCTGACTGAGGCTTGGACAAGGCAAAAGTCAGAGTAGCTACCAGGTCAATCAAAGATTAAAACCTGGCAGACTTCCGATCGGGTCGTTTAGGGTCCATTAGACCTGCGTGAAGAGCTCGCCAGCCATAGGATAGAAATCATACCTGGGTTGATGCTGATAATGTCACGGGAGCTTGCCTAGGAAGCTATGGGTATACCTGTTTGCAGATATATCCTGTCTTAGAATTGCGCGGGAGCTTGCCTTGGAAGCTATGGGTTATAGCTAGACCTGTCAAAAACTGACCCGACCCGAAACCGCCCGAAAAAAACCCGAAAAAACTCGCCCGAAAATGACCGAAACCCGAAAGTGACCCGACCCGATAATAACCCGAATATATTGGGTCAAAACCCGCCCGAACCCGTTACCCGCCCGAAAATAGATGAATTAAAAAAATATTACTATTATACAATAAAGTTTCTCAAAAACACTAAGAAATATTTTTTTTCCCTCAAAATTTTAAGAAATAATATTTATATATACATCTTTAAAATCATATTTTTATGAGATGATTATTATAATGAGAAAAAAAATCAATAAATCGAGTCAAAGTTCGTCATATATATTTGTACTTACTATAGAAATAAAATATCAATGTAAATTAAAAGATATATTAAATAAAACATGTTTATTTTCACTAATTTCATATATTAAATGAGATGATTAAGAAAATTAAGAATAAAATTGTATTTATGACTAAAAAAAAGTAAAGAAAATTAATGTTTTTAAAGTGCGTTAATAACCCGTATTTAACCCGAACCCGACCCGAAACCCGTATAAACCCGACCCGTATAAAACCCGTATTTTTCAAACCCGAAATACACCCGACCCGTATTTTACCCGAACCCGAAATGACCGAACCCGAAACCCGACCGCCCGACCCGTTTGACAGGTCTAGTACTTATAGCTGTTCATGGGACGTACCACCCGATTGGCCCGTCCCGTCCGGCCCGTCCCGTCCGGCCCGAATTTTTAGCAGGCTTGGACACAACATTTTCAAAAATATACAAAGGCCCGGCCCGCGAACCCGTCCCAAACCCGCTAACCCGCTTGTCCGTGGGCCAAAAATTTACACTTAGCCCGGCCCGTGTCCGGTCCGAACCCGCAAATGATCACCTTTACTATGGGTATATCTGTTTGCAGATATATCCTGAAAGAAGTTGCTTGAGCTTTTCCACTGGGGAACTTAGAATTTCTGGGAGTCATGGGTGTACCTGTATGCTGACATAATTTGTATGTAACATTTAGGTGAAACACTGACTCATGCTGGGGAAGAAATGATTTTTTGGAAAGAAAATGATTTTTTTTTTGAAATTAGAATGCTTGGAATGACTTGATTCCTAATCCGATTCTGACACGGACTCCTAAATTCTCTGGTTAGGCCTGTATGCCTAGATGAAGTGTGATAAAAATTCTTATTCCCGTGGTGACTAGGAAAGAAATTTTCTCAAATGGCTGAGTTTTGCAAATTTTAAAATGAGAATTTGAAGAGAGAGATATACCGACAGACTCGACTCTGGACGCGAGAGGACGAGTTGACATACACGACTTTGACTCTCTAAGGGTTAGACCGTGACTCGGTAGGCCACCTAAGATGACAAGACTCTTAAGTTGCGCTATTCCGTAGCCTAGGTGAGTGGCAACACAGTCGAACATCGAAATGGGAACGATCTGCTATAGGGGAATTGCAGTAGTCTGTAATGAGACTGTTTTAGCAGTAACAATGCTGTAGTCTAGTGCTCCTTTTGAATTTTTGATTTTTGGGACATTTCCAAAGTGGGTATTTGTGGACATGACGTAGGTCCACCCCGACGCGGCGAAGCGCGGGTTTGGGTAGGCGAATGAATCTCGTGGTAAGATTGTTCTCGGGTTCGAAATTTAAGTCAAAATGGAGTCGCCACCGAATTTTGTGGTTATTCGGAACCATACGAGCCCACTCTATGTCGTCATGGGCTATACACAAAGTAAGCCCACTTCGACTTCAGAGTTCATTGGGCTCGTCCCTTTGCATTGCAATACCGATACCGTATAAACCGGCTTTCGTATATAGAATGACTCTCGTGCGCCAAGGGTTTCGGACATCCGGAAACCAAAGGTTCTGAGTAAGGGGTGAGGGTACGTGTTGGGAAGCCCACTAAGGACACCCAACCCCGCCCGCACATGGCGGCCTCTACTAAGACACCGTTCGTGTTCGTGTACGCGCGCTAGTAAAATAATAAAATGATATGCAAACAGCGTTTTCGGGCTAAGCATGTGAATTGTTGGTTTGCTACGTCATTTAATGCATCTTGATTCACGTCAAAGTGATTTAGCATGCGAGGTTCGTTTATAAAGCGTAAAAGCAAGTAAATAAATAAAGCTCGAAAGTAAATAAATAACGTACAAGTTACACGGGCGGAAATACAACCCGGAATTCACAATACAACATTACGTAAAGAAATGAAATAAAAATAATGCGATATAATTAAAGGGACGGACCCGTATGTAAACTAGACCACGGAAATATGTAGGCGGACTAACCTCGATTAAATACGCATTATGTCGTATATTAAACGAAGGACGGGAACATGAGACTGCGGCATATTGCTAGCCTAATCTCGCGTCCCGTAGTCTTGTCCCGACTTATCACGTCAAAGTGGTCAAAGTCGTTCTACGTGTCGTGATGTGTATAGTTTTGAAAAATAGGAAGGTCGGATGATGGTCTAAAGTCGATAAAGAACGGGGCTCGGAATATGTGTCTACGCCCTCGGTATTGCGGGTTATGAGACCCACTCGATCGAGTCATTGACTGACTCGGTCGAGTGTGTCATTAGCGTGGCTACTGACCACTTTTTGGGGTGCTACTCGATCGAGTGGCCTATGGCACTCGATCGAGTGCCCCCTGTACGAGAGGTGACTCGCTCGATTTTATGACTTGAAATCGATGATCGGCCGAATCAAATACAAATATCGCACGATTTGTATTTGACTCGGCCTCCGGTACTATAATCGTGTATGAACGATTATAATACCGTCACCGGAGTTTTTATGAAAACGTTTGTGTTAGATTATGAAACTTTGAATTGGTAACGAGATGCATCCCTCTACGTCACGACATCGAAACTAACCCTTTCGGGTTATGTGATGTCGATATTCGTGTCAACGGGTCTCGAACCAATTATGGAAATGGAGTTAAATATGTTCAACTACGACGAATCACGATCACGTCACGCCCTTGAGTACATTGGGGCGGGGCTCCTCGAAAGGGCTCCACCTCCGTCGTTGCTCGTAAAGGGATTAGACGGATCGAATGTGATTATCGTAGTTCAACATTTCAAAACCGACTTTTGATATTAATATTATATACGCGGTATTATTAGAGTTAGTAACGATATAAAAAAGATGCAAAATTAGAAATGCGAAAAGATGAAAAAGTTAGTGTATGTGTACGTGTTACTACGATACAACGATATGAAAATGCGCATAGAAACGATATTTAAAAGAGATTAAAAAAAGGAGTTTGGAACACCCTCAACGTACATGCTAGTATGGACCTCGGAAACGGACTCGTGAACAGCGACAAAGCTTGGGAGTATCGAGGATGCACGCGAGTTACGGTGTGTATGGATATGTATGTGTATATGTCGGTTTATCGAGGGACTAGAACTCGGTTTTTTGATGTGTTTGACTTAGGGTTTCTAAGGTTTGTAAGGTGGGATGTAGGGTTGGTATGTGGCTGAAAATGTAGGGCAAAGAGGTGGTGAAAAGTCTTTTTAATGCATGGGAATGAGTCGGTATTTATAGGCATTTTGCCACGACCTAGGGGCACTCGATCGAGTGGCCCTAGTGCACTCGATCGAGTGCCTATTGGGGCGGGTCATGATCCAGCGAAAGACGCTCCACTCGACCGAGTGGGCAATCCACTCGATCGAGTGGATCAACGTGGTTGAGATAAATAAGGCAAGAAAATCTTGCTTGTTTTGACTTGATTTTTGAATTCGAATTTGTGCGCTCACTTGAACTCAGCTGGTTTTTGAGACGGTTTTGCCTTTGACCGGGTTTTGACCCGGTCGGGAAAAGACGGGAAATATTTTTGGTGTCGGTTTTGGCCCAAATTAGTCTTATTTGACTCGGAACGGTCCGCTGGGCCTGAATTTGAGGTCTGTTTTGTGAGATTTTTACTCCGCTAAAAGTCCATGTCGGATATTATGAATTTCGTGTCCGAGTCCGAGTATACTAGTCACGTTGACGTCCAATCATCATCGGGTGTTTTTCGGAGACTACCATAGACACGTGGCAGTCAAAATGCGGGTGTCTACAGAGCCCCCACTCTGACTGAGGCTTGGACAAGGCGAAAGTCAGAGTAGCTACCAAGCCCGTTAAGACCTGGTAGACTTTCGGTCGGGTCGTTTATAGTTCGGTAGACTCGCGTGAAGGGCTCGCTAGCCATAAGTAAAGGGTCATACCTGTCCTGATGATGATAGCTATGCGGGGAGTCGGACTCGTAGCATAGGTCCTGGGCGTGACTGTATGTGGGCTCATCTCATATGATTTCGGAAAAATGCCGCCTCGGGCGTTCCGCTGGGGAAATGTGTGAGCTGTACGAGCTTGCTTTTGAAGCCTTGAGTCGTACTTGGGCTGATGATGATGCTCCGTGGGGAGTAAAGCTTGCCTCTTTTGGGAAGTAGGTGTACCCGTATGCCGACACATCGTACTTCGGATGTAGCACCCCGGGGAAAAGCTAACTCCGTTGGGGAAATCAAATAGTTTTGCGGGGACTTGCCTTTTGAAGTCTGGGGTGTACCTGTATGCTGGCACATAACAACTTGCATGTAACATGTAGGTAAAATGTTGACTCTCGCTGGGGAGAAAAAGATTGAAAATTTTGGAAAGACAAAAATTTTGACGCGAAGAAATTTTTAGAAAATATTAGGAAAGCTCGGGACAGCTTGATTCCTATTCTGGGTTCAAGTTTGAAATCAGGCCTGCGCGCGCATGGGGCCCAGCTGGGTGAGGAGGCAGTAGCAGTTAGGTTCCTGTTAGGTTTCTCCATTATAAATATAGGAGATTCCTACTTCAGTTTCTGCATCACAACTCAAATTCTCCTTCTCCTTTCTCAAAATCTTGTAGACTTTTAAGAAAGCTAAAAATTCCTATCATGGGCATCGATCACTTGACTGCCATGCTTCTCGCCTGGTCCCAATACTTTCGGGACGAGGAGAAGGTTAGGCTAACTCAAATGGGGATAGTCAATCTGTTCCCCTTCCAACGTCTAATAGTGGACTCACACTTTCTGGATGCCTGTCTGTCGTTTTGGGACACCACCCATCATGTGTTTGCATTCCCGAGGGGCGAGATGTGCCCCTTGCCCGAGGAGATTACTGCTATTGGTGGTTGGAGCTTTACTGCCCAGCCAGCTATCCCTCCGTTCTACCCGGATCCAAGGAGGCGGTTGAGGGAATTTTTGGGTCTGTCTCATGCTGAGACAAACCGAATGGTGCAGGGGGATAACGTCTCCCTATTCGACCTAGCCGATAAGTTCATGAACCCTCGAGATGTAAGGGCTACCCCTGCTCATAGGCGTAGGGCATTTGCCTTTTGCATGCTGCATTGTTACGTATTCGAAGGTAGACCTGGCAAACGGGTCATTTGATTCGATTTCGGATCGGATTAAATCGGTTCGATTATAATCGGGTTAGCATAACTTTCAGTTTCAGTTCGATTTCGATCGGGTTCATTTCGGTTAGCCACTTTTATCGGTTTATGTTATTTTGAGTCGGGTACGGTTCGGGTTGGGTCAATAGCAGGTCAGGTGAGTCTCGGGTCATAAATTTCTTGAATAAAAAAAATAAATAATTTGATTTTGAGTTTGTTATACCTTCAAATGGTAGGTAATAATTTATAAAACTATTAATAAATAAAGAATCAAGAAAGAAAATTCTAAATTTGGGTGTTTTTATGAAAAAATAAGTGTTTATTAATCGGGTCAATCGATTCGGTTATTATTGGTTCGGTTATATTCGGGTCCGGGTATCATTCGGTTATATTAAATTTGGTACAATTTCGATTCAATTCGGATTGAATCGGGTTTTGGGTATTATTCCAGATTAATCCTATCGGGTGTTCGATCGGTTTCAATTCAGTTATTTTCGATCGGTTTTTCGGGTCCGGGTTTACTTTGCCAGGTCTATTCGAAGGGTTGATGGATCTTGACTCATGCATGGGTCAAATCAGGCTGATTGGAGTGGTTGACCAGATGGAGACTGGTCATAGCCCTGCTTGGCTAGCCACGGGGGAAATCATTATGGGGCTGGATGCTCGACGACTTGACCCAACTCGGCGGCTGACGGGAAGCACCCGTATTCTTCAAGTATGTACCTAAAAAATTTTTACGTTTCACGCGAATTTTCTGATCTTCGTAAGTCACTCGACCGAGTGGACCTGTCACTCGATCGAGTGACACTTATGTCGTGCTACTGCCTGTTTTTTACAGGCTTACTCGATCGAGTCAGATGTTGCACTCGATCGAGTGGCACTCGATCCCGACTACTGCTTGTTTTTGACAAGCTTACTCGATCGAGTCAGATTTTGTACTCGATCGAGTGGGCTGTAGCGAATTGTTCCGTTGCTTATGAAGTTTGTATATGCCTTTCAGATATGGTTGTCGGAACGACTGTCAATCATAGAGACTCCTCCGAGCATTTCCAGTTATCGGAGTAGTCAGATCAGCTCTAGGAGGCGGAAGATAAGCTCGAGTCACCAGATAAACCGAGCTTACTGGGATGAAGAACTGGTATTCCACGGGGGTCCTTTGATCAGGTGGACCGTTGCTTGGTGGTTTCTTTCGAAGCTAACTGGATTGGCCAAGAGGGACCAAGCCCGATATCTGACGATCTTGTCCCTAGACTGGACGGTTCATATTTACCCGGACCGCCTCCTAAGGCAGTTCGGTTCATCTCAGCGCATCCCTGAGAAGGAAGCCATTATTAGCGTCCCGCTCCAATTGACGGACGCCATGTGCGACACTTGGTTGCAACGATGGTTCACTCGTCCCACATGGACGATACCTAGCCCTTGCCAATCCGCTTGGGTAACATGGGCTTACCAAAAGTGGACTTCTGAAGAGTCCGAGGAAGCTCGAAAGGCCTTAAAAGTGGACGAGGCCATCGAATTGGTGCAGCGCGAGTCGGCGAAGGATAACAGAGAGCTCTTCGCCGGAGAAGACACTCCTGGAGCTAAAGTCCGGGAAGAATCGGGTCATAAGTCACATACTAAGACTCGATCTAAAGAAGTCGGTTCTAGCAGTACTCGGGGGCAGACCGACTTAGAGTGACGACTTGGGCCGAGGTTGGCAGTCCGGGACCGACTTGGTCCGCGCGACCGGCTCCCTGAGCCCGTTAGGGCCCGACTTGGGCCTATCGAGGTGATGGAGGATTCGGGCTCACATAATCGAGCCCGAGCTAGAGAAGTTCCCGTAGTGATTAGGGAGCGTTCTCCTCCGCGTCGTCGTCAGTGGACGGCTAGGGATGCTAAAGACAAGGGGAAGGGCAAGATGCCCTGAAGGCCGAGTCCTTTAGCTTTATTATTATTTAAGTATTATTATTATTTTTATTGTGCCCTTTTTTGTATTTTTTGAATTCCTGCACTTTGTAATTTCCCGAGTTTATCGGGATATTTTTTTTTTGAATTAATAAAAGAAATTTATTATTAAACCGCTCCTGTCTTTTCTTGATTGCATTGGTTGTACCCTTTTGAGGGGTTGCCTACGTATCTGCGATTAGCAGAATCAAACCAAACGTAGTTCAGGCTTAGGAAATTTGCAATCTTCGAATTACACCAAGACTATTGGTTCAAGATGTTTATGACAGTAGAATAAGTAATTCTAGCTCACTGACTTGCTTTTTGTGAAAAAAATGATTTTGATAAAATTTGCTAATGACATTGAGAAATGGCTAAGGGTAGTAGCGCTTCAGCTGGTCTAGATTGGTTGGGTTGACAAATTCGTTCCCGTCCAGGTCCGTCAGCATCACTGCTCCCCCCGATAGGATCTTCTTCACTAGATATGGCCCAGCCCAATTGGGTTTGAATTTTCCCCTTGGGTCAACCGGTAGTAGAGCCCGCATAGACTTAAGGACTAGATCGCCCTCCCTGATGTGTCTGGGTCTTACTCTCTTGTTGAAGGCCCGTTGGATCCTCTTCTGGTAGATTTGGATATTATTGAGGGCACGAGACCGTCGTTCATCTAGTAGAACCAGTGAGTCATATCGTGCTCGAACCCAGTCAGCTTCGGGTACTTGACTTTCTAACAGAATTCTGAGGGACGGTACCTCCAGCTCGACTGGTTGGACTGCCTCCATCCCGTAGGTTAAGTAATATGGCGTCGCCCCGGTTGCGGTGCGAATTGACGTTCGATATCCCCATAGGGCAAAAGGTATTTTGTCGGGCCAGTCCCGGTAATTGCCAGCCATCTTTTTGAGTATGGTGACAATTGTTTTATTAGCCGCCTCCACTGCTCCATTCGTTTGGGGGCGGTAAGGCGAGGACGTGTGCCTTTGAATTTTATATTTAGTCAGCAAGGCTGCGGTTTCAGCTTGAAAATGAGTCCCGTGATCACTGATAAATTCAGCGGGAATCCCATATCGACATATTATCTTGTTTTGGATAAACTTAGCGACATGCTTGGCAGTGAGAATGCGATATGATTCGGCTTCGACCCATTTGGTGAAGTAGTCGATAGCTACCAAAATGAAGCAATGCCCACCGGTACCCGAGGGATTTATTTTCCCGATTATGTCGATACCCCACGTTGAGAATGGCCAGGGTGACGTCATGGTATAGAGTAGCGATGACGGCATATGTTGCACATTGCCAAAGATTTGACAGTTATGACAATGTTTGACATACGACCGGCAATCGGCTTCCATGGTATTCCAGTAATAACCGAGCCTCATGATTTTCCGGACCAGCATGTGGGCATTTATATGTGGGCCGTTCTCACCGTCATGTACTTCGGCCATAACCTTTTCAGCCTTGTATTTGTCAACACAAAGGAGAAGAGCCCCCTGTGCCGTCTTTTTATACAGTTGTCCGTCGTCGGTGCGGATGAACTGGGTGGCTAGCCTCCGTAAGGCTTTCTTGGCTCGACCTTCCGTCCCGGGAGGATACTCTCCATTTGTCAGGTACTTTAACACAGCCTGGTACCATGGTTCGGGGTCAGTTATCTCAATGTCTTCGATATCGTGAACATATGCCGGCTCGGACCGTCTTTCGACGCAAATCGGCATACTGGTCACGTGGTCGGGAATATTTAACAGGGATGCCAATTTCGAAAGTGCATCCGCAAACTGATTCTCTTCTCGGGGTAGGTAAATGTATTCTACCTTTTGGAATTGTTTCTCGAGGTCCCGTAATCGTGCCTGGTAGGCCACGAGATTAGCATTTCGAGTTTTCCATTTTTGAAGTGCTTGGTTAATGACCAAGGATGAATCACCATGTACCCGGAGATTTGTGATCCCCAGATTGGCGGCGGCTTGTAGCCCGTAAATGCATGCTTCGTACTCTGCTGCATTATTAGTAACATCAAAGTCCAGTTTGATGGAGACGGGAGTATGTTCCCCTTTTGGCGAAATTAGGAGGATCCCGACTCCGAACCCTCGAAAATTAGATGCACCATCGAAGTATAAATCCCAAGTTTCAGTATCAGTATGGAAAATATCTTCGTCTGGGAAGGACCAAGTGTCGGTGTGTCCTTCTTCGGTTATCGGGCTATCGGCGAGAAATTCAGCTACTGCTCGACCCTTAATAGCCTTTAACGGCACAAATTTTAGGTCGAATTCTGCCAACATTAAGGTCCATCTAGAAATTCGGCCATTGAGGATTGGTTTTTCGAAGAGGTATTTGATCGGGTCCATCTTGGATAGCACATGGACCTCGTAACTGAGCATATAATGTCGGAGTTTCTTGGTGGCCCAGACTAAAGCCAAACACGTCTTTTCGAGCATGGTATATTTGCACTCATACTCTAAAAACTTTTTGCTGATGTAGTAAATGGCTCTTTCTTCGGAGTCAACTGTCTGAGCCAGCATAGCCCCCATGGCTGTCTCGGTCGTCGTTAGGTATAACGACAGAGGCAAACCGGGTTGAGGTGGCATTAAGACTGGCGGTGCAGACAGAATTTCTTTGATTTTGTCGAAAGCGGTTTGGCACTTGTCATCCCACAGCACCCGTTCTCCTACTTTCAGCTTCTTGAAAATTGGCTCACACACCATGGTTAACTTGGAGATGAACCGACTGATGTACTGGACTTTCCCGAGGAATCCCCTTATTTCTTTTTCGGTTTTAGGAGGTTGCATCTCGGTAATGGCTTTGATTTTGGCTGGGTCGACTTCGATACCTCGTTGGCTAACGATATGACCCAGTAATTTGCCTGATGTTACCCCGAAACTGCACTTTTGAGGGTTTAACCTCATGTTGTATCTGCGCAATCGGGTGAAGAACTTTCTTAGGGCGGTGATGTGACCGTCCCGTTCTTTAGATTTGACGATCATGTCGTCCACATAAACTTCTACCTCTTTATGCATCATGTCGTGTAATAAAGTGGTAGCGGTCCTTTGGTATGTGGCCCCGGCATTAATGAGACCGAATGGCATGACGGTGTAGCAGTAAGTACCCCAAGGTGTGGTGAAGGTGGTCTTACTCATATCTTCTTCTGCCATCTTGATCTGATTATATCCGGCATACCCATCCATGAATGATAGAAGGGCATGATCGGCCGTGTTATCCACCAGTATATCGATGTGTGGTAACGGAAAATCATCTTTCGGGCTCACCTTGTTAAGATCCCGAAAATCTACACATACCCGCACCTTACCGTCCTTTTTAGGAACCGGCACGATGTTTGCCACCCAGTCTGGATACTCAGACACTTGTATGAAGCCGGCTTTGAATTGTTTGTCGACTTCTTCTTTTACCTTGAGAGACCACTCGGGCCTCATCCGACGAAGCTTCTGTTTGACCGGTTTGCACCCGTCTTTGATTGGTATGTGGTGCTCAGCTATTTCCCGGTCTATCCCCGGCATGTCCTTGTAGGACCACGCAAAGACATCTTTGAATTCTTGGAGGAGGTTTATGAATTGTTGTTTCTCCTCGGGATCTAAGGATAACCCTATCTTAAGTATCTGAGGCTCTAAGGTTGTTCCCACGTTTATGGAATCGGTCTCTTCGATTACCGGGTTTCGGGATTCCCTTTGCTCTAGTTGCTCGATCAGATGTGGAAGTAAGGGTACCTGTTCGTCTGATTTCTCAATGTCATAGCATAAAACATTTTTAAAAGCAGAATTTGAAAGAGACAAGTCGTAAGCAGAACGGTTGTTATTATTGATTGAAAATTTGGAGAACAGCTCAAAGAGAGCAGCCATCTGATCATTGGTCAGTGGCGGGATAGGTAGGGCATTCGGGACAGACCCCGAAGTGCCAGCAGCAGGAATGATAGAAGGGAGAGGGGTTACAGGAGTGACTCTAGCACCGACTTCCCTAGACTTGACCTCAGACTCTGACTCAGACTCCGACTCAGACTCGGACTCAGACTCAGGCATTTCTCCCTCTCCGGTGACCAGCTTGTAGATCTTCCCCTGACTGTCAGTCCACTTGACAGTCTTCCTCCAGGCCCTTTTTCCCGTCTCGGAACCAACATCCGAGATCAGCTTGGTCGGGTCAAACCTGTTGCTGCGGAGAATCAGGTTCACCAGGTCTTCTTTTGGGGTCGGGGCTATGGTGTCTTCCCCGAAGAGCAGCCCCAGCGCGGGCTCAGCGTCATTGGCTTCATCAGACTGGATGAGGGCGAACACATCATCCGGGATGTAGTTGCAATCCCGGGCCAAGTGGGTCCCGAGGTGCGTAGCATTGGGTTGGTATAGCCCAACCTGGACAGCCCCGAATACGGGTGTGACAAAGTAGTCAGTCAACCGTGGGCTATAAGGGCTCAAGTAGATACCCTTCATGATGTTGCAGGCTTTTTCGATTCCTGCTCGGACAACGTTGTCCGGGGTGATGGCATAGCCAAGGCCGAAGTGAGAGTCTTCGTCCTTGAGAACCTCGATGATCTTCCCAGCTGGAAGATCGGGTCGAGAGGTAGCCCCCGGAAGGTACCCTAGGTTTTGGAGCATTGTGTCAATGCTTGTGGTGAAGTAAGGCCTAAAGAGGTACTCTTCCTCGATCATCCCCACAAAATCGAACCCCCAGAGGTCCGTGCGGCCCGTGGCGTTACAGCTAGCCACGGTCATTGGGGTCGCCTCCAAAGTGACAACATTGTCGAGTAGAGGCATCTTGATCTTTCGGTGGAGGGTGGAGGACACCGCCTTGACCGCGTGGATCCACGGTCTTCCTAGGAGCAAGTTGAATGACGAGGTGACATCAATCACCTGGAATTCGAGCTCTTTCTCTATCGGGCCCGTTATGATGGTCAATTTTATGGCCCCAGCTACCGACTTTGGGCTCCCATCAAAAGCTTGGATGGTCTGAGCAGTCGGGATATAGTCAGCCTCGGTAATGCCGAGGGCTTTGGCGGTCCTTAGGGGAAGGACATTCACGGCTGACCCGTCATCGACTAGGGTCATCGGGAGGTACTTTCCCCGGCAAATCACCGTGATGTAAAGGGCCAGGTTGTGGGAGGCCCCGAACGGTGGCAAGTCGGCCTCAGAAAAAGTGATCATTGGGCCTCCTTCTTTGGCCTTACCCTTTAGGTGGGGTAGGACCGTGGCTACCATTTCAGCAGGGGTAGCCAGAGAGTCGATCTTGACTTGATCGAGAGCCTTTGTAAGCGCCTCTCGATGTTCCTGTGAGCTAACAAGGAGTTGCCATATAGTGAGGTCAACTCGGGTTCTCTTCAGTTGCTTCGTAATGGCCGTTTCAGCGGTTGGCTCTTCAGGGGCGACTTCCATCCCGAGTGGATCGGTGATGGTTGCCGGGATAGCGGTATCCCTAGTGCTTGTGGCTAAGTAGGGACGACCAAGGTTGTTGCTGGCTAAGACTCGAGTTTTGACCTCTCGAATCTGTTCAGGGGTGATGGGAATGGTTTCCCCTTTAGCGAGGTAGACATCATCCTCGTCATCGAACCAGATCCCGTTCACTTGCGGGATAAACGGAGAGATAAGGTGAGAGCAATCAATCACCTCCCCGGTAAAGATGGCATGGGAGCTAAAAGGGTTCTCCTTGTTGCTTGGCTTATCTCCGGGTAGCGGGATTTTACCGCTCTCGATCAAGTCTTGAATCAAGTGTTTCAGCTTCCAACACTTTTCGGTATCATGGCCATTGCCTCGGTGGTATTGGCAATAGGCCTGAGCATTGTAGTTCTTGGAGCGTCGCTCGACCGGAACTTCAGGAGTTGGGCCTATCGGTTGGATTAGGCCTTTCGAGGCCAGCCTTTGTAAGGCATAAGTATAGGTCGTACCTATATCAGTGAAAACCCGAGGTGGGGTGTTTCTCTTGGACGGGGCATCTAATAGATTAACCGCGTCGAAAATGCTGCGGGTTGCAGTTTGAGGCTTGGTTGTGGAGGAAGAAGCCCCTTGGTAACCCTTAGCAGCGGCCTTGGTGAGGCCTTCCAGTCTCAAGTCATCTTCGATCCTCATACCCATTTCAGTGAGGGTGGTGAAGTTGGGTATGACAGCATATCGGAGGTGAACCCGGTAGGATGGGAGGAGGTTCCTAACAAAGGCCTCCACTAAAGCCTTCTCACTGGGCTTGTCGACCAGTTTCACGCTCTCGGCCCTCCAGCGTTGAAGGTATTTAGTAAAACCTTCTTTCGGCTCTTGGGCCATAACCTCCAGAGATCGCATTGTGGTTTGGATCTCGGTGTTGTCAGCATAGTTCCGAGCGAACTCGGTGGCCACATCATCCCAGGTAGGGAACTTCTTCGGGTCTAGCCTGTAGTACCAGGCCCGTGGGTGTTTCTCGAGAGATGCAGCAAAGAGGTTCTTAAACATGGATGAATCCACTCCCTTGATGGCCATGAATTCCTTGAAGGCCCGTACATGTAGTAACGGGTCTTCAGTTCCCTCAAACATGGGCAAGCCGGTGAGGTTCAGGTTTGCGGGCAGCTTGTCACTCACCGTGGAGTACTCTCGGCTATTCTCCCGGTGGATATTGTTACTCCCAGTCAAATGGACTTGTTCTTCTAGTCGGCGCACTGCGCTGACTAGTTCAGTTATGGGCCCAGCAGTCTCGACATTAGGAGTCCCTTGCTCTACTGTAGCTAGGCGAGCAACGATGGCCACTTGGCCAGCCCTCATTTCAGTCAGTTGGGCTTCAATGTCGGTTTGCTTTGCGACCATGGCGTCCAAAGCGGTTTGCAGACTGTTCAAAGTAGCCATCCTTCGAGCGTGTCTGGTTGCCGGTGGCCTGTCTGTAAGAACACCGCGTAATCAGAAACCGAACCCAGTTTTGGAATCAAGGGAAACAGCACATCCCGAGTGACCCAAAAATAAAGGACTGAGCGGAAAAGACTCGAGAAAGACATCTAGACGGTTGACTCGTGGGTGGTATAACTTCCTTAGGATTTCGGCTTTGTGGGCCTAGTCCCGTTCGAAGGAAGATCCACGTGAGATTACTCCCCAGACTTTTGACTCGAGTGTATGGACGGACCTTCCTTTGTAGGGGTATGCCCTACGCGGTTTGGTCGTGCCTTGACAGATAAGGCGGACTTGGGAAAAGGGGGGAAACTCGTGATATAAGATCGACGGAGTTTCGACGCTATAAACCCTCTACGTACTATGCAAAGACCCGACACATGGATAGACGGTAGGTCCTATAATAAGGAAAGTTTATTTTAGGAAAGTTGAAAGTTGAAGTCTGAATGCAAAATGAACGAATTTCCGAAAGTTTTGAAAACTGAAAACGGAATTTCGAAAACCGAGATTAGAATTTCGAAAATCAAGGTGATGGGGGTGGAAATTCGAGAATTAAAACAGACAGCATGCCGACTACAGAAAAGGATATTTTGAGTCAAATCGTTGATCCTAAATTTCGACGGCATTCCGAGTTTTGAAAATTGGGTATTTTGAAAAGGTGAGTCCCGAAATGGGCAGCATTTCGGGTTTTTCAAAATTGGGAGTTTTAGAATGACGGGTCCCGAAATGGACAGTATTTCGGGTTTTTCAAAAGGTGGGTATTTTTGGAAAGATGCAAATTTGAAATGACGGTTTCTGAAAAATGACACGGAAACCAAGTAGCACGTAGTCAAACAAGCATTATAACGACGCTTATGTATGCTTTACGCTAGGTCTCGGTCGGTCAAAATAGGGTCTATACCAACAACGATGGCTTTCTCATGTGATGGACGGACTCCCTAAGCCGAGTTGGTCTTAGGACATGCCGCAAAACCGAGACGAGTTCCACCATCGATGTCTTTAGCGCACCCATGTAGGAATGCACCGTGGTATAGTGGGACGTCGGTCACAAGTAACCGGCCCGGGCAAAATTTGGGTTATGCATGAATCATTAAACTAATGCGCGCACATTAATATTCGAACGATTTCTCTTCGAGTCTCACCCTAGGAACCCCGATGACATGTGGTACATCAGGTATCCCCAGCGGAGTCGCCAAATTGTGGACATGACGTAGGTCCACCCCGACGCGGCGAAGCGCGGGTTTGGGTAGGCGAATGAATCTCGTGGTAAGATTGTTCTCGGGTTCGAAATTTAAGTCAAAATGGAGTCGCCACCGAATTTTGTGGTTATTCGGAACCATACGAGCCCACTCTATGTCGTCATGGGCTATACACAAAGTAAGCCCACTTCGACTTCAGAGTTCATTGGGCTCGTCCCTTTGCATTGCAATACCGATACCGTATAAACCGGCTTTCGTATATAGAATGACTCTCGTGCGCCAAGGGTTTCGGACATCCGGAAACCAAAGGTTCTGAGTAAGGGGTGAGGGTACGTGTTGGGAAGCCCACTAAGGACACCCAACCCCGCCCGCACATGGCGGCCTCTACTAAGACACTGTTCGTGTTCGTGTACGCGCGCTAGTAAAATAATAAAATGATATGCAAACAGCGTTTTCGGGCTAAGCATGTGAATTGTTGGTTTGCTACGTCATTTAATGCATCTTGATTCACGTCAAAGTGATTTAGCATGCGAGGTTCGTTTATAAAGCGTAAAAGCAAGTAAATAAATAAAGCTCGAAAGTAAATAAATAACGTACAAGTTACACGGGCGGAAATACAACCCGGAATTCACAATACAACATTACGTAAAGAAATGAAATAAAAATAATGCGATATAATTAAAGGGACGGACCCGTATGTAAACTAGACCACGGAAATATGTAGGCGGACTAACCTCGATTAAATACGCATTATGTCGCATATTAAACGAAGGACGGGAACATGAGACTGCGGCATATTGCTAGCCTAATCTCGCGTCCCGTAGTCTTGTCCCGACTTATCACGTCAAAGTGGTCAAAGTCGTTCTACGTGTCGTGATGTGTATAGTTTTGAAAAATAGGAAGGTCGGATGATGGTCTAAAGTCGATAAAGAACGGGGCTCGGAATATGTGTCTACGCCCTCGGTATTGCGGGTTATGAGACCCACTCGATCGAGTCATTGACTGACTCGGTCGAGTGTGTCATTAGCGTGGCTACTGACCACTTTTTGGGGTGCTACTCGATCGAGTGGCCTATGGCACTCGATCGAGTGCCCCCTGTACGAGAGGTGACTCGCTCGGTTTTATGACTTGAAATCGATGATCGGCCGAATCAAATACAAATATCGCACGATTTGTATTTGACTCGGCCTCCGGTACTATAATCGTGTATGAACGATTATAATACCGTCACCGGAGTTTTTATGAAAACGTTTGTGTTAGATTATGAAACTTTGAATTGGTAACGAGATGCATCCCTCTACGTCACGACATCGAAACTAACCCTTTCGGGTTATGTGATGTCGATATTCGTGTCAACGGGTCTCGAACCAATTATGGAAATGGAGTTAAATATGTTCAACTACGACGAATCACGATCACGTCACGCCCTTGAGTACATTGCGGCGGGGCTCCTCGAAAGGGCTCCACCTCCGTCGTTGCTCGTAAAGGGATTAGACGGATCAAATGTGATTATCGTAGTTCAACATTTCAAAACCGACTTTTGATATTAATATTATATACGCGGTATTATTAGAGTTAGTAACGATATAAAAAAGATGCAAAATTAGAAATGCGAAAAGATGAAAAAGTTAGTGTATGTGTACGTGTTACTACGATACAACGATATGAAAATGCGCATAGAAACAATATTTAAAAGAGATTAAAAAAAGGAGTTTGGAACACCCTCAACGTACATGCTAGTATGGACCTCGGAAACGGACTCGTGAACAGCAACAAAGCTTGGGAGTATCGAGGATGCACGCGAGTTACGGTGTGTATGGATATGTATGTGTATATGTCGGTTTATCGAGGGACTAGAACTCGGTTTTTTGATGTGTTTGACTTAGGGTTTCTAAGGTTTGTAAGGTGGGATGTAGGGTTGGTATGTGGCTGAAAATGTAGGGCAAAGAGGTGGTGAAAAGTCTTTTTAATGCATGGGAATGAGTCGGTATTTATAGGCATTTTGCCACGACCTAGGGGCACTCGATCGAGTGGCCCTAGTGCACTCGATCGAGTGCCTATTGGGGCGGGTCATGATCCAGCGAAAGACGCTCCACTCGACCGAGTGGGCAATCCACTCGATCGAGTGGATCAACGTGGTTGAGATAAATAAGGCAAGAAAATCTTGCTTGTTTTGACTTGATTTTTGAATTCGAATTTGTGCGCTCACTTGAACTCAGCTGGTTTTTGAGACGGTTTTGCCTTTGACCGGGTTTTGACCCGGTCGGGAAAAGACGGGAAATATTTTTGGTGTCGGTTTTGGCCCAAATTAGTCTTATTTGACTCGGAACGGTCCGCTGGGCCTGAATTTGAGGTCTGTTTTGTGAGATTTTTACTCCGCTAAAAGTCCATGTCGGATATTATGAATTTCGTGTCCGAGTCCGAGTATACTAGTCACGTTGACGTCCAATCATCATCGGGTGTTTTTCGGAGACTACCATAGACACGTGGCAGTCAAAATGCGGGTGTCTACAGTATTGCTCCGAGTCCTGACAGATTCTCGTCTTTGACTAAGCCGAATACTAGGACACACTATAGAAAGGAGGCTAGATCTTTATTCCTTGAATTTATCTGGATTTTGTGAGTGGATGGAGAACTTCTGCCTAGGAGAAGTCCCCAGGATGACAAAGCTAGCTGTTGAGAATATGATGGTGTCGTGACCGGAATGATGGCGCTTTTTGAATGTGTGTCAATGTGGGTGGTTGTGCCCTTGTTGAAAGGCTGCCTACGTATTCACGTGTAGTGAAATCAAACTAAGCCGTAGTTCAGTGGATTGAAAGATATATAATGGTGCCTAGTTTACTAGGGCTTTGTGTGTAACTAGCCACAACGATGGTGTAGGCTAGGTGCATTCCCAGTGATGTCTTGATCAAAGGGCTAGAATAGTTAGGATGTTGACCCTGTGACTGTGCGCCTTCTCCGGGGTAGCTCCCAGAGGTGGTGTGAACTTATTTGGGCATGTTGTATGCCGAATACAAGTTGAGTTCCCGTGTTTGGGGCTGGTAACTGCTTTGAATGAGAAGAATTGAAATGAGATTTTAATGAGTTCTGCTCTCGGGGATTTTAATGAGTTCTGCTCTCGGGGATTTGATGAGTTTTGCTCTCGGGGATTTTAACGAGTTTTGCTCTCGGAAATTTGATGAGTTTTGCTCTCGGGGATTTGATGAGTTTTGCTCTCGGGGATTTTAACGAGTTTTGCTCTCGGATTTGCATATGGTGATTGTGAATTCTGTTGTGTAAAGGGGAAGTCGAGTAGAATGGCTCGAGCTTCGATTGAGCAGGTTTGATAATGCGGGATCTGATTTCCATGTCTGGCCCTAAAGGTTAGGGTGTATCCTATGGAGCTTGAATCCTCAAAATTCTGGGTTGTCTCTAGAATAGGTCTCGAGAAGGTCTTGAGGGCTGTAATGTGGGAAGGCTAGATGTGGTGTTAGCTGACCAGCTTGACTGTCTCTCCCCTATTGGATGGTATGGGTATTGATAATTTTTGAATTGACCATTTCACGGTCATGGGTTTTTGAATTCCTTGGGTTGACCTCTTAGCCCCGGTCATGGGATTCTTCATTTGAGTTGATCGTGTCTGGTCGAGAGATGTTGATAATTTTTTTTTGATCATGGCCAGCTTTTTTGTTTTGGCCTTTTGCTTTTTTCTCTTGGACTTTTTACTTTTTGTCCAGTTTTTTTTTTGTCGGTCAGACTAACACCTAAGGTAGGGTTTGGTTAGTCTCATTGGAAGGGTGTTTATTGTGGGAAGTGGGCTTGCCTCCCGTCTTGAACCCAAACTAGAAGGCTACCCAGATTTGTCATAGGATTCGATATGCTCCTGCTACGGGTAGTTATGTGGCTTTCTATACCAGACATGGTATAGGTAAAAGGAAAACACGGGCTCGGTTTCCTGAAGTCATTATAGATGTGCCTATAATAGTCACGTGCGTGTGCTCACAGTGTATGATGGTGTTCATCATGTTCTCGGAAACACATAAGGAAAGTATGTATGAGAAATAGAAAAGCTGATTTTATTGAAATGTGAAAAGAGGACAGAATACCGCTGACTCTGACTCTGACCTTGACTTTGAAATTGAAAGAAATAGTACATCCTAGACTCGGACTCAGACTCGGACTTGAACCAAATCTAGACTCTTGGATGAGGTTGTCAGCAGTCTTCGGCTTCTAAGGACTCAAGTGGATGTCCAGTATGGCCTTCGGTAGAAGCTTCACCCAGATCCTCATTATGTCGAAGATCGTCTTCAATCCTAATGCCCATTTCGGTAAGCACCGCAAAGTTTGAAATGTCGGCATACCTAAGATGGACGCGGTAGGGAGGTAGGAGGTTGTTGATGAATGCCTCCACTAGTGTCTTCTCGTTGGGCTTGTCTACCAACTTCACACTTTCGGCCCTCCACCTTTGAAGATACTTGGTGAAACCTTCCTTGGGCTCTTGGGCCATGACCTCCAGGGTGCGCATTGTGGTCTGGATCTTGGTATTATCTGCATAATTCCGAGCGAACTCTGTTGCGACGTCGTCCCAAGTCTTATACTTCTTGGAATCGAGCCTGTAATACCAGGCTTTTGGATGCTTCTCAAGGGAAGAAGCAAAGAGATGCTTGAACATGGATGACTTAACTCCCTTAAGGGCCATGAATTCTTTGAAAGCTCGGATATGGTGAACCGGGTCTTCAGTGCCCTCGAACATTGGCAGACCCGTCAGATTGAGATTGGCCGGTAGTTCATCGGTCAGTGGGGTGTAGGTCCGAGCATTCTCCGTATGGATGGAGCTTTGGGTTGTCAGATGGACCTGTTCCTGCAGTTTGTGGACTGCGCTGGCCAATTCAGCTAAAGGCCCAGTAGTATCGATACTGCCACTAGGAGTTCCCTGTTCTATGGCGCTTACCCGGGTGAGGATGGAGATCTGGTCCCCTCTCATAGTTGATCCACACTGTGATGGACGTGGAGGGGAAGAGTTATGACACTACAGGCTCTCGGCGAGATCTAAAAATTTTTTGCGACCGTCCTCAATTGCACATAAAACGGGATGGATCCAAACCGAGAGCCGTGTATAGCCTTGATAAGGCTCAGAGAAAGGCGTTGTTGGAGTGGGTGGAGAAGTTGAAGTTCCCTGATGGGTACACCTCAGAGAAAGACATGTTACCTTCGCACTTAAGGGTCAACATTGAAACACCCCACATTGATTGAAGATGTCCTATTTATGAGCTTTGCTTAAAGGGATTTGAAGTACTACTCATATCAACAAAGTGCACTTTCTTTTCTGGTTTGCCCATGATAAGAACTCTGCAGTTAAGCGTGCTTGACTGGGAGCAATCTTAGGATGGGTGACCTCCTGGGAAGGTTTCCGGGATGTGCATGAGTGAGGACAAAATGTGCTGGAAAGGACTCGTGTTGGTCTGTGGGACCAGTACAAAGCCTGGCGGGCTACCGCGGTTAGCATTTCCGGTCCTAGGATTGGGCCGGGGTGTTACAAATGGTATCAGAGCAACCTTGCGACCGTGCATTTGGCACCTAGCGGGGGTGGATTCTGGGTCAGCGGTTATGCTGCCAGGCGCAACGAGGACGTTGCGTTCTTCAAGTGGGAGTGATTGAAACACCCCACATTGATTGAAGATGTCCTATTTATGAGCTTTGCTTAAAGGGATTTGAAGTACTACTCATATCAACAAAGTGCACTTTCTTTTCTGGTTTGCCCATGATAAGAACTCTGCAGTTAAGCGTGCTTGACTGGGAGCAATCTTAGGATGGGTGACCTCCTGGGAAGGTTTGGTCTGTGGGACCAGTATAAAGCCTGGCGGGCTACCGCAGTTAACATTTCCGGTCCTAGGATTGGGCCGGGGTGTTACAACATCCTTGAAGCGGCTTCCAACAAACTCATGTCACATCCGTCGCAAACTGGTAACTCAGCATTTTTCATCATTTCGAAAAAGGATAGAACTTCTGGGTTGGGTTCATGCTGAACTTCCTCATCGCTTAGCTCGTCCGGGTTACGCTCCGCCTCCATTATGTCCTCAACGGTCGGACGTAACGCATCCTCCACGAACTCTCGATATGGGTTACTACTACCCACTCCGTGACTATCACTAACGAGATCAGAATCCTCACCATGATACGTCCAGACGTAGTAGTTTGGAACAAACCCGTTTTTGTAGAGATGATCTCTAACATCAAGGGCATGTAGTATGGCAAAGTTTTTGCATTTACTACAAGGACACCTAAGTTGTTGTTTCGTGTAGTGGACGTTATTGTTTATGGAATAGTCGATAAATTTCAACACACCGTCTTTGTATTCATGTTTAGGCTTCTTTCACTCATCTAATCTCTCGTACATCCACTTCCTTTCTACTCTCTTCATTCTTTGTGAGGACAATATATATATATATATATGTGCATGCAAAGTACGTAGAAATTATTAAATTAGTTGAGCGTGGGGAAGAACATTCAACGACGCCTAATATAATGGACATTATCTACAGAACAATGTAAACCAAGTGCAGTCAATTGAACATGCTTTCATAAATCCGTAAACCCATTTAGACATCATTTCGAAACAGTTTCACCACCTTGGGACCTTATCACTCCAACCTAAACCCATCCTTGTACGTTCCATGCCACTGATAAACACAAAATTTTGTTATGCCGATAAGAAAAAAATCCGGCAGCAATTCGCCCCAGTTCTCCAAATGAACTATGTGGAAATATGAAAAGTCCACATGTGCATTCGGAGAACAATGAGGGAATTGCCACAAGACTTTTTCTTATCGACATAACAAAATTTCGTGTTTACCACCTAAGTGACATGAAAAGTACAAAGACAGTCCCAAAACGGGGACTATTCAAGAATTACTCCTAACAAGTAATTCTTGAACGGGTACTAGGTAGGTCTGAGTAGATGTATAACATGTCTTACCAACAATACGTAACCTAAACTGTAAACAACAACAATCATGTATCAACACACAACAAATTACTACTAGTAGTATTAGTAGTAGTATTAGTAGTAGTTAAGTAGTATTAGTAGTAGTAGATTAGTACTAGTGGTGGTAGTAGTAGTATTAGTAGTAGTAGTGGTAGTATATTAGTAGTATTAGTAGTAGCAGTAGAAGATTAGTAGTATTATTAGTAGTAGTTAAATAGTATTAGTAGTAGTAGTAGATTAATAGTAGTGGTGGTAGTAGTAGTATTAGTAGTGGTAAATTAGTAGTACTAGTAGATTAGTAGTATTATTAGTAGTAGTTAAGTGGTATTAGTAGTAGTAGATTAGTAGTAGTATATTAGTAGTATTAGTAGTAGAAGATTAGTAGTAGTTAAGTAGTATTAGTAGTACTAGTAGATTAGTAGTATTAGTAGTATTATTAGTAGTAGTTAAGTAGTATTAGTAGTGGTAGTAGATTAATAGTAGTAGTATTAGTAGTGGTAAATTAGTAGTACTAGTAGATTAGTAGTATTATTAGTAGTAGTTAAGTAGTATTAGTAGTAGTAGATTAGTAGTAGTATATTAGTAGTATTAGTAGTAGAAGATTAGTAGTAGTTAAGTAGTATTAGTAGTATTAGTAGATTAGTAGTATTAGTAGTATTATTAGTAGTAGTTAAGTAGTATTAGTAGTGGTAGTAGATTAATAGTAGTAGTATTAGTAGTGGTAAATTAGTAGTACTAGTAGATTAGTAGTATTATTAGTAGTAGTTAAGTAGTATTAGTAGTAGTATATTAGTAGTATTAGTAGTAGAAGATTAGTAGTAGTTAAGTAGTATTAGTAGTACTAGTAGATTAGTAGTATTAGTAGTATTATTAGTAGTAGTAGATTAGTAGTAGTATATTAGTAGTATTAGTAGTAGAAGATTAGTAGTATTAGTAGTAGAAGATTAGTAGTATTAGGCCCTGTTCTCCTGGACTTAAACTGACTGAACTGAACTGAACTGAATGTGTCTGAACTGAACTGAACTGAACTGAATCTTTCTGAACTGAACTGAACTGAACTGAACTGAACTGAACTGAACTGAACACAACTGAACTGAATACAACTAACATCCATGATCAAGTACAACAAAATTAGAGCAACAGGGCAACAATACTAATCAGCAAGTTGACCTCTAAATCTACTACTACCATCATTATAACAACAATAACAACACTAACACAACCAATATTATTTCATACAAACCAACACTACCACCATTAAATTAACACAACCCACCACTCACACAAACTAACCCTAACACTAACACAACCAACAACAACAAACCACAACAATAACCTAATCAACAATAACATTAACAATAACAAATATTTAAAAAATTTAACAGTTTGAACATACTTTGATGGAGAAAAGACGGAAAAATGAACCGAAGACGAGAAGGGCGCGCGGCAGGGGGAGGACACGGCAGTGGAAGGGCGCGCCGGCAGTGGCGCCGGCGGTGGATTTGTCGCCGGTGGAAGTCGTCGCCGGCCGGTGGGGGAGACGGGAAGGGGGAGGGGAATTGGGTAGATTAGGGTTTCGGGGAATCGATTTGGGCTGTTTCTTTATGTGTGTCCGCGTCTTTTTTTTTTTATATATGGAAGCCCTATGCGGCGGACAATCCCACGCGAAATCCGCCGCGTGTCAAAATCTATGCGTCGGATTGTCCGCCGCATCGCAGTATTAATTTTTTAAATTAAATGTCCCCCTGCGTCGGTATACGGCATACTATGCGGCGGATTTTCCGCCGCATAATTAAGCGCGAAACTCTCACCCTTGGGCGCCCTTACCCTGCGTCCATTTTGCGTGGGCTATTCCCACGCAAGTCTTTTGCGTCGCCCAATCCGACGCGAACCCGACGCGAGTAGAAACATGTGTCGGATATTTAGTCCGCCGCAAAAGGTCCGCCGCAATTTCATCTGTTTTTTGTAGTGCATTGACGTGATCATGTTCTCTAGCTTGGTCAGTGAGGCCTTCAAATCATCGACGGCTTGTTGCGTCATGGCTCGTGTGTGGGGTGGCCTGTCTGTAAGGGCACCGCGTAATCAGTAAATTTGCTTCGGAACTCGAATACACCAAGGCATAGGAAATAGCGTGGGAGGAGAGACGACTCCAGTTTGACTCGGGTTAGACTCTCCTAAGACAAATGTGTAGGGTACGATTCTCGGAGTGACTGTGATTAATCGCTCCATCGGAGAATAGCCCCCAAGTGAGACTAAGGACTCAGATAGGACTCAGATGGTGTGACATCTAAGTGACTCGAAAGTGGGGTACGTGAGACACGTGTAAGACAAGACCCTTAGAGCAACCGTGATTGGTCGCTCTACTGAAAGGGTAGCCCCCGAGTGGGACTAAAGACTTTGTTAAGACTCGAGTGTCAGACGAGTGACCCTTAGATGTAAGGATCACGAACCTTTTGTTATAAGGTTATGCCTTGTAAAAGGTTGACTCGGAAAAGACACCTAGACGGGTGACTCGTGAACGGTGGGCTTTCCTTAGGATTTGGCAAAGTGGGCCTAGTCTCGTTCGAAGGAAAATCCATGTGAGAATTCCCCAGACTTTGGACTCGAATGTGTAAACGGGCTTCCCTTTGTAGGAGTTTGTCCTACGAAGGTTGGCCGTGCCTTGACAAATAAGGCGGACTAGGATGGGGTAGAAACCCGTGATATAAGATCGACGGAGTTTCGACGCTATAGATTCTAACTTATGACAAGACCCGACACTGCTAAATACGGGAAGTCCTAAGAAGAAAAGGGCTTTGAAAAGTGAATTTGAATTTGAAAACCGAGCAAAGTCGGATTGGAAGACCCGATTTTTTTGAAAACCGAGAAAGAGGTTATCGGACCGAGATTTCGGGTTTTTTTTTTTTTTGAAAAGGTTTGGACAGCATACCGGCTAAAAATAGGCTATTCTGAGTCAAAATCATAAGTCCTAAATTCGGCAGCTTTCCGGATTTGCAAAGGGATGAGTTTGAAAAAAAGATGTAAATTTTGAAAATGACGGTTTTTGAAAAGACCAAAAAAAGATCAAGTAGCATGTAGTCACGGAAACAGTATAACGACGCCATGTATGCTCTTAGTCTAAGTCTCGGTCGGTCGAATAAGGTCTATACCAACAACGATCGCATTCTCGCAAATCAGGACGGACCTCCTAAGCCGAATTGGTCTTAGAATCTGCCGTAAAACCCATGCGAGTTCCGCGATCGAAGTCTTTAGTGCATCCAAGTAGAAATGCACCGTGGTATAGTGGGACGTCGGTCACAAGTAACCGCCCGGGATAGAACGGGGTTATGCATGAACCATTGAACTAAAACGTATACATTACTAATCGAACGATTTCTTTTCGAGTCTCACCCTGAGGATGCCGATGGTAAGTGACACATCGGTTAATCCCCAGCGGAGTCGCCAAATTGTGGACATGACATAGGTCCACCCCGACGCGGCGAAGCGCGGGTTTTGGGGAGGCGATAGAATTTCCATATGAGATGGATCGAATAGAATTTTAAATCGAAGTAGGAGTCGCCACCGAATTTTATGGTCATTCGGAACCATTCGAACCCACTCTATGTCGTAGTGGGCCATACTTAAAGCCTGGCCCATTTCCGATGTGAGAGTTTATTGGGTTCGTCCCTTAGCATTACGATACCGATGCCGACTTGAGCGGTTAATCGTATATTGAATGACTCTCTTTGCCAATGGTTTCGGACATCCGGAAACCACGGTTCTGAGTAAGGGGTGAGGGTACGTGTTGGGAAGTTCAGCGAGAACACCCAACCCCGCCCGCACTTAGCGGCCTTTACTAAGATATCGTTCGGTTTTGTGTACACGCGTTAGTTCGACGATTGAATGATATGCAGAGATTATTTTCCTAAGACATGTGAGGAAAAATAAATGGGTTGCTAAGTCGTTTAATGCATGTTAAACTACTAACGTCAAAGTTATCTTAGCATGTGAGTTCGTTTTAGTCTAATAACACGATAAAAAATAAAGAAATAAATAAATTGCTACAAACACGAGAAAACGAGTTAGTAACGATTGAATAATAATATAGGAAATAAATATATGAAATCGAGAAAATAAATATTAATCGAAATCTGGAAAATATTACTAAAACGTTGTTTTGTATAAAAAACGAAGTTCGAAAAATAATAAAAAAGAACGAAAAGGGGCGCGCTTGGACAGTCTGCCGCGCGACTCGCCCAGGACTCAGGCGGGTCGCGTGGCGGCCTGATTTCGACGACGGTTTTCGGAATTTTTTTAATTAAATCGCGTACGAATATCGCATAATTCGTACTCGACTTAATATTCTCGATATTCGTTATATTCGATAGTTGACTATGAAATCAATATCAAATATTTGGAATAGTTGTAGAAAAGATATAAATTTAGAAATCGTTTCGTAGAATAATAAAAATAAAACGATCGAAAAACTAAAAAAAAGGACCGGTTCACAGACTCGTGCGCGAGTCGCCTGGACCGGGCGCGACTCGCGTGCGGGTCTGTCCTCTTTTATTATTTTTTTGTCGAAAATCGTTATTTTTATAAATCGCGTATAAATATGGATTAATTTATACTCGGTTTATATTTTCGATATTCGTCGTATTCGATATTCGATTATGAAATCGATATCGAATAGTCGGAACGGATTTTAGAAAAGGTTTTGAAAAAGTTTGTTTTGAACGAAAGGTTAAAAAAAGGATTTTGAACGAAAAGTTTGAAAAAAGGATTTTGAACGAAAAGATGTAACGAAATCGTCGAAATCTTAATATAACTCTTTTCGATACAATATTCGATTATAGAGAATCGATATCATATTTTTAAGAATATTCGATATATGAAAATAGTTTTTAATAATATCGATATTAGAAAAAAAGAAAATAAAAAAAGACCGACGAAAGACCCATAAAAAAACGAGAAGAAGAGAAGAGAAAAGAGAAGAGTCGGGTTTGATTTACACCCTCAACCTACATGCTTTGTTTTCTCGGGATAAGGCTCGTCGGGAAGTGGCTTAGACTTGAGAGCGTCGAGATGATGAGTTAAGGTGTATCGGTTTGGGTGATTCGGGACGTCGGGTTTGGCCGGCTTCGTCGAGGTTGCAAGGCTTCGAAAGTGTCGGGATTTGCTAACTATCGGGTTTGTGTATGAACCGTGTGTGGAGGGGGTTTCGGACGTGTTTTTACTGCTGTTGTGTTGTTGTGTCTCGGTATTTTTGATGTATGATCGTTGTTTTTTTTGGTCATTCAAAGTGTTGGATGGGAGGTCCTATTTATAGGGAACTTCCGACCTTGGTTTAGGAGAGTTTGAATACCGCTTAGGATAGGAAACGTGGGAATTTGAGGAGCATGGGAATTCCGTTTTCTTGGCCAAGAAGAAAGGAATTTCGGCTGATTTGAGAAGTGTTTGGCCGGGTATTTGGTACTCGGTCAATGTCTGAATCGGTTTCCGGATAGAATTCCTACTTGAGGTCGAATTCTACCTTTAACGGAATTGTTTAATGTTTTAATGAATCTGAATTTTTGTAGGAATTTGGGTTGGAATCAACCGTGTGAGTTTCACGGCTGACTCACACGTCTCGGGAAATCTTTGACCGGGCTTTGACTCGGTCGCTAAAAGACGGTTTTACCCCTGGTGACGGTTTCGACCCAAATTAGTGTTATTTGACTCGAAACGACCCACTGGGCCCGGATTTGAGGTTGGCTTTATGAAATTTGTACTCCTTAAAAAGTCTAAACCAAATGTCCATGATTACAAGCCCATATCCGAGTCCATCAAAGCACGTTTGCGTCCAATCAACATCGGGTGTTTGGCGGGAACTACTATAGACACCTGGCGGTCAAAATGTGGGTGTCTACAAATACGTACATGATTAATTATTTAAATCACTTCAAATATTTAGATTCAATTTTGATGTTTGCAAGCAACCCCTTTTTAGGATCGTGAACTCATTTTTTCGGCCCACAACCCATTTAATCGACCCCAATATGACTCGTTAAGTTAGGGTTGAAACCTGACCCAACTCGTTCCACCCGTTGGGTCAATGAAAATTTATTGAAATTAATAAAGTATTATATTTAAAAAATAAATATGTATTTTAAATTACAAATATTCAATTTAATATAATATTTTTTTTATCATTTAATAATAAAATAATTTTTAAAATTGAATTAATATTTTTGAAATACAAACATTATTATTAAAGATTATAATAATAATACTTTTAAAATAATAATAAAAAATACTTTTTATATGCTGGACTTGAAAAGTTGCTAAAAATATATGCATTCGATACTATTTCTGACCCTAATCCTAACCCGATCCCTTGACCCGTATAACCCGGCTCATATTCGATCTGACTCGTATGAGCCGATCATCTGCACCCGTTTGATAGGTCTTTGTATTACAATCCCACAGTTTTTTTTGCGTGGTTGAGTAACATTAATTGGCGATGTTAATTTTCAACCCTTAACTGTAAAGTTAAAGAGTTCGGGGTGCTAATATTACTTTTTTATTAAACATTTTTTTATCATTTAATAATAAAATAATTTTTAAAATTGAATTAATATTTTTGAAGTACAAACAATATTATTAAAGATTATAATAATAATACTTTTAAAATAATAAAAAAATAATATATTTTTTTTGCTGGATAAAAATAATAAAAATGTTATGATGATAAATTTATATAAAAAATCGCACAAAGATTGGGGGTGTATTAGTAGGAATGTTTTCCCTCGTTGAGTTTTTTTTTCTATTTTAATTTTCACTCCTTATAGTGCTACTCATCAAATTTTCATTTTTGGTAGAATAAATTAACAAATACTATATGCCTTATAAACTCTTTTCTAATATTACTTTTTTCATGATATATTTTTTAAAATTATGTTCAAAATATTTTTAGAGTACAAATTTCTCCCAAATCACTATTTACATGTTTCATGACGAAATGATGATACATATGTATTTCTTACCTGTGATTAGACATGGTCAAATGGGTCGGATGGATAATCAGGTTATGGGTCGGGTCATAATACAGGTAGAGTGTTACATACTCTGATCCCAAATAGTTATACAATAACCGATTAATTAATTCTTTTGAAATACATGTTCTGCTTCATGTATTGTGACAAATAATGTTGTAGGTCAATGTGATTTTTGTGAAACTTTGTAGATAATATTTATCTTAATTGCAAATGTAAACAATTTTTTATGCAAAAATGATTTTTTTTCATCTAATTCATGTTAAATAAATATGAATTGAAAATGAATATTTTTTTTTTCTTTTTATAATAATGCACCTAGGTTAAATATAGATAGTTAATATGGTTTTGACATGTCATTAATGCTTCGTTCTCTTACACCTTGCCATGTGGCCAAGATGCATCAAATTAATATATATATGGGTTTTTCTACGTTGTACCCTTCTGTTTTTCCGTTTTCTACCATATACCCCTCCTATTTTCTAAACCCCCACTTATATCCCTGTAGTTCAGTAATTTCATTAAACGTGACCTAATTACAATTATTCTACTCAAAAACTCTAATTAATTTTCATCTCTATCTCCTATGTTTTCTCTAATTCTAATTTTGCATGCATAGTTTCTAATTTTTTTCTTCATTTTATCATAATTCTTTCACTTTTTATTTTAAGTGCAACATCAATGCTTTGTTTGTTAATGAGATTAAATTAATTTCGTTAGAAATTAGTAAAATATCATTATTTTAAGTTAAAGAATGAATAAGTTGGGGAGAAAATGGAGAAAAATCAATAAGTTAAAAAAGAATAAGAAGTTGATATATAAAATGAGCTAAATGGAGAATATAAAATGGAGGAAAAGTTGGGGAAACTTGAGGGAATACATGTCAAGGTCGTCAAAACTGGTTATGGTCATAGCCTAGAATCATTGTCATGTCATCTAATTAACGAAACATTAGACGGATATGTGTGAATAAGTCACGTTTCATGAAGTTAATAAACTACAGGGGTATTAGTGGGGGTTTTGAAAATAGGAGGGATACATGGTAGAAAACGGAAAAACAGGAGCGTACAATGTAGAAAACCCATAACATAACACGGTTTTATGTTATGAGATCTACTCGTTTAAGTATTTAGCCCAAAAAAATCAAAATGTATTATTCCGTGTTTTGTTATCTATCTATCTATATATATATATATATATATATATATATATATATATATATATATATATAGATAACACGGTTTTATGTTATGAGATCTACTCGTTTAAGTATTTAGCCCAAAAAAATCAAAATGTATTATTCCGTGTTTTGTTAACTAGTATAGACCCCGTGCAATGCACGGTATTTATAAAATATTTATCGTATAAAATATTTCATTTAAGATTTAAAATAAAAAATTTATTATTTTATTTTTACTATTTATCGACGGTGTACTTTAGAAATAGAAAAATAATTTTTAAATCGCAAAACTAATCAAAATATTTGAGTAATGACTTGAAATGTACGGAGTATTAAATAACGTGTAATTAATGAAAATATTGTCTATATTTTTTATATACTCGGTTTATGTCATCTCACATTTCGAGATACCCACTTCTCTCTTTATGTAATTTGTGAAACTTTTTTTATATGGATTTTAATAGTATATTCCGTATTTTGTACTCTCCCGTACCAAAATAATCTTTCTATATGATAATTATAATCCTCACATTTGAATAAATGAGAAGATCTGAGTGGTATCGAGTGAGTCATACTCACTCCGTCCCGATTAATTGTTTGCCTTTGCTTTTAGCACAAAAGGGAAAAGGTCCAATGATGAATGACATGTGAAGTCAACTTCATGAGGAGGTCAAATTACATATATATATATATATATATATATATATATATATATAAACATTCCTAAAATAGAAAGATAAATAATTCATTGAGATGTCCTATGGAATAGACAAAGAATTCATTGGGACGGGGGAGTATATCTTTGTAAAAGTTAAAGTAAATAGTTCATTTCAAAAATAAATTTTTTAGATAACTGATTTTTTTTTCTCAAGGTTAATGACATCATATCTTAAAATTTATCTAAATATTTTCATAAAAATAAGTTTTTTTTGTCAATTTCTTTAACATTAATGAAAATGAATAGTTTTGGAATTTATTAGTGAAATGTTCTTTTACTTCTCAATTTAAATTAGTGTATTTTTGAGAAAAATGTTAGTAAGTGTTATTGTCTTAGAGTAGTATATAGAGAATTTTCGTTGAGTTTCTACTATGTATTAGGCTTTGTAAAAGCAATCGGAATATATATTTCATTTTTATATAGTTACTAAATTTTATATCGATGTTAAGAATATGATTTTCGAATATGATCATAACTATTTTATATTCCATGTAAAATATTGTACGGGATAGTGCAATCTTCTATTAACAAAAATAATGCAACTATTTGGTTAAAACGGAATACAATAGGTTTATACTTTTAAAAAAAATTGATCATACATTCCATATTAAATATTGTATGTGATATCTTCTACGTAAAACATGTGATTTTCGTAATCAATGTAATCAAACAAATTTCCATAATTACATACTTTCTGTGGTATATAGCTTTATGTGTGATGTAGTGATATTTTAATCAATAAGATGTTAGAGTGTAGTTGGAGAGGAGAAGGGTAACACACCTGAGGTCAAGGGTTCGATTTGCACATAGCTCATTTGGTTAGTGGAAAGGGGGATGGAAAGTTGGAAAAAGGGTCGAACTAACGACCCCGTGACTAAAATAAGAGAGCAACTACTACTATTTTTATAGCCGTGTGATGCACGAACCTAAAAATGTTAAATTTGTGGACGTTACTGTTGACCTGATGAAAATTTTGTACAATTTTCAACCATTTTTTTTCTCATCCCCGAATCTTTGAAAAACGTGTATTAGTATATACACTATAAATTGAGCTATTCAGGAACGTATATCGAATCACATTACAAATCAACCAAATTTCCGTACCACGTGATTAGGGTGTCCTCAGAATACTATATTATGCTTGATTTCACCCCTAAACGACGAGTAGAGGTCGATTTTACACGACAGACATATTTTCTGGTAGGAGTAATTTAACACATAGAAGAACCCAAAAACATTTTCGTTGCTCCTCATATTTTGTGTGGACGTTCCTATCAACTCGGTGAAAAGTTAGTAAATTTTGCGACCATTTTTATACCGGACCTCGAAACTCTCACACACACGTGTATCATACATTACAATTCGAGCTGCTCAGGAACTTATTTCGATTCACGTTTCAAATCAACCTGAAAATAGAGGCACACATGTCCAACACCACGTCAAACATTTTCCCTCCAAAAGTCTTATTTTTTAATTATGGAAACAAATAATCAATTAACTCATATTTTTAAAACTCTAAGGGTTCGTTTGGTTCATGCGGGAACTTATTTCCTGGAGGAAGTTGCAATCCCAGGAAGTTACTTCCCACTTCAACTTCCCGGGAATTTGAAATATTTGTTTGGTTGACATCCTGGAATTCACACTTCCCGGGAATTGAATTTCTACATCTTGTTTGGTTGACTCGACCTAATTCCCATGATTTTGATTACAATGACTATTATGCCCTTTATTAATCAAGGGTATAAAAACTTGTGAATTTATTTTTTCAGCAACTTAAGAAATATCTGAAATTGTTTTCACTATAATGTGCAGTCGTAACCAAATTACATTATCGGCGTAAAAAATAACGAACATTAATTTATTTTTTTAAATTCTGAGTTAACCAAAAAATCGATGAGTGTAAGAGTAAATTCCGAGTTAACAAAAAAATTCTGAGTTAAAAAAAAATAATGCAGAAAAGTTGAGAGGAAGTCGTAAATGGAGAATGGGGATAAGAAATTAAGGTTAAATGAAAAATAGATGAGTGGAGAAGGGGCAAAAAAGTCATTTGAATAATTTGGGATGTGGGAAGTGCAACTCACCGAGGGGATCGGTGAGCAACTTTCTGCATCATGCAGGAATTGCAAGTGATGGGGTGAGTTTGAGTTCCCCATTTTTTTAGTTTTGGGTAACCAAACAACTCTCCAGGAAAGCATTTCATTGGATGTTGCAATTCCCGAGAAGTGAGGGGGCAACCAAACGAGCCCTAATTATACTAATTACTCCGTACATTTTATTTTATGATAAATCATTAAAGGTGAAAAAGATTTTTAAAATAAAAAAAAGCATTAAGTATTTATTTAAATATTGTTTGATTCTATTTAATTAGAAAATTACTCACTCGATCAGATGCTAAGATAGTAACATTTGCTAAAAATTTCTCTCTAAACTACACTATTTCTTAGATGAGAAAGAAAAAAAAAACATTTCATGAATTAATATTTATGATATAAAAAACATTTCATGAATTAATATTTATGATATATTAATAGAAGAGGTGAGTATTTCGAAGTATGAGATGACATACTGTATTACATATACGGACTATAAAAAATATAGTGTTTTCTTTAAAATACAATAATTAATGACATTTCAAAACATTTTTCAATTATTTTGATTTGTTTTGCAGTTTCAAAAATATTTTTGTATAGCCACGATACATGTACCATTGTTAAATATAAAAATAAAATTATGGATTAATAATTTAAAATCTAGAATGATATATGCTATAAAAATAAATTTATTAAAAATATTTTGCATCAATGCGCGGGTCTGTGCTAGTTTTTTTAATGTGAACCTGTCACCTAAGTCGTAAACTAATGTTATTCTCTCAGAAGTAACGATATTTTTTTTAAAAAACAACAATTGCGCAACTTTTAACAAAATAAGCGCTTGATTGTCAAAGCGGATCTCCTGTCCCATTTTGGTGTCCCACTCAGTGTGCCGCACCATACACGGGATGACACGTCGCCTATTGAATAAATAAAATATGCAAGATTTATCATAAGTAGTTGATGTGTCATCCCGTGTATGGTGCGGGACACTGAGTGGGACACAAAATGGGACGGGAGATCCGCATTGCTTAATTGTGGGAGAGTGATGGCGTTTCTTTCTTCTTCTTTCTTCTCCCGAAAATATGTTTGGATTCATTCTCTGTATTTCAGATTTTTTTTCTTTCCAACTTTCTCTTAATTGCTCTTATATATCCGTGTATTCTCCTTCTTTCTCAATTCTCCCTCCGATCCCTCCATCAATTCTAATTCCTAAGTTATAATCACGTTCTAATTACTCTCTTGAATTATTGGTCTCTCCATCATTCTCTCTGCAATTGTGACAATCCCCGACTCAGAACTCGATCGGAACTTTCAAAAGTCTTTGCAGTTTACGATTGTCGTGAATTTGGTAAATTTTCAAACTTTTTCCACTTTTAAATTGTCCTTTGATCGTTAATTATGCTTCTTCTAAGTTCAAATCTTCTTCAGTTCTTCTAATTATCCTTTGATCGTTAATTATGCTTAATTAGAGCAATACATTCTACTTTGATCAGTATTTTTTGTGGGTATTGTTTTCTGATTTGTGTTTTTTTATTTGGTTTAATTGGTTCATTTTTCAGTGATTTGAAATGACTAATTACATGTATTTCTTTTTCTTTTTTTTCATTTTGTTGAAGGTTTTCGTGACATAGAGCATATAAAGAAGGGAATATTGATTACTGATTTTGAAAACCCAA
Source organism: Agrostemma githago (assembly GCA_958450325.1). Taxonomy (NCBI): domain Eukaryota; kingdom Viridiplantae; phylum Streptophyta; class Magnoliopsida; order Caryophyllales; family Caryophyllaceae; genus Agrostemma; species Agrostemma githago. Next base: position 72,553,573 of record OY288246.1, read on the forward strand.
AAGTTTTGTATATTCTCTGTATTCTGAAGAGAGAAAAAAAAAACTTTCGTTTTGCGTCATCGCTCAATAAATATAAGCTCAATATAAGCTCAATAAGCTCAATAAATATACACAAAACCTCAACAACTTTGCCTTGGTTGTACAATAATATTGTACAACCAGTATATAATCCTATTTTTCTCATCGCGTGAAGTACTCGAAATAGCTTATACTCCTTCCGTTCACTATCTTTTGCTTCATTGCATTAAAATACTCCTCACAAATAATAAGGAAACGGGGCAAAAGATTATGAATGGAGGAAGTAATATTTCCTCATTAAATCAAAATTGAAAAAATTAGTGTTAATTTGCTGTTAAAAACAAATTACATCTTCAAATTAATAACCAAAAATAAGTCTATGTCGTTACTAAAAAACATTAATTTCACTACAAGTATAATCAGTTTCACTAAAAAGAATCACCCTAGATTATCAATCAATTTTATTCTAAAACAATCGATTTCACTCCAAATATAATCGTTTACTACTCCTTCCGTTCCAATGAATTGTTTGCCTTTGCTTTTGGTACCAAGGAAAAGAGAACCAATGGAGAAGTGACATGTGGAGCAAATGGTCAAATTACCTATAAAAACATTCCTAAAATAGAAAGGTAAACAATTCATCGAGACGTCCCAATATGAAATAGGCAAACAATTCATTGGGACGGAAGGAGTAAATAAATTACGCTAATTATCTATTACTAAGTGTCGACTATATTCCAAAAATGATGGATTTCACTCCAAAAATAATCAAGTTTACGCAGACCTCCTTCTCCTTATTTAAATGCGTTATCTTTCAGTTCCATGCATGGAGATTACGTGCCCCTTTCATTCATATGCATGCAGCATGCTAGACTGGTCTAATTCAATGAACTTTTTTTTATTATTGTTTTGTCTCACCAAATTTAGCACCTAGACACCAACAAAAAAAATTACTCTCTCTTATCATGGAATTATCTGTTGTATTTTATAATGGGTCAATTAATAAAATAATAATTACTCTTATTTCATTAGGTGAGAATAAACATTTTGCATGTGAATTTTTTGTTTTTTCTATCAAAATAAATATTATTTGACTCGTCATAATAATATGACGGATAACTTGGATCACAGAGAAGAATTTGGGAAGCAAGGCATCACGTGTTCTGGTGGTACAACACTGACATCCCAAACTTCCTTAACACAAGTACCAACGATGAGCATTCGTCCTTCATTTGTACAAACCTATCCTAATAAATACCACCACCGCTAATATTATTACGCCTTAACCCTTCACCTCACACATATGTCTTGGCCTAGTGGTTAAGACTAGGCCTGTGATCAAGTCGAACTATACCGAATGATGACATTATTTGGTTTTATTTGATATTCTTTCGAGCCGACGTTTGATTTGGTTTGAAAACGTTGAATAATGAAAATCGTTATTTGGTTTGATATTTGATTTATCGAATCGAATATCGAATAATATTTGATTTGACCTAATAAAATAAAAAACTAAACAAAATGCAAATCTACCTAACAAAATCTTTTATTATAGAGACTTTAATATCTATTACAATAAAAATTCATACACAAATAATAAGTTTTCAAATTAAATCTAGTTTTAAATTCTTCTTTGCTTTTTTGTGCTCGACAACGATTGTTTTTGCAAATTTTCTTTGTGGTTTTGCAAGTGATGGTTGTGAAACTTCTGACGATAAATCAATAGTCGGCTCTATATTGACGGTTTCAATGTTTCATACTTTCAACTGGTCGTGAGTTTAAGAAAATTGAATGTGTATTAAGTAAAATGGATCGTGAATATCAATATTTAAGTAAAATTTTAGGGTAAATTTTCTAAATGGACCATGAATTTAAATACACTGAAAAAATGGATCAAGTAATGGGTAGAAACGAATCGAGCCGAATATTTGGCTTGATTTGGTTCGAATACCAAATTATTATTTGACCCTATATTTGATCGGATGAATCGAATACGAATCGAACCTTTTTCGAGCCGAGCTTCACGGATCAGATAGAATAGTTCGACTCACTCACAGCCTAGTCAAGACTAGGTGTTTTGGGACAGTAGGTCATAGGTTCGAATCCCCTCCCTCTATATTGTAATGCCATCATGCGCTCTTCGTTGAATAAAAAAAAAACCCTTCACCTCTAAAAATTCTCGTAATTATTTTAGGGATATTCTACCAACTAGCGACTATTTCTATGTTTTTTCCATCTTTTATGGTATATCCTTCATTTTAGTTAAAAATAAATTTGATTTGCGATAAATTATGGATACAGGTTCCAAAAATTCTCTAATTTTTTTACGTAGTTGCTAAATCATACCCAGGTTTTACTAGTTCATACCCAAGTTTTCATTATTTTTCCCTTGGCTACCCTTTTCCCATCTCTCAAAACCTACCACTTTCTTTCTTTTCTCAACCCATCAAAAACTAACTAAATGCTTCGATAACTTTACGATTATGGATCATAATTTACACGTGAGACAAGTAATTTTGTTGTTTTTATTAATAATTTCACTTTTATATTCGATTAACCCTAATTTTGTTTTTATTGATTAATTTTGTATTCGATTTCTTTTTAAAACCCTAATTTCTAATCAAGACCTAATTTCTAATCAAGACCTAATTTCTTATTCAATTTCTAATTAAGCCCTAATTAGATTAAACTCTAACAAATCATAATTTGTATTTGAGACAATCAAGTGGGTTGTGGTTATTAATAATTTACTTTTTAATTAGTCATGTTATATTATTGATTGTTTTCTACTTAAACCATAATTGATTGGAGAAGAGAGAAAGAGGGAAAAGATAAAGTGATGATAAATTGATTGAAAAAAATGAGAGGGATAGTTTGGGAAACGTGGGTATGAAATAGTAAAAACATGGTTACCATAAAAGTCAATTGAATTTGTCCGGTGAACGTTAAATATGAATCAAAATTCACTAATCAATAATTGTTTTTTACTCGTAACTCTTAACTACTACTAGTAGGCTAATACTTATGACCATGACAACTGAGCCAACCAACAATGGGGCTATCAATCAAGCTCAAGTGAACATATATTTTACAATTGAATTGAATGCCCAAAAATTACAACTAGAATTGTCCACGGGTCGTCTCGCTCGTCCATTGAATCTGAATCGTCCAACCTGCGAAATAAACGTACATGAACGAACAATCAACAATGTCGATCTTGATGTATGTGTTCAATAATGCAATGCCAATTTTGATGCAGCGAAACTGGCGGATCGGAGTATGTTGAGCCAATGAATTTAATGAACAAGATAGATAGGTCCTCCATCTATTTGGCCAACTTGTTCTGGATTATTGGTCTCAGCTTACATCAATTCTGCACATCTGCATCTAGGAAAGCTTGTACGATCCACAAGTTTCACGAGGATGATCACCATCCAAGAATATGATAATCATATTGAGACACGTGTGCAAGTGTCAGACTCGACTATTTTTATTATAAAAAAAATTGCATATGAGCATATGAGGTGTCGAAATGTCATAAAATTTTTCCGATTAAGTGTCAGACGCGGGTACACAATGGAATGGAATGGAATAAGAAGATACGAAGTAGGTTTTCTGACAAATTAACCTAAAAGTTAGGAGTATAGATTTTGTAATGTGAAAATGAAGTTAGCATTGATGTCGCTGTCACAGTCTCTTACTCTGACTCACCAGGAAAGCTATAAATGTAACATACAACTGCCTTGATCACAGCTGATACACGTGATTTCATCCTCCACTTAATCATTGACGCTAACCGCACGAGGTTTCACATAATACGATTAGAAGAGATATCTTTTGACTTTAATTTCTCATTATTCATCCACTCAACCAACAACCATCCACCATCAACGTACCAAATCTATAGATATGGATATTCATTTTATACTTAAAAAACTCATTCTCCTTCGATTAAAGATCTTATTTAGATTTTGTTCCTTTCAATTTTTTTTTAACTCCCTTCAATTCGGTTCATTTCAGTTCAACAGTTCAGTTAAGTTTAGTTGAGTCTACTTTAGTTCAAAAGAATAGGGCCTTACACGTTCCTTCACGTGATCAGAAGATTTGTTCGATGATTTCTGGTCCAGTCTCAACGTACCGACTGATTAGACTATATGGACGTATTACACTATGTATCTGAATATCTGATCTTCCCCCATATGTATGTATTTATGTGTGTAAGTGTTAAAGAGTCAGCGTTAGCTTTCCCCATGCATAGGTTAGTTGTATATACTAGTATAAATTGCAGACACCCCTCTTTCATTTTCCACATTCATCCAATGCCTTTTTCATAGTATTTGTCTCCAAATATCACACAAAATTCACCACAAAAAATTTCAGAGTATTTGCAGAAGGGACCAGAGCTGCATGCATACTGGTGATGGAGCATCTATGGAGTCTGTTCTGTGGAAGTTCTGAATGCTCAAATGACGCCTGTACTCCCTGGTTTTTATCGGTCAGTCATCCCGATTCATGTGCCAACCATATCGTAACAGTTGCATTTGATGTACTGCTACTGCTACTGGTTTTATGTAGCATGATGTGCAGACCTTCGTCTAAGAAGGCTAATACATGCGCGCCTTCTTTGCGAATATGTTCAGCTGTGTATAATGGTATTTTGGGATTGGTTTACATTGGGTTCGGAATTCAGAGTTTTGTAGATAAGTCACCAGTTCATTGCTGGGTTGTACTTCTTTCTCAAGGAGTTGCATGGTTATTGGTGGTTTTACCATCTAGCCTCGGCAAAACTCGATTTTCACTGACCTCCCTAAGAATGTTGTCCATCTTCACTTTCCTGTGTACTGGAATTCTAGCCTTTTTCGCGCTTGCTTCCATGGTTAACCATCAAGCAGTAACACTTAAGGTGGTTTTGGATATAATGTCTTTCCTAGGAGCAAGTTTGCTCTTGATGAATACTTACAAAAATGAAGAAAGCCACGAGACTGACAACGAAAGTGCACCTTACACCGCCCTTAATGGTGAGGGTGAGGATGACCAAATCGTCGAAGCTGCTGGTTCTAAATTTACTACATATTCGAAAGCTGGTTTGTTGAGTAAGCTATCCTTTTGGTGGTTGAACCCTTTGATGATATTGGGTAAGAAGAAGACTCTTTCGGACGAGGACATGCCCAAATTACATGAATCTGAAGGTGTAGAATCATGTTACCTGCAATTTATGCACCAACTTATCAAACAGAAAGATCATGAAAGATCATTAAAGTCTTCGCTTCTCTGGACAATTGTTGCCTGCAATCGAAGTGAGATTCTAATTTCAGGGTTCTTTGCCCTAATTAGTATCCTCGCTATATCAGCTGGACCTCTACTACTTAGTTCATTCATTAAGGTTTCCGAGGGTGAAGAAGCTTTCAGGTACGAAGGTTATATTCTGGCCATTTCGCTTTTCATATTGAAGATCTTGGAATCTTTGTCACGAACACAGTGGTACTTCCGCAGCAGAGTAGTAGGCGTTAAAGTCAGGTCTTTACTTACAGCATTGATTTACAAGAAGCAACTACGACTGTCGAGTGATGCCAGGATAACCCATTCAGGAGGTGAGATTATGAGTTACGTCACTGTCGATGCTTACAGAATTGGTGAATTCCCTTTCTGGTTTCATCAGATTTGGACTACCACTCTCCAGATTTGCATTGCATTGGCAATTTTGATTCATTTAGTGGGACTTGCAACGATAGCCGCACTGGTAGTGCTTATTTTCACTGTGCTGTGTAACATTCCCCTGGCGAAATTACAGCAAAAGTTCCAGACTGAGCTGATGGGTGCGCAAGATAAGCGCCTGAAAGCTTTTTCTGAGGCTCTGGTGAACATGAAGATACTGAAGTTTTATGCGTGGGAGACTCGCTTCAAAAACACGATAGAAGGATTCAGGAAAAAGGAGTACAAGTGGTTACTTAGAGTGCAGTTGGGATTAGTGTGCTCCAATGTCCTGTTTTGGGCAGCTCCTATACCCATTTCCGGAGCTACATTTGCAGCTTGCTATTTCCTCGGCATTCCTCTAAATGCCAGTAATGTTTTCACTTTTCTTGCAACACTGCGCCTGTTGCAAGAACCAATAGTGGCTATTTCAGATGTCATTAATGTAACAATTCAAGCAACAGTGGCTTTTACTAGAATCGCCCGCTTTCTTGAGGCGTCAGAAGTTGAGCTCCAAAAGAAAAGCAATCTCAGTCGTGTAGACCATGCCATTCGAATGAAGTCAGTGAATCTCTCTTGGGAAATGAATCAATCAAAGCCGACACTGAGAAACATAAATCTAGAAGTTCAACCAGGTGCAAAGATAGCAATATGTGGAGAAGTTAGCTCGGGCAAGTCAACACTTTTAGCCGCGATCCTCAGAGAAGTACCATATGAAGAGGGGACTGTAAGTTAATTACTCCATCAACACAAGTTCTTGAACTATTTATACTGATCATGTTTACAGAAAATTTTCTAAGAAAATGTTTGGCGATGTTTTTTTTTCTCTCTTCAGATTGAGGTTAATGGGAAAATAGCTTACGTTTCTCAAACAGCTTGGATCCAGTCGGGGACAATACGTGACAACATACTTTTTGGCTGTGCCATGGATGAGCTTCGGTACCAAGACACACTTCAGAGATGTTCACTGGCAAAGGACCTCGAGCTTCTTTCTTATCGTGACTTGACTGAAATAGGGGATAGAGGGGTTAATCTGAGTGGAGGCCAGAAGCAACGAATACAACTGGCTCGAGCACTGTACCGAGACGCTGACATATATCTTCTTGATGATCCGTTCAGTGCTGTCGATGCACACACTGCAACCAATCTCTTCAGGGTAACTAACTGTCCAATCTTCAATTCTATCATTAGCATTACCAGGTGGAAATACACTCCTGAATGTTCAATTGAACATGGTCTGCAGGAATATGTCATGGAAGCTCTATCCGAAAAGACTGTATTACTCGTCACACACCAAGTCGACTTCCTTCCTGCATTTCAATGTTGCTTGGTAAGGCCATCATTAGATCCCATATCCTTAAAAAAAAATTCCACCATGAATAAATGGTAAAGATCAATTCTTTTTACATGTAGCTGATGTCAAATGGGGAAATCCGGCAAGCAGGACATTATTCAGAGTTGCTAGCTTCAGTATCAGAATTTTCGGACCTTGTAAATGCACACAAAAAAACAGCAGGTACTGAAAGTAAAGCTGAGGTTGGCACATTTGGAAGAGAAATCCGTCCTGATGAAAAGGTTTATGCCGAGAAACTATCCGAAGCATGTAATGGAGACCAATTGACCAAAAAGGAAGAAAGGAATGAAGGTGGCTCAAGCTTTACGGCGTATCTGATGTACCTGAAAGCTGACAAGAGCTATCTGTACCTATCATGTGCTGTCATTCTTCAGCTGTTATTTGTTATTGGTCAGATAGCACAGAACTACTATATGGCCTCAAATGTTGAAAATCCTGACATCAGTCGACCAAAATTGATCGTGGTTTACATCAGTATAGGAATCTGCTCTACGTCGTTTATTCCATTCAGATCCCTTGCAGTGTATCTATTAGGGATGAAAGCATCAGAATTTTTATTTTCTGGGATACTGAACTCTCTTTTTCGAGCCCCAATGTCTTTCTATGATTCCACGCCTCTTGGAAGGATACTAAGTCGGGTGAGTAAAAGTTATCATAAGTTCCGCAACTCTCATTTACAAAGTACTAGTTGGTTTGTCCAAATTCTGAACAGTCGTATTGGCTTTCCCTGAACTGTGCTGCAGGTGACTTCGGATTTAAACATTGTCGATCTTGACATCTCATACAACATTCTGTGGATCCTTGCACCTACTATGATCGCATTTGGAACTCTGGGACTATTGGCTTCCCTTACTCCACAAGTCTTGTTTGTCTATATACCGGTCATTTTCATGATAATATTGCTTCAGGTAACACACTTTTTTTACAGCAAGTTTCCTATTTAATGTCCGATCAAATCACGCTATAAAACTTGCGAACAGAAATACTACCTTGCAACTGCAAAGGAACTGATGAGAATCCAGGGTACAACAAAGTCTCAAGTTGCAAATCATTTAGCACAATCAATATCTGGGGCCATGACGATAAGAGCTTTCCAGGAGGAAGATCGTTTCTTTGCCAAGAATCTAAATCTCGTAGATAGAAATGCAAGCCCTTTCTTGCACAATTTTGCAGCGAGTGAATGGCTTATTCAGAGGGTAGAGACCCTCAATGCCATTGTACTCTCGTCAGCTGCGCTGTGCATGGTTTTGCTGCCTCCCATGACAATAAGCTCTGGTAAATCTCCTCACAGACTAGCTTCTTATTGGCCTGCAATTTTTTCTGTGGCAATAGCTCTAACACTGACAATTAATTATGCAGGACTTGTTGGGATGGCCTTAGCATATGGTCTTTCATTAAACACCGCTGTGGTTTCTGCAATCCAATACCAATGCATTTTGGCGAATAATATAGTTTCTGTTGAGAGGCTGAATCAGTACATGCATTTACCCAGTGAAGCTCCTGAAGTCATTGAAGATAGCAGGCCGCCGCAGAACTGGCCAACTACTGGCAAAGTGGAGATATCTGATCTGCAGGTATATGTTTGAGCAATTGAAAGACTTGAATCACTATTTTGAGATACTAAGACATTTGATGTATGCTTCAGATAAGATATAGGGAAGGTGCGCCACTGGTTCTTCGAGGAATCAGTTGCACGTTTGAAGGTGGAGACAGAATAGGCATCGTGGGTAGGACTGGTAGCGGGAAGACTACCTTAATAGGGGCCTTGTTTCGTTTAGTGGAACCCACTCAGGGAAAAATAGTTGTCGATGGGATTGATATATCTCGAATAGGTCTTCATGACCTTAGGTCGCGATTTGGTATCATCCCTCAAGAACCTACACTCTTCAATGGCACGGTGAGATTTAATTTAGATCCATTATGTCAGCACACCGATGAAGAAATATGGGAGGTAAGTACAAGTACTCCTTACAATCGTTACAACATAAGCATTCCTTCGTATGTATTCCGTATGAAGCAGTAAGGGCAAGATTGCAAGAACTGATGTTTATTTCTTCCATGTTAAAGGTTCTTGGCAAATGTCAGCTGAAAGAATCAGTCCAAGAGAAATATCAGGGATTAAACTCTGCAGGTAAAACATTCGCACGATATGCAATAGCGCTATCAGTCTATAACCAAAAACATCTAATATTAAAAGAAGTTCAATTCATGTCAGTTATGGAGGACGGTTCAAATTGGAGCATGGGACAAAGACAACTATTCTGTCTAGGCCGTGCTTTGTTGAGAAGAAGCAGAATACTGGTGCTTGATGAAGCTACTGCATCAGTTGATAATGCAACTGACATGATCCTGCAGAAAACGATTAGGACAGAATTTTGCGACTGCACTGTAATCACTGTTGCCCACAGGATTCCAACCGTCATGGATAGCACAAAGGTTCTTGCCATAAGTGACGGTGAGTTGTTAAACATTCTTCTGAATGCGCCCGCGTCTTTACAGTAAATAGAGTGGGGTTGATTGATGCAGTGTTAATTTTGGTGCAGGGAAACTGGTGGAGTATGATGAGCCAATGAAGTTAATGAACAAGGAAGGTTCTTTGTTTGGGCAGCTTGTTCAGGAATACTGGTCTCACATCAATTCTGCAGAGCTTCATTGAGGCAAGGAGCAGGAGCTAGATGTTCCAAGAGGAAGATCTGTGATATGTTTTCTATATTCTTATAGACTACAGTCTACCAGGAACAGTCAAAACTCTTGAAGTTATGAGTTGTATTTGTATAGTACAACTAGTTTAGGACTCTAGCTCTCTATATTTGCAATATTGCATCTTATACCGTAATCTGTATAAGTAACACCATCGCATTGATGTAAAATCAATGCAATTCTCAAATTTTGTATTCATGTTATGGAACCAATTCAATCAAAAGCTTAATGTGATGGTTTAGGGTCATTCATATTGTATTAAGGTGTTCGAGATATTGGGGCTTCGAACTCGTGACATGGCTGTGATACCATGTCAAAACCGATGCCCATTAACCACCACAATACTCTTCTCCACTGTCAGTGTCAATGCTGTTGGGCACAGCCAAACAATCAAAACTCTGGAGTACCATAGCAATGAAAGTTCTTTCTTGCCATGATCATCAGAATCAGAACTACCAGAAGCAAACACACCATAATCTCAAGATTGAACCGTCTTATCTTTGCAATAAAATTCACCTCCTATGAAGTGCCCCCCTTCAAAATTTTCCAATTCCTGATACTCCTCCATATGCTAACTTGTAAAAAAAATCTATGAGAGAGAGCAGAGGTCGAAAGTTTGTACCTTGGAATCATCTATCGATCGTGTAGAATCAGCTCCAGCAAGAAAGATGAGAGGGAGTGATGGAATTGGAAATCGATTGAAGGAGATGATTCTAGGGTTTAGTGAGTAAATTGGAGCCAAACTTTGTTACTCACAACTTACAAAGGCAAACGAAACAGGGGATCAAAATTTGTAAATTGGAGCCAAACCATTTATATACCCTCAGCTCCTAGAGTCGGAATCCAGAAGTCGGGTAATTAAGAAACTGGTCCAGTTTGACTCGAGTTGATTGGAAACAAAAGAAAAAGGCACTCCCTAATGCAATCCCAACGGAGTTGTTATGGTTGGGTTGATTGGACTCGGAGCTAGCTAGACCTTGTCGCAGTCTTTGTAGAAATTTGAGTACCAGAAACTCTTATAAGAATTAAAGATATATAAAATCAACAATCGAACGAGTATTCTAAATTTGTAATACGACGATTATGAATACAAATACAAATATCATTAGCTGTTGACTACCTAAGCCGTAAAATGCCTACAGTACAATGTTTGCTATACATCAAAATAAGTTGGGATCGATCGATTACATCAAGTACAAAATATTACTCCAACACTACGTTTACTCGATCGTGGCTCGACCGGCTTGGTAACATCAGAACTACAGTAACTTAGATAAGAGCTCCGCCTTTAACAAACTCAGTAAGAGCCAATGCAACGAGACCCAACATAGCAAACCGACCGTTCAACAACTCGGCATTGGCGTTCATCAACCCATCTGTCTTCGCCTCTGCACGCTTCCCTTTAAGCAGCGGCACAAGCGATGCAGCCGACAGCAGAATGCTGGTTCCTATGAACCATTGTCCTCCACCGTTGGATATCTGGTCCAATAGATCTGTCCCGCTTGCCAGCTCCACTGCCACTGCTGTCACGAACCCAATCATGGCTAGCCTCCCGTTGATTCTCTCCGGTGCTGGCCCGCTGAACGCGAATATGTCTCCCAATTTTGTGCTCACCTGCACAACATATGAAAACACTTAGTTAATAAGTGTTGGAAGTTAAAACTTTAATTTACACCAATTCCTACCTAAGATAGTCTCACGATAAATTTATAAATTTATTACCTTTGGTAGAGGTTTGGGAGTGGGAGTGGGAGTGGGGGTGGGTTGGGGAGAAGACGACAATGTGGGGTTAGGCTTTGATGTGGAAGGTGAGTCGACCTTCGACTGATCACCCTGGGGACCCTCCTCAGCCAAGCAATTCACACGAAACCTGGATTGTCGTCCAATGCGAGCCACAAGGGAGGAGGACCTAGAGCCATGAGCGAAGTTAGCAACAGGGGTAGCTAGGAGTGATTGCATTGCCATTGCCATTATATTTGCTTTAGATTAGTTAGTTGTTGGAATAATAATCAGAAATTTAAGGAGGTAGATGGATGGATGGACGGACGGACGTGTTTATAATTGTAAGTTAAGAGTGAGGTTTGATGAGAAATTAGAAGGAGTGAAGCATGGTATTTATAGGAGGAAGAGTGAGATGTTTAGATGGGTGTTATGAATACACGTTCTTTACCAAGGTTTAATGGTGTCATATTCATCCTTACGGAAATGGTAGACGTATGCTCTTACTTATGGCCAATTGTATGTCCATTATTCTAACGGTCGACCAAAGGATGTTCAATCCGATTATGCTAGGAATGACAGAAATGAACGCACACCATGTAAGCCGTCCCTTGGACGACAGACTTCGAAGGCTCTTGCAGGGCCTTGAACCTGCTAAAACCCATGGAATTGTAGTCACATGTTTTAATCACTACGCTCCACCCTTGCGGGCTAGTTTATCGTATTTATACATATTTTAAAACTACTTCCTCCATGGCTCTGTCTCGTTCGTAATGAACAAAATACTCCCTCCATCTCGTTCATTTGTCAGAGTAAGACAAACAAATGAACGAAACAGAAGAAGTAATATTTTCTAAGAAATTATGTTTGAAGGTAAAATGCAGTGATGTAAGTATATTAGCCACAAACTGAACTTTGGTTAATTTCATTTCACTTTTGCTCCATTAAATTAGATTGTAATCTTAGTGGTCCAAACATACTCCAAATTAACAAATAGAGTAGGAGATGGAAGCACTTGGTATAGTGCACAATTGGCCACCGTTGAATGGTGCCAAATTCGTGATGGCCGTGGGATGAGTCAATGCAACGCCATGGTATTTAGGTCCTTGAGTTCTCTCGTGTTAAGGATACTCCTTCCGCATCCATTTGTTCCTCTCATATTCCTTTTTTAGATATATCTTTTTGTTCCTCTCGTATTTAATACTCTCTATTTCCTTATTTAGTACGGAGTATTTTAATTATTAACTACTCCGCACTATCATATTACCTATCCCACTTGTCATTATTTATATGAAGTACGGTTTTAATTAATTTTCTTAGTTATTATGCCAAAATGAAAGGCGATGAACAATGTGAGGTGGAGATTGTATTACTTAGAACATCCTCTCCTAGAATATTACTCTCTCTCCGTCTCCTTCATTTATTAGCCTAGTCTTTTACGTCCATTGTGAAGAATATTTTAATCAAAGACAAACAAATGAACGGACAAAATGACTTTTTTGGAGAGTGGTTGACTTGGGCCTAATAACCCTACACACATGCGCTGACCCGACTTGGGTTTGGGTAGAGCACCTACGGTGCAAACTGTGCCCCACTATTACCTTTTTGGGCCTTGTTTTAAGATATAAGTCATCTAGATTCAGTGGGTGTCCATGTTTACTGTACTACTCCGTCAATTTCTACTGGCTGAGCATTTACTATGTCTTGACTTGACTGTGGTTAATGGGGAGCGTTTTTTGACTCCTCGAGATGTGATTTACTCCCTGTAAGGCTGTAAATATATAGTAGCATGCTCTCTACTTCGCAACACATAGAGCACACATCCTCTCCTCTCATCTACTTTTCTCTTCTCTCGAAAATCTGAATTACGTTTTACATTTGTTCCAAAGCTATCAGCCTCAAGTGGACGAGTTTATTACCTGTTGTGTTAACCTTGAGGAACTGTCGGTATTCGTCGGTTGCCACCTCGATTGCACCGAAACAATTTTCAAGTCAATGACATCTACCACGACACATACAACATCTTTTGCTCCTGTCGATAAGTCGTTCCATTTCTATCTTTCATTTGTCTTAAGCATTACATCAATAACCATATACTCCCATAGACTCATAGTAGTCTCATTACTCTCATAGTCGATCTCATCCATTGAATCCGAGTCGTCATCCCGTGCGAAAAACACAGAGTATGCACATTGCACGATGCATATGCAATTATGCATGAAGTGATATTTCAAAATTTCTGGGTCTCCAATCATCGTTTTAAGATTTTTGGTTAAGTTGATTTCATATCATGGTTCGTGTGAGAGCGAGGACATGTAAGAGTATATAAATGTTTCATACATAACAAGCTAGTACCTTTTGATCTTAGTCCCCTTCTATGAAAAAATATTGTAATACGATGATGAATACAAATACAAATATCATTAGTTGTTGACTATCTAAGCCGTAAAATGCCTACAATGTTTGCTATACATCAAAATAAGTTGGGATCGATTACATCAAGCACAAAATATTACTCCAACACTACGTTTAGTCGATCGTGGCTCGACCGGCTTGGTAACATCAGAACTACAGTAACTTAGATAAGAGCTCCGCCTTTAACAAACTCAGTAAGAGCCAATGCAACGAGACCCAACATAGCAAACCGACCGTTCAACAACTCGGCATTGGCGTTCATCAACCCGTCTGTCTTCGCCTCTGCACGCTTCCCTTTAAGCAGCGGCACAAGGGATGCAGCTGACAGCAGAATGCTGGTTCCTATGAACCATTCTCCTCCGCCGTTGGATATCTGGTCCAATAGATCTGTCCCGCTTGCCAGCTCCACTGCTACTGCTGTCACGAACCCAATCATGGCTAGCCTCCCGTTGATTCTCTCTGGTGCTGGCCCGCTGAAGGCGAATATGTCTCCCAGTTTCGTGCTCACCTGCTTATATATTATTAATGAACACCATTATATGAAAACATACAGTTAGTTATATGTTTTGGAAGTTACAACTTTAATTTACAACAATTTTTGTATGAGACAGTCTCATAATAAATTTATTATTAATTTATTACCTTTGGTAGAGGTTTGGGAGTCGGGGTGGGAGTGGGTTGGGGTGAAGACAATGAAGGGTTAGGCTTGGAAGTGGAAGGTGAGTCGACCTTCGGCTCACCCTGGGGACCCTCCTCAGCCAAGCAATTCACGCGAAACCTGGACTGTCGTCCAATGCGAGCCACAAGGGACGAGGACCTCGAGCCATGAGCGAAGCTAGCAACAGGGGTAGCTAGGAGTGATTGCATTGCCATTGCCATTATATTTGCTTTAAATTAGTTAGTCGTTGTTGGAATAATAATCAGAAAATTAAGGAGGTAGATGGATGGATGTGTTTATATTGTAAGTTAGAGTGATACGAGGCAGAAATGTTTGATGAGAAATTAGAGGGAGTGAAGCATAGTATTTATAGGAGGAGGCTAAGAGTGGGATGTATGTTTAGATGCATACATGGGTGTTATGAATACACGTTCTTTGTTGAATTTTAATGGTGTAACATGCATCCTTACGGAAATGGTAGACGTATGATCTTACTTATGGCCACTTGTCCATTATTCTAACGGTCGACCAAAGGATGTTCAATCCGATTATACTTGGAATTCAATCGGGTTTTATTAGTAAATGAAGTATCTCAATATATGTATATTAATAAAGAGTATGAAATTGATAATGTCACACCCAAAAAGTATTATGTCACTCATTATACGAGAGTATTATTTTAATAGGAGTCATTTTCATTAGTGTATTTTGAGTAGGGGTGTTCGTCGGTCCATGACCGGACCGGACCGGACCGTTTGGCATGGACCGAAGACCATAATTGTTTAAAAAGTTAGACCATGGACCGAACCATATTTATGTCGGTCCGGGTTGGACCGTAATAAAATGTGGACCGGACCGTAATGGACCTGTGGACATGACGTAGGTCCACCCCGACGCGGCAACGCGCGGGTTTGGGTAGGCGAATGAATCTTGTGGTGAGATTGTTCTCGGGTTCGAAATTTAAGTCAAAATGGAGTCGCCACCGAATTTTGTGGTTATTCGGAACCATACGAGCCCACTCTATGTCGTCATGGGCTATGCACAGAGTAAGCCCACTTCGATTTGAGAGTTCATTGGGCTCGTCCCTTTGCATTGCAATATCGATACCATATAAACCGGCTTTCGTATATAGAATGACTCTCGTGCGCCAAGGGTTTCGGACATCCGGAAACCAAAGGTTCTGAGTAAGGGGTGAGGGTACGTGTTGGGAAGCCCACTAAGGACACCCAACCCCGCTCGCACATGGCGGCCTCTACTAAGACATCGTTCGTGTTCGTGTGCGCGCGCTAGTAAAACGATTAAATGATATGCAAACAGCGTTTTCGGGCTAAGCATATAAATAGTATGTGAACTACGTCATTTAATGCATCTTAATTTGTAGTCGAAATGATTTAGCATGCGAGGTTCATTTATAAAGCGATAAACAAGTAAATAAATGAAACTCAAACATAAATAACGTACAGATTACACGGGCGGAAATACAACCCGGCCAAAACAAAAATTACGTAAGCGATATAGAAATGGAATAATAAATAATGAAATGTTAGGAATGGACCCGTATATAAACTTGACCGCGAAACGTGTAAGCGGACTAACCCCGTTTAAATGCACATTATGTTGCGCATCAAACGAAGGACGGAGACATAGGACCTAGGCGTGATGCTAGCCCGACCCCATGCCTCGATGCCTTGTCCCAACTTATCACATCGAAAAATCGATCAAAGTTGTTTACCCGCGACGAAATGCATGTGTTTTGAAAAGGAGATCACGTGATTGACTTTACACGTGTCGACTAAGTCGCTAAAAGGTGACGAGGCTCGAATGCTACAAAAAGAGCCCTCGGGTTTCTGGGCTACAGGACCCACTCGATCGAGTCGGGACTGACTCGGTCGAGTGTGTCCTAAAAAAGGTTTCTGCCCACGACTTGGGGTGTTACTCGGTCGAGTAGCAGATGTACTCGGCCGAGCGGCACCTGTACGAGTCATGCCTCGTGATTTTATGTGTTTTAAATCGAGAGTTGGCCGAATTAAATAGAAATATTGACGAATTTAGATTTAGTTCGGCTTTCCGGTACTATGATCATGTCTTATATGATTATAGTACCGTTGTCGGATTTTTGTAAAAGGAGTTGTCACGATAAACGTGAGTTTTGGAAAATGGATTCACGTGATTGGCTTTACACGTGTCGACTAAAAAGCCGTAAAAAGGATGAGGCTTAAATGTTGCATTTAAGCTCTCGGGTGTTTTCTGGGTTACAGGACCCACTCGGTCGAGTCATGGTCTGACTCGGTCGAGTGTGTCCTCGGAGAGTAGTCTGCCCAGTTTTGTGGACGCTACTCGATCGAGTAGCCTATGCACTCGGTCGAGTAGCCCCTGTAGGAGTGTTAACTCGTCTCGTTTTTGAGTTGTAAAATCGACGGTCGGTCAAATTAAATACAAATATCGCATGATTTGGATTTAACTCGACCTCCGGTACTATAATCGTGTACATATACGATTATAATACCGTCGTCGGGGTTTTATGAAAACGTTTACGTAAGAAAGTTTGAATTAGCGACGGAATGCCTCCCTCTACGTCACGACATCGAAACTAACCCTTTCGGGTTATGTGATGTCGGTTTTCGTGTCAACGGGTTCCGCACTAATTAAAATGGGATCGAATGCGTTCAACTATGATTAGTCGCGATCACGTCATGCCCTTGAGTACATTGGGGCGGGGCTCCTCGAAAGGGCTCCACCTCCGTCGTTGCTCGTAAAGGGATTAGACGGATTTTAGGCGACAATTATAGTCAAACGAATCCGAAACCGAATTTTTGATACTAATATATATATACGCGGTATGATAGTAATATGTTAGTAACGCGAAAAGAAAAGTTAGTATGCGAAAATGTGAAGTGTTAGGATGTTAGAGTTAGTGTTAGGATTACAATATAGGTATAATATTAATGATACAAAACATAAACAAAAGTAACAAAGATTGAAATGGGGTTTAGGACACCCTCAACATACATGCTTAGTAGGAACCTCGGAAATGGACTCGCGAATAGTGACGGGACTATAGAGTATCGAGGATGTATGTAAGTTATGGTGTATGTGTGTGTGTGTGTGGATGTATTGTCGGTTTTTCGAGGGACAAGGGACTCGGTTTTTATGTGTGCTTGCTTAGGGTTGTAGTGTGTAGAGTGTAGAAGGATTAGGGTGAAAATGTAGGGTAATTTTACATTAGCCAAAGCTTGTGAAATGAGTGAGGGTCATGGGGTATTTATAGAGTTTACCCCACGACCTAGGGTCACTCGATCGAGTGGCCCTAGTGCACTCGGTCGAGTGCCCTAGAAAATGGGCCTGATCCGGTTTTTGACGCTCCACTCGACCGAGTGGGTCAATCCGCTCGATCGAGTGGATAAGGTAAATCGAGATAAAAGAGGAAAGGGTTGACTTGGTTGATTGTGTAATCTTTTTTGAATTTAGGAATGGGCGCCAGCTTCTAGAAGGTGTGCTTGGGCTGTTTTTGTGACGGGTTCGTCTTTGACCGGGTTTTGACCCGGTCGCCAAAAGATGGGATTTATTTTTGGTGTCGATTTTGGCCCAAACTAGTCTTATTTTGCTCGGAACGACCCACTGGGCCTGAATTTGAGGTCTGTTTTGTGAGATTTGCACTCCGCTAAAAGTCCACGTCAGATATTATTGATTTCGGGTCCAAGTCCGAGTATACTAAGTCACGTTTGCGTCCGATCATCATCGGGTGTTTGTCGGGAACTGCTATAGACACTAGCAGGCAAAATGCGGGTGTCTACAGGACCATAATGGACCAAAGAACCCGAAATAAATTACTACCAAATTTTTTTTATATAAAAATAACTTTAAAAAACAACGATAAGTGCATAATCAAACTCTATAAGAATTATATTTCGTTTTTCATTTATTGTAGATTAGGATTTAAGAATTTTTATTCGATTTTTCAATTATGCGGCTGATTTTGTGCAAATTATTTATATTGTATTGTTTTATAATACGGTCCATTCGGTCCTTTATTCGCTCCGCGGTCCAATCGGTTCGGTCCAGGACCGGACCAAAGACCAAATAATCAATATCATGTGGACCGTGGACCGGACCATATAATATTCGGTCCGGTCTGGTCCGGACCAAAGTGCAACGGTCCGGTCTGGTTTTCGGTCCGGACCACGAAGTGAACACCCCTAATTTTGAGTGACATAGTACATTTTGGTGTAGCATTAGGGTTACCCTAAAGAGTATACGTTGGAGCAATGGATAAGATAGCTTGAAATAAGTTACTTACCAAACACAAACATATATCCAAAATAATAAGTTAGTTGAAATTTTGGTTAAACAAGCTCAGCTAGCTGAAGGCGCGTATGTCAAACATAATTTTACTTATTAGTTTATCGTATTTATAAAATCACCTTCAAAATCATCGGAAAAATCATTGGCTGCTCTGGCGATACACGGCGACTGAGGTTTTCCGGCGTTTCTGCTCCGGCGTGGACAGCCCTGATCTGGCTCGGCTGGCTCACGCTTTTCCCTGTGCACCGACTTCATGAGAATGAAGAGCAACCCTGTTCCGAAAGGCCCTAGGGCAATGAAACCGATAACGCGAAAGGCAAAGGAAGAGAATTTGAAGAAACTTGTTAAGAACTCGAACCTGGACGGAAAACAAGCGCAACCTGCCGGGAGTTCTTCGAATTCATCGAACGCACAACTGGCGGTGATACCTGGAATGCAGTACGAGACTGATGTTGAGAACGATGATGCAATAGATTTTGTCCCGGAGTCAATGGAAGATACCGAGATGAATAATGGTGGTTGGAAACAGAGGGAAGGCAAGAAGATAGTAACCGTGGAAGAAGACGAGGAACTCTTGCGATTTTCGGACGAAGACTTGGACGATGAAATAGAATACTGGAGTACTGCAGTGTACTGTTTCATTATGGGTGCAAATCCCCCGTGGGCCGTAATCGAAGGGTTTGTGAGGAGGATATGGAGAGAGCATGGAATTGACAAGATATCGTTCATGCCCAATGGAATTTTTGTTGTCCGTTTCAAGAACAAAGAAGCAAAGGTAACAATTCTTGATCACGGCTGTTACATGTTTGATAACAAACCCTTGATAGTGAAGGAATGGACCCCAGATGCTAAGTTGACTAAGGAAGATGTAACTGAAGTACCTATATGGGTTCAGTTACAAGAATTACCTTTGAAATTCTGGGGAAGATGTTTGCCCCGGATTGCAGGCCTTGTTGGAACCTTTGTTAAGGCTGACATTGCAACGGAGGAGCGTACTCGACTAGGGTGCAAGGGTGTTGATCATGGCTAGGGTGGGACAAAAATTTAAGAACTCGATTAGATTTATGGATGAACGGGAGAATTTGGTTGAGGTATTTGTTCGATATGAATGGAAACCGACTTGGTGTACCAAGTGTAGGGGGTATGGCCATGAGGTTACGGAGTGTAGACGAGATGAATTGAAGAAGGCTAGGAATGAAGCACTCAAAAAGAAAAAGGAGGGAGGACTTGAGCCTGTCAAACAGGCTTCAAACAAGCATGCTGGAAAGAGGAATGAGGGACAGTCTATGGGACAGCCTGCAGGGCAGATTTTGCAGCGACAGCAGGCTGCTGGACTGAAGCAGATTCGGACCGAACAGGTGGGTGTAACGGACAATGCTGTTGTGAAAACGGGGGTCTCGTTCATTGACGTAGTGATGGGTATTCCTAGAATTGAGTCGGGTGGAGGAAATGATGGGGTTGATTTGGAGATGGTGACCCATGGAGGTACATAATATAGGGTTCTGGAATGTTCGCGGCATGTGTAATATAAATAAGCAGCGGACAATTTGCGATTTTCTTAGGAAGCAACATGTTGATGTTTTTGGTTTACTTGAAACTAAAATTAAGAATAAGGCGTATGCAAAAGTTCATAAGAATATTTTTTATGAATGGAGTATTACGACAAATAATTCCTGTCTCGATGGTGGTCGAGTTTGGCTGCTTTGGAAACATGATAGGGTGAACTTGAGTATTCTGGATTACAGCGATCAGAGTATTCATGTTAAAGTTACTACGAACTCAGGGTATTTCCTTACTTTTGTGTATGCTTTTAACTCTGTTTCGGCCAGATGTGATCTTTGGCGTCGTCTAGAAACCTATGCTTCTAGGGGCCCGTGGATCATTTTGGGAGATTTTAATTGTGTTATAGATGCTCGAGAAAGACTTGGTGGTTTGTCCTCGGAGGAGGAAATGACTCAATTTCGGGAATGCATTGCGAATTGTGAGGTCAGTGACCTTAAGGCGAGTGGTTCTTGGTTCACTTGGAACAACAAACACAAGGAGGTTGAAACTAGAGTTTATAGCAGAATTGATCGTTGCCTAGTGAATGATGATATGGTGAGCCTGTTTCCGGATGGGTTTGCTAATTTCTTGCCTGAAGGGACATTTGATCATTGTCCATGTATTGTACAGCTAGGTAACCCTCCGTCGAGGAAAAATAGGAGCTTCAAATATATGAATATGTGGGGTAAGTCTTCGGAGTTCACTACCTGTGTCTCGACACGCTGGAACGTGATGGTCACTGGGACAGAAATGTTCAAACTGGTGACAAAATTGCGTAGCCTTAAAAAACCGTTGAAGGAACTGAATGCGACCTGTTTTTCCGATATAGAGAATCGCTGCTCACAGGCTGAAGTCAGACTTGCAGACCTACAGGCTAGGTTACGGACTGACAGATGTGATGCATTGCTGAAAGAGGAATCGGTCTTGAACGAGAAGGTTCGGGAACTACAAGCAGCTAGGGCGGACTTTTGGGGGCAAAAATCGAAACAAAGATGGGTCAAGGAGGGGGATGTAAATTCTGCTTACTTCCATGGCTTATTGAGGGCAAGGCGTGCTCACAATGCTATATCGAAAATTAGTGACGAAGAGGGCCAGGTCCATGAGACGAAGGAGGGGATTGAGAATGCTTTTATTCGGTACTATCTATCACTCTTAGGAGATTCTAAAAACGTTGAGCCCATTAATTATACTCTTGTCCGGATGGGTCGTATTTGCTCCGATGAGCATAAGCTCTGGCTGAATGAGCCTGTGTCCGCGGAAGAAGTCAAGCGAGCCGTGTTCAGTATTCCTCGGGACAAGGCTCCGGGACCGGATGGGTTTTCTAGTCAATTCTTTATTGACGCTTGGGACATTATTGGTGACGATGTGGTGAAAGCTGTCAAAGATTTTTTCTATTCAGGTAAACTTCTGAAACAGCTGAACTGTGCTAATATCACCTTGATTCCTAAAGTGAATAGACCCCAGTCTGTCAAGGAATTTAGACCTATTGCGTGTTGTAATGTCTTGTACAAATGTATTGCTAAAATTATTTGCTCCCGTCTGGCTCGAGTGCTTCCTCACTTAATCTCGCCTACGCAAGGGGTTTTTATTGAGGGTCGAAGTATTGTGGAGAATATTCTTATTTGTCAAGACCTGGTTCATATGTATCAAAGGAGGCGTATCTCGCCTCGATGCCTGTTTAAGGTTGACATTCACAAAGCCTATGATAGTGTTGAATGGTGCTTTGTGGATCATATGTTGAGGGCCCTGGATTTTCCTGACCATTTTCGTGGGCTTGTAATGGAATGTGTTACGACGGTTTCATACTCGCTGTGTGCTAATGGTGATAACTTTGGTTTTTTCCGGGGCAAAAGAGGATTGAGGCAAGGGGATCCTATGTCTCCGTTGCTTTTCACAATATGCATGGAATATTTTTCTCGACTGTTGGTTTATGGCAAGATTGATAGGAATTTTAAATACCATCCGAAATGTGGCCCGATGAAGCTCACTCATTTGCTGTTCGCCGATGATTTGTTATTGTTTTGCAAGGGTGATTCGAACTCTATGGAATTTTTATGGAGAACGTTCGCCACTTTCAGCAGAGCCTCGGGCTTATGCATTAGTGTTGGTAAGTCGCATGCCTATTTTGCAGGAGTTGACGAAGATAGGAAGGCGGCTATACTACAATTTTCAGGCTGTGTGGAAGGTACGCTGCCTTTTCGTTACCTTGGTTTACCAATCCAATGTACTCAATTAGGCAAGATTGACTGTGAAAAATTGTTGGCTCGAATTATTTCGAGGATATCTAGTATAGGAGCCCGTAAGTTGTCATATGCGGGTAGGCTGACGTTAGTGCAGGCTGTTTTATCTCAGCTGCATAGTTATTGGGCAATGGTTTTTATTATCCCAAAGTATATTTTGGCCCGAATTAATTCACTATGTCGTAATTTCCTATGGGATGGCGGTGTGGAAGGAACTAATAGGGCTTTAGTGAGTTGGGAGAAAATTTGTTTTCCAAAGGAGGAAGGTGGGCTGGGGCTGAGAGATATTGCGGTATGGAATGAGGCTGCTGTAGCGAAATTAGCCTCTTGGATTTTTGATAAGCCTGATCGCCTGTGGGTTCGATGGGTAAGTAGCATTTATCTGAAAGGGAAGACCTGGGCTGAGTATCAACCTAATACCGATGTCACTTGGGCTTGGAGGAAAATTTGTCATGTAAAGGAGAAGATCAAACACATGTTTGTGAATGGAAGGTGACATGGCACGAGTAACTTTTATTCGATTGCGACGGCTTACGAGGAAATGAGGGTGCGTAAGCCACGTGTTCCGTGGTCGCGGTTGGTTTGGAGTGCATGGAGTGTCCCTAAACATAGCTTCATTGCTTGGCTTGTGTTTAGGGGAGCTCTTAACACTAGGAAGAAATTAGCGAGGATTGGGGTTGCTGATTCAGATAGGTGCTATTTGTGTGAATCTCAGGTTGAGACTTTGGAGCATCTGTTTTTCGGATGTTCTTGGAGTTCTCGGGTTTTGAGCTTGTTGAGTGACTGGGTTAAGAAGAAACTACCGGGTGATGGGGGCTTGAGTTGGGCGTGCAAGGTTCGGGGTACGAAGCTACAATGCAATATTCTCCGTCTTCTCGTCAATGCTGCGATTTATCATGTTTGGAGACAACGCAACTTAAGCAGAATTGAAGGAATGGTTCTACAACCACAGTATATGGCAAAGTTGATTAAGATGGATGTGAGAAATAGAATCATGTGTAAACTAAAATACCCATTAAGTGCGAAAGACGCTAGATGGCTACATAATTTGATGTAGTCATATTCTTTTGTAATTGATTCTCGGCATATATATATACTTACCCTTTACCAAAAAAAAGAAAATACTCTCTTTGTGGTTCCATCTCGTTCATTTGTTAGTCTTTTATATTCATTGTGATGGTATTTTAATTCAATGTCAATAAATGAACGAGATAAAGAGAGTATAATTTATTCAAATTTGAATTGAGTAAGATATATATTAGATTGAATTAAAGACAAACAAATGAACGAGACGGAAAAGTAATATTTTCAATGAATATGTTTGAAGGTAAAATGTCAAAAAGATTAGAGATACAATGGGTGTATGAGGGGGGTTGTACACCACCAGTAAAAGGTTGCCACGTGTCCATTTTAGAATATTTTTTTTTTCATTTTAATTTTGTAGATTCCCTCATTAAATACACCATATTAAATGCATTGATTTATTTTATTAATTATGTTTTGTAATTATTAACATTTTTTTTTCTTTTCAGTTTTTTTTAGTATTTCGTATTTTTTTACTTTTACCGTATATGTACGTATATTCTGCTAGTATATTTCTAATCTCTGTATTTGTATTCGTTGTACATGTATGCTTTATGCTTGTACCTTATGTTTACGTATTTTATATTTGTATGTTGTAAAATGTTGTGTTGTGGAATATTTTTTTTTATATGAATTTGTTTGTACGTTTCAGTTTGTATGTTACGGTAGACAATTTTTTTGTTGATTAACTGTGAACGGGTCAATCGTGTGAGGCAATTTTTTTTTACGAAGAAAATAAAAAAAAAATGTAATCAGGTTATATAACTAAGTGAATAAATATTACGCACGTACTATAAATTGTGTAGTCGTGGAAATTTACTGACGATATACAATCTCCCCGAAATTCATTTAAAAGTAATTTAAATGTCATTAGTTAAAAAAAATCTCGTGAGACCGTCCCGACAATTTGAAACGTAATTAGGGGCTTCGAACCAACAAAACAGAAATAAAATGTAGAAACAAAAGCAATTTAAATGTTTACGTATTTTATATTAATGTTTTAAAATGTTGTGTTGCGGAATATTTCTTTTGTGTAAATTTTTATATGAATTTGTTTCTACGTTTTAGTTTGTATGTTACGGTAGACTATATTTTTGTTGATTTACTGTGAACGGGTCAATTGTGCGAGTCAATTTTTTTTACGGAGAAAATAATAAAATATGTAGTCATGTTATATAATTATGTGAATAATTATTACGTACGTAGTAAAAATTGTGTAGTCGTGTAAATTTACTGACGATATACAATCTCCCCGAAATTCATTAAAAAGCAATTTAAATGTCATTAGTAAAAACTTTTTTAAAAATTTACGCCTTGTATATTTTTAGGCCAATATTTGTACGCCTTGTATATTTTTCATATGTATTTTTGTATAATTTTGTAGTTTGTAGTTTTGTACGCCTTGATGTTATATGTTTGGTGTAATTGTTTTACGATTAGTTATACGATATGAATAACATATTATAATAATACGATATGTTTGGTGTAATTTTTCATTTGTTATACGATATTATTAACATATTATAATTTTGTCTTAATATATTATTATGTTAAAAAATAGTTTTAGTATTTATGTATATACATATTTTAATTTTGATATAATTTTAAATTCTTATTATTATATTCCAACAAAACATTTAAGTAGTAAAGAATTTAATTATAGTGCACATTCGCCTTTTATGTTCGACGATACTTAAGACGAAACACCGTAAGTTCTGATGCCCAACAGGTCCTTAGGCGCCAAAATTTACAAAAATATGTTACACTCAAGGCTCAAACACACAATCACTTGAGCACGAATGAGCCTCATTGCCACTAAACCAGTTAAAGATTCCTGACCATTTGCAGTAAAATATTATCTATATCTGTACAATTTTAATACTCATTAGTAATAATATTAGTGTTGTGGTGGGTCCAATTAATGTTGTTGGCTAGATCAATTAATGTTGTTGGCTCGATGCAATTTACTAAAAAAATGACCCACTTTTACAATTCTCCATAGAGAGCAATTAAGAAAGATATTTAAATCTGTTTTCAACAATTCCGCTAACGTTAATTGACGGATAACATAATCATTCGATTGTCATTTGTAGTAACCAAAACTCGTTCGACTAAGGTAATAATTTGTTAGGTCGATTGATGTACATATCTAGTCGCATACTGTATCGTCGTTCGTTGTAACAATTTTATTCCATCTTATGTAATTTTTGAATAATGAAAAAAAAATTGTGCATATCTAGTCGCATATTGTATCGTTCGTTGTAAATTATTAAAAATAGGTTCATCTAAATTCTCCATAAAAAGACGTTCTTTTTTGAACAATTTGGCGAAGGTAAATTAGTTGAACAATCGATTTTAAACGTAATGGGTAAAACGTAATTCTAGACTGGAATCAGGGACTAAGCTAAAATAAGGCTGGACTGGGCCATGGCCCCAGGTGGTTCTCACTGTCACAGATTACACCGACGTTCTCACAACCGCAGTAGACACAAAACTTTAGGTCACCATTTTCAAATTCCGAGTACACACATTAGGGTCGATCTTGAGATTAATTTCAGTGGTAAATCGTTAATGTAATTGCATTTGTCATTATTTAAGCCGCATATTTTACTACGTAATCATCATTACTAACATTTTGTAGTTTATTTTTGCAGCTTACGGATTTATTATATATATTTATTTAAAAAATATTTTGTGTTAATTTTTTACCGATGAAAATACCTTCTATAACCCGTATATTGCACTCGTTTTTCAAATATATAAAGTACAAGTAACGAGACATAATATTTTCAAATACTAATACGGTACTATCCACATTTCATACGGAGTAGTATAATATAAGTCGCTTTATGGATAAAAAAATTTATAAGTCTTTTAATCATTTATTATGATTTTACATTCTCAATAACACTAATGAGTTAATAACAAGAGAAAAGGTAATTCAAACACTATGATTAGTTAAAAAATATATATATGTTTCCAAGGATCATTAATTTGACATATTTAAAAAATGGAGTAAAAAAATCTACTGGAATTGGGATTCGATCCCACGACCTCCACATTGTAAGGCTAGCTCTTTACCACTTGACCAAGAGATAATTACTGCAAATAGTAATGCATAATTAGTCTATATTATCAGGCCCTCTTGGCTTTGGGTCGGGTGAAAAAATAATAGAAAACTATCATTATCAAGGCTCGAACACTGTCACTTCAAAAGAATAACCAACCCAACAACCAATTGAACAACAATGTATTACTGAAATAATATGCACTTGAATTACACTTCACAAACTATCTCGGGCTACGGCCCAAGTGTAAAAAAATAGTAAACTTAAGAATTTACAAAATTAAAAAATTAAAGAAAATTAAAATTAAAGAACAACTACTTTCAACACGTATACATCCGGAATACACCTAATATAGTTACACTACTAAAAAAATATCTTCCGAAAATATTGTATGTAAAACATCTTAAATTTTTTTTCTATAAAAAATTTTAAATAAAAATAACGTGCAAACAAAGTTTACAAAACGTAATAGAGCATAAATAAAAATGTATAAATACACTACAAATATGTATTCGGGTATACATACACAAAAGGTATAAATAAATTATTATACTAAGACGGTATAAATACATAACTATAACATACATATAAAATACAGTTTAATAATACGTAACAAAATATATTTGGGTAAAAAAATACACCAATATAATACTAACGTATAAATACATTTACAATACAACACCGTATAAAAATACACATATAATATGGTATATAAAAATACATGTATAAAAATAAGAAGTAGAGTATTAAATTTGAAGTTAATAAAATAACAAACAAAAGAAAAAAAAAGTAATTAGGTGAGAAAAGTAGGTGATAATTAGGTGGAAAGATCAATTAATAAGGAATCTTTCAAAAAGGTAGATTCTTTAGAGTGCATAGGTGGCATAAACATATTAGTGGTGTACAACCCCACCCATACACCCATTGTATCTCTATCACTAATGTAGTGATGTAAGTATGTTGGCCACAAATTGAACTTTGGTTAAGTTCATTTCACTTTTCCTGCATTAAATTGGATTATAATCTTAGTGGTTCAAACTCCCAAGTTATTACTCCCTCCCTCCACAATAATTTTCCTACTTTAATATGACACATGGATTAAGAAATGAATAATGAAAGGTGGTAAATTGTTTGGTGGGTTCAAGATGTCAAATCACAAAAAGTAACCAATAGAAAGAGAGTACAATTAATGAATAAGGAAAGTTTTGAAGTGGGAAAATCTTAGTAGGGTTTCTTTTTAAGGAAAGTGAGAAGAACTTAGTGGTGGGGAGGGAGTATGTACTATCAAATACTCTCTCCGATTACCTGTGTTCTTCCCCTTTCTTTTTGGAAAGAAAATAAGGAGAGAGTAATTATATTAATAGAATATGAAGGGTGGAATGAAAAAGTAAGAGAGAGAAATATTATAATAATTAAATGAGAAAAAGTAGAATGAAAAAGTAGGAGAGAAGAATATTATATTAATTAATGAAGATGATAAAACTTTCCTTACATGGAAAGAGAGAAGAAAATCAAACTCAGCCCAAAAATGAACTAGAGAAGAACATAGGTAATCGGAGGGAGTATAATTCAGATAAGACAAAATTAAAATATCTCAAAAATAATACGAATTACGGTGTAAATGATTTGTCTTTAGCTACTCATACGAATGATATTTTACCCATCACAAATTTGTAACGGATATTTTTGTTATAGACTAGAATTAATGCCAAATTAAAGATAGTAGATGAAGATTTCAAAAAGACAGTAGATGAAAGCAATTGGTAGAAGTTGGCATAGTGCACAATTGGCCACCGTTGAGGTAGTTAGCAATGAGGTAACGATGGGTGGGATGAATCAATGCAACGCCATGCTATTTAGGCCCGTTGATTTCTCTTGTCTTGGGTTAAGTTGCATGGACATTCCTCCAAACCTTCGTATTGTGTCGGACACTGATATATGTCGGACAAACGACAATACGTGTTGGACATCTGAAAAATTATATTCGGTCTTTTTAATTTATTTAGAGACGTGTCGGACACGTTTCATGTTATTTTGAGACGTGTTAGATACGATTCATTGTATTTGGAGACTCATGGGACAAACTTGACATTGTTTATGAATTTGTGAAATTTAATAAAAGAACAATATTGTACTCTTTGTATGTTTATAGCTGCCCTCCACTTCTCAACACACATCCTCTCCTTTGTTCTACTTTTCTCTTATCTCCAAAATCTGGATTACGTTTTACAGTTGTGCCAAAGCTACCAGTCTCAAGTGGACGAGTCTATTACCTGCTGTGTTAACCTTGGGGAACTACCGGTATTCGTCGATTGTCACCTCGATCGTACCGAAACAATTTTCAAGTCAATGACACCCACCACGACACATACATCATCATTTGCTCTGTCGATAAGTCGTTCCATTTCTGTCTTTCATTTATCTTACGCATTACATCACTAACCATATACTCTCATAGACTCATAGTAGTCTCTTTACTCGCATAGTAGATCTCATCCATTGAATCCGAGTCATCCGACGCGAAAAATATAGGGGATGCACATTGCACAATGCATATGCATGAAGAGACATTTCAAAATTTCTTGGCCTCCAATTATCGTTTTAAGGTTTTGGTTGAGTTGTTCTATAACATGCATGGTTTGTGTGAGGGACGTGTAAGAGTATATAAACGTTACCTTTTGATCTTAGACATCTTAGTCTCACCCTATGAAAAAATATTGTAATATGAATACAAATACAAATATCATTGGTTGTTGACTATCTAAGCCGTAAAATGCCTACATACAATGTTTGCTATACATCAAAATAAGTTGGGATCGATTACATCAAGTACAAAATATTACTCCAACACGTCGCTCGACCGGCTTGGTAACATACATTAAAACTAACTTAGATAAGAGCTCCGCCTTTAACAAACTCAGTGAGAGCCAATGCGACGAGACCCAACATAGCAAACCGGCCGTTCAACAAAACAACTCGGCATTGGAGTTCATCAACCCGTCTGTCTTCGCCTCTGCACGTTTCCCTTTAAGCAGCGGCACAAGCGATGCAGCCGACAGCAGAATGCTGGTTCCTATGAACCATTGTCCTCCACCGTTGGATATCTGGTCCAATAGATCTGTCCCGCTTGCCAGCTCCACTGCTACGGCCGTCACGAACCCAATCATGGCTAGCCTCCCGTTGATTCTCTCGGGTGCTGGCCCGCTGAATGCGAATATGTCTCCCAGCTTTGTGCTCACCTGGACAACATATGAAAACAGTTAGTAAGTGTTGGAAGTTAGAACTTTAATTTACATCAATTCTTATATGTAAATTTATTACCTTTGGTAGAGGTTTGGGAGTGGGGGTGGGTTGGGGAGAAGACAATGTGGGGTTAGGCTTTGATGTGGAAGGTGAGTCGACCTTCGACTGATCACCCTGGGGACCCTCCTCAGCCAAGCAATTCACGCGAAACCTGGACTCACGTCCAATCCGAGCCACAAGGGATGAGGACCTAGAGCCATGAGCGAAGCTGGCAACAGGGGTAGCCAGGAGTGATTGCATTGCCATTGCCATTATATTTGCTTTAGATTAGTTAGTTGTTGGAATAATAATCAGAAATTTAAGGAGGTAGATGGATGGATGGATGTGTTTAATATTGTAAGTTAGAGTGAGGCAGAAGTGTTTGATGAGAAATTAGAGGGAGTGAAGGATGGTATTTATAGGAGGAAGGTAAGAGTGAGATGTTTAGATGCATACATGCATGGGTGTTATGAATACACGTTCTTTACTTAGAAACGTTTAATGGTGTAACATGCATTATTCTTGTCCATTAGAAATATAGACGTATGCTCTTACTTATGGCCACTTGTCCATTATTCTAATGGTCGACCAAAGGATGTTCAATCCGATTATACTTGGAATTCAATCGGGTTTTAGTAAATGAAGTATCTCAATTGTAGACACCCACATTTTGACCGCCAGGTGTCTATAGTAGTTCCCGACAAACACCCGATGATGATCGGACGCTAACGTGCTCTAACGTACTCGGAAATGGGCTCAAAATGATGGATATTGGGCCTAGGTATTTTAAGGAGTGCAAATCTCACCAAACCAACCTCAAATTCAGGCCCAGTGGGTCGTTTCGAGTCAAATAACACTAATTTGGGTCGAATCCGTCACCAGGGGTAAAACCGTCTTTTAACGACCGAGTCAAAACCCGGTCAAAGATATTTCTCGAGACCCGTGAGTCCACCGTGACATCTCACACGGTTGGTCCACACTCCAACTCTACAAAAATCAGCCATTCACAAAATAATAAACAATTCCGTTTAAGGTAGAATTCGATCCCAAGTAGGAATCCTATCCGAGAACCGACTCAAACACTCAACCGAGCTAAACCACTCGGCCAAGTAGTACATACCAGCCGGTATTCCTCTTTTCTTCCCACACAAGAAAACGGAATTCTCGTTCTCCTCAGCTTCTTACTCAAGCGGTAATTCTAGCTCAAACAAGAGTCCTATTCAAAAACCGATTCAAGCATCCGACCGAGTGTAAAACACTCGGCCGAAACGGTCCAAAACAAGAGCAAATCCACCGGTTTGCCTTTCTTCCTCCACAAGAAAGCGGAATTCTTATTTCCCTCAAATTCCTACATTTTCTATCCTAAGCGGTAGTCAAACTCTCCCAAGCCAAGGTCGGGAATTTCCTATAAATAGCCCCTTGCATCCAACACAAAAACGACGATTAATTTAACACCAATTTCACACATATACACACAATTCTTCAGCAATATTTATCTAGCATCCCGACACATACAATTCCTTAGCATCGTTAAACCGATATTACGTTCGAAACCCGAAGGAAAACCGGTTCCCATACCCGAACCTTCACCCATCCGAACCTTCACCTAACCCAACCGACGTTGCCTCGACGCTCCCGTGCCTAGCCACATTCCGACGAGTCCCGATCCGAGTCAACAAGAGCATGTAGGTTGAGGGTGTAATCAAACCCGATTTCTTCCTTTCTCTCACTTTCTCCTCTTCGTCCGTTTCTTATGGGTCAAGAGTCGTTTTCTTATTATTTTTCTAATATCGTTATTAACGAAAAACTATTTTCATAACGAATATTCTTAAACATACGATATCGATTTTTCTATAATCGAATATCGTATCGAAAAGAATTATATTAAGATTTCGACGATATCAGAAATCGTTACATTTTTTTTTCGTTAAAATTCTTTTCTTTTACTTTTCGTTCAAAATAACAATTTTCGAACAAAGACGGACAGACCCGCACGCGAGTCGCGCCATGCCCGAGCGACTCGCGCGCAGGCCTGGAATTCGGGATTTCTTTTTTCTACGTTTTCGTTCGTTTTATTATTTATTCTTCGATCGATTTCTAAAATTACATCTTTTCTAAAAACTATTCCAAATATTCGATATTAATTTCGTAGTTAACTATCGAATATAAAGGATATCGAAAATATTAAGTCGAGTACGAATCATGCAATATTCGTACGCGATTTAATACGAACTTCGAGTTTTCGAAAACCGGAACCGAAACAGGCCACCACGCGACCCGCCGGCATCCCGGGCGAGTCGCGCGGCCGGCTGTCATGCCGCGCCCTTTTCGTCTTTTTTATTATTTTTCGAACTTCGTTTTTTTATACAAAACAACGTTCTTTTCAACAATATTTTTCAGATTTCGATTAATATTTATTTTCTCGATTTCGCATATTTATTTCTTGCTATTATTATTTACAAATCGATACTAACTCGTTTGTTCATTTTGTAGCAAATTCATCCTTTTATTTCATTTGTTTTATTATACTAAAACGAATCTCACATGCTAAATACAACTTTGACGTTAATCAGTTTTCATGCATTAAATTGACTTTGCAACCCATTCAATTTTTCACATGCCTAGAAAACAATGTTTGCATAATCATTCATCGTATTACTAACGCGCGCATTAAAACGTCATTCGATATCCTATTAGAGGCCGCTAATGTGCGGGCGGGGTTGGGTGTTCTTAGTGAACTTCCCAACACGTACCCTCACCCCTTACTCAGAACCGTGGTTTCCGGATGTCCGAAACCATTGGCAACGAGAGTCATTCAATATACGATTAACCGCTTCAGTCGGCATCTATATCGATATGCAAAAGGGACGAGCCCAATAAACTCTGACATCGGAAATGGGCCGTATTTTGTACACGGCCCACTACGACATAGAGTGGGCTCGAACGGTTCCGAATTACCATAAAATTCGGTGGCGACTCCGACTTCGATTTAAATTTCCATTTGACCATCTCATGGAGATTCATTCGCCTCCCCAAACCCGCGCGTGGCCGCGTCGGGGTGGACCTATGTCATGTCCACATCAATATATGTACAGTATATTATTCATATGATATTAATAAAGAGTATGAAATTGATAATGTCACGCTCAAAAAGTATTCTGCCACTCATTATATGAGAGTATTATTTTAATAGCAGCAATTTTCATAAGTGTATTTTGAGTGACATATAGTACATTTTGGCATGGCATTAGGATTACCCTAAAGAGTATTACGTTGGAGCAATGGATTAGATAGCTTGATATAAGTTACTTACCAAACACGGAACACATATCCAAAATAAGTTAGTTGAAATTTTGGTTAAATAAGCGAAGTTAACTGAAGGCGCATGTCAAACATAACTTTACTTATTAGTTTATCGTATTTATACGTATTTTGAAAATATTCCCTATGTGGTTCAGTCTCGTTCATTTGTTTGTCTTTTATATTCATTGTAAGTGATAAATGTGATTTGTATTGTTTATTTCTCGTGTTTAGTCCCGGTTTCTCTTGTGGAATCGCTCTTTGGAGCGGTTTCGAGGCTACTTACGCTTCTTATAGCATGTTTTAGGTTCCTAAGGCTTATCTTGGAGAAATGGAGCGATTTCGACTCGTTTCCGATGCATATGGAACCAATGAAGAGAAGCGACGATGTTTCGGTAACTTAGACTCGATCCCGAGTCCTTGGAGCCCATTCCCGAGCACCGAGAGTCGATAAGAAGCCTAGGAGGAACAAGTAGGGGCCTACATGGCAGTGTCAGAAGCCTACATAGCCGTGTAGTGAGTGGGGAAGCAAAGAAGAGAGAAAGGGAGCTACAGCAGGGCGTCATGGCCGTGACCCATGACCATCATGGCCATGACGGGGGTGCCTCATGGCCCTGAGCCCCCTCATCATGGTCGTGAGCCCCCTGTTTCTCCTCGCACTTTGTCACTTCATTCCCCTTATTCTTACAACCCTATATATACCCCCCTCTTGTATTCTTATGTTATGTTCTTCATTACCCACAAAACCCTAGACTACTTTAGCATAGATTAGCTTAGATTAGAGTTGATTAGTCATTAATTAGTCCTTAATCTAGTTAGCTAATCTTGTATTAAGGGATCTCTTGAAGAATCCATCCAATCTTGACAACATTGGTGGATGTTTTGAGTGTTCTTTATATACAAGTTCTCATCTTTTCATTCTCTTGTTAGTTGGTATAATCTTCTCATCCTTTTACTCTTAATCTTTGTTTATGTTATTCAAGTTTCAATCTTTAGCTCTTGTTTATTGTTTTGTTCATCATCCTTGTTAGTTTTACATATGTATGCTCTTGTTCTTGTTTTGGTTTCTCTTGTTCTTGTTAGTTTTAGTTTAGATATGTTTGAGTAGACTCTTACTAGGGTTATTAGGGGGATTGGATGTGATTAGGGATGATTAGGGTGATATGGGTGGTACTAGATGTTGTTTTTGTTGTTTCCCATTTACCTTGCACTCCACATGTTTGATGAAATGCTTGTGAGACTAGAGACGATCAATCCTTGTTTTTCTTGCCTCTTCTCTTGTATGTGTGTGTTTGCTTGTAGGTTTGGTTCCCTCATTAGTAGCGAGAGCGTGGTGAGGATGACCCCTAGGTCGTTTAAGTAGCGAGAGCCCGAACGTGACCTAGGCTACAAAAGCACGCTAGTAACCTCGTCTTTCCCCTTCTTATGCCCTTGACATCCATGAACCCGACCTAGCCCCAGTTTCTTCCTATCGATTTATTAGCTTCCTTTTGTCTTTAGTTAGTCGTTTAGCCTTGTTAGTTCGTGTCTTAGACCTTAGCTTAGTCCTTAGTCTATCCCCTAGATTAGCTTGTCTCGGACCTAGTCTTTGACCGTAGCATACCTTAGTCCGACACCCCGTCCCTGTATGTGGATTCGACCCGACTTGCCCTATCTACCTAGCTTAGGTTAGTTGGTTATTATTTGGTGGCGGGATCCACGGCAAATCCCTACCATCAAGTTGGCGCCGTTGCCGGGGACGGCGTAGTTTAGACTTTTGTGTGCTTAGTTTTAGACTTTGTTCTTGATTTTTGTGTTTTCTTCTCCTTGTGTATCTCCGTTTTTTCTTCTTGTGTGCTATTCTCTCCTCCTAGTGCCTCAAAAGCACTAGGCTACTAACGTTTGCTCAAGTGCTTCTAGTTCATCCTAGGTATCAAAGCAACGTTATGGAAATGGCACATCCTATCTTCCATCAATCGTCACCGGACAACTTTGGGGCAAATTCCCAAGGCCCAAAATTTTACCAACCATATCAACCTCATCAACAATCTTATGAACGCCCTCCTTATGGTTACCATGAAAGTTGTCAAGGATCATTCCAACATCCTAACAACTACCAAATGCCCCCACGTGACCCACAACCAAAAATCCCCAACTTTGAGACTTGTCAAATGATGATTCAATTGCTAAATAGTCAACAAGAGGCGATAACTCTAATGCAAAAGAGTCAGCAAGAGATGATGATTCAATTACAAGGGGTTAAGGAGGAGCTTAGGGCCCAAAAAGAGGTGCAAGATGCTCAAATCAATGCACTCATGGCTCGTTTTACGATGTTGGTCACTCGAGCTCCACAACTTGTTGAGGAAGGTTCATTTGGGCAAGAAGGTCGGGTGTCTCCACAAGAAAGTCAACCCGATCATGAAGCCACGAATGAAGAAAAGAGGGTGAATCAAGAGATCATTGTTGAGTGTTGCTTGGATGGTGAAGATATGGAAAGAATAGAGGAAGTTGAAGCTTCAAGGGTCGACAATGAGGAGGGATTTGATTATGATTATCAAGATAAATCTTGGGTAGCCAATGTATTGGCTATTAAATTGGATTTGTATGATTTTCTTCGTGATGAGCCGGATGTTGACAATCCAAACCCAAGTGAAGAGATGACCCCTCAAGACCAAATTGACAAGGTGAGTGAAAAGGAGCGCAATACTTGGGAGAAAGAGGTAGATGCCTTGGAACTTGCCTTGAATGGGAAATTGGAGGATCCTAAAGCCTCCAATGAAGAAAACTTGATGCCTTCACCTCCTTTATCCCACTCGATTCCAAGTCCCTTGTCTTGTGAGACGGTTGATGAAGGGGATCCTTGTCGGGCGGTGGAAAAGAGTTCTATTCTTGACCCCGTAGAAGAAGCAGCCCCCTTTGGGTGTGATCTCCCAACTTATAATGCCAAGCATGACTTTAGACCATAATACCTACCGGATGGTCATAAGAGTCGTTGCTATGTTGGTTCGGAAGACCCGGAAGATCACAAGGAACTCGAGCGCAATGGATTAGATGATTGCTTCTTGACTCCGACTTGGAAACTCTTGAAAGTAGCTAGACTCGGCCATGTGAGCCTCAACGAAGATGTTGCTAGAGCATTTGACTTACTCCTCCGAGCTCTTGATGGCTATGGAGGCATAGATGGTGAGAGCACCAAGTTGTAAATACCTTTTTTTTTCTTTTGTATTTGTATTTGTGTGATAGGGTAGTTGTTTTTATTTCCTTTTTGTTGAATTTAATAGGATTTAGGCGGAATCCGGGCTAGGTGACTTGATTACACCTAGTCCTCCCCTCTCATTTCCTTTTATTTTCTTCTTTTTATTTCTTTCCACATCCATATCTTTTCTTGTCTCGGCCCTTGGTGACTTGATTACACCCCGGCCGGACACATTCTACCATTTCTTCACTTTCATTTTTCATTTTTAGCTTTATTTCCCTTTTTTCTTCTTTTTTTTAGTGTCTTCCACACACTACCGATCGAGCATGAGGACATTGCTCGGTTTAAGTGTGGGGGAACGACATCTTAATCTAGTTTAGTTTTATTTTCGTAGTTTTTTTCGAAAAATCTTAAAAATTCCGAAAAATTTGAAAATTTTCATAAAAAACCAAAAAGATTTTATTTTGTGTCATTTTCTTTTGAGTCTTTGTGTTGTATATTTGTTGTGTTGTGTGTGTTTTGCTCCACCGATTTTCCTTGTAGGTTGCGTGATCGTCGATACGTTTCGGGAAGCTCAAGGCATCCGGTAATATCCCTTCATTTCTTTCTCCTTTTCCCTTTTTGTGGAGTTTGCACTACAAGGAAACAGCCAATTAGCAACCGATACAATTGGTCGGTAAGCTTAGAAATCGGTCGGTAAATTGAATTACCGACCGATTTTGAAATATTTCCGACCGAAAACATATAGTCGGAAACTATAGTAGGAAAAGGAATTCATCGACCGAAAATCGCGGTCGGTAAATCACCGACCGAATTACGGTCGGGGAAGAACATCGGCGGTCGGTAATTATTTTTACCGACTGAAAATAACGGTCGGAAAAAGCAGGAATACCGACCGACAAGTCGGTCGGCAAAATGATTATGCGGTCGGTAATGTTATTTACCGACTGTTAGCTGCGGTCGGTAATCTCTTCCGACCAAGCCTAAACCAGGAGCTCCTGGAAGACGGGTGGTCGGGAAAAAACTATGGCGGTCGGTAATGCGGTTTGGGCGGTCGGTGACGAGGTGAATCGGTCGGTAATGGCCATTTTCGGTCGGTAAAAGTTGTTAACGCCGGGGGTTCTATTGGTTTTGTTGTCCTCCAATTTGCACATACAAATCTGCATTATAACCATCATACCATTCAATTCTTCCAACTCATTCAAACTACAACATCATTCACTTCAACCCCTTCATTCATTAACTTCATTCAAAATCCAACATCTTCACAATTCATTCACATAAAACATTCGATATCATGGACATAGCTTTCTAAAATGTTTAACTACTTAATTAAGAGATCAATACTAATGAAAGTGTAAAGAGAGTCTAAACAACTTGGAAGAAAAATCAAAGTTATCACAACTTTAAAGAGTAATCAATGAGAGGTTCAAGCTACACCTGAAAACCGACCCCGGCTCCCCCAACTCCACCACCTCCCGAATTATCATCATTCGGATTACGGACGTTATTGAAGGTAAACGGATTACAATTCTGAGTTTGTAATACCGTGTTAAGCGCTGACATGAGCTGTTGTTGTTGTTGCATGAGCTCCCGGGTCTCTTCTCTAAAGCGCCTGTTCTCTTCTTTTTCTTTCTCTAAGGCTTCCAAAATCTTGTTTTGAAATGCTTCTGCCCGTTTTTCTTGTTGTACAAGAATACCGGGATGATAAGAGCACGAAGCATTCCCCTTATTCTGTGCAGGGGGGGTGAAGTACAATGGGCCGGCGAATCCCACTCCGTAGACGTGGCCCTTCTTGAAACCCCCGGCCGCTTCAAACCAAAGTTCGTCGTCCTCTTTCTCTTTCCCCTCCTCCCCGTTCTTTTTCTTCAGCTCTTCAAAACGTTCCTATTAGCAAACAGACAAAGTTAATGTTTAGGAACAAGTTATAACTAATTTATTAAGGAATTTTAAGATAATCTCTATAATTAACTAAATTAACACTTACAAATGTAGCTTTTGCCTTCTGACTAGTATAAACCTTTTTACCCTCGACTTCCTTAGAATGTATGGTTTCTGCGAGCTCGGCCGCGCTGGGCCGCCTACCACCCAGTTGCTCCATCTACAAAAACAAATTAAAACTTACTATGCATAAACTTGGATCAATTATTACTATCATCTTCAAAAAAATATTAATAAAAACATTATGGAACATTTTAATATATTTTGTCATTACCAGCCTGGAAGCATGTTTAGTTGCCTTGATCGACCCCCCGTGGTGTGTAGGGCCAGGCTGAGCACAAGCTTTATTCGCCGCCGCTGTCCTAGATCTCTTCTGAAAAGCCTTTGTCTTCCGTCTGTCCAACAAGTCCTTGAAGACTTGCGGCACCATCCACCCCGGGCAATCTTTGTTCTTGCCATTCTTCAATTCACAGATGTCGTTGACGGTGTCCTTCAACCGTTTTCGTGCTTCGACGTCGTATCTCTCTCTAACTTGCTCTTCATCCTCGGACTTCCATGAGCAGTAGCCCTGACATTGTGACCGATCATAATTTAATAATTACATATTAAGAAAATATTCAAATAACAATATAGTTAGCAATATACTCATATAAATTAAAGTGAATGTATACCCTAAAATTGCCGAACCATTTGTCTTTGATCGTCTTCGGGGTCTCCCGGTAGTTCATATGCAGTTCATGGTAGAAACCCTTGAATGACTTCGTTACTCGTCTTACCACAGCGGAGTCATCAAACCTTAATCCAAACAAATACAACAAATTGTATTTTTGTATAAAAAAAATTATATACTACATCTACTTCGATAATAATAGAATAAGCAATACCATCTCCCATTGGGTTCTATCGGAATTATGGGCAGATCTTCCTGTTGTTGTTGTTGTTGTTGTTGTTGTTGTTGTTCCTCCTCGTGCTCGTCGACCTCCACCTGTGGTCCACGTCCACGTCCACGTCCACGTCCACGTCCAACCATCTTTCAGATATGATCTGTTAGTTCAAAGAAATAACAGATCAAAAACAAAGAAATAACCATGAGTTTACTCTCGTTAGTTCAAAAACAATAATCGAATATAATTAGAGTAGGGGTTGATCCGTTTACTCTAATTAGACAATTTGAACTCCCATGATCCCATCTCATTCGTACCCCTTCATTATTTAATTAAGTTTTCACATCTAACCTTAGTTTAATATATAAATGCAAATTCTTAGTATTCTTTATTGAATTTGATCGAGTCATATTTCACTATTATTCTAGAACACTAAAATATACTAAGCTACAACTATATTAGGCTGAAGAATGTTAGTCCCTACATTGTTATTATTTGTTAAGTTAAGAATAAATAGTAGCCTTACCAATCAACCTTACAAACCAAAGGAGAGTACTAATTGGATAATCCAATCAACATTGAATATATTCTTAAGACTAATTATACTAAACAATTTTCCAATCAAGAATACTAATTATTTTTTTATTTGGCCACACATACACCCACGCCCATGGCCTATGAAGAAAAAAAATGGAAATTATACAAAAGAGAAAGCTATTCAACAAATCATAAATCATCATCTCATCAATACATAGATTTATCATTATTGAGAAGTTATTCACATAAAAACAATATTAATTATAATAATAATACTTCTCCAAATTTCCTTAGAAGTTATTCACAAAAATCTTCATCAAATTAACTCAACCAAAATTAATACTAATAAATCCAATAACTACGGATGACACATCGCAACTGTTCATCCATGTAGGGATGTCCTTATCACACACACCAAGCAAGCCTCTATCATATCACCACCAACCTCTCCTCCTCCATTTGCTTGTCGACATTCCCACTAATAATTGTCATATTTCAAATATTATACTCCCTCCGATTATATATCACACTTAATTGATTCTTTACGATAATTACTTTATACTCCGTGTAAGGTCTCGAATATCTTGAGTCACATGGACTCTCTTTAGCTTGTTATGTCCACAAACAATAATAAGTATGAAATGATAATCTTACAAGTAATGTAGTTAGGGAATATTACTCTTTCCCTCCCGATCATTTGTTCACGTTTTATATAATATATGTGAAAATGTTTTAATTAAAGGTAAACAAATGATTGAGAGACTAAGATGGAGAAAGTATTTGAAAAATATTTTTATTTCACTTGTAAAATTAAGGAGTAATTAATTCACTCCAGTCAATTTCATCTTAATGCTAGCTTTCTAACTACGGAGTAATACTTTACTTAGCGTAAAGTGTGCTTTATAATTCCGATTTCACTTCTAGCTTTCTAACTACGGAGTAATTCATTCACTCCAGTCAATTTCACGACTGTACACTAACTTAAATCTAATTTCATCAAACAATTGGATAATCAAACCTAATATATTACACTAACCTAATCAATTTCATCAAACCTAATAACCTAAATTCATCAAACCTAATAACCTAAATTCATCAAACAATTGGATTAACAACAATAATAAAGCAAATATAAACAAAATCAAACAAAAAAATTGAGTTAGAATTCATACCTAGGTTGAAAATTAGGGATTTTGGGAAGGATGGGTAAGATAATCCGGTGAGGTGCGGCGGTGCGGCGGCGGTGCGGTGAGAGTCTCCGGCGAGGGTGATGCGTGCCGTTCCTATTCGATTTTTCACCTATTTTGGCACGCATTTCCGTGTCGTTTTATTATTTTTAGGAGTCGGATTACGCTATTTTCTCCCATATGTGCTACTCGGGTATTCTTTTGTTGTTTTGCAGATAATCGAGACCGAGTAGTTAAAAGAGCTAAAAATTGCATCAAAAATCTTAAAGCTCTGAAACCGATTCGTTGTAGACCAAGAAGAAGGAAGCAAGTCTATAGACTAGACTGTGAGTCTATAGACTGAGAAGAAGAAGGAATAAAGCTGTAGACTAAAGCACAAGTTTATAGACTGGGAAACAAGTCTATAGACTGAGAAAGTGCAGCAAACTGTCCGTAGACTGAGGAGAAGTCCGTTGGAGGCCTAGACTGAAGAACTTAATGGGCAGACTTGGATCTCAAGTCTACTAACCTAAAATCCAAGTCTGCAGAATAGGATACTGCCACCAATTCAGGACAGATATTTTTCTGAAGCTATCCACCTTTCCCCCTCTTACGCTCTTCAGTTCTTTCCACTACCTAGTTAATGGGGTGGTGGAAGCAGGAATTAGGCAACAGTTAGGAAGGGCTTGAGCAGTATAAATAGGGCTTTAATTTTAACTTCTTAGGATCTCATCTCTTCATCTCATCTTCTTCTTCTATCTTTTATTCAGTAATTCATTCAATCATTCACACAATTCTGTAAATAGTTAGATTTAGTTTATTCCTAATTAATTTTCTCAGAATTTCATCATTCAGTCGAGATTCGGTTTTTATTATTATTATTCTTTATTTTCCGTCTCATTCTACTAGCTAGCAATTTTCGTTTCGGTAATTCCCTCTTCTTCCCTAATCTCCCTCCTCTCCAGTTACTGTTATTTTCATATTCTCTTTTTCTTTATCAGTGTAATTATTATGCTTAGCTAATCTTCCATCACTAGAGTTTAGGTGAACTGCAAATTGAACCGAGTTTTTATGTGATGACTAAGTAATCGACTTTTACGAGTTAAATCGCTCTTGCAACATTATAATGACGAGTAATTAATTATAGGCCGTAATTGATTTCTTGTATCCTGTAAATCCCGACCTAAGATCGAAAGCCTGGAACGGATTAGACTCGTTGTAATCGATAGAATTCCCTAATAAGTAGCGAGAGCCCGTTAGGTGATTTCTAGGATGACTAGTGATCCGAGAGGACCGTGTCGATATTCTTTAACTCGTCTTAGCTGATTATTTGAAAATTGTATATTGCTTGTTTTAATTCGTGGTGATCCGAAGACTCTGGTGTTTTTCTCATTTTTTATTAATTCATTAATTTTATTATTTAGATTCTATTAGACTGTCAGCTCATCAAACCATATAAAAATCGTGACCCGATAATTTAATTGACTAACTTATAATTTTCAACCTGTCTCCCTGTGGAATCGACCCTGCTTACCGCTAGCTACCCGTTAGTAGTAATCTAGGATTATTTTGATTACGGTGACGCACCTAAACCCGTATCAATTTTGACGCCGTTGCCGGGGAGGCGACGCAATATTATTTGTTAGTTAATTAATTTATCTCTTGTCTCGAGGAATACTTGTTCCTTGAGACCGATCTCACTGTTTTCATGAGAATTGTTGTAGATTTTCCGCAGGAGTCCGATGAGACTTTTGGAGCTTACATACAACGGTTTTGCAGTTGGCTTGGCTCTCTGAAAAGCAAATATTTCACTAATGAAACACTTGTTCTTACCGTTTTGAAGGGTATGACGGCGTCTACTAGGGCCTACTTATATTCTACATGTAGGGATTTCGAAAGCAAATCCTACAACGAGGCAGTAGATTATTTTGACTGGCTAGCTGAAGAAAGTGTGAAACCTGGTTTTTCACTTTATTTGCCTAGTAATGAACCCGTTGGTGAGATTAGTGATGTGAATATTTTTGAGAATCCATGTTTTGACTGTGAGACAGGTTGTGACGAAAGTTATGACACGAGTCTCGCGGCTCCATTTTGTGAGAATCTATTTGATGAGGTTCGTGAAGAACCTTTTGATTTTGAACATGAGGTCAAGTGGGATCGATACGAGAATGACACGTTTGAGGACAATATTGAGGTTCGATGGGACGAGTATGAGGACGACATTATAGAGGAGCCATCGATTTCTTTACCCGTTATCGCTTCTTCTTCTAAGGTTTTGTCCTTCGTTCCTTCCGTTCCACTTCTTTTTCCCCCTCCGTGTTTATCGGCCCCACTTTCATTAATTTCTGACCATATTTCTATGAACACTGACACTTTGTTTATTGATTTTAACATTGATTCCTTATGTTCTGCTGACAAGAGGAGTAGTTCAGTGTTTCAGGTGGAAATTGGTCTTACAGCCCGTGATGAGATGTCCCGTTCCATATTTCTTACATTTGCTACTAACATCTTGTCATGCGCTTATATCTGCTTTCATATTTCTTACGCTCGAGAATATGACATGCTGCTGAGAGCGTTGATTCGTTTTTTAAAATAAAATGATGAAGTGGCCGAACCATGGTCGTGCGGGACCGTAAAAACCAGCGCTGGCCGGGAGGCAACCCGAGTATTTTTATTTTTATTTTATTTTTGAGTTCGAATAAAGTAGTTACATTAATTTTAGTGAGTGAGAATGAGGATACTGATAATATGTCAGGTATGCAAGATTAGTAAGCGGCTGAGTCTAGTGAGGTATCCCAGACTGAACACCCAAGTCTACAGACTCAAGTCTACATACTTACCCCAGTCTTTAGACTTATTTACTCAGTCTATAGACTCACCCTTACCCAATCTCCCAACCTATCTACCCCAGTCTATAGACTTAATCCCCAGTCTACTCGCCCAAATCCCCAGTCTACCCCAATCTCCCCAGTCTAATCCCACCGACCTAATTTCCCAGTCTACTCACCCTTCCCTCTGCCACCCTCAACCTCTTCCTAATCCCTCGACTCTCACCACTGCATCTCTCTCCCTTCGCTTCTGCTCCACTTTTCGCACCCCCCATCCACCCACTTCATCTTCCTCCAACCCGACATTAACCCTAGCTGGCTAACCACCCTGTCGTCTGCCACCGCGTTACCTCCATTTACCTCCGCCTTCACTCCGTTCACCCTCCTGCCTCGATTCCGCCTGAACTTAGCCCTACCGCCGTCCTTTCGCCTCTCCCTCAATCTCCTTCGCCTGCCTTCAGTCTCTTCCTCCGTCATCTACTGCCCCGACTTCGTCCACCTTCATTCCTCCACCACCGTTCACCCTACTTCGTCCTGCCTTCACCTTCGCTCCTCTTCTGTTCCCTCACCTGCAAATCGCCCTACCATCATTCAACTCTCACTCCGGTCATCTCCGCCGTTCATCTCCCTCGTCTTCCACCAACTCTTCCTCACCCTTCAGCCTACTTCATCTCATTCGCCGTCCCACTGGATTGTGGGTTGATTCGGGTTTGGCAGGTTCAGCGTGTCAATTCTGCTGAATTCAATTGTTACATTTTTGTGCTGAATTCTGCTTGTCGGATTTCGGAATTTGTTGGATTTTACGTGTTTTT
Source organism: Agrostemma githago (assembly GCA_958450325.1). Lineage (NCBI taxonomy): Eukaryota > Viridiplantae > Streptophyta > Magnoliopsida > Caryophyllales > Caryophyllaceae > Agrostemma > Agrostemma githago. The sequence continues at coordinate 72,598,288 of OY288246.1, forward strand.
GTGCTCGTTTTTTCTGAACATTGCAGGTACAATGGAACACACCGAGCCAACCGCGAAACGAGCCAGAACCGAACCCGAGAACAATGTGCAATTCAAGACAGAATACACCGGCACGGAAATCGAGGTGGGCACAGAGTCAGCACCTGAGTCGGAATTGAATTATGTCGAGAGTCTGGTTTGGGGAACCTCGTACATATTCGGTATATCTCTTTGTCACTCACTCTTTAGATATGCTTATTTAGTTGCTTTTTCTTCTCTTTGCTGTTGTCTGATTTGTGTATACAATGAGGACATTGCATTGTTTGGTTTGGGGAGGGTAACTAATTCGCATTAGTTTGCATATTTCGCATTTCAGCATAATTTTTTTCTTTTTTTCTTTTTTTTAGGCATTTTTAGGAGTTGGGACGGGTTAAGCAACAATGATGAAAATGCTTTTGCCTCTTCTTTACTCGTTTTCATTACTATCTTATTTTAGTGATATTTTAGTTTTATGTGATCGAGTCTCGAGTTATGACATATTTCGATTGTAATTTTAGTAAACGAATAAACTTGGCTTAAATTGTTGGCAAACTACTTAAAATTTCTGAGTTTTAGAGCCTTATGAAACTGATGACATCCATGATCGGTTTATTTAGGAATGAGAGTAGTTCTCCCTATTTCGCATGTAACATCAATTTGCATAAGTGTGAAGTCCGTCTCTTAAGTCTTTGTGCATTCGGGTCGTAACTACAACATGTATTGAGGCTTACCTTTTTCCCTTTATATTTCCCTTTCCCATTTTCGTTTTTACTCAAAAATCGATCTATCCCTTCATTACAAAATTAACCACAAGCCTAAATTGCCTACCCTAGTCGAGCTAGTCATGGTGGTATTGATGTTTTGTTGAGATAAGTCAGTTTGATGTATATATATGTTTCGGTTCTTGTATATATATATATAAAAAAAAAGAAAAAAAAAAGGAAAAAAAAAGAAAAAAAGAAAAGTGGAAAAAGAATTGAGTTGTGGACTCCGATACTTTATCGTGATAATACTTCTGGAGTCGATTTGGGTGAAATAAGTATGATATGGTGGATGCCGTCATTAATCGGCTTGATTTTATTGTTTGTATGATTTGGTAATTTGGTGAAGAAGTTTTGGAAGTTTGGATTGTCTAGCTCGACTATTAACTCCACATTCCCAAAATTATAACCCCTTCTTACCCGTCACTTAATCCATACCCCATTTCACCATTTTCCGCCTCGATATGTGTTTGGTTTCGATTATTTAGGATGCACAAATGATTGGTAGAGAATGTCATCACATTAGACTGCATGCATGTGTTTATAGGTCGCAGATTAGGCGAGCGTCTTTCTTTCTCTCTATCTCACATTTATATTCATATACCCTTCATGAGAGTAGAGTGGAACCGCGAGAGTCCGACAATGACAAGCCTAGCAAGGTTGACGGTTCACTGTTATTCTTTTGATTATGTCATAGCTTGAGTCAGTTCATGTTTTCTAAGTGTCGCTAGCTTGAGTTAGTTTTTGTAGCGAGTCTAGTTTGGGTAAACAACTTTGAGTTGTATACCGTTCCCATGGATTTTGTGTTTGATTGCTTGAGGACAAGCAATGGTTCGGTTTGGGGAGATTTGATGCGTGCCGTTCCTATTCGATTTTTCACCTATTTTGGCACGCATTTCCGTGTCGTTTTATTATTTTTAGGAGTCGGATTACGCTATTTTCTCCCATATGTGCTACTCGGGTATTCTTTTGTTGTTTTGCAGATAATCGAGACCGAGTAGTTAAAAGAGCTAAAAATTGCATCAAAAATCTTAAAGCTCTGAAACCGATTCGTTGTAGACCAAGAAGAAGGAAGCAAGTCTATAGACTAGACTGTGAGTCTATAGACTGAGAAGAAGAAGGAATAAAGCTGTAGACTAAAGCACAAGTTTATAGACTGGGAAACAAGTCTATAGACTGAGAAAGTGCAGCAAACTGTCCGTAGACTGAGGAGAAGTCCGTTGGAGGCCTAGACTGAAGAACTTAATGGGCAGACTTGGATCTCAAGTCTACTAACCTAAAATCCAAGTCTGCAGAATAGGATACTGCCACCAATTCAGGACAGATATTTTTCTGAAGCTATCCACCTTTCCCCCTCTTACGCTCTTCAGTTCTTTCCACTACCTAGTTAATGGGGTGGTGGAAGCAGGAATTAGGCAACAGTTAGGAAGGGCTTGAGCAGTATAAATAGGGCTTTAATTTTAACTTCTTAGGATCTCATCTCTTCATCTCATCTTCTTCTTCTATCTTTTATTCAGTAATTCATTCAATCATTCACACAATTCTGTAAATAGTTAGATTTAGTTTATTCCTAATTAATTTTCTCAGAATTTCATCATTCAGTCGAGATTCGGTTTTTATTATTATTATTCTTTATTTTCCGTCTCATTCTACTAGCTAGCAATTTTCGTTTCGGTAATTCCCTCTTCTTCCCTAATCTCCCTCCTCTCCAGTTACTGTTATTTTCATATTCTCTTTTTCTTTATCAGTGTAATTATTATGCTTAGCTAATCTTCCATCACTAGAGTTTAGGTGAACTGCAAATTGAACCGAGTTTTTATGTGATGACTAAGTAATCGACTTTTACGAGTTAAATCGCTCTTGCAACATTATAATGACGAGTAATTAATTATAGGCCGTAATTGATTTCTTGTATCCTGTAAATCCCGACCTAAGATCGAAAGCCTGGAACGGATTAGACTCGTTGTAATCGATAGAATTCCCTAATAAGTAGCGAGAGCCCGTTAGGTGATTTCTAGGATGACTAGTGATCCGAGAGGACCGTGTCGATATTCTTTAACTCGTCTTAGCTGATTATTTGAAAATCGTATATTGCTTGTTTTAATTCGTGGTGATCCGAAGACTCTGGTGTTTTTCTCATTTTTTATTAATTCATTAATTTTATTATTTAGATTCTATTAGACTGTCAGCTCATCAAACCATATAAAAATCGTGACCCGATAATTTAATTGACTAACTTATAATTTTCAACCTGTCTCCCTGTGGAATCGACCCTGCTTACCGCTAGCTACCCGTTAGTAGTAATCTAGGATTATTTTGATTACGGTGACGCGACTAAACCCGTATCAGAGGGGGAGTGGGGTAGATCGTGGTTGGGGTCGTCGGGGATTGGGGTTTGGGGTTTGCGGGGTTTTTTTTTTAATTTTAACAGCGAAGTGAGTAATGAAGGGATCTGGGGGGATTTTTGTTAAAAAAAATACCGACCGATTTGGCGGTCGGTAAAACAATACAATACCGACTGATTTTAAATTTGCCGACCGATAAATCGGTCGGTAATGTACGGACTGATATTTCTATTTGCCGACTGATTTCGGTCGGTAAATCAAAATACCGACTGCTGTTTGTGCGGTCGGAAAATATCGGTTGCTAACCTAGACTTTTCTTGTAGTGTTGGAGGATGTTTTGTGATGGTGTATGCTCGGGCGGAGCTTTTTGAAATTCGTGGTTGATTGGTGGCTTGTTTGGATGTTTCGGGGTGGTGTTTGTTTATTTTGTGTGTTTGTTTGTTTGTTTTGTTTGGTTTTGTTGTGTTTGTCTCATTTTCTTTCGTTTTTGTTGCGTCCTTGTTTTGTCTTGTCTAAGTTTGTGTCTTGTGTAATAAAAGGTTTTCGAAAACCCGGTTTTGAGGCTAGTGCGCAAGTGTTTACTTTCCCTTTCTAGTGATATGAATCGAGTCTTGGACTTTAGTCTAGTAGAATGACTTTAAATCAATGATTTCGTTGGTTTCTTACCTTGAGTCCACCTAGTCTACTAGGGATTTACTACGGGATTTGCATTTTGACCATTATGACCACCCACGGAGTGAAAAGGCCTTGGTTGCCGAGTCTCGTCCCTTAGGTGACTGTGTTCGAAATTGCTTTGATTAGTGACAGTTGCGTTCATATTTAATGTATCTGTTGAGTCAATTTCGACTGTTACAGATTGAGCATTTAAGACCTATTATTGTGTCTTGATTGTGGTTAACGGGGGAGCGGTTTTTGGCTCCTCGAGATGCCATTTACTCCCTGTAAATAGCAGTCTGCCATTTACTCCCTGTAAATAGCAGTCTGCTCTCCACTTCTCAACACACAAAACACACATCCTCTCCATGTTCTACTTTTTTCTTTATCTCCAAAATCTGGATTACGTTTTACATTTGTTTCAAAGCTACCAACCTCAACTGATCAAGTGGACGAGTCTATTAACTGTTGTGTTAACCTTGGACAACTGTCAGTGTTCGTCAATTGCTACCTCGATCGTACCCAAACAATTTTCAAGTCAATGACACCCACCACAAGACACATACATTATCATCTTTTGTTCCTGTCGATAAGTCATTATGCATTACATCACTAACCACATACTCTCATGTATAGACTCATAGTAGTCTCATTACTCTCATAGTCGATCTCATCCATTGAATCCAAGTCATCCTGCGTGAAAAATACAAAGTATGCATAATGCATATGCATGAAGAGATATTTCAAAATTTCTGGTTCCATAGCATGCTGGTTCATGTGAAGGGACGTGTAAGCGTTTTCAAAATTTCATAAACGTTTCTTCCATAACAAGTACCTTTTTATCTTAGTCTCTCTCTATGAAAAAACATTGCAATAAGACGATGATGAATACAAATACTAGTATCATTAGTTGTTGACTATCTAAGCCGTAAAATGCCTACAGTACAATGTTTGCTATACATCAAAATAAGCTGGGATCGATCGATTACATCAAGTACAACACAACGTTTAGTCGATCGTGGCTCGACCGGCTTGGTAACATCAGAACTAACTTAGATAAGAGCTCCGCCTTTAACAAACTCAGTAAGAGCCAATGCAACGAGACCCAACATAGCAAACCGACCGTTCAACAACTCGGCATTGGCGTTCATCAACCCGTCTGTCTTCGCCTCTGCACGCTTCCCTTTAAGCAGCGGCACAAGCGATGCAGCCGACAGCAGAATGCTGGTTCCTATGAACCATTGTCCTCCACCGTTGGATATCTGGTCCAATAGATCTGTCCCGCTTGCCAGCTCCACTGCCACTGCCGTCACGAACCCAATCATGGCTAGCCTCCCGTTGATTCTCTCGGGTGCTGGCCCGCTGAACGCGAATATGTCTCCCAATTTTGTGCTCACCTGCACAACATATGAAAACACTTAGTTAATAAGTGTTGGAAGTTAAAACTTTAATTTACACCAATTCCTACATGAGATAGTCTCACGATAAATTTATAAATTTATTACCTTTGGTAGAGGTTTGGGAGTGGGAGTGGGAGTGGGTTGGGGTGAAGACGACAATGAGGGGTTAGGCTTGGAAGTGGAAGGTGACTCGACCTTCGGCTCACCCTGGGGACCCTCCTCAGCCAAGCAATTCACGCGAAACCTGGACTGTCGTCCAATCCGAGCCACAAGGGACGAGGACCTCGAGCCGTGAGAGAAGCTAGCAACAGGGGTAGCCAGGAGTGATTGCATTGCCATTGCCATTATTAATTATATTGCTTTAAATTAGTTAGTAGTTGTTGGAATAATAATCAGAAAATTAAGGAGGTAGATGGATGGATGTGTTTATTATTGTAAGTTAGAGTGAGGCCGAAGTGTTTGATGAGAAATTAGAGGGAGTAAAGCATAGTATTTATAGGAGGAAGAGTGAGACGCATACATGGGTGCTATGAATACACGTTCTTTACTAAGGTTTAATGGTGTCATATGCATCCTTAGGAAAATGGTAGACGTATACTCTTACTTATGGCCAATTGTATGTCCATTATTCTAACAGTCGACCAAAGGATGTTCAATCCGATTATGCTAGGAATCGGGTTTTAGTAAATGAATTGAAGTGTCTCAATATGTATATTATTATTCAGACAACATTAACAACGAGTATTACGTACGCTGACGCAATGGATAAGATTGCTTGAAATAAGTTACGAAGTACTTACCAAACACGGAACACATATGCAAAAATAAGTTAGTTGAAATTTTGGTTAAACAAGCTAGCTGAAGGCGCGCATGTCAAACATTACTTTACTTATTAGTTTATCGTATTTATACAGTTTTTTGAAAATACTCCATTTGTGACTCTGTTTCGTTCATTTGTTTGTTTTTATATTTATTGTGAGAGTATTTTAATTCAATGCTAACAAACCAACGGGACGGAGAGAGTATAATTTATTCGAATTTGAATTGAGTAAGAGATTTTACATTGAGTTAATGAGTATGATGAACAAAATACTTACTCCATCGTCTCGTTCATTTATTTGTCTTTTATCAAACAAATGAACAAGACGGAGGGACTAATATTTCGAAGGAATTATGTTTGAAGGTAAAATGTAGTGATGTAAGTATGTTGGCCACAAATTGAACTTTGGTTAAGTTCATTTCACTTTTGCTACATTAAATTGGACTGTAATTTTAGTGGTCCAAACTCTAAGTTATAACGGATCGAATATAACTCACATGGAATAATAAGACAAAATTAAAATGCGTCGAAAATAATATGTAGTAAATGATTTGTCTTTATCTATCCATATGAATAATATTTTACCCATCACAAGTTTGTGACGGATATTTTCGTCATAAACTAGAATTGGTCAAATCAAAGATATTAGATGAAAACAATTGGTAGAAGTTGGTATAGTGCACAATCGGCCAGCGTTGAGGGAATGAGCATTGAGCAGTAAGGGTTGAATGCTGCCAAATTCGTGATGGGTGGGAAAAATACAAGGCAACGCCATGCTATTTATGTCCGTTGAGTTCTCATGTCTTGTGTTAAGGCATTACCCTACACACACGCGCCGACCCGACTCGGCTCGGGTTTAGGTAGAGCGCCTGTGGTGCGAGATAGCGAGCTATGCCCCACTATTACCTTTTTGGGCCTTGTTTTAAGATATAGGTCGTCTAGGTTCAGTGGGTGTCCATGTTTAATGTATCTGTTGATTCAATTTTAACCGTAATAGATTGAGCATTTAAGGCCTATTACTGTGTCTTGACTGTGGTTAATGGGGAAGCGGTTTTTGGCTCCTCGAGATGCCATTTACTCCCAGTAAATATATAGCAGTACGTCTGCTCTCCACTTCTCAACCCACAGAACACACTTTCTTTCCCCTGTTCTACTTTTCTCTTATCTCCAAAATTTGGATTACATTTTACAGTTATTCCAAAGCTACCAGCCTCAAGTGCACGAGTCTATTACCTGCTATGTTAACCTTGGGGAACTGCCGACATTCGTCGATTGTCAATTTGTCACCTTGATGGGACCGAAACAATTTTTAGGTCAATGACACCTGCCACAACACATACATCATCTTTCATTCCTGTCGATTCCTGTCGATAAGTCGTTCCGCTTCTGTCTTCATCTGTCTTACGCATTACATCACTAACCATATACTCTCATTATTCTCATAATCGATCTCATCCATTGAATCGGAGTCAAAAAAATACAGAGTATGCACAATGCATATGCATCAAGAGATTGATTTCAAAATTTGACAACAATGGTAAAATTCCCTCCAAAACTACTCACTTCTGGCACTACCACGTGACCAAGATTATATGCTCTCTATTCCATCACAAATCCTACTCTATTTCATCCCTCCTTTCCCGCCCCACCACCACTTCGCCTCCTCCGCCGCTCCCACCACCTCTGCCGCCGCGAAAATGACCGTTATCCCCCCAATTAACTACTCAAAAACCCAGAGAATCGTCCTCTTGATTGACCTAACACCATTCCTCCACCTTCAAACCCCCAAATCCTACCTCAAATCTCTCATCGCCGCCGTCCAAACCCTCCTCTCCTTCCCCCCACTCTCACTCTCTCTCTCCTCCTTCAAACTCTTCTTCTCATCTCTCTCCCCTCTCCTTTCATCCTCCACTTTACTCAAGATTTTACCATTTTGCCCCTCCTATGCCCCTAATTGTCTCTCCTTCAATCACCCCACTGAAACCCTAACTTTGCTTTCTAAAACCCTTGATGCAATTGGTCAACTCGGGAGGGTTTCTGATCTGGGTTCCGTCTCGAAAGTTGGGAATGTTTCCAGCTCAGTTGCGCAGGTACTTCATTGCTGTGATCTTGTAATTGGCTCTGATTGTCGATTGTTTACCTTTAATTAAAATACGTAAACAAATGAATGAGACCAAGTGAGTATACTTGAAGGGACGAAACCCGGATTTGTATTTGCAGGGGGAACTAGTAATGCAACATGATAAACTAGAAAAAAATACGGAAAGTTTATCCGGCAATTTTCAGATTTTTCCGATTTATTTGTATTTTTGTTAGCTGAATGGGTTATTTGTGGTTTTATTGTTTTTGCTGATTTAAATGCAGGTAATTCATGATTATACCTGGGATTTGTGTGATAATGCTGGTGCTAATTTGGTTAGTCGGGATAGTTTAGTAGATGGTGTTAGGTCGAATTTGGTTGTTTTATTTTCGCCTATTTGTCGATCTTTCGATGGATTGTGTGAGTATATGGGAGACGATGGTATGATTGACAAATGGGATGATGATGGTGATGCATTTCATGAGAAGTTTAAGACGGTTTTTGGCAATGTAAGAGATGGTTTTGTTAGAAGGGATATTCATTTTAGCTGGGTTGATGTGAGGTATGAATCGGGTAATGATGTTATGAGTGAAAGTTCGGAGCTTGGTGATGAATACATTAGGTTACTCTCATTGTTCCGAAATGGTGTCAAGGGTTTGGGATGGGGGTTTTGCTCGAGTGATTCAATTGTGTTGGGTTCAGCTCTTGTACCATTTGGGTTAATTTATCCAATGATTGGTGTATCTTCACCTGTTTATTGTGATGTTGGGTATGACAAATGTAAGAAGATTTCGTTGAACCTTGAGATATCGGATGTGAGTGGAAAACCTTTAGAATGCAAGTATTGTGATCTCCAATTGGTAGATCCTAAGGTGTTAAATAGGCGTAGACTTGATGAACTTTCGCTTAGCTGGGAGCCTGCAAAAAGCGGGGAAGAAGTGTGTCAACAAATTAGTGCAAGTTGTGAAGGACTTGGTAATGAAGTGGTGAAGATTGATGTGAAAGCTGTATACCAACACACTGAGCTCACAAATTTTGAGGGGCAAATCGACGACATAATGTTAGTTCAAGAGTTACCAGTAGATCCAAAGAGAAAGAAAAAAGAATCACCTCGAGAGTTGTTTACAGATAGAGTTCTTGACTTGCTATCTTCTGAAAGTAGCAAGTCTATAAATGCGAGATCACCACCTCTCTGGCAAATTCTTCTGAGTTTTCTGTGTAGGAGAGGTTACCGGGCTTTGGTGTTACTGTCAAAAGCTGATGGCAGCTCGGTTATGGGTGTTTTGAAGCCTTTTACTGTTCAATATGCTCTACTTTGTATCCTGAAGTGTAATGCTGTCTCTCAGTATAATGCAGAGTGTGGTCTAAATAGTCTAACATTGGGACAATGTAGCTCAGAGCCTACGGATTCTAAAAGCGGGATGGGAAACGATAGTGGAAGGAAACATAAGAAGCACCCACACAAGTATAAAGATCTGTCTTGGAGTGTTTTCTGCAAAGCAGCTTTTGAACACAGTGAAATGGAACTTGAGGAAGCTTGCTTCTCCACTCAATGCGAGACTTCAAAGAAGATGAAGTTTCTGAAATGCTGGATGAAGCAGGTTATTAAAAATAGCTCCTCTTTTCGATGTAACTTTGATTTGCTAAAAGCTGAAGAAAAATCTGTGGAGAGACACTGCAAATCTCAAGTCGAAAGAGAACAGCCGCTGGATTTACCAGTCAGTGTAAATAATGTTAACGAATCTTCTCATCAAGAAGAAGTTACACCTTCTATGTCTGAAGCTGCTGAAGCCTTCTTCAATAATCTATCTCAGAGAATCCAACACGGGATTGAATCAGGAGTTGACTTGTCGGCCTTTGCACAACGGGTGGTGCACTCATGTATCTATTGGATAAGCCAGAAGTTAGGTCCACATAGCAATGAAAAAGGTGAAGCCTCTGCTGATTTATCAAGTGGTAGTTGTTCTCGAGGAACTGTCGTGGGTGAGGTCGTCAAAATCCTACTTTTGGAACCTAAAAGTGTAGCCGCGAAGCATAAAGAACACGATCTTTCTTCTAAATCTCCAGATTCTAATTCGTCAAAGTTTTCCACTGAAGATAAAATCCGAGAGTATCCTTTTTTTTCCTTATCTCGCATGGTTACCTATCAGTTCAACATTTTCTGGTATCATTTTGAGGTTTCTCCTTGACAAATATGTAGATATGAACTGCAGATTTTGTTCAGGATGGAAATTCTTCAGTCCGAGGTTGCTGCTGAGATAAGAGGAACCACCAGGCAGAAACTAGTTAAGCAAATTTGCTCCTTCTTAGAACATATTCAATGTAGTATGGAAGATGGATTTTTCGGAGATTTTAACCTCAATGATTATATTGGTAAAACTATCAGTGATAGGTAAAAATTCCTTTCTATTGCATTCATGTAGTATATATCAAGCTGTTTTATGATCCCTCGTTGCAGTCGCTATCTACTTCTTACTACTTGTTTGATCAAGTTAAATTAGTTCCTAATCACTTTGAATTTTTTGATTCTTATTAATTTTGCAGATATAAGCAAAATCTTGCTGACATTGTTCATAGAATCTATGAGCAAATGGATCTGTTATTGTTTGACGATGAAGATGAATCTCCCAACCTTCTACTCAACAGTGAAGACAGCAGTCAGTCGTGGAAAATAGGAAACAGCGACCAAGGAAGCGAACCCAATTCTACAGAAGATTCATTTTCTGGACCCTCCAAAGATAATGAGCAAACCCAAAGAGCAACTCGCCACGAACTTAAGCTAGTTGAAGCTCAGGAGAAGAGAGCAAGGGCTTTAAGGTTGATGTCGTCTAATAGAAGGTCAATGCCGGAATTACAGAGAGTGTGGGCTCCAAAGCCACCAAAACAGTCAAAAACGAAGCCAGAAAATAGTCACAGGTGTAAGAGGAAGTCGCGTAGGGAAAACTATGACATGGTATGTGAAACCCCGATGAGTGGGGCTAAGAAACTGGTATTCCCTTCAGAATGCAATGTCGGTGATCGAGAAGATACTCATACTGGCACTTCTAAAAGACTTTTGTTTCTTGATGACCCGTTTCTTCCCGACTCTTCAGCTAGCTAGAGTTTTCGAGGAATGCTGTTTGATTTGCTAACTTAGACCCCTTCCCCCCATAAAAACAGGCAAGTGTTGCCTTTGTTTAGAACAACATAGAACAACCAACCGTTTACAGTCTTGTACAAGACACAAGTGTATCTAACTATATATAGATGTCTCAAATATTCTGTGTTCTCAGCTATATAGATTTCATGAACCTCGCATAGTTACATTACATGTCAAATTTGGATTGTATCGGCCTTCTAGAAAGATGCAAATATGACGAGCGAAAAATTCCAAGATTTGAACTGATTCGATACCTGCTTCAAATCTGATCCGAAAATTCAGTTGGGATAATTCATACCGGTAGGATTGCGAGTGACCCAAATTATTCAATCCAATTTGTTAAGTTTTGCTCGAAAAAGTTTGATTTGTATTTGATTCGTTTCATCAAATTCGGACCCAATATTTGTATTCCATTTTTTGACCCACTAAAAATGATGGCTCATCAGTCATCAGACTCATCACTCACATTCTCATCCCCAAAAGATCACTAACCCCCAATTCTTACTGATTGAAAGGTGCTCAATCTATGCTTTAAGACTCCATTAATTAAGCATTACTCTGATTGCAATTTTTAAAATTTTAGTTATTTCGATTTAAGGTCATTTTGTTTGATGTTGATTTTAATCCATTTTTAGGGTTTATTTCATTGCATAATTTGGGTTTTTTTATTTCGTCTGTAATTGAATGATTTGTAGTATTGGAAAAGGATGAGCACAGCAGTAGTGACGCCATGGAAGCAGCTTCTTCTTCAAGCTATGGAAGCCAATTCCCACCTCAAACACTCTTCTTTCTTTCAACTCGTACGCCCTCCTTTCGTTTCGATTGTTTACTTCTCTAGCTCAAAAAAAAAACACAGACAAATTTGTGGGTTTATACTTTTATAGGCAACAATTGGAGCAGATGGAAAACCTGCTAATCGCACTGTAGTTTTCCGGTAAATATCCGTTCTTGTTGTTTATTGATTATTGATATGGAGTTATGTGGATTGGTTTATGATGGTGGATTATTGATGAAGCAGGGGGTTCCAAGACGAGAGCGATAAAATTCAGATTAATACTGATTCTCGCAGCCACAAGGTATTTTAGAATCTCCGTCAGAAACAAGAATTTACTACTACTCTACTGAGGCGGACTTAACAAGTTTGGCATTTGTGCAGATTAGCGATATTAAGCACTGGCCATTTGCTGAGGTGAGGTCATTCACGCGACTGCCTGCACACATATAACTGCATCGACACGTCTAATGTACATTTGTCTGTAGATTTGTTGGTACTTTACAGGCTCATGGGAGCAATTTAGAATCAATGGATTCATCGATATCATTGATGACTCCAACTCTGATCCCCTAAAACTTCAGGTGAGTGTGCGATTATCTTTAAAGAAGTACCCTCCCTCTGTTCATCAGAATATTTAGCTACACAATTAAATCTGAGTGCATCAGCCTGTTGTGTGTTGTCAGAGCTCCTTCATGTTGTTATGGTCTTGTTTCCTCACTCTTGTAAATGACACGCAGCAAAGAGAAAAGGCGTGGTTCGCTAGTTCATTGAATTCGAGACTGCAGTATCTTGGTCCGGATCCAGGGCTTCCCTCAATTTCTGAAGATTTACCAAAAGATATCAATTTGGATCCTTCTGCTGCTCCAGTTACTCCATTCTGTTTGCTACTTCTAGATCCAGACGAGGTCACACTTTGCTTCAAAACTCCTTATATCTGATACCAAGCTTATCCTTGTAGCATGCCTCACTTTCAACATTCTTGTACAGGTGGATTACTTGAATCTGAAGACTAATGTGAGGGAAAATTTTCGGTCCAGCAGCTCGAATGGAGTTAAAACTTGGAGTACACAGAGAATCAATCCTTAGTTTCATGTTCTTTTTCTTCCGTGCCCATGACTGTTGATTACTCGAGTATGAGTTGTCAATTTTGTACAGTAAATAAATAAGGAATTACGTTCATTGTTTGTAGGTTCATCCAAACTGTCATCTTACATTTGTGCGTCCGAATCTGAACTATTGAATTTGGTGGCCTGAGCCTGAGGGACTCTTTATCGTAGGCGCAATTATTTTCATAAAGTCGATATTTAATTGTAAAATGACGACTTTAGCGATTATTGTGTTGCTAAAATTCGATAATAAAATCGTCCTTTTCAATTATTATCATAAAATAAAATCGAGTTAATACAATGGTAAGAATTTCAACGTAAGAATTTTAACAATTAATTATTTAAATTAATTAATCATATGTACTTAGCTCATTACCAACTCAATTAAAAAATTTGGTAATTAACTATAATTTATTGTATCACTTAAACTCGAGAATCAATTAGAGTGTCGCTCCGATAAGAGTAGTTCCGCAACTTTTATACTTAGATAATGCAAAATACAATACCACACAAAATTTGTCCAAGAATTCTAAAGGCAAAAGAAGCAAACAAATCATACAAAGATCACTAGCTAGCTTACTTGAATGTTCTTACAAAAACCTACTGATTTCATTTTTATGGCTTGATTAACAGGGAATATGTAGATTGTAGAAGGCTGGCTCGCTCAATCAAGCTCCACAATTTCAATTTTGGGGCCATCATCAAGGTCAAGGTCAACAACACCGGGTCGATTCATCTTCTCAAAAATAGGCTCACAGATGCTCTCAAACTCCTTCATTTTATCATCAAACTTACTGGCTTCGAACAACAATGAGTTATTCCAAACTAGCCACTGCTCTGTCTGCTCGATAGCGTCCCCAAGCTTCCTCTTATCCTTTCTCCCTATCTTCATCCCGCTCCTTCTCAATCTCCCCTTTGACTCCAACACGTAACTCTCCAGCCTGTTTTTGGCCCTGGACGCCTTCTCACGGTTCTCCTCCTCGTCTTTGTACTTTTTACCATCGCTCATCATCTTATCCATCTCTTTCTTTGATAACCTCCCGCTGTGATCTGTAATACTGATTTTCTCCTTGTTATCGGTCCCAACGAGCTGGGCCGTCACAGTAAGAATGCCATTGGCATCAATATCAAACCAAACGTCGACTCTAGGGACTCCACGAGGAGCTGGAGGAATGTTACTCAGCAAAAAATTACCCAAGAAGTTGTTATCTTCGGCCATTGGTTTCTCACCTTCATAGACTCGGAAGTCTATTATTGTTTGATTGTCAACCAAAGTACTCAAGGTATGTACCACCATCTTTGTAGGTAAAGCTGTGTTTCGAGGAACTACAACCATCATCACACCGGGATGAACACGAACCCCGAGAGATAGCGGGGCCACGTCAACAACCACCGAAGTTTTAGCAATACACATGCCGGCCAATGCAGCCGCGTGAAAAGCAGCACCATAGGCAACAGCTTCATCGGGGTTAATGCTTTTGCAGAGTTCCTTTCCTTGGAAAAATTGTTGCAACAATTGTTGAATCTTAGGTATCCGGGTTGACCCACCCACAAGAACCACATCATGAACATCGCTCTTCTCCATCTTGGCATCACTCAAACACGTCTGGACAGGGGTTATACAATCTGAAAACATGTCCATGTTCAACTTCTCAAAGCGAGCACGAGTTATAGTTGACGAGAAATCAAGTCCGTCAAAAAGGCAATCAATATCAATAACTGTCTCAACAGTAGAAGAAAGCAGTCTCTTGGCCTTCTCACAAGCAGCTGTCAATCTACTGATAGCTCTGGGATTCCCACTCAGGTCTTTATTATGTTTCCTTTGGAATTCTGCAGCGAAATGATTCACCATTCTGTTGTCAAAATCCCGACCACCAAGATGGGCATCTCCACTCACAGCTTTCACTTCAAAACCATCCTTTCCTATGGCTACCAAAGAAACATCGAAAGTCCCACCACCAAGATCGAAAACCAACACATTTTTTGTGGCACTAGTACCACCTGACTGAACCTTCTTCTCGAGGCCATAGGCCATGGCGGCTGCTGTGGGCTCATTGATGATCCGCATGACGTTGAGTCCAGCGATAGTGCCGGCATCTTTGGTCGCTTGACGTTGGGCATTGTTGAAGTATGCAGGGACAGTGACAACGGCATGTTTCACTTCAGAACCAAGATAGGCGCTCGCTGTGTCTTTCATCTTGGAAAGTAACATCGAAGAGATTTCTTCAGGGGAGAAGTGCTTCTCTTCGCCTTTGTAAGTAACGGCAATCAATGGCTTCTTTCCGTAGTCAGAATCAGGAGTGGCGATCACTTTAAATGGCCAGAGCTTCATGTCATTTTGTACACTTGTATCGCTGAATTTCTTGCCAATAAGTCTCTTTGCATCTGTGAATATTAATAGCAACCAAGATGACAAAGCAGACAGCAAAAAGCCATATGCAATTAACTGATTACTGATGCAACGAAAGCATCGTTTTACAAGCTAAAACGTACAAGTGAAAACCATATCGCAACCTGTTCATTATAGAAACCATAGTCATCAATGCAGTGCTTTCAATTGATGGGTTGGAAAACAGCACCAATCTGTCGGATAATCACAGCGAAGAGCAAGTTTTGAAGAACATACACGGTTACATTTTGAAGCAAGTTCAAGTAAATTGATACTAGGACCGAAAAATCCTACTTTGAAGCAAGTTCAAGACTTGAAGAGCACGAAACGAAATGATGCAACAATCATGATGGAAACTTTATACAAGGATACACTACAAAGTGTTTGAACTCACAGTAATAACTTCTTTACACCGCTCGTACATTACCTAGGGGGAGAGGGGAGTAATATAAGGTCTCGTTCTTTTCAACTTTTTTGAATTCTTTTTGACTCCCTTCAGTTCACTTCAGCCCCATGAGACTAATTTTGCCTTAGTAGTTCAGTTGAACTCACTCCACTTTCAGTTCAGCATGCTTCAGTCCAACAGAACAAGACCTTACTTCCATAATTGTTCCTCGCTCACCTCCTCTTTTACCCCACTAAGCCCTCTTCTTTTGTATTGAACTGAAGTGAAAGTGTCTTGAACTGAACGAGTCTTAACTAAACTGAACTTAATTAAACTAAATGTATCTGAACCTAACTGAATGTGTGTCTGAACTCTGAACTGTCTGGATATAGTCCAAAAGAATGGCGCCTAAACACCACTCTTGTTCATTTTCTTCCGATTTTGAGCTCAATTAGCCCCTTAATATAATACCCATATCTCAATAAAGCCCTAAAGAAAGATTAAGTTTGTAACTTTGGGTAAAGTGTTAAAAGCTGTCTCTTTTGGGATGGATATTAGAGCAAATTGATTCATTTTAAGATAGGAGCAAAGATGAGTTGGTTTTGTATGTAAAAGAAAGAAGTAGTGTAGAAGAAAGAGGAGAAAGGGTAGATGGATACGAACCAAAGATAGTGTTGGAGGCATTGAGGGCGACTTGGTTTTTGGCGGCGTCGCCAATGAGGCGTTCGTGTTGGTTGAATGCAACCCAAGACGGCGTCGTACGATTTCCTGAATCATTGATGATGATCTCAACTCGACTTTGCTCTGCTTGCCATATACCAACACATGAGTACGTTGTTCCCAAATCAATTCCGATTGCCGGCCATTTCTCTGCCCCCATTTTCCCCCAAAATGATGGATTCTTAGTCAGTAATCTCCTCAGTTATGCAACTATGCAGTTGTAATAATCAAGTTTAAGAGGAAGATATGCCAAGACCTAATTTTGTAATTTAGGGAACACAAAAATTGGGATGTCTCATGTGGTTTTCCGTATTTTTAACTTTTGTACGGAGTGTCTCTCGACTTTTATCACACAGATCTCGTAATATTGATATATACTCGTCAACGAGTCATATCCCCAGTAGGTCTCCGAGAGACGGTCTCTCATTAACTTTATTGAGAACATAAAGTTAGGGTCGTGCTTTTTCCTAACGAGCGTTTACTCAATCCTAACGACGTTTTACCTATTTGCCCCCGTCATTTACCAACGCTCTCAAAAGTGATGGTCTATCTTCTCTCTAAAAAAAATCCCAAATTTGACCTAATCGATCCGACCACCCAACCCGTCGCCCATCACCACCACCGCCACCATCTTCTAATTCGTTCCATAAACCCTAATTTACTTCATCAATTACAATTAAACAATAATTAGAAAAAAAAAATGTAACTAAACCCTAATTTAATCATTCAATTTCAATTAAATTTTGATTAGAGAAAATAATTAATGTAACCATACAATTGATTTAGGAAAAACTACAATTAGTTTATCATTAATTGAATTAGGGTTAATGATCGATCCCCTAATTTACTCTACCAATTTCAATTAAACAATTTAGAAGAAAAAAGCAACAAAACCCTAATTTAATCTTTCAATTTCAATTAAAGATTAATTAGAAAAAGTAATTACCGTAACCACTCAAGTAATTTAGAAAAAACGGTGATTACTTCATCACTAATTGAATTAGTACTCGTAATCGATTTGTAATTGTGGTTTGAATAGTTGTATGCAAATGAGAGAAAAGTTGTTCTTGGTTGGAGAACTGTGAATTATGAGAAGGGTAAATTTGGAAATCTTAAGAAAAATACGTTAGGATTGAGTAAAGTTGCGTTAGGAAAAAGTAATTTCGTAAAGTTATTGAGTATACAAAGGGTACACCTCTTATTAAAAAAAGGTACTCCCCGTTCCAATGAATTGTTTGCCTATTCCATATTGGGATTGTTTGTCTTTCTATTTTAGGAATATTTGCAAACCATTTATTAGAATGGAGGGAGTACAAAACAAAGTTGTCATTTAAATATATAAATAAGACCTAGAATGGTACTGATGAATGTCTCTCCCAAGAATTTGTGCCCATATTTGCTTTGTGTACTCAGTTACACACGATCATGCTTCATGCTTATTTTGTGTGTATCATGCTTATTGAGTTTTGACTAATGATTATTAGTCGCTACTCTTTTCGCAACTTATCAACAACCGCCTTCTCCCCCAAACTTTCCCGCCAAAATGCCCTTCTCACTGAAGATTCCTGCAATCGAATTCTAAACTCGTACCCAGATGCTAAAACTTTGAGAAATCTACATGCCCATATCAGCAGTAATCTAAATCTTGACAGAAATTCATCTATTAAACTCAAATTGATCAGGGCGTATGCTAGTTGCGGTGAATTGGGTTTTGCACGCCAAGTGTTTGATGAAAGTCCTGAGAGAAAAAATGTTATCTTTTTCAATGTTATGATCAGGAGCTATGTTACCCACCAGCATTATCATGATGCTTTATGGGTTTTCAAGAGTATGTCTAGTTCTTATGTTAGACCTGATCATTATACCTACCCATGTGTTCTAAAGGCGTGTTCGGCTTCCGAGAATTTATGGGTTGGTTTGCAGGTTCATGCTGCTGTGAGTAAAGTTGGGCTTGATTTGAATTTGTTTGTTGGGAATGGGTTGATTTCTATGTATGGAAAATGTGGGGTTTTGGTGGATGGCAGGAAAGTTCTTGATGAGATGCGTGTTAGAGATGTTGTTTCGTGGAACTCGATGGTTGCCGGGTATGCGCAGAAAGGGTATTTTGATGATGCTTTGAGGATATGTCGAGAGATGGAGTTGCTTAAGTTGAAGCCTGATGCTGGCACAATGGCGAGTTTAGTTCCAGCAGTTACCAACACGTCGCATGAAAATGTCATGTTTGTTAAGAAAATGTTCGAGAGTTTGGATACGAGAAGTCTGGTTTCGTGGAACGTGATGATAGCTGTGTATGTGAACAATTTTATGGCCGTAGATGCAGTTGATCTTTATGCTCAAATGGAAGCCAATGGAATGAAACCGGATGGAGTCACTATTACTGAGTAGTATTCTTCCTGCTTGCGGAGATCTTTAAATTAATTAATCATATGTACTTAGCTCATTACCAACTCAATTAAAAATTTTTAACGTAATTATATAATTAAACATGTAATTAACCATAATTTATCATATCATTTAAACTCGAGAATCAATTAGAGTGTCGCTCCGATAAGAGTAGTTCCGCAACTTTTATACTTAGATAATGCAAAATACAACCCTACTACATTTCGTCGTCGGCATTTCAGTCACGTCGTCGGCGCTTTATACGTGAATTTACTCTTTTATCCTTTCCTAATTGTGATTAATGATATTAATTAAGTTTCTTAATTAATTTAATTAATATTTCCGAGTAAATTAAAATTACGGTTTTTGTACTTTTGAACGCTTTTTGAGGCACGTGTCTCAACGTAACTCTTTTACCCTTCTGTAATTGTGATTAATGAAATTAATTAAGTTTCTTAATTAATGTAACTATTATATTCCCGACTAATTTGAAATTACGGTTTTTTGAACTTTTGAACGGTTTTTGAGACATTGTCTCAATGTAACTCGGGAATATGTTTTTCTATATTCGATTTTGGTATCGGTTTGGGTGAGATTGGGATCGATTTGTGCGAATAGGGGTGCATTTTCTGGGTATGGGGCCGCTGGAAATCGACCTAGACGCCCAAAACCGGCGTCTGGGAGGTCCCCTGGACGCCCAAAACCCGCGTCTGGGGGGTCCCTTGGGCGCCCAAAACCCGCGTCTGGGGGGTCCCCATGAGTCTCTTTACCACTGAACCAATTGAACATTGTTGATAAACCTTACTAAATATTATCTATATTTTATTCTAAAACTCCCTAAAATTGTCTTTTAATATAATTTTAATATTATTAATAATATTAGTGTTGTTGTGGGTGGGGAGGATATATAATATAACATAATCCGTAACATAATAAAATGACGGTTTTCAAAAAAAAAAATCGTTTTATTATCGAGTTTCATTAACATGATTAAATTTTTTAATTTCATGAACAAAGTTAGTGAACGTAATTAGGGAAGGACGTTGTTGTTTTTTCACATTAAAAACCGCCGACAACCTAATTTCTAGAAAAGTTGGGTTTCTAGAAAAATCGGGTTTCTCTAAAGAAAAGACGCTTTTTTTAAGTGAAAGAAAATAAAATTAAATATGGTGAGTGGAGTTTGAGTGGATATATATATATAATAAGGACAAGATAATAACGGAACGGTTTGAAAAATCAAAAACCGCTTCATTAACGAGTTTCAATAACTAATCTAACTTCTAAAATTACATAACATTAGTTAACTAATTTAGTTAAGGCAAGGGCGAGATCGTCTTTTACATTAAAAAGCGCCGACGACGTGGCTGAAATGCCGACGACGAAAAACAGCACTTGCACACAAAATTTGTCCGAGACTGTCCAAGAATCCTAAAGGAAAAAGAAGCATACAAATCATACAAAGATCACTAGCTAGCTTACTTGAATGTTGTTGCAAAAACCTACTGATTTCATTTTTATGGCTTGATTAACAGAGGGAGTATGTAGAAGGCTGGGTCAATCGAGCTCCACGATTTCAATTTTGGGGCCATCATCAAGGTCAAGGTCAACAACACCGGGTCGATTCATCTTCTCAAAAATAGGCTCACAGATGCTCTCAAACTCCTTCATTTTATCATCAAACTTGCTGGCTTCGAACAACAATGAGTTATTCCAAACTAGCCACTGCTCTGTCTGCTCGATAGCGTCCCCAAGCTTCCTCTTATCCTTTCTCCCTATCTTCATCCCGCTCCTTCTCAATCTCCCCTTTGACTCCAACACGTAACTCTCCAGCCTGTTTTTGGCCCTGGACGCCTTCTCACGCTGCTCCTCCTCGTCTTTGTACTTTTTACCATCGCTCATCATCTTATCCATCTCTTTCTTTGATAACCTCCCGCTGTGATCTGTAATACTGATTTTCTCCTTGTTATCAGTCCCAACGAGCTGGGCCGTCACTGTAAGAATGCCATTGGCATCAATATCAAACCAAACGTCGACTTTAGGGACTCCATGAGGAGCTGGAGGAATGTTTCTCAGCTTAAAATTACCCAAGAAGTTGTTATCTTTGGCCATTGGTTTCTCACCTTCATAGACTCGGAAGTCTATTATTGTTTGATTGTCAACCAAAGTACTCAAGGTATGTACCACCATCTTTGTAGGTAAAGCTGTGTTTCGAGGAACTACAACCATCATCACACCGGGATGAACATTAACCCCAAGAGATAGCGGGGCCACGTCAACAACCACCGAAGTTTTAGCAATACACATGCCGGCCAATGCAGCCGCGTGAAAAGCAGCACCATAGGCAACAGCTTCATCGGGGTTAATGCTTTTGCAGAGTTCCTTTCCTTGGAAAAATTGTTGCAACAATTGTTGAATCTTAGGTATCCGGGTTGACCCACCCACAAGAACCACATCATGAACATCGCTCTTCTCCATCTTGGCATCACTCAAACACGTCTGGACAGGGGTTATACAATCTGAAAACATGTCCATGTTCAACTTCTCAAAGCGAGCACGAGTTATAGTTGACGAGAAATCAAGTCCGTCAAAAAGGCAATCAATATCAATAACTGTCTCAACAGTAGAAGAAAGCAGTCTCTTGGCCTTCTCACAAGCAGCTGTCAATCTACTGATAGCTCTGGGATTCCCACTCAGGTCTTTATTATGTTTCCTTTGGAATTCTGCAGCGAAATGATTCACCATTCTGTTGTCAAAATCCCGACCACCAAGATGGGCATCTCCACTCACAGCTTTCACTTCAAAACCATCCTTGCCTATGGCTACCAAAGAAACATCGAAAGTCCCACCACCAAGATCGAAAACCAACACATTTTTTGTGGCACTAGTACCACCTGACTGAACCTTCTTCTCGAGGCCATAGGCCATGGCGGCTGCTGTGGGCTCATTGATGATCCGCATGACATTGAGTCCAGCGATAGTGCCGGCATCTTTGGTCGCTTGACGTTGGGCATTGTTGAAGTATGCAGGGACAGTGACAACGGCATGTTTCACTTCAGAACCAAGATAGGCGCTCGCCGTGTCTTTCATCTTGGAAAGTAACATCGAAGAGATTTCTTCAGGGGAGAAATGCTTCTCTTCGCCTTTGTAAGTAACGGCAATCAATGGCTTCTTTCCGTAGTCAGAATCAGGAGTGGCGATCACTTTGAATGGCCAGAGCTTCATGTCATTTTGTACACTTGTGTCGCTGAATTTCTTGCCAATAAGTCTCTTTGCATCTGCGAATATCAATAGCAACCAAGATGATAAAGCAGACAGCAAAAAGCCATATGCAATTAACTGATTACTGATGCAACGAAAGCATAGTTCAAGACTTCAAGAGCACGAAACGAAATGATGCAACAATCATGATGGAAACTTTATACAAAGATACACTACAATGTGTTTGAGAAACGAAGACATTCAAACAAGCGCGAAAAGTATTTACTACGGAGTAAATCACATTTTTTCGAGCTCAATAGATCAAGCTAAGTTCGAGTTGCACGCTATCTTATGTCCATAGTTCATTAAATTGCTTCAACATACATTAAAAACTACTGCAGTCTCCAGGCCAGGTGAGTTGAACTGTTCAAACTCGTAGTAATAACTTCTTTGCACCACTTCTACATTACCTAGGGGGAGAGGGGAGTAATATATTACGCCCTGTTCTTTTCAACTTTTTTGAATTCTTTTTTACTCCCTATAGTTCAGTTAAGCCTCATGAAGCTAATTTTCTCTCAGCAGTTGAACTCACTTCAGCATGCTTCAATTAGTCCAAAAGAACACGACCTTACTCCCGTAATTGTTCCTTGCGCACCTCCTCTTTTACATCACTCTTCTTCATTTTCTTCCCATTTTGAGCTCAATTACCCCCTTAATATATTACCCACATCCCAATGAAGCCTTGAAGAAAGATTAAGTTTGTAACTTTAGGTAAAGTGTTAAGCTGTCTCTTTTGGGATGGATATTACAGCAGATTGATTCATTTAAGATTAAGGGCTCGATTGGGACGAGGGTAATGATTCCGAGATAATAGAGCAAAAATGAATTAGAAAATGACGGAGAGTAGTGATATGCTAAGCGAAAATGGAAAAAAATGAGGCTAATCTCGACCTATTTGGAAGAAAACATTGCTCCCCTCTCCCCATTAATGCATTACTTCCCAATGGAGAAGCGGAAATGGAGAAAATGAGGGTAATCTCGACCTATTTGGAAGAAAACATTGCTCCCCTCTCCCCATTAATGCTTTACTTCCCAATGGAGACAATTGTTCCTCCCTTCTATCTCTTTTATACCATGAAATATCACGACCAAACACTATTCTCCTCCAATTCTAGTTCGGAATCATTACCCTCATAAGCAACATAGGACGAGCTTTACTTGGTTTTGTATGTAAAAGAAAGAAGTAGTGTAGAAGAAAGAGGAGAAAGGGTAGATGGATACGAACCAAAGATAGTGTTGGAGGCATTGAGGGCGACTTGGTTTTTGGCGGCGTCGCCAATGAGGCGTTCGTGTTGGTTGAATGCAACCCAAGACGGCGTCGTACGATTTCCTGAATCATTGATGATGATCTCAACTCGACTTTGCTCTGCTTGCCATATACCAACACATGAGTACGTTGTTCCCAAATCAATTCCGATTGCCGGCCATTTCTCTGCCCCCATTTTTCCCTAAATCAGTAATCTCCTCAGTTATTCAACTATGCAGTTGTAGTAGTAAGCAAGTTAAAGAGGAAGATATCAAATCCCTTTCGTTTCCTGTCGTCCATAATTTTACTTAGTATAGTCCTTATTTGACCTAATATATCCATTTTATCCTCACTCTGTTTAACTCTTTTTACCCACCATCCCCTCTATTCATTCAATTAAAATTACACTAGTTTTAACAACCGTGAACACGGGTTGGTTTTTAGTTGGGTTATATATAAAACCGTTGGACCCATTTGATGAGTCTTCATATTATGCCCCCCACTTTATTTTTTGAGGGGTTGACTAACGTTAACTGATGGTGTTAATTTTCAACTCTTAACAGTAAAGTTAAAGAGTTCAACCCTTAAATGGAATTACAATGAAAGTTTGGTTACTAATTTTATCTTTTATGCAGTTTTTGTTCTTAGTGTGTTTAGACATATAAAATCTTATAGGACTGAATATGTACATGATTAATTAGTTAATTCAATTATCATTGAATACCTCTAAATCTAACTACACATTCATTCAATTTATCAAATTTAATAGATCATGGATACGATTTTGATTGAAGAACAAGTATCCATCATTAATCATTAATTATCATTAATTATTGAAATTAGGGTTCAAAGTTCAATTAGGGTTCAAAGTTTAATTATCAGTTTTGTTTCAAATTTCAAAATCATCGATTTTTTTGTTTATTGTTATTGAAATTAGGGTTCTAGGAAACACTATACTTTCAATTTTTTTTGTTTAGAAACTCAATTCTTGGATTTAATACTTTAATATTGGGCATTAAATTGAAAGTATGCAATCGAATAGTGTAGTACAGTTATGACTTATGAACTGAGTATATACCGAGGGTTAGAAAACAAATTTCGGTAGTCTTGAAGGGTTACTTTTTCATTGTTTTGTGAGGAGACTTGTGTACGGTGATTTGAGGGAGGGGAAGTGAGAGGAGCAAAATCGGAAAAACGGTATTGTGTCGAGTAAAATGCGTACTGCGAAGAGCAACACCCTAAAAATATTTAGATTTAGTTTAATGCTTGCAATCGACTTTCTTTTTAAGGTCATGAACCAATTTTTTCGACCCGCAACCCGTTTGACCGACCCCAAAATGACTTGTTAATTTAGGGTCGAAACACGACCCAACCTGTTCCACCCGTTCGGTCGGTGAGAATTTATTAAAATATTTATATTTAATATTATATTTGGATTTATAATTAAAAAATAACTATTTATAATATTTAAAATTACGGATATTCAATTTAATACAACTTTTTTTTATCATTTAATAATAAAATAATTTTAAATTTTGATTTAATATTTTAAAAGTGTAAACATTATTATTAAAAAGTATAATAATGATACTATTAAAAAAATTTGACATTAAAATTATTTTTGTTGGACTTATAAAGTTGGTAAAAAAATATAGGCGTTCGAAATTATTTCTGACCCTAACCCGACCATTGACCCGTATAACTCGACTAATATTTGATCTAATTCGTATTTGGACCCTACCCGTATAACCTTACCCGCTGGACCCATTTGACATGTCTTCATATTATGCTTCCGCTTTATTTTGAGAGGTTGAATAATGTCAATTGACGGTGTTAATAATTTTCAACCCTTAACCGTAAAGTTAAAGAGTTCAAACTCTTGAATGGGTTTAAAGCAATATTTGGTTACTAATCTTACCCTTAAGAATCTTTCAATCAGTTATGCTCTCAGTGTTTTTAGACACATCAACTTGAGGACTGAATACATACATGATTAATTTATTAATCAAGTAAAAATATTAGATTTGGTTTGATGTTTGAAAATTCCATTATTATTCTAAATTACGAAATATTAAGGGGTGATCACGTAAAAATCATGGATATTCTATAGTATTCTCCTAAAGTTTTTTCTATATATAATTCTCCGATTGTTTAACATTATTTATTATTGTATTTTTTTCCAATGAAATATGATGTATTAGATATAATCAATTAAAAATATTTGGACTTTTAATCTTATAGATATATATAATACGGAGTAATATATAAAATATTTATATTTTTGAGAACGTTACTGTATTTACTCAGTACGATATAAGTGCATTATTTAGTTAAATCAATTACATATACGTAAATTTTGCTTAATGTTTACAAATATCAATACTAAAAATTAATACTGCAATTATAATTTTGTATTGAAATTAAGTGGCGGAATAATTAGTAAGCCGTCTAAATCAGGAATATTCTTTTTTTAATCATTCTTAATAACCTTAAATAATCAACTTCCATCATATTTCAATTGCAACTACAATTAAACCGCTTATGCTCAATCCGACTCCAATTAATTCAATCTTGACATACTTATTTCGAGTTCAAAGTATCGTTTTTAATTTCTGTACATCAGTTGGTTTCAGTTTATTATAAGATTGATTATCGATTTGAGACCAAAATTCGACGCCATAATCGTCCAAATTGAGGCGTAGATGACAAACAATATCATCCAAATCGGTAAACTAAAATATTACGAGTAGTAACTTAAATTACGATACCACAATATCGATTATAATTCCTAATGCGCATGTCTGACAAAGCAATTCAATATACTTACGAAAAATACTAAAGTAATAAACAAACAAAAATACACATAAAACCGAATAAAAAAACCCAGAGACTTGGGATATCTACGACTGCCCCTGGGACTGGATTTAGAAACTTTAAAACTCAACCTGACTCAGTCTTAGCTGTTCTAAGACTGTCCCCAGACGAGATTTAGAAATTTTAAAACTCAATCTGGACTCAGTCTTATCTGTTCTAAGACTGTCCTCAAGACGAGATTTAGAAATTTTAAAACTCAACATGACCTTAGTCGTGAGTGTTTTACGTCTGTTCCCACCCCCGCTCTTGTATATTTCGCTAGTCATTCCGGATACGAGCTTTTACGATTAATACCTGGACCGAAATCTTGTCACGTCTAATAGGAAAAATAATACAAATCATAATTGCGAGACAAAAATAAAGACTAACCTCGATAACGGCGTCGTCCGAATTATTTTCGTTATAGGGCAAATTCAAATCAAAAGGAAAACTATTTTCCGCGTTCGACATGTCCGGGTTAATCGTCGAATAATCAAAAATTCAAAATATAAGCGTTTTATTAATTCAACAGTAAAGTTGTTGGTGTTGTCCAAATTGTAATTAGAACGATGTTGATAAATAGTAGGGAGAATTAGGTTAACGAGTAGTTGAGTTAAATTAGGTTAGTAGATTTAAAAAGGACAAATCAGTCATTTACTCATAAATTATGAACGACATTAAGTAAATAGACGGACGACGTTCAGTAGCTCCCTATGAAATACAGAGTATTTATATTTCCAAGACCTAATTTTGTAATTTAGAGAACACAAAAATTGGGATTTTCCATAGTTCCGTGTTTTTAACTTTCCTATATGTCATCCCTAGACTTTTATCACACAATACTCATAATATTGAAATTTTTATCAACAAGTCATATATGAATATACCTTTTTTTTGATGAACGGGGACCCGCAGTCGTTAACTTTTTTGTGCGCTCTAGGTAAACTGTCTGTGGGCGACAGACTCGAAATCTAGAAGGCATCGTTCAAGTCATACAATTTTCACAAGTTCGCGTTTGCAGGAGCTTGAACCTGGTACCCTTGGGCTGATGACCACAAGTTTTAATCGACAATACCCTTACGAGCATACCCATATTTGCTTTTTTTTTTTGGTGAAAAGGGGGAATTTATATAATATCGATTTCCGCTAATGCAAGAATTGCACTCGGAAAGTTTGAAACATACATGACTTCCTCCCCACTTCTCGCGCACAACCTAGCTACATGGTGCGCCACTACATTACCCGATCTCTTAACGTGCGACCAAATACAATTAATAAAGCTAGATCGAAAAGCTAATATATCCTCGACATGCAAACCAAGCTGGTTTCGACACCCTCGGCCTCTCGTCACAGCATCGATCACAATTTTTGAGTCACTCTCAACAATCACTCGATCATAACCAAGTTGCTGTGCCAGTTCCAAGCCCTGAATCACCGCATTTGCCTCCGCGATAGATGGTTCCCACCCACCTTGCACTCGGGCACCACTCACCAGCACCACTCGGCCATCTACATCTCTCCCAACCACCCCCAAACCGATATCCCCGTTAGCAAAAACAGCGGCATCATAATTTATTTTAATAAAACCGACCTGGGGTGGCTTCCACGATGCATTACCAGGTCGTGTAGAAGGCGGTCTCTGAACTTGTATAGATGCATTATATCGATTATATTCCTCGACCTGATTGAGTATGCCCGAAATGACAATCTCAGGAAGTGGTGGATTTTCCTCAAAAGTACGGAGATTACGGACATACCAGATTGCCCAAACCAGGGCCAGAAACCGACTTCTCGACTCACCAGAGACCTGCACAAGAAACCAAGTGACACACCGAACAAAAGAGGAAACAGGGGCGACCATCATGAGCTCATGAAACTCGCTCTGCATCCAAATATTCTTGGCCCATCCGCAATGGAATAAAGCATGCATAACCGACTCGGCCTCACAATTGCATAAACCACATAATGGGTCAGATATGCAATGTCGTTTAGCAAGGTTTGCCCTGACCCCAAGCGTGTCCGTACTAGCTCGCCAAAGAAAATGAGCCAGCTTAGGTACAGTCTTTAAGCCCCAGATCCGCGTCCAAATAGCAGAGTACTCTGTGTCCATTAAGCTTATATCAACCGGAATGACAGGCCGTATACCCAACCAATAACCCGACTTAACACTATACTCACCATCCGCACTCGGCCACCAAAATAACTGATCTTCGGGCAGCCTATTACTCAGTGGTATACGGAAAATCGCATCTGCCTCCTGAGGGATAAACAGCTCCTGGACTAAGCCCCGACGCCACTTAGCCGATATAGGGTTGATGAGGTCCGATACGCGAAGGGATGGATCAGCTTCCAAGTTTGGAGTAGGGACACGCCAGTGGTTCTGTACTTGAATCCACGTATCATCCCACACACTCACCCTTTCCCCGTTTCCAATACGCCATCTTAACCCATCAATAAGTAACGGTTTTGCATTCCATATACTCCTCCAAACAAAACTCGGGTCATGGCCTCTACGTGCTTCAAGGACCGAAGTGTTTTTGAAATAGCGGGCCCGAAATACTTGACACACCAGAGAATTCGGTCTCGTAAGAAATCGCCAAACTTGCTTAGCCAATAATGCTTGGTTAAAGACCTTTAAGTCCCGAAATCCCATACCTCCAACACGTTTTGGTTGACACATCTTCTCCCACGACCACCAATGCAATTTACGCTTTAATTCCGTCGAACCCCACCAAAATTTCGCAATAATCCCATGAAGTTCGTTAATTACACCTTCCGGTATCGCGAAAAGACTCATCATGTAAGTCGGAATTGCTTGGGCTAGAGCCTTGATCACGACTTCTTTCCCCGGTTTGGATAAGAGTCTTTCCTTCCAGCCTTGAAGCTTCTTCCACATGCGGTCCTTAAGGCCCATAAAAATCGCTTTCTTGGATTTCCCGATAATCGTTGGTAGACCCAAATATTTCTCATATTTTTCCACTTCCCGGACGTCAAAAAGATTTTTAATCATCTCCCTACTCCGACTAGTGACCTTTTTGCTAAATACAATCTCGGGCTTGGCATAATTAATTTTCTGACCCGATGCTCCTTCGAATTGGCTAATAATCTTAGCTATAGGGAACATTCCTTTTCATTTGCCCTCGCAAAAAGGATACAGTCGTCAGCGAAAAAGAGATGAGAGACCCGTGGTGCTTCCCGACAGACCCGTACCCCATGAACCAGCTTATCTCGTACAACCCTGCCTATCATATGAGAGAAAACGTCCACACACAACAAGAACAAATACGGAGAAATAGGATCTCCCTGTCGGAGCCCCCGGGTCGGTAGGACCGCCCCTATATCCTTTCCGTTAACCCGAAAAGCGTGTGAAACCGAAGAAACACAATGCATAATTCGGTTAACCCATGCTGAGGAAAATCCCATTCGCACCATAACTCCCTCGAGGAAGGACCACTCCACCCTATCATATGCCTTACTCAAGTCAAGTTTAAGGGCAACGGTTCCCACACGTCCTTCCCCTCCCCTTTTCATGGAGTGAAAAGTCTCGAATGCTATAAGGGCATTATCTGTAATCAAACGTCCGGGTGTGAAAGCACTCTGATTCTCCGATATAAGGCCATCAAGAAATGGTTTAAGTCGATTAGATAATGTTTTTGAGATAATCTTATAGAGAATGTTACATAAACTAATCGGCCTAAACTCCGACATTTTCCGGGGCGAGTTACATTTAGGAATTAAAACAACAGCAGTACGATTGACCTCCTTAAGATTCCCTCGTCCGTCCCACCAGTCATGGATAAACGAGCACACATCCCGACCAACCACGTCCCAATATTTTTGGAAAAAAAGTGCACTCATACCGTCAGGTCCCGGCGCCTTATTCGGATGCATTTGGAATAAGGCCGCTCGGATTTCCTCGTCCTCCAGCCGAGCATCCAATCGGTCATTTATCTCGTGACTAACTATTCGATTTACACAGTTCAGAGCTTCCTCCAGTTCTGTTGGGTTTTCTGTTGAAAATAGGCTCATAAAATAGTTCGTGATGACCTCGCACACTTTCTTCTCTCCTGTCTGCGAATTGCCCGTCTCATCTTCAACTCCTGCAATGGTGTTCCGTCGACGGCGTTGTTTTGCTTTATGGTGAAAATAAGCCGTATTTTTGTCCCCATCACGAAGTTCATGGGCTTTAGCACGTGTTTTCCAGAAGGTCTCGACCTGATGGCGGAGCTCGGCCACTTCCTTGGAGATTGTGTGACATTGTTGCAGCATAGTGGCAGAGGCGGGTTGACGTTGCCATGAACCCAACTCACCTTCTTTTTCCCGCAATCTTCTGTTTATGTCACCAAATTGCTTTTTAGCCCAGGACTTTAATTGAGAGGAGCAGGCATGTATTTTCGAAATGACACCTGCCCTTTCACCATCTTCCCAAACCTCCTTCACAATCTCCCCACACCTAGCCTCGGAAAGCCACATAGGCTCAAAACGGAACGGACGTCCCTGATTTTGTGGCCTGATTTGCTCGGAGGTTTGGACGATAATTGGGGCATGATCCGAAGCAAAAATCGGTTTATGGGTTACAGACACTGTCGAGAACAGCTCCCTCCACTCACCAGTAGCTACCGCCCGATCAAGGCGTTCTCGAATAAAATTGTGGGTGTACCGACCACGTTGCCAGGTGAACGGGCTCCCCGTAAACCCGAGATCATGTAGCTCACACTCATCAAGCGTACCCCGAAAATCGTCCATACACGCCTCGCGTCTAGGCCGACCCCCTTCTTTCTCAGACGGGCTCAAAATTTCATTAAAATCGTCAAATAAAACAATTGGAACAGGTGTAGCTCTACAGATAGACCGAATCATCTCCCAAGTTTTGTACTTGTTTGTGTAATCAGGCCACCCATAGATACCCGCGGCCCGCCATAAGGCTTCTCCGTTTTCTCCCTTGATCTCCACCACTATGTGGTTTTTATCATATGTAACAAGTTCCGCCCGGATATCCTTCCACCACAAACCCAAACCACCCGCATGACCTCTACTACTGATACACAAACCATCCTTGTAACCACAACGTCCACGTAACCTAGTGAGATCACTCTCACTCATCATCGTCTCCATAACAAAGACGATGTTTGGGCACTCCCTCCAGCACATCTCGGTGAGGGAGTTAACCGTCAGGGGATTGCCCAACCCCTGACAGTTCCAACTTAAGAGTTTCATTGTTGTTCGCGGTGCTGGTCCACGCCAGTCACCGCTACTAGAAATTGTAAATCCATCTCGACCTCCTCACCTCGACTCTTCTTACTTGTATAATTCTCTTCCACCTCCTGCTCAGCTTCAGTTATGGCCTCCGCTTCTTTACGTTTCAACCCCACGCCTACCTGCACTTCCTCTGCCTCCAAGCTCGGACCCCCGACCCCTCTCGTGGTCCTATTGATTTTTATGAATTTTCTGGTCTGAGTTTTACCCCCAAGTACGGTATCCTCTTTCCCAGATGCCTTACTTGCTCCGCCCCGGACCAACCCCGCTTTCGAACTCTCCTGGGCAATAGCAGTGACCACTTGACCACCTCGTGCCTCAACCAGTTGAGTTGGTTCGAGCATGTTGTCTTTAAGCTTCACCCCTCGTAATCGTTCCACCATCCTGGCCAGTTCTTCCTCCTCACGCTGCTTTATGTCCCCCTCATCGAAAAGCTTTCGAGCGCACGAGGCCCCCTCCTTATCCTTGCTAGTAGCAGGCTGTGCAGCGACACGCCAAGGCGAAGCCTTGAGCCAGTCACCGAATCGCCTCCCTTCCCCCACCGCCCCTGTCCTCTCCCCACAATCTTTTTCACCATGTCCCACGTGGCCACAAACATAGCAGAACAAAGGGAGACTCTCGTAACACACCTTTACTCTCCACTGTTTCCCCCCTTTGCTTTGTGTATTATTCGTGCTTGGAACTCAGATCGATTCAGTTACACGCCTGATCATGAATCATGATTCATACTTATTTTGTGTATATCATGCTTATTGAGTTTTGACTAATGATTATTAGTCGCTACTCTTTTCGCAACTTATCAACAACCATCTCCTCCCCCAAACTTTCCCGCCAAAATGCCCTCCTCACTGAAGATTCCTGCAATCGAATTCTAAACTCGTACCCAGATGCTAAAACTTTGAGAAATCTACATGCCCATATCAGCAGTAATCTAAATCTTGACAGAAATTCATCTATTAAACTCAAATTGATCAGGGCGTATGCTAGTTGCGGTGAATTGGGTTTTGCACGCCAAGTGTTTGATGAAAGTCCTGACAAAAAAAATGTTATCTTTTTCAATGTTATGATCAGGAGCTATGTTACCCACCAGCATTATCGTGATGCTTTGTGGGTTTTCAAGAGTATGTCTAGTTCTTATGTTAGACCTGATCATTATACCTACCCATGTGTTCTAAAGGCGTGTTCGGCTTCCGAGAATTTATGGGTTGGTTTGCAGGTTCATGCTGCTGTGTGTAAAGTTGGGCTTGATTTGAATTTGTTTGTTGGGAATGGGTTGATTTCTATGTATGGAAAATGTGGGGTTTTGGTGGATGGCAGGAAAGTTCTTGATGAGATGCGTGTTAGAGATGTTGTTTCGTGGAACTCGATGGTTGCCGGGTACGCGCAGAAAGGGTATTTTGATGATGCTTTGAGAATATGTCGAGAGATGGAGTTGCTTAAGTTGAAGCCTGATGCTGGTACAATGGCGAGTTTAGTTCCAGCAGTTACTAACACGTCGCATGAAAATGTCATGTTTGTTAAGAAAATGTTCGAGAGTTTGGATAAGAGAAGTCTGGTTTCGTGGAACGTGATGATAGCTGTGTATGTGAACAATTCTATGGCCGTAGATGCAGTTGATCTTTATGCTCAAATGGAAGCCAATGGAATGAAGCCGGACGGAGTCACTATTACTAGTATTCTTCCTGCTTGCGGAGATCTTTCAGCCGTCTCAACAGGGCGCAAAATTCATAATTATGTTGAAAGGAAAAGACTTCGGCCAAGTTTATCATTGGAAAATGCATTGATAGATATGTATGCTAAATGTGGTTGTCTAAGTGAAGCTAGGGATGTGTTTGATACTATGAAAACCCGTGATATCGTTTCTTGGACTTCAATTATATCTGCTTACGGTGTGAGTGGACAAGGTCGTGAATCCGTGGCTCTTTTTACACGAATGAGCGATGAAGGCATGATTCCAGATTCCATTGCTTTTGTTGCTGTTATGTCCGCTTGCAGTCATTCAGGGATGTTAGACAAAGGGAAACATTACTATAAACTAATGACCGAAAAATACAGTATAATTCCAAGGATTGAACACTATTGTTGTATGGTTGATATCTTAGGACGAGCAGGAAAAGTGGAAGAGGCTTTCTCATTCATCAAGGAAATGTCGATTGAGCCAAATGAAAGAATTTGGGGAGCTTTATTGGGTGCTTGCTGGGTTCACTCAAACATGAATATCGGTTTGATAGCTGCTGATAATCTCTTTCACATGGTCCCCGAGCAGGCTGGATACTACGTCTTGCTGTCAAACATCTATGCCAAATCAGGAAAGTGGGAGGAAGTTAACACAATCAGAACACTAATGAAGAGTAAAGGCATGACAAAAACACCTGGTATCAGCAATGTGGAGCACAACGGTCGTGTTTTCACGTTCCTTGCAGGAGACAGGTCTCATCCACAGACTAAAGAGATTTATGAGAAATTGAGGTTGTTGATGGGGAAAATGAAGGAAGAGGGTTACATCCCGGAGATGGAATCTGCGCTTCATGATGTCGAAGAAGAGGATAAACAAGGACATCTTATAGTCCACAGTGAGAAATTGGCTATTGTGTTTGCACTGATAAACACTAGGCCTCCAGTGCCAATCAGAATCACTAAGAATCTTCGGGTTTGTGGAGATTGTCATGTTGCAATCAAGCTCATATCAAAAATCACTGAGCGAGAAATCATTGTTAGGGATACAAATAGATTTCATACATTCAAGAATGGGGTTTGCTCATGTGGTGACTATTGGTGACAGGGGCCCTTAAGCAATGCAATTCTGGATGGTACTACATGAGCAGGATCTTCATTGAATTGGAATATTTAGCACAGGTTTTCACACCGATGTTGTCCTAAACTCTTCGAGGCAAGGTGGTGTTCTCCGGTATGGTACTTGGGTGCGGTCCTTGATGTATATTTTCAGACAGACATTATTTTGGGCACTGCTCTTTTGAATACAGGCCTAATTGACTCTGTATTGGTGCAGTTTTACACCAACCCAGCATGTCAATATAATGGTAATAACTTCAACAACCCTATAATCTCGTGGAACATGTGGAGCTCAGTAGCTCACAAAGCTACATCAACAACTCTTTCTCTATGGGATTGCAGACAGCCCACAATGTACTGCAAGTGGGTTCATGCCACCCTGTGTGCTCACATCTCAGGTTCTAATCTTATCGACTTAATTCTACCATTTGGTTATGTACGAGAATATGCGACCATTATATGCATACAGCGTGTTATGAGTTATGACCCGTCTTATAAAATGTGATTGAATAGTCGTATTTATGTTTCAACCGTATATTTGACCATTTGCGGATTATATTCTCATCTGCGACAATTCTCGGATTTGAAAAAACCATGGGTGATTGGAGGGTGAATGTGAATGTGAATGTGATTGTTAAATGTTTAGTTACCTCATCATTCATGAAATTTGCCCAATCTTCCAAATCACAAGGTTGACCTTCTCACAACCACCTAAATACAAGTTGGATAGCTAAAAAATACTAGTGGAAAATAAAAAGAGGTTGACAATTATATCATTTGTTTCTCCAAGTCTGACGTTTTGCATGTGGAGTTGCATTATTAAACTAATATAAAAAAACATTCCATGGTGTAGTTTTGCTACGTATGTTTTCCACATTACCAACTGACTCATTCAACAATCAACCTCAAGAAATTTCAGCATTAAAATATTGGCATTGGGGAGCCACCAAGGATGCCGATTGGTGATAACCAAGTCGACCCGCACCATCCCAGCTAGTTACACAAATTCTTGTTTAAGACGGGTATATTCATCTTGATTTTATGACGGGTCAAATATTTAAGATAAGACAAACTCATGTGTCCAAGTTGTAGCAATTTGTTTTTGACATTTTCTTTCTAATTGGATATATTTGACTCGTTTTAATGTTAGGACGGATATGTATCTCGCAAGCAATAACAACTGTTTCAATTAAAGAAACCCACATCTCACTCCACTCATTTGCACCTCAAAGTTGACCATGCTATTGCTCTCCATATTGTTAAGTGTATATAAAGATCCTAAAAACTCATACAAGATATACTACATCCCCAAGAATAATTCTAAGCATCATGTATTCTACAAAGCTCATCGTTCTTTTTCCTCTCTTCCTCATGCTCCTTCCTTCCGTTGCCCCATCCCGGCATTTCAAGGGTCATCAGCATGGCGGGATAGCCATATATTGGGGCCAAAATGGCAATGAGGGACGTCTAAACGAGACATGTGCTACCGGAAGATACAAATATGTCAATTTGGCTTTCCTAAACATATTCGGTGGTGGTCAAGTGCCTTCCCTTAACTTAGCAGGCCACTGCGACCCACCTTCTGGTGGGTGCGTTGGTCTGTCTAGTGAAATCGAGTATTGCCAATCCCTAGACATCAAAGTCTTGCTCTCCCTAGGAGGTGGCATTGGCAATTACTCGTTTTCCTCCAAAAACGATGCCAAAAACTTTGCTGAGTTTTTATACAACACTTACCTAGGAGGCCAATCGAGCACAAGGCCCCTAGGTAACGCGGCCTTAGATGGTGTTGACTTTGATATAGAGTCAGGAACCGTATTATATTGGGACGATTTAGCACGGTTTCTACATGGGTATAGTTGTAAGGGGAAGAAGGTGTACTTAGGCGCGGCCCCTCAATGCCCATTTCCCGATAAGTACTTGGGCACACCCTTAGAGACAGGCCTGTTCGACTACGTATGGGTACAATTCTATAACAACCCGCCTTGTCAATATAATGGCAACCTTACCAATATTGTAGCATCATGGGACTTGTGGAGCTCACAAAAGTACATTAAGAAGCTGTTCATGGGGTTGCCGGCTGCCACACAGGCTGCCGGAAGTGGGTTCCTGCCACCAGATGTGCTCAAAAATCAGATTCTGCCTGTCATTAAGAGATCACCCAAATATGGAGGGGTGATGTTTTGGTCTAAGTTTTGGGATGATCAAAGTGGTTATACTAAACAGATTGTCAATTTTGTATGATTTATTTATGTCTCAACTTATTGATTGTGTCACCAAAATAATTGCACTTATTTCTTTTTCCTTCTTCTTTTTACTAGTGTTTGTCATTATAGTTTTACACCTTTACTTTATTTCCATGATACCATGCTGCAAATTGACTTATATCAGTGCTGTGAAAGTACAACATAAAGATTAAAAGCTTTATGAATTAGTCAACCAATTATTTTTACGGGGCAAAATCTTGTTTGTGACGAGAATATTCGTTACAAACTTGTGATGAGTCGAATAATATTTACTTAAATAGATAAAAGACAAGATATTTGATACTCTCTATGTTTCCCTTATCTAAACATGTGATGTTATTTGACCCGTAAATTGGATGAAAATTTTAAAGGCAAATCTGAGGTGAAACAGTTTCACGATATTTGACGTGGGAATTTATGAAACTAGTGACCAATGAAGATTTTCTCCTATCGAATTCGAACTAGATCCATCGTATTCCCTAGTTGGGCTTACTCAATGATCGGGTTGGATTTCTCCCATTTACTATTGGGCCTAAAAAACAGAGAAGATGAGAAACCAGAGTAGGAATCCCTGATACAGTAACAACACAAAAACGGCCCATAACTAGATACGTTGGCGTGGAGTATTTAGTAATCGGTTATCAGAATTGATACCTTGTAATCCGTATCAAAATAGATTACAACCAATTTTTATATCCTGAGATTACTTATTTTAGAAATGAATCACATACGAATACATTGTATCTAGAAGGCTGAAATGGATTTTCATACCAATATCATTCCTTATTTACGGTCTTTCCAAAACTTATTGAAAGATCAATTGTACTCTCTCCTACTTGATTTTATCTTCCAAAGAATAAAGAATTGATTAAAGTAAAAAAATGTGGGTATAAAGTAAAAATATGGTGTGGTTTGTGAGTAAAAGAAATAATAAAGAAATGAAATAAAAAAAAAAATTGATTAACGTACAGTACAGGCAAAAAATGGAAAGAGGAAAGATAAAAAAAACTAGAAGGGATTAACATTTTTTATAACAAGCGTGCCCCTCATTTGTAATTGATTTTTCAATAAACTGAAAAGACCATCTCTCATTAGACTTACTCCTTATTACTCTTTCTGTTTACTATCTTTTGCCCAATTTCATTAAAATACTCTTCACAAATAATGATTATGAACAGAGGAGGTATATAAGTATACATTTTTGCGAACCAAACGGTCCGTAAGAGAGCGACAGGTGAGAGAGTAAAATGAGTTGAAATTACAAAGCAAAATCACACGTTCTTTCCTTTCTTCCACACTATCATCGATTCATCATCATCGTCGTGGTGGTCTTTAAATACGCCACTTTGGGGGGTGAGGCTGTCTTCTTTTACTCTCACCCTCTTCTTCTTCTTCTTCTTCTTCCTCCCTCACTCTCCTCCTCACACTCCGCCGCCATCGCCGTTTCTACTTTCTGATTCCACAGGTATTCCTCATTTCCATCTCTTTTCATTTCAGCCTTCTTACTCTTCCATTTTTAATAACAGTCGCTCTCATCATAGATTATCATCTACCTATGGCTATGGCTATGGGCTATGGCTACCCTATATTTTACTCTTATATTTTTCGGAATTACTTTTTCATACTTAGAGCGTACCCAAACATCCCTAAAAATTTTCCGATATTACTCTTAATTTTTCCGATATTACTCTTCTCTGTTCTGAAGAACTCATTGTTTTTGCTCTTAATCTAAATCAATTTTTTCATCAAAATTCTAATCGATATTTATCGTATACGAGTATTAATTTTATTTAAAATTAGGGTTAATCAATTTTTTTTTATAGGGTTTTAGGGTTAACATGAACCCGTCAAACTTGCTTTGGTAGTAAATTCAGAAGTTCGGGTAATAATTTGGGATAATTTTGAAGGTAGGAGTGCGGATCGCCCGGTCCATTTTTGTGTCTCATCCGTGTGGCACACCATACAAGATGACACATCAACAAGTTATGATATTTATGGTCGGTGTAGTCTATGACACACAGAGGGGACCCAAAAATAGGGACAGAAGATCCGTACGGGAGGGCCAGAGGGGAAAGTAAGTTTGAGATTGTGGGAGTATTTAATACTGTTGACTGTTGAGTGTTGCCATTCGAATTTTAGTTAGCGATCCTCTTTTACAAAGTATCCTTGGTCTTATTATCGGTTTGATTCGCTGATGTGCTTAGTTACTGGTAGCCTATTATATAGAGTATACTCCGTATAATCTTTACCATTCCCATTATAAGAGCTGCATATATAGCTTGCTCCATGGTATTATTCTCGGTTTTAAGCTTGATGGACCCTGTAACCAAAGCATGTTGCAGCTCATGACCCCATAGGAGCTTACTTTGAAAACAAAATTCATGTGTGCTGGAATCTCATCTTTGTGTTCAATTTGTATTTTAGCTCTTGAATCGGTATATAATGATTTCTTGGTTTACAGAATCGACAGCTTTCAGATGTTTGCAAACCGGAACTTGATGAGGTTCCGCTGAGGCATTCAAACTTCTTCTTGACTGGCATTCCATATTGTACAAGTGTTTAGCATGGATCGCAAAGATACATCTGGGTTTATTGGTTGTAGAGGTGGAGTTCTGTGCAGGGGCAAGTGTTTTTGTGCTTAATCTCGCTGCTACTTTGTAAATAATAGTTGGTGTGCTATACTGTTATGTTGATAGTGATTTTAATTAGAAGATATATATTTTTTGAACAAAAACAAGATGGATGGCTTCCCTAGTTCATTTAATCTGGACTCATGTTCCAGAGGGCGTGAAGATTT
The DNA here is from genome assembly GCA_958450325.1 of Agrostemma githago. Classification (NCBI taxonomy): domain Eukaryota; kingdom Viridiplantae; phylum Streptophyta; class Magnoliopsida; order Caryophyllales; family Caryophyllaceae; genus Agrostemma; species Agrostemma githago. The sequence continues at coordinate 72,637,708 of OY288246.1, forward strand.
AGATGGAATTGATGTTGGCTTGACCTTGGCCTCTAGGCTTTATGCAGGTGAATCGAGCAAAAGAAAGAGGATTGACGCTGATGAAGCGTTCAGTTTAGAGAGTGAGATCTCTTTGGGTCTGGATTTAGGTTTCACAGGAACTTCTTCAAGGAGGGAGGTAAACCTGGGAGGAAAAAGGCTATGCAAAGATTCACACTCTAGTATTCCCAAAGCACTTGAGAATGAAAGGCCAGATGTTGACCTCGAGTTAAGCCTGACCGTGGGTGGTGGAAAATCTGATCTCACCAGCATTGGCTTTGAGACTCAAACCCTATCTAGCATTGATCAACTTGTAGATGAGGGATCTACATCGTCCAAGTGGAAACGGGGTGCCCTTGTGGCACTTTCAGACAAATTGCAAGCCACAACACTCGGTGTCGTGGACCAAGTGCAGGCCACAAAGGTTGCCATGTTACCAAACAAACCGGGGAGAGCCAGCGGTAAGACTTGTCAATTTCCCGGCTGTCATAAAGGTGCCCGAGGAGCATCAGGGCGTTGTATTTCTCATGGAGGTGGTCGAAGATGTGCAAGGCCAGGCTGTCAGAAAGGGGCTGAAGGTAAGACGGCATTTTGCAAGACGCATGGTGGAGGTCGTAGGTGTCAGCATTTGGGTTGTACAAAAAGTGCTGAGGGCCGAACCAATCTCTGCATTGCACATGGAGGTGGGAGACGATGTAGCTATCCTGAAGGGTGTGATCGTGCTGCAAGGGGCAAATCAGGGCTTTGCATCCGTCATGGCGGCGGCAAGAGGTGCAAGACAGAAGGTTGCACCAAGAGCGCGGAAGGGCAATACGATCATTGCATTGCACATGGAGGTGGCCGTCGCTGCGAGTATCCACAGTGTACTAAAGGTGCACAGGGGAACACAAAGCTGTGCAAGGCCCACGGTGGAGGAAAAAGGTGCACCTTCCCTAGCTGCACCAAGGGGGCAGAAGGGAGCACCTTGTTTTGCAAAGGACACGGAGGGGGGAAACGATGTTCTTATAACGGAGGTGGGGTGTGCTCTAAGAGCGTACACGGGGGTACTTTGTACTGTGTCTCACATGGTGGTGGTAAGAGATGTAGTGCACAAGGATGCACGAAGAGTGCCAGGGGGAAAACCAACTTCTGTGTGCGCCATGGTGGCGGAAAGAGATGCAAATTTGCAGGCTGTGGGAAGAGTGCGCAAGGACGCACAGACTTTTGCAAGGCGCATGGTGGTGGGAAGTGTTGCTTGTGGGGGAAACCAGGGTCCGGCTTCGATGGAGACAGTGTAGCTCAATGTGATAAGGTTGCTAGAGGGAAAGCGGGTCTGTGTGCTGCCCACGGAGCTCAAGTTCAAGACAAGCGGGTACACGGCAATGGTACAGTTGGCCTTAAGATGAAAGGAATCGCGAATGATATCCATGTTGAAAGCTCCAGCCTGCGGATTGTGTCAAGTAGTTTTGAGGGTTATGGACACGGTCTGACACCTGTACAAGTCCCGCTCCCTACTGACCGGGTTGTCATTGACTCAAGTGAGTTTGCTTCTAGCTCAGCATCAGCATCCCTTCCTGAAGGGAGGGTGCATGGTGGATCTCTCATGGCAATGCTCAGGGAAAGCTGACTCCACAATTTAGTGAACATGGCTACTGGCTGCTAATTGGATGTGTGCTACTATATATTTGCAACTGTGTGAACAGATATAGATAGTCAGATTTTAATCTCTTTTTACATACTGAATTCATGTCTACTTTAGTGGTGTTTAGATACTTTTATGTGTGTATATTTCCTTGCTCATGTAATTGTAAATATAATTATAGGTAGACCCGTGAAATGGATCGGGCGGTTTGGGTCTTGGGTCAGGTTGTACGGGTCGAAATACATGTTAGAAATAATTATGAACACTTGATTATTTTACCGCTTTTTAATAAATTTCTGTTGAACCAACGGGTTAGTTTGCGATCCTAAATTATCATAATGGGGTTTGTGTTAAATGGGTTGCAGGTCGAAAAAAATGGATTCATGATCTTAAAAAAAGAGGTAATTGTATATTTATATGTAACATCAAAATATTTGCACGTAAATATTTATGTGAATAAAGTTCTTTTTTGGTACATTTTAACCTGGTCAGATATTCCTTCTCATTATTTATTCATTTGAGTGAGAATAAAATAATGAAATGAGAGGTTAAAAAGTCAAACGAAGTACCTAATTTACCAGGATTTTCATCATCTTTACAGAGTTACTCATTAGAAAAAATTGCGTGATTTTTAATTAATGAACTCTAAGTCATAGTTTGTGCAATAAAAATGATGGCAAATTTTGGATAGATTTTGAGAATGCTTTACATATGAAGGTAGGACTGAAGTGAAGTGACTAGGTCTCTTGAAACATCGTTTTCTGTCTTACAATAAATTGTATGTAGTCCATACAGTATAATACGAGTATAAATAGCTGATTAAACAATAATTTTTTTTGATGAACATGCTTTACGATGTTAGTTAAAAAAATTATTTAAATAATTGGAAATTAACTAATATATTTATTTGAGAGTCTTACGTTAACATTAACGTGCGATCGTAATAATTAAGCGATAAGTTTGAAAAAGAAGAGGGAGATGACAAGAAGCGCGGGAGACAAGAACATTTCCCGCCAAACCGCACACTAACACTCAATCAAAACCCTTGAAAATCCCCAAATTCATTTCCTCTTCTTTAATCTCTCCCTCATCTTCTTCATACTCAATTCTGATCGTAATTTCACAACTCATTCCACGATTCACGCCTATTTAGTTAATTTACTACCGAATCCAGTTCCAATTAATACCCAATTTCGCAGCTTCCCATGAAACCCTAATTTTTTCGCCTCCGAATTGACTATTCCCCTGAAATCATCGACAATGGATACTGAAGGTTTGTCGGTGATCTGCGCCGGTCTCGGGTCTTTCGAGGAAGACGAAACAAGCAATGGGGCTGAGTACATCAAAGATAAATATTGCTTAGGTATGTAAACAATGGGAAACAAAAACCCTATTTTTGTTATGTTTTGATCTGTGTTTATTGACATTGGTTTTGTGATCATGATTCAGATAATTTGAAGGATTTGTTGAGGTTCTTGCGGCGGGATGATCCGGAAACAAGGGATGTATTCAAGCAAGTGTGTAAATGGAACATTGTTGGGAAAAATTTGATCCCAATGATCGAGTTTTTTCAAGATGATCGCAATTTGGTCTTAAATGTTGGTACGAATTTTGATTCTTTCGACAAGTAAAGCTGATTGAAGTGATTTATTATCGGTGTTTGTGTCGTTAATGATGTTCTTCTTATGGGATTGCAGTCAAGGTTTTGGTGTTTCTTACTATGCCAATTGAGGCAACTTCCAAAGATGTTAATCAGCAGTTAGAGTATTTGTGGGAGATAAAGTCTGCTATCACATCGAGCGATGTCGTTGCTGTTATCGTCTCCTTGCTTGAGAAGCCTCTTGAAAATTTGGAGTGGTACATTGCGAATTACTCCATTTGCCTTACTGTTTGTTTAGCCTTTGATAAAATTAAGCCTTACAAAACCACAAGAAAGCTAAACAAATGATTGGGACGGAACAAATAGTAAACTCTATGGTTTACATGCTTAGTATTGATACCTACCCTTAATATCTGCATGAAATGCTGTGTTTTTATCATACTCATTTGCAAGTTTCAAACTTTGACGATCTTTTTCCGACTTTTTACTGTTTTAGTATACTTTTATCAGCCCTTTCCCCTTTGAGTTTGCTTGATTGTATATGGCCTCGCACATTTTATTGTTTTGCTTCAGTGAAAATACCGACAATGTGACTCTGAAGGAGTGGTTTCCTGGTTTTTAGTGTTGTCACTGAAATTGCACTCATGTATGAGGGAAAAATGAGCTTAATGTAGTTCTTATGGGCTGATTAGTGGTTTAATTTGAAGTGTGAGCTTAATTGTAGTCTAATATTTACATATACGATGAACAGTATGGCTTTCTCGGATGAAGACTGGAAGTTGGTCCAATTGGTTTTGACTCTGTTCCGAAATATTTTGGCTGTACAAGACATTTCAGTGCATCAAAAGGATTTGGGTTCAGCTAATCAGCTTTTATCCCTGCGAGATGACTTCCTAGAACGATTGTTCAAAGAAAATGTCATGGATTTGATTGTTATCATTACCCAGCATGTTGGTGGTTCTTCTACCTATCTTAAACGTGACAACATGCTCTTGTTAGAGATATATCATTACATATTTATGTGCCAAGATCCTGAGCTAATTGCACAATGCACAGATGATTCAAAGGTTGGTTACGCTTGAATTTTATTCTGAATTTTATTTGTTGAAGTTGTGCCCAATAATTTATAAAATGTGAATGTGTATATATATATGAGATGTATACCTAGATTTAGACAATTGACTTGGAAACCATGGCAGTGATAATTAAAAAAATCCTTTGTACTCAGTGACAGACTTTGCAGCACTTTTGCAACTAGGCATTTGAATGGTGGTTTCTGACATTTATTATTCTTACTAAAATTCATATAGAATTCATCTCCTTTTCCCTATTAGTTACATTGCTTCACTGGTTCAGTAAATCGGAATCTGATTTATCTTTTCTCACTTGAATTTGTAAGGTTGATAAAGTTTCCAAAGCTGGTCTTGATGGTCTTGAAAGTATCATGCAAGAGGAAGCAGCGAAGAAAAGACAAGCTAGATTGAATTCAAGTCGTCATGCACAGTTTGGTGCAACATTTACCCGACTTACCTTGGTAAGTCTGCTGTGGTAAGCTGATCTATTTGGAAGTATATTGCAAAAAATCCTGATCACAGCAACTTTTCAACAGGATGGTTCAAAATCATTGTGCAAGGGCGCTACGTCTGCATCATGTGACAAGCTGCTAAAACCAGAGAAAATGCATCGAGGTCCATCAAAAAGGGTTGTAAAAGACTATGCCCGGGTACCTACAACCAAGAGAAGCCTTTTGGTGATGCTTCGTGAGCTATTAAACCAATTTCTAAGTGGGGGATATAATGGTATTATAGAACCCCAATATTCTTTCATTGTCATTCATTTCAATTTTCTATTTTCTCGGTCATCCCGAAACTTTCTGTTAATACTCCGAGGTTAAAGATTTGTACATCCGATCCCCTTACCCAACCATTTAGGGAAAAGCCTTCAAGGCATTGTGGTAATGTTGTTTAATATATGTATACTAATTTGAACGCTCATCAGTGCTGATGCAGTCGGTTATAGAGGATATTGAGAAGGAACATGATACAATACAAACCAGTGATGTTCTTATGTTCTTTCATCTAGCCCAGTTTGCTACATCTTTTCAATACCACAAGGCTGCAATGACAAAGGTGAGATTGCTATCTAAATAGTGAACTTGTAGTCCAATTTCACATATTTGTGAGCAAATCATTATCTCCTAAAACTTTTACGTTTATTCTTTTTTCCCTGTGTGATGAGGCTGTATACATCTACTTCAAGAGATTACTTGTTATGATAAAGCTAAATGGTTTGTGGTAGGATATCTTCTTAACAGTTTGCCAGTAACAGTAAAGTGAGGTGGTACTTTCATATTTTATGGAAAAGATGTTTATGCGTAGGAAACATGGTAGGCATTTGCAAAGTTTAAGCATGGAGTTAGCATTGTAGTTCATTTTTGAAGCTCCAAGAGAAGGATGGTTCATACGGATGGGTTTTACTCTCAGCTGGGTTGCTCTGTCTGATATCAGTTTGTAAGATGACTTTATTTTAAATGTCCGTCTCTGCGTTAGGATCTAATTTATTGATCTCCATGAGCTTATTACTATAGTTGTACTGAGTTGCTGGGCCTTAAAATAAAATTTTATCCTTTGTATATTATTGAGTGAAAATATTCTTTGTTACATCAAATTGCTTTCTGTACGTGCTTTTACCTTTTTTAAGTATGAGATTGCTGTTTAACTTTCTTCTATTTTGTTCAATTGGTTGGTTTCCAGTTGTCATCTTCAATTTCCTTTATTTAATCCATCTTCTTCAACAGCACAATGTAGATGCCAACCCTGAATCTTCTCCTGGTGATACTGATGGTGATGACGATGATGATAGTACGTGGTTTAAAGGTGACATATGTGGACCAATTGCATCAACAATGAATGAGTCGATGTTTGGATTGGTTATAGCAAAGTGGCATCTAGCTTTTGAGGGTCTGAAGGAAACAAAGAACAACTCTTTCCTTTCAGTTTCTGGGTCGCTTATGAAGATTATGGTAAATTTCTATTAAGTAATCCATTTTCAATCCCCTTCATTCCCAAGACGAAATAATTCGAACATAATAGAAGTAAATGTCTGTGTCACTTATATTTTCTGTATGGCCTCTTGACTCTTAGGAAAAGTATCATAAAGTTGCTAGGATACTTGTGGAAGTGCTTAAACATGTAAAAAATGGTGTACCTCTGTAATGTTAGCTTTCCAGAAAAAAAGCTTCACATTTTACCATACATTTCTATGTATATGTGTTATCTTCGTTAGAAATGAAAGTGAATCACACTTGCAAAGTTATATGTTCCTTCAAAATATCCCAATTTTCCCTTGATTGTTGGAGGCAAGAGAAATAGTTTGTTCCTTGTACGTGCTGTAAAGTCCTTTGAAATGCATCAATCAGCTGTTCATTTATCCTGCCCATTTTGTTAATTAGTTTGTTAACACATTATTTCCTAGCCATTTGATACAATACTCTCCAATGTCTGGAATATCTTCATTTAGCACAAATCCCTTGCTAACTCTGTGAATAACCTGGAAGTGTCCCCAGCCTCTATTTTCATAATATGATGCATCTTGCAGATCCGGATGCTGGATTTAGTGCTCAAGTTGATGCCTGAAAGTTCCAAGGAACCTCAAACTGCTCGAATTATACTTTATAAACTATTTTATGATCAAACTGACCAGGGTTTGACTCAGTTTCTGTTGAATATGGTCAGATCATTTGATGCTCATAAACAGCCAAGAAGGTACTCCGTCGCTTTTATTTATTTTCATTTTCCTTTAAATGCATCACTTCAATAAAGCTTCTTAGCCTTTTATGCTTATTATGAGGTGTAATTGTATATGGCCTTCGGCGTGCCCTGCTCCTCCCCCAAAAGAAAAAGAAAAAAAGAAGCCGAATGAAAGATCAAGGAATCCTTAGGTTTTATTTTGCTTGTAGATGCTGTTTTGTGCATCCTCGATTTGTAACAACTCAAGTCCGATGCTAAAATGTCTGCTGGAACATTTAGCAGATTAATGCATACTCTATTTCTGCACTAGTAACATAGAGATACTACAAACAGATTCAAACAGACTATATGTCCTCTCACAAATACTAACATGTTTTGGATTGTCCTTCATCTCACTCGTGATATTCTGAAATATGACCATAGAATAGAAAATAGAGCTAGGTCATCTAGTATTGTCAACTCACTTTAAGTGTTCTAAATCCCCATTTTTTCCTAAAAAATCATTTATCTTATGTTCATTTCTGGGTTTTACACTGCATTACTGCAACATTGTGCACCCAAAAAACAGTTCTATATTTGGTTTACATGTTTTCGTCCTTACCTCTGTTCTCTTTCATCAGTGATCTTGCAGATTTAGTGGAGACAATACATGTGGTTATTCGGCTTATGGAGAAGTTACAAGCACATGGAACCTTAAGGGTAAGCATATCTATCCTTTGTCCATTTCAATGCAGTATACACAGTTGAAAGCTAATGCCATTGTTAACATTAGGTTATAATACAGCCTGTTAGTCGTTTTGATTAAGTTAATTTTAATAGAACATAATTCCTGTCAGTGGTGAGCATATGAGACCCAAGTCATTGATTGGATTTTCTGACTACACTAGGCTTATGTTATTGGTTACAGTAACGCATGAGGATTAAATGCTCTTTTGTCAGCTGCCATGGGCAGTCACCATGATAGAAATGAAATGAATCTGTGTTAGTCATACTCTTCTACCAGGTGTCGTGTCCGACACAGTGTCGGAGTGTTGGACACGGCTATTTTAGGCAAAATTTTCAATTTTTTTGTCTAAGTTGAAGTATATCGAATTGTAGTCGGTGTCGGACACGCGACATGGCATCCAAGTGAATTGTCGGACTACCTAAAAATGAATGATAGAAATGAGAATGAACTTTAGGAACCTTGCTAAAGGCGTTTATGAAACTCTCTCGTTTCTTTGTATTGAAGCAAGTATGGTTATCATCGGAATGAATTACCTGACCCTACTATCTATTGTTGCATCTCTTTCATTCTGTTGGTATTCTTGTATCTTTGATCCAGTGTTAAATGCTTCTGATAAGTCAGCTTCTTTATAAGGTCTTTGATTGCACATGTCTCTTATAATAATCACAATTACTTTCCGATTTTTATTTTGTTTTCTTGTACACTCGTCTGGCAATTTAGTATGCTCATGCAGCTAACCTAGTTTCTTCCTTTGATTGTGTTCCGAAGGTCGCTAAGAAAGCCAGAAAGATGAAAAGAAAGAAAACAGATCTGAAAAATAAAGAAAGTGAAACTGTCAGAGATGATATCACAATTCAGGAGGGCATCAAATGTTCCGACAATGAAGAACATCCTGATGGCAGCATTCCTGAAAAGGAAACCTCACTGCAGACAGCCTGTGATGGAAATGACACAAATGTTGATGCCCCTGTTCCAACTGATGAGACAGAAAGGTCTATTACAGAGGATCAGAACACAGGCAGTGGTCTACCACTGAATGATGAGGGAGAAGAGAATCAAGCTCATGAAAACATATACGATTGCAACTCCTCTGCAGATGAGCCAGAGCCAGCAGCTGCAACAACTGAATTTGATTTTAAGATGACATCATGGCTAATTAATTTGGCAAGCAGCAGCATTGTTCGTAATCTCTGCTGGTTACTTAAGTTCTACAAAAGCAATTCCACAGCCACAAATCATTATGTAGTCTCCTTGTTAAAGAGGATTTGTGACGATCTAAATCTTGCCCCCATGCTATATCAGGTATTAATTTTTTTTCTTAACAAATGTAACTGTTGCATTATTTCCTTCCCATATAGAGCTAGAGACTAACTATTCAACAAGCAAAATTGATCACATACAAACCATTCACTTTTCCTTTCTACGGAGTATATTATATCTATTTTGCTATGAGTCTTCTGGAAACAGCCTCTTTGTGACCCAACGATTGAATAACGCTGCTCACATCCTTACATATGGCACTCCTCCCCCCCCCCCCATCCCTCTCTCATTGTCACGAGCCATTGTCACATAGGGGTAATATTGTTAATGTTGTATGTTTCGATTCCATTTGAAATATATCTTACAACTGTTTTTATTTGGAGCTTGTCAGCTGTCCTGTCTTGTCATCATTTATGAAATTCTGGATGATCAGAAGGCACGTCCACAGAAGGAATTTGAGAACCTTGTGCACTTCCTCACTAGTCTAGTACGGAGAATGCTCAGGAAATTGAAGAATCAGCCGCTTCTCTTTGTGGATTTGTTATTTTGGAAGTCAAGGAAAGATTGCCATTACATCAACGTGGAGTCTATCCACCGTGATATTGGTGAAATGCGAAAGGAAGTTCGAAACTGGGACCATGAAGATGCTGGTCCATCACAGGCCAGTGAAGGTGTTAGAAAGAGCTTAGCAGATGCCCTCGGGGATGATGAATATGATGTTGTGATCTCTGGTGAACCTCGTCATGAGATGTAAGATAGTCTTCGTTTTTATCATGCTACCTTTTTCTTTGTTACTCGGCTTACTCCCTTGGAGGGACTAAAATTAGTGTGTTTGTTCGAGATCCCTAATATTTAATTTATTGTTTCCTTCGTCGACAGACACATAAACATCAATGGTGCTGAAGCTCTTCAAACTGGTGATAATGGAAAGAATATCATGTATGAGCTCTTGAAACTGTAATTGGAGTCGGAAATGTTTTTAGTCGCACTTTTGCTTTCTATAATATCTGGAGTGATGAAAAATTGTTATGTTTCAGAAAAGATAGTCACGGAGAAGATAATTTTGAAGGTGCTAGGAAAAGGAAGAGAAGACTTGTTCTGAGCAGCAAGCTAGAAGAACAAATACGGTCTCTTTATGAAAAGTAAGTTCTGTAAAAATGCTTTAAGTAGAAATATTATCTTTGGACTTTCTCTTCTGGGAGGAGAAAATGTTGTGCTTACTTTAGAGTTTAGGCTTGGTGTAATTCAGAGTTGTATGAACGACTTACATTTATACTTTGAACATATTGAAGGTATAAGGAGAGTCCAAACTGTATTCAGCTCATTGCAGCAGATCTTGATGCAAATGGAAATATCTCTGAAGCTCAAGTATCACGTAAATGCAAAAAACTTGGACTAGAACTTTCATCGGGAAAAAACACAATTGATCCAGATGGACCTTCTATCTTGAAAAAATCAATGTAAGCAAATTTCACGAATATTACAACCTTGCTTGAACGGCATAAGAGATTATACCTTGATGATGTTTGGCAGGCATATTGCACGAATAATGGATTCTTGTGATTATTCTTGAATTTTCTATATCAACTACGTGCTTAGCTATTTAAGATTGTTGTTAAACATTTTACTGACGGACTATGCACAGAAGAAAGAGAGTTCGTGCCATTGATGAAGATTTGGAGCTGAAAATTAAAAGTTTATTTGAGCAGTGAGTGTTCTCTTTTCTATATAAAACATACCGTGTAAAATCTCAAAAGAGTTTTGACTTACAAATATATGCAATTCAACTTGTTTGGATAGATTCAAAGAACACAAGAGGTGCAGCCATATGATAGCAGAACAACTGGACCCTACTGGAACAGTGACAGCTGCCCAAGTGTCACGTAAACTTAAAAAGCTTGGTTTACACACCATGAGAATGAGGAATGATGCGAAGAAGCAGAGGATGAATGACACTGACGATGCTTCTACAGATGGCGAGGATGATTCAGACAATAATCTAACTTTGTCGTCGCTTAGGAAAAGGTGATATCTTCTGCATTCTGCTGTTTTAATGGCATTTATCAACTTCCAACTATCTTATCCTTGAAATGATTGTGCATCTGGACTCATCAGTAATCAGTTCAGAGTAACTAGAGGATGACTTTGTGTGCCTCGATGAACATTTTAAGCCTGTTAGCTTCAGCCTTCGAAACCCTTAAAAGGCCTAGACCTGTGCCTATAATGATCAGAACTTTGGGCGTCCATGATTGCATGGCCTATTTTTCTTTAGTAACCTTTACATGTGCATATACTTCTAATATAACACTGTTTTGAGATAAGTACTTTTTATATGGATTGCTCTCAGCTACTGAAGAGTTCACTTAATCTGGATTGTTCAAAAAATGTTATAATATGTATGTGCTCGAATTATTTTGGGGGTGAGTGAGAATTATGAAACACGTACCACTATCACACTGTGAAGTCTAAGGCTCTTATGAATTTTAGCCTATACTTCGTTCTTTCAGTTCTTTGGCTTTATCTACATTTTAGAGTTGAATTATGGAGTAACACACTTCAATTAAATTTTTCAGAAACAATTCCGACAGAAAAGTGGGAAAATCTAACATGATGCAGTCACCTGTAGATAGTTCAGATGATGAACTAGTACTAAGCTCCTTCGCAAAGTAAGTTTCCAACTCTATTTTCATTGTCTATACAAGTGTAAGTATTGTTATCTTATGATATTTTTGGTATCTTTTTTTATATGCAACTGAGAATCATGTGCGTTCAGCACATTCAGCTCTACATACTGTTTACACACTGTAGAGAATTATGTGTATGTAACACATTTGATACTGAACATAAATGCCATTTTATGCATCTTAAATTATGTTAATGATACATAGTGATGGCGCCGTCATCCTCACATATGGAACTTACACATGTTTTCAGGCCGCAATTTACGCAGTTTGCAATTTTCTGAAACTAGTAAAATTTAGAAAGTGCAAAAAAGGGATAATATTGCTTGGCTAAGAAACATGCACCACCATCACTATGAAGTCTAAGGCTTATGAATATTAGCTTATAGTTCGTTCAGTTCTTTGGCTTTATCTACATTTTTGAGTTGAATTATGGACTAACACACATCAATCCACTTCGTAGAAACAAAAAGAATGAAGATGTTTCAATTTCCAACAAAGAAGTGGGAAAATCAATCACGGTGCAGTCACCTGTAGACATTTCAGATGATGAATTAGTATTAAGCTCCTTCGCAAAGTAAGTTTTCCAACTCCATATTCATCGTTCCTCCAAGTGTTCTTATCTTGCGACATTTTTGGTGTCTTTTATGATACGCAGCTGAGAATCATGTGCATGCAACATATTTATTTTTGCATATCGTGTACACGGTAGAAAATTATGTGCATGCACATCTGATACCATAAATGCTATGTGCATGCAAACATATTTGGTACTGAACATAAATGCCATTTTATGCATCTAAAGTTGTCCTAACTGTACAATGTGATGGCACCATTCATCTCACTTACAGAGCTTACACATGTTTTAGGCAGCAATTTATGCAGTTAGCTATTTTCTGAAACTCGTAAAATTTAGAAATTTGATTGCACGGCCAATGACCGCAATTCTTATTCATATAGCTTTATCTTGTTTCTCAACTGTGAGATGCCCATCATGTTTCATGTCTATTTGCATCAAAGAAATGGCAGATTTACCAACTTCCGTAGAATAGATAAGGATGTTGTTCTTTATATTTGAACACAGGAAATCTAGAAGAGGTCACTCAAAACCAGAAGATAGGCAGGAAACTGATGGACATGATTCTGAGCTAGTTTCTCAAGGTTTTGATGAAGGGTATGATATTTGACGGCTACGGCTTATTATGTTTTCTAAGATGTTAAATCAATCTATCACGTAAATCATGCATTTGTCAGTCATGATTTGAAAATAACCACCACATCGAGTCAATGTTTACCCACTTTCTGAACTTTCTATATTGCCTGCCTTGTACAGTTATACCCTGTAACTTATATTTAAGGTTTATCTACGTTATGCAGCGATTATAGGGAGGATTCACAAGCTATGGACTCTGATGCTGAGATGCCGCATTCTGCACATCGTGCTTCTGATCAGGACTCTCGTGGAAAGTCAGATAATTCACCAAATGAATTTGCTGATTCTGTGCAAAACAAACATCAATACAATGAACTTGAAGATTCAGAAGATGAGATACAGGCTAGTGCATCACCTAAGGGATCTGTTATCAGAAGAAAGCTTAGGGTGATGCTAGATTTTGACGAAGATTAGACTTTCTTCACTTTTATTAAAATTGTAAATTGACCCATGCACCTATTGTCAGTAAATAGTCCTTCCAAATCTGAATGACAACCACATCATCAACCAAAAATACAACTTTCTTCCAATTTCAATGACCAAATTGCTTGGTAATAAAACTCATGTTGAAAGGTCTCATGATGTGAGACCTCTTATGTAATAGGCGAGTATAAATAATTTGAAATCTTATGTAAGAGGTGTTGCAATTTTAAGACCGTTTCACATGAAAAATTGTGATTTAACCCTCTATTATATTGTCCAAACTGTGTTGAAAGTTGGAACTTTGATATCAACCGGGAAACACTCCAATTACTATGATTTAGTTCATCCGTAGCTGCATGAGAGTTGGAACTCAAGTTGTTTAGGATTATCTTAGGCATGGAAACTAGAGGTGGCAAATGGGTCATTTGGTTCAGTTTCAGATCAATTTTGTTCGGATCGGTTTATTTCAGTTCATCTTTGTTTTCGATTTCAATTCGATTCAGTTTGGATTGGAATCAATTACCAGTTTTAATCGATTGTATATATTTCGGGTTGGTACAGGTTCGAGTCGAGTCAATATCAGATCAAATGAGATTCAAGTCGGGTCAATATCGAATTAGATGAGCTTCAAATTAGGTTATTTTTGGATCGGGTGTGATTTCGTGTGAAAGGATTTTTTTCAATTTAAAATTTAGAATATTTCTATTTTTGTAATGATTTTTAGATTCTCGATTTCACGATTTAAGATTTGTTACTTTTCTTTTTAAAATTTAGTGATATCTTCCAATATTTGGATACCAATATGTATATATGTAATCGAGAATTCGAGATATATAGAAGTCATAGTTGTACTAGTACAGTTGTACCTACTCCATATTAAACTTTTTCATTCACATGAGATGGACGATTTGGAGATACTAGTAGTAGTACACATCTTTAACGACAATAAATGACGATTATAATGCAAACAAATTTTGAGTCTAGGTTGTCGTACCACCTTTCACAACCTCAGCAACTAAGCCGTCTTAGCTAATTAATACCCATACTCAGTAGTATTTGTTATAATATCCTCTTGTTAATAACTTATTTTGATTCCATTTAATTTAATTAAGCATGTAGGTCCTCAACTCATCAATTAATGCAGTCAAGCCAGAGTAAGATGAGCCACCTTCTGCCACCGCCTCCCACGCCTTTTCCTTCAACCCTTTTGCTCGCACTCTCATCTCCTTAGCCTTCTCTCCCTCTAAAACATTCCTCAGCGCCGTCTCTATAGCCTCTTGGCTTATGAGCTCTTCCATCGACGGTGCTCTACTCCATTTTTTCACCCCAACTGACACTCCTGTCTTCAAAATATCAGTCACCAGTTTCTCATTGTAGAACTGCTCTGCAAAAATGGGCCATGTAACCATTGGCACGCCGGCTGAGATTCCCTCCAGAATCGAGTTCCACCCACAATGAGTCACAAACGCCCCCACTGCCTCATGCTCCAATATCAGTACTTGCGGGGCCCATCCTCTTATTATCAAACCTCTCCCTTGTATCCTCTGCTCGAATCCCCTCGGCAACCATTCTTCATCTTTCTTCCCGTAGTTGTGGGCCAAACGCGGGTACTATGCTCCCAAAGCATATATAAACTACGGAAGCAGGATTCTTGGAGTCGAGCCACCTCAAGCACTCATGCTTGTCAATGGAGGCCTCCTTCCCTCTCTCAGTCTTCTCCTCAACGCTCCTATTGCGCAGAGAAACCGGTGAGCGTAGGTGCGGTTTAAGAATTATTTTTAAATAATTAATCGATTTTTTTCCAGTGATTATGTTTTGAATTGTGTGTTTTTATTACTCGTAGTTTATTTGAAATAATTAAAATATTTTGATTAGTTTTGTTCGTAAATTGATGTATTGTTGATTTGATGTTATACGTTTTTTCCCCGAACTTCGATTTTCGATCAGTTTATTGGAGGTGTTGTTTGATTCACTTGTGAGGATTATTTTGTTGAATTAGAGGTTTGAATTTGATTGAGTTTACGTTAGTTAAATAATTGAATGCGGAGATGATTTTCCCTGGAGTGATTTCGATCCTAATCTTCTGGAATAAATAATGGTAATTATGAGACCGTCTCATTCAAGGATTATTAGTGATGAATAAGCTGTCTGATTATTAGCTCATACGGAGTAAGATTTAAGAATTATTTTTAAATTGACATGGTGCAAGCAAAATCTTCTAGGAAAACTGTTAAATCTATAGAAGGTTGATTTCACTGGCAATTAGGCACAAGCAACATATTTTTTTTAAAAACGTCTTCCAAAAAATAAATTAATCGAACTTAGTTGCATGCAGAGATTATAGGCGACAAGGACAGTCCGATGGTGAAGAGAATGGACCTGGTCAAAAAATCTGAGCTAGAGAGCTATGGTGTGATAGTCAACAGTTTCTACGAGCTGGAACCGGACTATCCTGAGTTTTATAGGAAGGAGTTGGGGAGGAAGGCGTGGCATGTGGGGCCGGTTTCTCTGCGCAATAGGAGCGTTGAGGAGAAGGTTGAGAGAGGGAAGGAGGCCTCCATTGACAAGCATGAGTGCTTGAGGTGGCTCGACTCCAAGAATCCTGCTTCCGTAGTTTATATATGCTTTGGGAGCATAGTACCCGCGTTTGGCCCACAACTACGGGAAGAAAGATGAAGAATGGTTGCCGAGGGGATTCGAGCAGAGGATACAAGGGAGAGGTTTGATAATAAGAGGATGGGCCCCGCAAGTACTGATATTGGAGCATGAGGCAGTGGGGGCGTTTGTGACTCATTGTGGGTGGAACTTGATTCTGGAGGGAATCTCAGCCGGCGTGCCAATGGTTACATGGCCCATTTTTGCAGAGCAGTTCTACAATGAGAAACTGGTGACTGATATTTTGAAGACAGGAGTGTCAGTTGGTGCTGTAGCAGCTCGCAAGCCTGGAAGAACTGTGGGATGAGTCCCTGATGCCTCATTACAAGCTCCGCATTCTCGCAACCTTCAGTGAGTCCAGCTTCTTTAGCAGGAAAGAGGGTGGTGATGATGGTCGCGCTGGCGAGGTTCAACCCTCATTTCTTTTTTTTCTGAGAAATTATAAAAGGAAGTGGAGACAATAATGAAGGCTGAGAAAATGAAAATGAAATCCATAACAAGAAAATGAAATTTCAATTTCACATTCTGATAGTGCCAAGCAGTCATGAAACAACCCGTACCGTAAGAATTTTACACTACTCCGTATATACACACTAATCATGAAACAACCAAGAAGAGTACTTGAATTGGAAAAAAAAGGAAACTTACAACTTAGATGATTTAAAACAGAAAGAGTTAAAAGAGCTGACGGCGGAACTTGATGACGAAAAATCTCGAAAACAGGGGAAGGAGTAGTTGTGACTTGTGTGGCAGGTAAAGAGAAGGAATAGAGGATGTTGAGTTGGGTAGGATACTAGGGTATAAAGGGACGGTGGGGGTTTAAATAGAGAGATTTAGTTTTTTTTTTTTTTTTTTTTTTTCAATTGTGTTTGATCCAAATTTGAACCCGATACAGAGTCGGTTTATAAATAAAACTCCAATTTTAGAAACCAAAATAGATTACCAAAAAGAAGACCCAAAATACTTTAATTTTATAATGATATTAAAAATATTTTTTTTCAACTTAAAAACCCGATTTAAATAAAAGTAGAAAAGTCAAACTTTATAATTAACTCAGAAAATAACGGGGTGTTACATTTATTCTTAATTGACTGGTAGACAATGGTAGATGAGAGAGCTCGAGACAGCATCCTATTCTTCTTCTTTGCATCCTATTCTCTTCTTTTTCTTGACAGCATCCTATTCTCTTCTTCTATAAAAAACGAAGCGGCTTGCATTCAGTTAATCAAGGAATATAATGCCTTTCTTCCTTCCTTCCCAGTTCCCTCACTCATGCTTGGTGATGAGTTTTGTTACTTGAGTGCCTTCATCATTCAAGGAGAAATTGACTCAACCATTTCATTCGAGGAAGTTTTGTTACTTTTGTCACGTTCCCTGTCTTCTAGAGTTCTAGTCACCACTCACCACTCACCACTCACCACTCACCACTCACCAGTAGCACTAAGACAGAGTCGACAAACTGGAAGCTGCCTGCCTTATGATTACGTTTCTAGAAGATTGATACCATCCACTGATCCACAACATCCAGTTTTAAACCGATTCAATAATAATTTGGCCTGGAGATCCAAGTTATTTTCCTCCTCTCATTGTGCTATCGAGTAATAATTTTATTTAACGAATTTTAAAACAAACTTTACAAGTTCTAGGCACATTTCTTGATATGTGAAAAAATTATTGTTAAGTTGTTTCGGATTATAAAGTTTAAATCTGATACTCCTACTTCCAAGTGTTTACTTATAGTAAGAAGAAGAAGATTGGACGTAGGTCCTTGAGAGCTGGCCTAACCAATTTAAAAATCAAACCGTGTATCTTTACTTGTTGTTTTGTTAGCTGTTCTTTTATTTTGTTTTGTTCATTCAACAATTGCTTATATCGTGATATACTTACGTTAGGTAGCTTTACTATAGTACGTCAAGTACGATGCCATGGCCATGATAGTGAAGCACAGAATTCTAGGATGAACCCTGACTGTGTATGTAAAATAGTCCTACAAAAGAATGAAAATTTCAGTAGTAACCTTTGACATTATTCAAGTATGTGACAAACAAATCATTCCATGTATCTGTAATTCCAGGTAAACACCAATGCATACAATCATCATGCTTCTTCCCACCAGCTTTTGCTGGATGAGCATCTGCCCTGAATTCACTCATATGGGTTATGTTCATTATGTGGAAACCTGATCCCTGCAGGACCTTATCCAAGTGACGATTGATCAATCTCGTCTCTACATTCGTTCCATTGTTTTCCACGGCAAAAAGTTGTTCAACCTGTAGAGAAGAGAACAAACCAAAGTTAAATATTCCGACTTGTATAGTACGGAGTACTAGTTCGTTCTTCAAGTTAATCTGTTAATGGGTTTATGGTTAGAATGCGATCATCTCGCATTACATAAACATGAAAGCAGAGTTTTTGCAAAATGCCTAGGGGATTGGATAGATGCAGCAAAGCAAAAGCAGGAAATATTGGATACTAGCAAAAAAATAAGAGTAATCAATCAGAGGAGAGGGAGACCTACTTCTTCCGGCAATAAAGGCTTTATGCGGGGACAAGAGCCACCTTGGTCCCAGTCACCTCCTTCAAAATGCCTAGGGGATTGTGTCCGAAAAATCTTGATTCCATCAGGACGCATCTTTCGATCCACATATGATATCTAAGGCCACGTTGAAACAATAATTTGGCTAACAGTGAGTTTAAGTAAGAATTATTAACATAGACCCACCCATATAAGCATGAACTTTAAGATGCTATTAATGACCGACCATGAAGGCGTTGTCATCGACTCATTGCACATTTGTACATGACCAGCAACATTCATTTGCAACACAAATACTTGGTACGACGGTTTTATGCAAATGTTGTATGATCCATATACATTATACCCTATGAATTATCTAAGAAAAGCAATCATTGATATTTACCATATGCTCCAAAACCATATCCAGACCAATCTCAGGAGAGGCGGGGGGAGGGTTTACTGGCATCCCATCCTTATAAAAAAGCATCGGTGATTTTACTGGATCAAACTTTTTAGGAGCCCACCACCTGCACAATCATAGGCAATAGATTTATTTTGTTCATGCTTCATGGCAATCAAACAAGTAACAAAAGTGAGTCGTGAAGCCAAAATCATGACTATACATAGGCTACAATGCTACATACAGGTCCCCCAGTGAAAGCAAACAAGGTCTCCAGATTCTCGCATGTGCGAAACAATATAATGGTGGTCCACTGAAGCCATACTCCCTCCGTCTCATACTCTCATCCATTTCTTTACGTTTACTTTTGGGTCAGTTTTTTATGCTACACATTTAAGTGAGTACGGAATTAGGGATATTTTAATGGGCAGGTGAGAGTGTACATGTGTAATCATGGTCCACCAATCACATGGGCACAACTAAGACAAGAAAATGAGGGCAAAACGGTCTTGTTAACACAAAAATATTACCTAAACAAGAACAAATGACTGCGACAGATTATAAAAAGCAACGTATGCAAATGGGTGAAATGTGAAGATGGATGTAGACATCAAAGATTTAGATGCAGAGACCTACAGAATTACACGCAGAGATGTTACCACAGGTTGTACTAACTACGGAGTAATAAGCAGAAATACGTGCTGGTTTTGCATTCGAAATGGTATACATATGCTACGAAAATACCAGGAGAAGCTGGAAGTTGTATGATGTGTAATACATTACCAGTGTCCAGTATTGAAGATGACTATATCATGAAAGCTAGGAGCTTCAGCCCACTTACTGTCGGGGACATCAACATCAACTCTATACCCATCTGTGTATCCAAGTGACTCTAGCAATCCGCCATTAGCATCAGGCGACCACCTATACAGAGAAAAAAAATCAGCTCCCCTCACACTACATTTAGCTGAAGTTTATGTTTAAATGCCATTCACGGCATTCAGTGGGTCCTGTAACTTGTTCAAGTACATTTGCAACACAATTTCAGGCGGCATCATGTCAATGAATCTTGACTATTGTACAATGGCATAGGTCTTACCTACCATATCTTGCTAACAAATTCGTCCGGTGATAAGCAATAGTAAGGTTATACTGAAGAAAAGTGAATGCGCGGTCTGCTTCAGCTGGACGCCACTTCTTCACATCACTTGACACTTGTCTCAGTGTGCAGAACAAAGATACAAACATGTTTCGGTTCAGTGAGTCGCCAATAAATCCTGCACTGTCACACCTTCACAACATAAGAATCACTAAAACTAACACTCGCCTACCATAGATACCAATGATTAAAGTAATGATCATTTACTATCCATGATCTTCAACAAAATTAAACCAATGGCTAGACCCTCCATTAAGAAGTAAGAACCACTCGAAAACAAGCATTTGATAGACACTACCTTCAATGTGCACAAACTATTCGTTCTTAATCACTCAATCTAGGAATGCCTAACTCATCCCTATCATACATCTTCTCAAAATCCAACTTAATACATCTACAAATCTACAATCCCTACCCGAGCCTCATCCACAATCAATGCAGCATCAAGGGTATAACTAACCAAATATGGAGTATACGACTAATGAAGAGACACAAAGTCTACCTATGCTAATATCCTTAACTTGCCCATTTCCTATCACACTTCAAGAACACCATCAACACTTCAATGAACCAAAATTCA
Source organism: Agrostemma githago (assembly GCA_958450325.1). NCBI lineage: Eukaryota > Viridiplantae > Streptophyta > Magnoliopsida > Caryophyllales > Caryophyllaceae > Agrostemma > Agrostemma githago. The sequence goes on from OY288246.1 coordinate 72,658,312, forward strand.
AGCTGAAAAACAAGCGTGAACTAATACTAAAATGTAGATTCAATATACTATACACAAATGGAAGCTAAAAATCCCCTTCAAAACCAACCCATCAAATCAAACATCAACAAAAACCGTCTTAAGCTTACAACATACACCTTATATAAGTGATTCCATGGACGAATCTAGAATACAAATTTTGGGTAACGGGTTCATCATATTTGCTTCTAGGAAAAGGTATCATTTTTACGAACTTTGGGGTAGCAAAAGTCGATAATCTTTAACCAAATCGCTACCCCTTGCTACTAGCTACATTCCCCTGCTTATACCTTCAAATTGTGAATCGTTAAGAGCGAATTCTATAACATGGCTTACTAAAAGTACACACTATATCCCAAGTTTTATAAGAGCGAATTGCGAATCGGTAAGGGCAAATTACCAATGCTAGTATCTCTAAAGCGTTGAAGAAACAGAAGAGGATCAAATGGAGAAAGATTGCAACTTTGAGGTACCCATCTCCATTTCACAACATCAAATGCATTTGATTTGTGATTCAACATGCAATTCCAACCCTTGTAAATCTCCTTACAAGTGTGATCATAGCGAGGGGAGCTGACAGCCGTTGGATCATACACCCATTTCCCATCTGTCAGATCACACGGCTGTGATGCAATCGGAGTGGGTTTCAGAGTGGAGGGTTTGAAGAGAGAGAAAGCGAGGAAGAGGGCTGATGAGATGAGGAGGGAGATGAAGAGGAAGAGTGGTAGTGGTAGAGTGGGGGTTTTGACGGTGGGGGAGTGGTGGTTGTTGCGGCGGAGAGCCATGGTTATGGGTGGTGGATTGTAGTGGAGTGAGTGGTGGAGCTTCTGAGTATACTCTTGTTTGATTTGTTGTCCGGCAAACGGGTCATTTGACTACCATTTTTTTTGGGTGGGTTCGACCCGAATTATTTTGGATGTGTGGTTAATCGGTTCTTACACCCTAACCATTTATCAAATATCAACTAACTTTTCAATTGTTATGTCAAACATTTTTAATGATTCCAACTAACTAATCAGTTCTTAATTTTTAAGTGATTTTTCAGGTGGCTTAACAGTTTTCACTTTTCAGCCAACTTATAAGTTTTTAGCTAGTTTAGCTTATCAATAGGTTTTGTCAAACAGAGCCATTTGTAAAGAACTTTTTATAAAAATAGACACGAACAATAATAATTGTGATCTTACCAAACATAAACTGGATGTGATTGAATAAGGATGAACATGCTAAACTAGAACTCCAAAAGAACCCTTAAACCGTTGCCTGAGTCGAATCTTTTCAATACCATGTTCCGATCTATGATTCTCGTTCTGGTTTCCACGTGTTTGTCATAGAAATAACTTGTGAGGATCGATCCTTTGTCAGAATTGGATTTCCTCCATTTCATAGATCTTATGACAAATAGAACTAAAATATGAAACAAATATACGGATCGATTTGTTAATATGTTAGAAAGTGTATGGAGTGAATCCGACATAGGAACATCAAATGAGTTATAGCCAAAGTCTAATGATGATTTGACGATATACGTTTGGATGTCATCAAGTTTCGCAACGGGTACATATATAAATGATAATCCACAAACCTAACATCCATGATAAAGACTATAGAAATTTGTCATTTGGTGAGACAATTAAACAAATTGAGGGACCGGTGGCCTGGTTGATGGCCACTGACAGGCTAAAGCTATAGGAGCAACTTTAATAGATTTGTGGCTATCAACCACGTTAATGCAATGGCAAAAAAAAAAACCATGTTAATGCATGCTACCTGCCTACTTATATTATGCACATAGCTTCCCTACTATATATATGTGCAGTTCGTTATTGTGTACCCAGGACATTTGTAGTGGACAATTTTATTTTTTATTTTTTAAAGTAGAAAACATGTTGATTATATTAGATCAACTTCTGACAACTCAAGTGCAGTGAACCAATAAAGCTAGTATATTGATGTATTTGCAACATCAATTCTCCTCCAATTATTCATTTCCAAATTTGTGTTTCTAACGAGTATATTATCTGTCACAAAAAAGAATTTGTATGATAACAATATGTCTCACTTATATAAATTATATTATAAACCGATAAATCGATCATACACTTGTAAATCTATAATAATAAGTCAGACCTATTGAATCTTAATCGCTTTGTATAGAGGTTGACTACTTAAATTTAAACCGTTGATGATTAATTATTGAGGCTCAAATCAAGTACTCCGTAGCTTAGCTAGCTAGCTGGCAACGACATTCTCTTAATTAAACTTTGTAGCCAGGTCAATGATCACTTTTATAGAGGTTTAATTTCATCTTATACTCCCTCCGTCCCAATGAATTGTTTGCCTATTCCATATTGGGACGTCTCAGTGAATTGTTTGCTTTTCTATTTTAGAAATGTTTTTTATACGCAATTTGACCATTCTCATGAGTTTTGCTCCACATGTCACTTTCTTATTGGATCCCTTAACCTTGGTATCAAAAGGAAAGGCAAACAATTCATTGGAACGGAGGGAGTACCTTTAAATTCAATTTTGTGAACTTCATGTGTCTTGGTTATACTTGGTATGTAGGAGTTGTATTAGCCATTATATTAGGTACTAGGTTGGTTGGGTCTAAGCTAAGGTCAAGTTCACCATCGTAAATATCATTAAACTTTAAATTGTTGACGGAAAACATTGGTATTAAAATCAAATTTGGTGAAGCAGGAAAAACTGGACATGCATGCGTGTCTTCAGCCATGTTTATTATTTCTTAAATACCGTCGATACATAATGCGTGAATTATGATCGTAGGAATAAATAATTAAAACGTACATCCGGTCCCTTATCAAATTTGGGCTATCACACTTTGAGCGTACATGTACATGTACATGTACATGTGCATATACATCACTCAAATGAAAAGCAGAAGCTGAAATGGATGAGTCACCAACAACGTAGATGTTGAGTGAAAAGATAACAGAGTCAGAGGGAGAGTTGATGTCCATTGTATTTGCCTACATACAATTAGCTAGCTAGATAGCTTCAACCACCTTTAAGAGGGAGGGATTCAATCAAAGCAACTTTAGTAGCACTGTATATACTTTATGAGATTGGAAAGTTAGTTCTAAATGTCATACATCCACTTATAACAAAAGTGTCAAATAAAACTTGTCTACTCCTACTAAACTCATCTTCAATTTCTTTTAGGTGGCTACCTAATAGTAATAAAGTTTTAATTTGTGAGTAGAATTGAATGGTATTGCATGCATACAATGCATCGATGCAAGGGTATGTAACGCCTGCTACCCTAACCTGAATCTCAAAAAATTAAAATTATCAGTTTTTTCTATTTGAAAATCTCTAAATTGCGAGGTATTCGCAAAATATAAAACTACTCCGTACAACATAAGTAAGAAATTTTGTTATTCCGAATTTTATTTGTGAGTCCGTTTCTAATACATGCATGGTTTCAAAGTTTCAACGATTATTGTGTTTGGCAAGTAGGCCAGGGGTAGGATTTAGTCGACAAATAAGCAGCATGGCAGCCCCTCCTACAATAATGGAAGCCACGTGATAACTACTTGAGACTTGAGAGGTGATCAAAGTATCGAATCCATGCATGAATGCTTGCTTCGAATCAAAGAGCCTTGAGAGTTGAGATAAACCATGCATGCATGTTACGGTAAATAAATTTGTGATCAAAGTATCACTTAATCTACAATTTGAAGTTACTACATGATTCTAGATTTCGTACGTGTAGGTTACTATCCGTTAATGTTAAAACCAATTTCAGAATTCATCTAGTATAGTACATACACGGTTTATTGTTAGTTAATCTTAAAGTCGTTCGTTCAATTGTAGGATCTGGATTACAATCCTAAAGTCAATGATGATATGTTACAAGTATTAAAAGAAAAAACAAAATAAAGAGATATCAATTACTATATCTTCTTGACAGGAAAACATGTTAATAAGAAGTACTCATATAATAAACCTCACGGATAGAAAAAACATGCAACCCAAATGTGATGCCTCCTCTAATATCCACTCAGTTACTAAACTACGACATATATTCTAGTATAAAGGTTTGTGAGACCGACTTGTAAACTTGTCGGAATATGATGACCCTATATGATCCATATGCATATGATGTAGTACAAATTTTTCTACACGAATCAATCGCAATTTAGACTTTAGTTAAGGTAGTGACTAGTGACATGCCTTGGAAGCTTGAGTCGTCCGTTCCTTTTAGCAAGTAGGACTAGTTTCTTCTTTAGCTTTTTATAAAGGTGAAAGAATGCATGAAAAAGGTCCAATACTTGGCATGTAAGTAACAACTACCTAAACTAAGTTTAAACTTTACGATCATTTTCAACCCTTGTTCGTTCTACTTTAATTTGCGTCAAAGTTTCATCAACAAAATTGGTTACACAATTTCAATAATATACTAGAGTAACTTTTTGTAACGTCGTCTACATAACTACATTTGTTATGCAATGAGTTTTTTATTAGAGCATCAATCGTATGAAATGTTACTTTGCCAATAGTGTATTACACGGTTTTAAACGAATTACATGTTTGACATTTTTAGAGTATTTTTTGTATAAAAAAAAATGTTACAAGTTGGACCAAACACTACTACTCCCTCCAAGTTACTATCGTTTACTCATTTGTTTTTTGGGGGAAAAATAAGAAAGGGAAAATGAGTGGTTAAAAAAGAAATAAGAAAGAGAGAGAAATTTGTGAATAAATGTGAACCACACATTTTGATCTAAAAGTAAAAAATGGGTAAAAGATCAAACTCAGTCCAAAAAAGAAAATGGGGCAACGTTAGAAACTCGGAGGAAGTATTATTTAGAAGTTGGAACTTTTTAAAACCTCACAAACCATCAATTTTACTTTAAAAATAGAAGAAGGATCAATTTGGAGTTTCTAACTTTTGAAAAACACTTTTATTCCCAAATGTACTATACGGAGTATATACTAACACAGTGTCATATTTATCGTGTGAGTCTTAATTAATACGGAGTACTAGTACGAAGTAGACTTTAATTTTTGTCTTTTTTTGATCTAAAATATTTCAACAACTTTCAGTTATAATTTGATGCTAAACCGTTACGTGATCATCGACTCGATCCTAGGGTATATATATTAGTGTTGTGTGATCGCAAGGGCTTTTTTAAAGCGGGAAGAGAAATAATAAGTAGAAGAATCAAGAATGTAGGTATTATGGAGTAGTACGTTACTACGTCTACATTACTTATCCATTAAAACAGAGAATATGAGTTAAGAGTATGCATGCACGATTGTCCTACAAAAATCAGAATATCAAAAATTGAATGCTTCCACACTTGTCCAGGGGCGGATCCATAAATTTTTGTATGGTGTAGCAAATTTATATTAGATACATAAGGAAACTTTTAATAATTATTTTCTTTTTTTTTCAAGCATTTGTAAAGTTTGTTACTCCGTATTTTGATATTTTAAAAGTAATGTATAATACTCCCTCCATTCAAATCCAAACTACACATTTCTCTTTTGCACATTTGTCGAGGCGTGTTTTGTATCATCAATATATTTCATTTTACACTAGCAAAAATTTAAAAAAATCTGATATTCTTGACCTACTCGTAAAGATGAACCAAACAAGATTCCACATGACTATATTTTGTCTCATAGATTATTGAGAATGTCGAAAACTCTCTTTAGTTGTGAATAGTGTCAAAAAAAGAAATGTAAAGTTTGGATTTAAATGGAGGGAGTACAAAATATATTAATTGCAGTACAAAAATACATTAAGCTTAGTACAAAAAATTATCGAGTTAGTAATACAAAAATATACTACTCAATATAAAAATATAGTCATCAACATCTCCGGTCTTGATCATTATATTTAAAATATTCTCTCAGTTACGTATATAGTCAGATGTATTTTACGCATATATATATATATATATATATATATATATATATATATATATATATTTTACGATACATTAAATCTACAGAAATCACGTAAATCAAAAGATGAATAACAAAATTTAATGTACCAAAATTCTACATTCTCAAAAAATTTAGTGTAGCAAGTGCTATACCATTCTTGTACGTAGGTCCGCCCATGCACTTGTCCTTAAAGCTAGCATGCCAATACTTTCTTCTGATCAAAATCACCCAAAAATTTATAATAAGAGGCGCGCAATTTTATCACAAAATCTTGAAAGAGACGGTCTCTCAATTAACTTATTGAGAGACCACTTTTCAGTACCATTCTATGTTCTATTTGTAACCTTAAATGACAACTTTGTTTTGTACCTGTTTTAATAAGAATCGTACCCTCTTTATATTTGTATACTCTTTTATGTTAATCGTACCTATTTCTATTAGGTTTGATACCACCGTTACTTCCATTTGTACTTAGTCTCTCAGTAAATGAGAGACCGTCTCTCAGTAGACCTACTCTTAATAACTTAATCTAAGACGGTTTATCAAAAGATTTACCTTAAATCGAAACTAATGAATCATAAGGCATGTCGATAAGAGAAAATAAGAAGTGATATTGGCATTATATAATAGTGCCAAACAAAACAAAGAGAAAATAAACAAAAATATTAGGTGGAGGATCGACCCAACTGATTCCACGCTGCATCTTTCCAAGTCGACATACCTCTTTTACAGATCAGCATCACATGCATGCTACCTTTTTTCTTTTCATTTTATTTCACTTTAATTACTTACTTAACTTAATTATTATTTGTTGCTTACACGCCACTCTCACTAATTACTCCATTTCCATGGGCGGACCTACGTACAAGAATGGTGTAACACTTGCTACACTAAATTTTTTGAGAATGTAGATATCTTTTGATTTATGTGATTTCTGTAGATTTAATGTATCGTATTTCAGAGTAAAAAGTAAAATACATATGACTATATGCATAACTGAGAGAATATTGTAAATATAACGATCAAGACTGGAGATGTTGATGACTATATTTTTATATTGAAAAGTATATTTTTGCATTATTTCTAAGGTTAAGTCAATAGTTTTTTGTACTAAGTTTAATGTATTTTTGTACTGCAATTAATATATTTTTGTATTATACCGTACTTTTAAAATTACAAAATACGGAGTAACAAACTTTACAAATGCTAAGTTTCCTTATGTATCTAATACAAATTTGCTACACCATACAAAAATTTCTGGATCCGTCCCGGTCCATTTCTATAGTTTAATTTTACTTTACTTTTACTAAACTTTTCTTTCTCTATAGGTAACTTTTTTACTGTGCTCTTTTCCTATAATCTTTCATTTGGATTATTTATTTACCTTTACGTTACACCAGTGTTAATGAGAAAGAATTTCGAAATCGTGACGTTTGATCACGCTAACTCTAATATCAGGTTAAATAAATATCTCAACCAAAGTCCTAAGAGGTTGACTGAGACTATCCAACTATTATATTCATATTTATTTTATTATGAAAAATGTCATATTAAAATGACGTATTTGAGGTCAATATCCTACTTTTACAGTTTTACCAACATATTAATTGACATATATACAAGTACTTTCAAAATTTACATCATCTTGACGAATAAATATATATTCTGATTAGCAAATTACCAAACACATCAATAAATTAAGTTGAATAAAATATAACTCGACAAATATATTAGAATTGAAGAAATTCAACATCGTAGATACTCAAGCTAGCTAAACTTTTATACGACCTAATTTTTTACTCCCTCCGTTTTATTAAGATGTTATATTGTTCTCTTTCGGGTATATTATTGAGATGTTATCTATTTCCATTTTTGGTAAGTTTTTGTTATAATTATGCAAGGTTAGTGAATTTTGTGTGGTACAAATTCAGTCTTACTTCTTTTCTTGGTATTTGTTCTAAATCGAATAGATAACATCCTAATAGAATCGAAGGGAGTAATTTTAATAAACTTAGCCATCATATTTAGCTTTACTAAAGCTTCATTCTACTTTTTGCTTTTATAAACTAGACTAGAAATAATAATTAAAAAAAATGATAAAGATGGGGTGTCCTAGTCCTGACACTACTCTTTATGAAAAAGCATGTACACATTATTTTGTATTTACGTGCTTAAGCCGAGATCTATGTCTATGCAAAGTTGATCACGACCTAATTTAATTTAATTACTTACACTCAATTTTATTTTAATTAAGCACCGCGCGCGATTAAGATCTGTCAAATTTAATTAAGAATTAATTTATTGTTAATTATGTTTATCCTTAATTACCCTTTGCATAATTGCATGCATACGCCCATAATACTAATCTCAATTAATTAATTAATTAATTAACCCTAATCTTGTTCTTTTCCATCTAAACTAGTTGCATTTCAGTTGCTAGAATTAGTTAATTAGTAGTCCTTGTAGGTATTAGTTTGTGCTCATTGTCCAATTGCATCTACGTACCCTTTCGGCCGCCACAACTTTGTCTTTTAATGGCCTCTTGCTTGCTTATTGTCTACCGTCTAAAAGAAGTCGATACGGGTCGAGTCATGTACGGGGTCAGGTTTGGCCTCCCAATCTCATCAGGATGCTAGGACAGCCTACAGGGTCAGGGTCAGGCACAGCTCGGGTGGCTCATGCAAGCTAAGTCCCATGACAAAACCCATGGACCTAGATACTAAACAAAATACTTACTTGTCTTGTGAGTATAAAATTAAACATGTCAAAATTGACCGTCTAAATAACATGATTAGAGGCCTTTTGATCATGACTCTCAAATTACTTAACTGGATTGAGTCCATGTTAATTTACTATAGAATACGAGCAAACCGCCCTAAAAAAAGTTGAAAATATCATACTCGAAAATGACCCACATACCTTGTCTCAAACCTAATCTAATTCTTATTATCCCGTAAATACAAGACCCGAAATAACTGGATCAAGTTGACCTATTTGCCGGCTCCAAGTCCACAACTGTATAAACAACCCATCACAAATGATAAGGGTGCACGAGCAAGTGTCAGTTCACAATTTGAATCAAACCCCAGATAAAGTACTGCTGTCTCTGGTGGTACATTACTAAATTACTGTGTAAAGTAAAAAAAAAAAAAAAAAAAGGTAAATGTATGGTAAAGAGTAAAGAGAGATGATGTGATTCATGAAGGAGATTTGAGTAGAATAATAAACACATGGAAATGATTCAGACGAACCAATGAGGATGCAACCCATCATCCTATTGTCTTTTTAGGAACACCACTTTTGTCACTTGTTTATGCATTATTGGGACTTGGGACACTACTGTTTATCAAATACACTAAACTCCCAACATATGGGTGGGTTTGGGTATACCACTACATTATTAAGGTTTTAACTTGTGAATTGAATCCACTCTCGTCTATTGATACCAAAAAAAAAAAAATTTTAGAATCGCGATTTATAAATTTAAATACTTTTACTTTAAAATTGGACGAAATTTACGGTGAAATTTCTTTTCAAGTCATATTGTTTATGTTTGCTAATTTCATACGTACGGAGTATTTCTTAAGATGGTTAAGGGGAGTCATAATTTCGATAAAACACTCTAATTACGATTTAGATATGTTTTTTTTTTATGAATAATAATTTCGTTAATTAATTGAACATATGTTTGTGTTTTGACTTAAGATACCAAAGATTTGAGGTAGTCGATTTTTATTGAAAGTGGCCGTCTTACTTTGTTAAGATTTGTTTTGGAGATATGGGGAAGTTAAGACACCCGTGAAACTATGAAAGTACGTACATAATTGGGTTAGGACTTATGAATGAAAACGATAAAAGAATCATATTGAGTCTTAATATGATTTACATTGATAGTGTTTACACATGGTTTATAAATATAATCAACTTTGTAATTGTCGCTAAATTAAAACATCGTTAACGTTGTTGTTGGTTGATAAAATCAACTTTGCCACTTGTACATACCTAACTACGTATATTTTTCAAACAAAACATCTGAAAAGAATAAAAAAAATACGTATGGAGGAATCAAGGAAAAAAAATGGTAAATAGAAGAAATAGGGAGAAATTAAAGTTAATGGAAAACTCCTGAATAATGAAAAAACCCAACAACCATGAAAAAAAAACGGAAAAGAGAAGATCCAATCAAAATAAAATGAGTGCTGTTTTTCGTCGTCGACATTTCAGCCACGTCGTCGGCGCTTTTTAAAGTGAAAGACAATCTTGCCCTTGCCTTAATTAGATTAGTTAACTAATGTTATGTAATTTTAGAAGTTAGATTAGTTATTGAAACTCGTTAATGAAGCGGTTTTTAAATTTTTCAAACCGTTCCGTTATTATCTTGTCCTTATTATATATCCACTCAAACTCCACTCACCATATTTAATTTAATTTTCTCTCACTTAAAAAAAGCGTCTTTTCTTTAGAGAAACTCGACTTTCTAGAAACCCGACTTTTCTAGAAATTAGGTTGTCGGCGATTTTTAATGTGAAAAGACAACAACGTCCTTCCCTAATTACATTCACTAACTTTGTTAATGAAATTAAAAAGTTTAATCATGTTAATGAAACTCGATAACAAAAAGTTTTTTTTTTTTTTTTGAAAACCGTCATTTTATTATGTTACGGATTATGTTATATTATATATCCTCCCCCATCCACAACAACACTAATATTATTAATAATATTAAAATTGTATTAATAGGCGATTTTAGGAGGTTTTAGAATCAAATATAGATAATAGTTTAGTAAGGTTTATCAACAATGTTCAGTTGGTTTAGTGGTGAAGAGGCTCATTTGTGTTCAAGAGGTTGTGGGTTTGAGCCTTACTAATTACAAATTTTTGTAATTTTTTTTGGCGTCCAGGGGACCCCCCAGACGCGGATTTCCAGCGTCCAGGGGACCCCCTAGACGCGAAATTCATGCGTCTAGGGGACCCCCCAGACGCGAAATTCATGCGTTTGGGGGGCCCCTCAGACGCATGAATTTCGCGTCTCGGAGGCCCCTCAGACGCATGAATTTCGCGTCTAGGGGGTCCCCTGGACGCGAAATTCATGCGTCTAGGGGACCCCCAGACGCGGTTTTCCGGCGTCGAGGTCTGTTTCCAGACCCAGTTCGCGAAAAATCGACCCCCAAACGCGGATTTCCAGCGTCCAGGGGACCCCCTAGACGCGAAATTCATGCGTCTGAGGGGCCTCCTAGACGCGAAATTCATGCGTTTGGGGGGCCCCTCAGACGCATGAATTTCGCGTCTGGGGGGTCCCCTAGACGCATGAATTTCGCGTCTGAGGGGCCTCTTAGACGCGAAATTCATGCGTCTAGGGGACCCCCCAGACGCGATTTTCCGGCGTCGAGGTCTGTTTCCAGACCCAGTTCGCGAAAAATCGAGCCCCATTTCGATTATAATTAATAATATTAGATTGATAGTTTAGGTTCCCCATAGCTAATTTGTGTGTGATATATACCCTAATTGAGTAGTTATTGTTTTTTATATTCGATTTTGGTATCGATTTGGCTGATGGTGGGATCGATTTCTGCGAAATATAAATTTCCTAAACATATTCCCGGGATACATTGAGACACGTGTCTCGGAGACCATTCAATAGTCCAAAAACCGACATTTCATATTAGTCGGGAATATATTTGTTACGTTAGTTAAGAAACTTAATTAAATTCATTAGAATATATTACATAAGGGTGACGGCTTTACGTTGAGACACGTGCCTCAAAAACCGTTCAAGAGTACAAAAACCGTAATTTTAATTTACTCGGAAATATTAATGACATTAATTAACAAACTTAATTAATATCATTAATCATAATTAGGGGAAGGGTAAAAGAGTAAAATTCACGTATAAAGCGCCGACGACGTGGCTGAAATGTCGACGACGAAATGTAGTAGTGAATAAAATAAAGTTGATAGTATAGTGTATGAAAAAAAGATGGCACTTCCCTTCGCCTGTTAGACTAAGTTTAAAGGGGGTCTGAGTGTGAGTCTGAGTGTGAGTCTGAGACTCAGATTTGTTGAGTCTGAGACTCATACCTGGATAATGTGGTTGGTACGAGTCTGAGTCTCAGACGGATCTAAGTTTAAAGGGAGTCTGAAGTTGAGTCTGAACAAAAGTCTGAGACTCAGATTCTTTGAGTCTGAGACTCATACCTGGTTAAAGTGGTTGAGACGGTCTGAGACTCAGATAAGTCTGAAGTTGAGTCTTGGATTTCAAAGACTCAATCTCAGACTCGTTCATTCAGTTCAGTTCAGTTCAGTTCCGTTCAGTTCAAATAAGTTGTTATTATTATTATTATTATTAAATATTATTATTATTATTATTATTATTAATTATTATTATTATTATTATTAAATATTAAAATTAATGACATTTTATAATAATTAATATTAATATAATAATAAAAATTAATATTTTTTTTATTGTTATTAATATTATTACTATTAAATATTAATAATAATTATTAATATTAATATTAATTATTAAAATTAATATTAATTATTAATATTAATTATAAATATTAATATTATTAATATTATTATAATATTATTATTAATTAATTATTATTACTATTGTTATAATAATAATAATAATAATTATTATTATTATTATTATAAAATATTTTTATTAATAATATTTTTATTAAAATTAAAATTAATATAATAATAATTAATATTTTTTGATACAATAATTAACATTATTTGTTGTTATTATTATTATTATTATTATTATTATTATTGTTGTTGTTTAAATAGTAATTAATATTTTTTTTGTAACTTGTTATTGTTATTATTGTTATTATTATTATTATTATTATTATTATTATTTCTGTATTTCAGGCTACTTTAGTTCAGCTCAGCTTAGTTCAGTTCAGTTCAACTCATTCCATTTTATCTCATTTCACTTTAGCTCATTTCACTTCCGTACAAAAGAACATGGCCAAAATAATTTGTATTAGATGATATAGTTGTATAGATGATAAAAACCAAATTCATATAATAAATGATAAATAACACGGCACGTAGTAATAATAACGGATAATGAATCGATGGTTATACACGACCAAACCAAACAAAACCTAGTTCAACCTTAACATGACCAAACCCGACCCAACGATATGACCCGAAAAATGATCCGCATCTGACCCATACCCGACAACTAGACATGGCAAAACTGGCTCGACCCGATCGGACCCAAATAAGCCAACCCGAACCCGATCTAATATCCAAACTAAAGATTCGAGGTTGACTCGTAACCTGAATTGACCCGAGCTAACCCAAAATTGACCCGACTATTATTATAAAAAACGAGTCGATATCCTTAAAAAATGATGAAAATAGCAAACCCGAAATGATATGGTCCGACTTAAAGTCAACGCAAAAGTCACCTGACCCAAACCCGACCCGGTTGACTTGTTTGTCAGGTCTACCGACAACCCAACCCGAACTCGATCCACCCGCCCGATTGTCATCTTTAATAAGGACCACTTGGATGTAAAATTATTCGTATGTCACAATATTTATTTAACAATTAATTATTTAATTGTAATTATTCGAGTTATAAAATAAACGTAGATATTGAGGTAAATAAAAAAATAAAATAAGGTAGGTAGATTTGAGGAGAAATGAGGTAAATATAAAAATAATAAAATAAAATAAGGTAGGTAAAAAGTTGAGGTGAAATGAATGAAAAAATAATATAAAATAAGGTATGTGAGGTGAGAAAGTCTGAGATGAGTCTGTGGATAAAGTGTACTTTTGTAATGAGTCTGAGTCTGAGTCTGAAGAATGAAAAGTGAGTGGAAAGCTGAGGTGGCCGAGTCTGAGAAAAAAAGATGAGTCTGTGGATAAACATAGTCTAAGTCAGAAAAAGTCATCTTAACAGTACCCTCCTCCAGTTGGCCATTTCCCCTTGCTTCATTTTAATAATTCACTCTTTTCTATAATTGATTGAAAATAATTAAAAGAGTTTGATTAACTAAAAAAACCATTATTTTGTCCATTGACTGATATATCTGTCTCAAAATTATACTCCCTCCGATTTTTTATGTTTGCCCCGTATTCCTTATTTGGCAAAGTTTAATTGTTTGCCCCATTTCTCCACTTTCCATATTGGTCTTATATATATTACCATATTGTCCCTATGAAGTTCTATTGTTTACCTATTTTGCCACTATATTTACACTTTAATCACTACTTTATACCTATTAGTCCACCTTTATTTCTTCATCATTGTACTTTCCATACACAATTGTCCAATTTCTTAATTTATGTGCAAATCAATATGGGGCAAACATATAAAACCGGAGGGAGTAATTGATAGTTGATACGTATATGTGTCTCAAAATTGTAACGCGTTGATTATTTTATGTTATTTGATCGATTAAAATGGATATATCCGTGTTAAAAGAACGTTTTGCAACAGTAGTAGCATAAGTAGAGTGGTAGAGACGTAGAGTGTCTATAAATAGGACCAGATATGACATTCTACCCAACAAAAATTGAACCAAACACTCTTGTTGCATGCTCAACCAAATTTAAATGAATTAATCCAATCCTACCCATTATTTGTTATCACATTTTGGGTTGATTTTCATATCAAAGATCAAATCTTTTTTGGACACACAATTATTATTACTACAAAAAAAAAGAAAAAAAGTTGAGTAAGATAAATTAATTAATGGAGGGGCAGAAGAGTTTTCTGTTGTCTGCATTGGGTGTAGGAGTTGGTGTTGGTGTTGGGATTGGGTTGGCTTCCGGACAAAGTGTTGGGAAATGGGTCGGGTCGACTTCTGAGTTGGATACCCTCTCTGCTGACAAACTTGAACATGAATTGTTGAGGCTTGTTGTTAATGGCAAGGAAGCTAACATCACTTTTGATGAATTTCCTTACTATCTTAGGTAAATAAATTCATCTTAAACCTCTTTCATTATTAATCCTTACGACTTAACTTTGGTTGTAAGGGCCGGAGTTAGAAATGAAAATTTCCGAGTTTTAAACTTTTGTTAAGACACATGTATGTTCAGGGACGTTTGTTGGGGTAGTGAAAATCGACAATTTTAACTATTTTTCCGAGATCTGGGTGCTACTCGTACTATATATGTGGCTACCCCGGCCCTCTGTTGTTGTACGTACTGTGAACATGTGATTCTGAGTGGCTTTTGTTTGAAAAAATCCGATCTTGAAATTGTGTGTGTCTGTACGATTATTAAATGATAGAAGTATCAAGTATCTTGAAGTTGTGCTTTTGAATCTTGGGATTACTGTAGTAGTGCTCTTTTGAGATGATGTTGCTTGGTTTTGCTGAACTTTTGGATTCATGTTTGGTGGGTGGGTGGGTGGAGGAATTAGGAATATGGCCTTTAAAGTTCTCTTAATTGGTCAGTCATATTTTTGGTTCCCATATTTGTCATGATTTGGAACAACAACAAGAACATCCTCGCTAAAAAGATCTGGAATCGGCTAACATGAATCATTATCCGAAACATAATGTAATTTTTTTGGTATGGTATTTAATGAAAAAGATGCTTTTTTTTTATGGCATCTGGATCTTAAGTTGGAGTAGATGATTGTTCATGTTGTTTTGCTCTAAAAGATTTGATTTTTATGCTAATTGATGCTTAAGAAACATGGTCGGCCAATTAACTAGACATCGCAGTGGATGTCTTGATGATGCTAGGTTTGTGTACCTGCTGTCCTTAGATTAGAGAGACTGAATCTACTTTGGATGGTGTTGCTAATGTAATCCATGTAATGGATTTTATTTGCTTCACTTGACTCAATCTGAAAATGAGCTGATCCGACCTGAAATGATCTGTTTGTCCCGATCTGTAACCAGCAACCCCTCATCCAAAATGACCCTGTAATATAACGACCCAAATGGGTCTACCTCATTCACCTGATCCTGTTGACCCATTTATGGTTTACAAGATCTACTTGCTATAAGTTGGTCATACACTGTTAATTACTTGAAAGCATATAAGTCCCGTTGTTATAGCGAAATTGATGTCCGTCCTTCCATTTGTGGTATTGACAACAGTGAGCAGACACGAGCTCTGTTGACAAGTGCTGCATATGTACATCTGAAACATGCTGAAGTCTCCAAGTTTACACGGAATCTGTCCCCCGGAAGTAGGGCTATCCTGCTATCTGGACCTGCTGGTATGCAAGATTAATCTTCCTGGTATAAATTTATGCTTGGTAAACTGTTTTCAGGAGTTTGGAGTTCCTAACAGTTTTTTCGTTTGTGAAGAACTTTACCAGCAGACACTTGCGAAAGCGTTGGCACACTACTTTGATGCAAAGTTGTTGCTCTTGGATGTCGCCGACTTCTCTATAAAGGTATTACTCGTGCGCTGAAAGCACTCTTTGTCGTGTTTTTTCATGGGCTTCCTCTGAATTCTGTTACTGTTGCTTCTTGCAGATGCAGAACAAGTATGGCGGTGACAAAAAGGAACTTGTAAGCTCTCTTTATAATTTCAAAGATTATTCGCTTTTTCATATGCGGTCTTATAGTCAAAACAGATGCATTTCACTTTTGTTGACATAGATGTCGTTAAGTGATGCCTACATAGTTTCCGACTAATTTTTATAACTTCCGAAACATAAAACCTTTAAATTTTACTAACCTTTGTTTTGTCCACTTTATTTAGGGAACGACAAGGTCTATGTCTGAGGCAACATTGGAGCGCATGTCTAGCATGCTCGGTTCTTTCTCTATGCTTTCCTCAAAGGATGTGCCAAGATGTATGTATCTAAAAATTCTAAATGACAGCCCATGAAGATGTTTCGAGTATTATATACAATAGTTCAATTGTTCAATCTGATGTATTGATGGTTCTTAAATGTGTTAATGCAGCCAAGAGCACAGTTTGGTCCTTCGATGATAAATTATTCCTCCAAGCACTTCACAAGGTCTTGGTCGCCACATCCGACAGGAGCCCTGTCATATTATATGTCAGGGACATTGACAGGCTGCTGCTGCAATCAGACAGGCTATACAATCTGTTCAGCAAATTATTGGAGAAGCTAAGTGGTTCAGTCTTAGTCCTTGGATCTCGAATGCTAGATTCAAATGTTCAGTTTGAAGAAGTCGATGGCAGGCTTACCAAGTTATTCCCGTACAGTATCGACATCAGGCCACCTGAGGATGAGACTCATTTGTTAACCTGGAATGCCAAATTGGATGAAGATATGAAAATGATTCAGTTTCAGGATACAAGGAATCACATAGCTGAGGTGCTAGCTGCTAATGATCTTGTTTGCAACGATCTCAGTTCTATCTGTCATTCAGACACCATTACCCTCAGCAATCATCTAGATGAGATCGTGATGTCTGCGATTTCCTACCATTTGATGAACAACAAGGAACCTGATTACCGTAATGGGAAACTTGTCATATCTTCCAACAGGTACATTTATCTCTGTATATGTGAATCCGTCTCATATCTGCTTTAGCACTTCTTTTACGTTGGGAAAGTAACTGTCATTTTATTGCATTAGAAGTTGATAGAAGTATTTTAATCTCATTTTTGTCGCTCTTGCAACAGTTTGTGCCACGGTTTGAGTATATTCCAGGGAGGGAAACAATCGGGACAAGCTAAAATGGAAACAAACGGTGAAATCAGCAAGGTAAAGCTATCTGATCTTTGTCTGTCTTGCAAATTGCAAAAGTATGGTATAAAGTGTACTTAGAAAGTACTGAAATTAGTTTTGTTCTTCAAATGATCAGGTGGTGGATGATGCCGGTGCTGTGAACCCAGAGAACAAGTCTGCTTCCGCTGATAACAAAGGCGAGCTTGACAAGTCGGGGACAAAGAATACTGAAAATGCTGCTCCTGTGAAGGTAAACACAGAACACATATATCTTACCAGAATCAGTATACTCCGTATTTTTCTCCTGTTTGTATGATCTTGCTGTATGCTGAAAATGTGATCCCCTGTCGAGCAGGAAGTTCTACCTGACAACGAATTTGAGAAGCGCATCAGGCCAGAGGTCATTCCTGCAAATGAGATCGGTGTGACATTTGCTGATATCGGAGCATTGGATGACATCAAAGAGTCACTTCAGGAACTTGTGATGCTCCCACTGAGGAGACCAGATCTGTTCAAAGGTGGGCTCCTGAAGCCCTGCAGAGGTATCCTTCTATTCGGCCCTCCTGGTACTGGAAAGACTATGTTAGCCAAGGCAATTGCCAATGAAGCCGGAGCTAGCTTCATCAATGTCTCGATGTCCACCATCACTTCCAAATGGTTCGGAGAAGATGAGAAGAATGTCCGTGCATTGTTCTCGCTCGCAGCTAAAGTGTCTCCCACGATTATCTTCGTGGATGAGGTGGACAGCATGCTTGGACAAAGAACCAGAGTCGGGGAGCATGAGGCGATGAGGAAAATCAAGAATGAGTTTATGACTCATTGGGATGGACTCTTGTCCAAGGCTGGTGAACAAATTCTTGTTCTCGCTGCTACCAACAGGCCCTTCGACCTTGATGAAGCCATTATCAGGCGATTTGAGCGCAGGTCAGTTCATTGTTATATACCTGATAATACATTCAATCCAACTTTTATCGCTGTATGTCTCACACTTTGTGTATGTTTAGTAAATCTAACAAATACTGATGATAACAGGATCATGGTTGGTCTGCCCGGCATAGAAAATAGGGAGAAGATATTGAAAACTCTGCTGTCGAAGGAGTATGCAGAAGAAATGGACTACAAGGAGCTTGCTACCATGACTGAAGGGTATACTGGAAGTGATCTTAAGGTTTGTGGTGCTTGCAACACAACGCGTTACCACATTATTATATGTCATTTTCTTTCACAATTTCACAATTAACCTTCCATTGTTGGTTTAAATGCAGAATTTATGTGTCACAGCCGCGTATAGGCCCGTCCGAGAGCTCATCCAGAAGGAGAGGAAGAAGGATCAGGTTAGCTTGTCATTGCGAAACAGTCTCCCCATTCTTGGCCTAATCTTGCTGTCCACAAAACTTTATATGAGACGGTCTGAAACGTGAGACCAACGAATTAACCCAGTTTTAATTCTGATGTTACAGGAAAGGAAGAAGAAAGCCCAACAGAATGTGGATTCTTCAGATGGTTCATCCGAGGCAAAAGAGGAAGAAAAGCAAGAACCAATTGAGTTGAGATCTTTGAACATGGAGGACATGAAGCAAGCAAAGAACCAGGTAACCATTCTCTTCGGACTGAATCCTTCTATTTTTGTCTTTTTTTTCTTTTCAATTTGTGAAATTATAGCCTTTCTGATTCATGGCGGTGCGTGAATAACAGGTTGCAGCTAGTTTTGCTTCGGAGGGTGCAGTGATGAACGAACTGAAGCAGTGGAACGAACTGTATGGAGAAGGGGGAACGAGGAAGAAGCAGCAGCTAACCTACTTCCTATAGACGCCTGCAACCACCGTCTTCATTCTATACACATTTGGCATGTGTTGCATTCAGGGCTTCCATATATAAGCAGCAGCCAGATAATCAAAGTTGATGAAAGTATGTGATCGCCGTTGAAGAAAGCTTGACTTTGTACTGCTTCTGTGTGGCATGTATTAGTTACGATGCCTATTGATAACGCTATTACGGAACTGTGGGGAAAGTAGGTGTAGTTAGAGTTGCAATGTAGTCGTCGTCCCATTTCAGTTTGCTGATGTTGTAATCCTAAGAGACAATGGTGTGTGATGCACTCTTTGCTTTAATTATTCTTCATTGCTGCTGCTGCTGCTGCTGTAATTTATGAATTCACTACTTCTATTATTCCTACTGCACTGATATGTTGCCATCCTCTATAGTATATTTTCCTTTATACAACCAATTTGAGCACTTATCAAAACCAAGTCAGTTCGAGTTTGACGGTTTGAGGATATAGCAAAGTGCGTGCTTTTGGGGTTTTACCTGACTCGAATCTATACGAAGCCAAATGATACACACCAAGAAATGTCGAAAACAGCAATATAACAGCAGCACTCCAAATATTCAAATGTTACAACATTAATCTATCTGTCAAATTATCACAGAACCAGAAAAGGGCAATAATTCTCCAAGATCTTTTCACAGCCAATGTGCCAAAAACTCCCCAAAATCCTGTAATGAATCCAAGCACCACACTTATGCCCAACCCTACTAAAAACTCATCGATCCTATTCTGCGAACTAGAGTTTGGTTCATCGCCGAAACACCTAGGGAGTGGTGCGCCACAATGTCCGGGGTTTCTCATATATGCTGAAGCATTGAACCCTTGCAACTGAGTTCGTGGAGTAATCCTCCCTGACAAGTTATTCGCCGACAAATCTAAGATCTCTAGATAACTGATCGAAGCTAAACTCATTGGAATCTCACCGAAAAGATGGTTATGTGATAAATCGAGAAACTCTAGAGATGTCAGCTGGCCCATACTTGACGGAATGACACTCGTCAAATTGTTCAGTGAAAGATTTAAGAACACCAAACCAACAAGGCTCGAAATTTCGTTAGGAATTCGACCTTGCTGAGGTTAGGAAAATATCTCCAACAATCCGGAAGCTTCTCGGAAAACAAGTTGCTTGAGAGGTCGAGATAAAGTAAGCTCATGTCGGTTGTTGGGCATAGGAAGCGGTTTAGGCCTCAAGAAAGGCTGTTTTTGTTTAGGGTTAATTGTGTGAAGCTATTTCCTAGAAAAGACGGTATGGCAGCACTCAAGTTGTTCGAACTCATGTCTATCTGAGTGAGTGAGTGATTGAAAGGTAGTAGACGTCAAATGAGGCAACTAACGCTCCATAGATCATGTTATTCGACATGTTGAAGTACTCGAGAGTAGAAGATAACGAGGTCCAAAACGATGTTGGAATGGTGTCATATTTGTCATATCCTGCACTACTGCTTTTCAAACTTGTACATATACAAGATCTAGACATGGAGATTTATGGGCATGGCATTATATTCTCACTTTGGTGGTTGAATCTAGCCTCAACTCAAGGATGTAGATACAGGCCTGGTTTTATACCAGACTCACTCAATAATGTTGGCACATGCTTCATTTGAGAAACGATTAGTCGTCCATGTTTCTGCAATTCCCATGATCCAACATTCAAAATTTTGAAATTCAACTATCTGTTCCAATTCATCATATTCCTGATCGAAGTCTAGCGGTTTCAATTATATATGGACTCATGGACCCTGTATTGAACTACTCCACTTCCCAAGGCTATGAGCCTATCAGTGTTCAACTGTCGAAACGATATAAAATGAATGGGAGATTTTATTGAATGCTAAATTGATGGAATCAAGAATTTAACAATGCGTACCCAAATAAATATAGTTCGTTACAACAAACCGTAAAAACCTATGCCCCAAGGGGCCACAAATTGTTACACAAATCCAATGACACCGTTAGTGTAGTATACACTATTGTAATATGAGACCTTCTCACAAGTGACTTTACTCAGAACACCTAATCACAAACGTCTACACTATACACCCATAATTATAAATATACTCGTATGTTTTAAAGTTACAATTTTGGCAATTAGGCTCTAATTAAGCCCAAATCACATTATCACTTTGAGTCTTGTTTCAAAGATCCAACCAACTTAGCCAATGACACAGTAGACGACCCACCTTCCTTAAGTGCATCCTTTGCCTTATCTTTCAAATCCAACACACGCCTCCTCACACGATCCCCTTCTTCCGAACCCATTAGTTCTTTGATTCGCCTCTCGATCTCATCCGACCCAACAAATCGATCACTAGACTCGTCCATAGGTAACGCGATCCCTAACTCCCTCACTACCACAATCTTATTAAACCTTTGTTCAGCATACATCGGCCATGCCACCATAGGCACCCCAAACGACACTGCTTCTAGAATCGAGTTCCAACCACAGTGCGTCACAAACCCACCCACCGACCCATGTCTTAAAATCTCGATCTGTGGCGCCCATGACTTCACCACTATACCCCTCTCTTTAGTCCTCCCCAAAAACCCTTCCGGGAGTAAGGGCTCCAAATCTAGTTCATTCGAGGGCGTAAATTGTTTAACCGGATCCCTACTTGGCGGATCTGGATCTCGAACCACCCACAAAAACCTCACCATACTCTGTTCTAAACCAAGAGCGATTTCCTTAAGTTGATCTTTAGAAAACCGGCCATACGATCCGAAATTCAAGTACACCACACTTCCACTCGGTTGCGAGACCAGCCAAGTTAAACACTCGAGAGAATCGCCATCGGATACTTTGCTGACAATCAAAGGTCCGATACAATAAATGGGAGGAATCGGAGCTCCGGGAAGACTAGTCCCATGTCTTAACCCTTCAACAGCTTTAACCTCAAGTGCATCAAAAGTGTTGATAATAATACCATCGGATTTAACCAAAGCTTTGCCAGCTAGTATAAACTCGTCGTAACTCACGCCACGATCGAGCATGGGCTCGATCATATGACTTGAAGGAACCTCCATCAAACCCGGAATCCGGAACAGGGTTTCAACATTCCTGAACGAATCCTTTTCGACTTTGTCGAATTCGGAGAAATTGATGAAAAGGGAAATTACATACGCACCAGAAGTGAAGAAAAAGTAGGAGGGGATGTTAAGAGAACGAGAAACATCAAGAGAGGAGTAGCAGAAAAAGTCGAGAACGAAAGCAGAAACAGAGGAAGTTTCCGAAATGGAATGGAGAGCGTTGAGGATGTTGGGTTTGTTGTTACGAAGGTTCTCGAAGAGAATCGCTTCCGGATTGGGGTATTCGGAAGTGGGTTTGGAGAGGGGGATGGGAGGGAGAGTAAGGAAGGAAATGGAGGGGAAAGAGGAGGAAACAGAGGAAATGAAGGAGGTGAAGAGGGGGGTGTTAATGGAGGGAAATGAAGAAAGGAGGAAAGTAATGGAGGTATGGGAATGGAGTAGGAGGAGTTTAGCAAATTGTACAGAAGAGATCAAATGGCTGAAACCAGGTGCAGGGTAGATTACAATTGTTGTTTCCATTGATGATTGATTGATCGATTTATTTCTGTTGAATCTCAATTTCAATTGTTTGGTTGGTGAGGGTGGGAATTAGCTAACGTGAAGAATGAGATAAGTTGTATGAATGTGTGATCCACAAAAATGAGTAACGTAGTAATATACTACGTACATAAGACATAACTACACTGCTGCTGTCCCCATTGCTCCATTTATTTTGTTGATAAAGTTGGTCAAGTTAGTGATGGACTGGGACACAAACCAATTATTCATATACGGAGGGAGTATCTCGATCATAATTATTTGAATACAAAGAGAGGATTATTAAATACTCTATGAGACTAGCTCACGGGTCACTCACGAGCCGTCATGGCTCAAATTTGAATTTCGTCTCTCATATATGGGCATTAGCAATGAACCTCAAACATATTTTAACAAACTCGAATGTTAATGACAAACGGATTTTCTAATCCTTAATCGGAAATGATCGATATTGTTTTAAAAAATGTGGGCAAGCTAAGGATCTACGCTACGAGTCATTCAAAGATAAACCAAGCTTATATAATAGGTGTGGCCTCGAGACATTTTGGATTGATGAATTAAGTAGGATCGAATTGGGATAATATCAAACCGTAGGATCTTAATTCAAAGGGTTGAAAGTCATGGCTCATGAAGATTGATGTTTAATTACTTGGGAATTCGAATGGTTGATATCTTATTGACTCATTCAACAGTTTATGTATAATTGATTATTGAGTCCTTTATAAAACCTAGGACTCTACTCTAGGAGTATATATGTATATCCTTGGGGTTGGAAATGCCATACCACTGTAGATCTCACCAAATTTAATTTTCAATTCGGCTAATATAGCTCATTTCACTTGAGTTCAGTTTTCATGAATACCGCCCCGCCGGCTATCATTTGATCACCATTGCACTCGCATGGCTTACGCTGTCTTGCCACTTTTTATGTCGCCCCATCCTCGGGGATAACAATGTGAGTAGTGCTAAGTGCTTTGATAACGACAGGAAAGCCTTGCTCCAGTTCAAACATGGCATCACATACAAATTTTACGGGTTGTTGGCTTCTTGGACGAACGATAGTGATTGCTGTGGGTGGCATGGGGTACGTTGCAGTCACGCCACAGGTCATGTTACTATGCTCCGCCTTCGAGGGTCTTCTCTTAGTTCTTGTATACAAGGTACAGTGAGTCCTTCCCTTGGTGAGTTAAAGCATTTGAAACATTTGGACCTAGGATTCAATACTTTTTGCCAGCTCATTCCTAGCTTCCTGGGTTCACTAACAAATCTAGAATATCTTGATTTAGGAAGTGCCTTTATTTTTGGAGGAAAGTAATGGAGGTTGGAGTGTTATGGGAATGGAGTAGAAGGAGTTTAGCAAATTGTACAAAAGAGATCAAATGGCTGAAACCTGGTGCAGGGTAGATTACAATTGTTGTTTCCATTGATGATTGGTTGATTGATTTTTCTGTTGAATCTCGATTTCAATTGTTTGGTTGGAGGGGGTGGGGGTGGGGGTGGGAATTAGCTAACGTGAAGAATGAGATAAGTTGTGTGAATGTGTGATCCACAAAATCGATTGATATACAGTACTACGTACATTAGTGTTGTCCCCATTTGGACGATTTGGTGCATTTATAGCTCATTATAGCCGGGAGAAGTAGTTCATTTAGACGTACTTCAATGTTTTAATCTGGGTGGCGCTAACTCATTTTCCTATTCAAACACCCCTGAGTCCTGAGGCTTTTATCACTTCACTTCAAGGTTCAACCACCAAAAATGATTCGCTGCCATCAGTTGATCACCGTTACTGTCCTCCCATGGCTTACACTGTTGTCATTATCCCACTACTTCTGCCACCCCGCCCTCATCAGTACAGTAGTAGTGTTAAATACTTGAAAAGTCATGCTTCATTGATCGACCTGTGAATAACTTGTCAGGGGGGATTCCTCCAGGAACTCAGTTGCAAGGGTTCAATGCTTCAGCATATATGGGAAACCCCGGACTTTGTGGCGCACCACTCCCTAGGTGTTTCGGAGATGAACCAAACCCTAGTTCGCGGAATGGAGAGAACATCACTCAACAGCATAGGATCGACGAGTTTTTCGTAGGGTTGGTCATAAGTGTGGTCATTCATGTAAATGGTTGAAAAGTCATGGTTCATTGATGTTTACCTGTGAATTTAATATGATGAAGGTTGGGCCTCAACTGTACAACGCGCCTAAATGAAACCCAGTCAACCCTTCAATATATGATGATCATTATTGCATTGAGTCTCTTATAAAACATGTATGCTTGAGGCTAGGTTCAACCACCAAAAATGATTCGCTGCCATCACTTGATCACCATTATTGTCGTCTCATGGCTTACACTATCTTGCCACTTATGTCGGTCCATCCTCGGGGATAACAATATGAGCAGTGCTAAGTGCTTTGATAAAGAGAGGAAAGCCCTGCTCCAGTTCAAACATGGCATCACATACGATTCTTGTGGGATGTTGGCTTCTTGGAGGAACGATAGTGATTGCTGTCAGTGGCATGGGGTACGTTGCAGTACCGATACAGGTCATGTTACCATGCTCCGCCTTCGAGGGTCTTCTCATCTTGCTTGTATAGGAGGTACACTAAGTCCTTCCCTCAGTGACTTAAAGCATTTGAAACATTTGGACCTCGGCTTCAGTAGTTTTTTTCAGCTCATTCCTAGCTTCCTAGGTTCACTAGCAAATCTAGAATATCTTGATTTAGGAAGTGCCTTTATTTTTGGAAATGATTGGGACTCTTCTTATGGCCAAAATTTGAAGTGGCTTACGCATCTAAGCTTGTTGAGGTACCTTGACTTGAGTGGTGCTCATCTTAGTGAAGCCGAGAATTGGATTCAAATTATAAGCAAACTCCCTTTCTTAGGTGTTCTTCGTATGGATGGGTGTCAACTTCCTGCAAGCATTCCATCATCACTTGCACACATAAACTTCTCACTAAATCTTCGAGTTATTAGTCTTTCTGCAAATGCAATCAATGGCACTTCAATATTCCGGCAGTTGTTCAACTTGCCTGGAATTACTACTCATCTTGTATATCTTGATCTTTCAAGCAACTCACTAGCCGGTCCTATTCCAAATGATTTCGGGAACTTGTACAATCTTTCACATCTCGACCTTTCTTATAATCTACTAAATGGCTCTGTTCCAAATGAAATCGGGAACCTGCACAACCTTTTATATCTTGACCTTTCTAATAATCAACTAAAAGGTCCGGTTCCAATATTTCTCCATCACCTATATCATCTTTCGCATCTTGACCTCTCTTATAATCATCTAGAAGGCCACTTACCTATGGAGTTCGAAAGAACAGACTCCCTTTCATATTTTGACCTTTCCAATAATAACCTTCAAGGGAGCTTCTTTAAATCCTTTAGTGGGCTATGCAACGTGAAACACCTCAATATGGGGCATAATAACTTAAGCGATGAGATAAGGAATGTTATCCGAGCTTTAAGTAGCTGTGAAAGTACTACACTTCTGACAATGGATTTGAGTCATAATAACTTATGGGGTGTCATTCCAGACAGTATCAGCTCATTGACTACGCTCAAGGAACTATACCTCGGTAGTAACCAGCTAACCGGCAAGATTAGTATAGGTATAGGACAACTTACAATGCTCGAGAAATTGGATATTTCTTCCAACTCTTTGGAAGATACTCTTACTCATCCTCACTTTTTAAATCTTTCAAGATTAAAAGGATTGTATTTATCAGATAACCCAAGATTGGTGATAGACATTGATGCGAGTTGGGTTCCTCCGTTCCAGCTAGATGTTATCAGTTTGAGATCCTGCAAGTTAGGCCCTCATTTTCCAAATTGGCTTTATATGCAAACCAATTTCTCATACCTTGATATATCCAATGCTGACATATCCGACAGCGTTCATGTTTCTTTCTGGAACTCACTGCCATTTTATCTCATGTACTTGAATATGTCTGGCAACCAGTTTTCTGGAGTGATCCCACATTCGCCACAAGCAAATTACTTTAGCGGCACAGTAGACTTGAGTTCAAATCAGTTTGAGGGTGCTATACCATCAGCATTCTCAGGAGTTTCTGCATTATACCTTAACGACAACAGGTTCTCTGACTTCTCATATGTCTTTTGTCCTGAAACCATTAGCTTCTTATCAGAACTCGACTTGTCAAACAACTTGTTGTCTGGAAAGCTTCCAGATTGTTGGATGAAGTTTGATCAACTATACAGTCTACACCTGGAAAACAACCTCTTTACTGGAAATATACCAAAATCCATAGGTGCCTTGAAGAACCTTCAGTACTTACACCTAGATAATAATAGCTTTACGGGACCGATTCCTGCTTCATTGGTGAATTGCACATCCCTCGCTATTCTAAACCTTGGGTACAATTCATTCACTGGAATCATAGCTCCGTGGCTAGGAAATTATCCAAGGCTAGGCGCTCTTACCCTACGAAGAAACCATTTTTCTGGAGAGATACCTGCAAGCCTATGCCAGCTCTCAACTCTCCAAATATTAGATTTTGCTATGAATCACTTCACAGGAGTAATCCCGAGATGCATAAGTAATGTGAGTGCAATGACGGGTAATAATAGAGGTGTGGGGCTGTTTTTCGGTGGATCGGTTAATGAGCTTGGTCCTGTAAGCATTTCTAGTGGAGATGAAACTTCAATTGTTGTATGGAAAAGGGAAGAACAGAAGTTCAAAGATTCGTTGGGCTTGGTTAAATCCATTGATATGTCCTTTAACGAGTTGAAAGGAGAAATCCCAGATGGAATTTTTAATCTCACAGGTTTGGTATCCCTAGACTTGTCAAACAACAATGTGAGTGGAAGCATTTCATCAGAAATCGGTCAGCTGACAGCTTTAGAGCTTCTTGACTTATCAGGCAACCATTTAACTGGAAAAATTCCCGACAGTCTTACGAAACTAAGCTATCTAGGAATCTTGAATCTATCAAACAACAATCTTTCAGGAAAAATCCCAACAGGCACCCAGTTGCAGAGCTTCAATGCTTCATCATATAGCGGAAACCCTGGACTTTGTGGGGACCCACTCCTCAAGTGTCCTGGAGATGAAGAAGAATCCGATGTACCAAACGGAAATAACAGTCCAAGTGTCGTCCAAGATGAGCATGAGAATCATGTGTTGTTCATGGGATTGTACATAAGTGTGGTGACTGGATTTATGGTTGGATTCTGGGGAGTTTTTGGAAGTTTGGCTGTCAGCACATCCCGGAGTAGACATGTTTGGTTCAGGCTACTCCATGACATTTGCGACTGGTTTTATGAGATCGTCATAGGTATCATACCCCGGGCCTGGAAGTGATATGTATTTTGGCATCATCAGCCGTGGGCAATGGGTTTTGTTGATAATTACTCCTGAGATTACCCCTAAGATTAGAATATGTAATTTTGATTTCATTGTATAAATTTGATCATGGAATTGAAGTTTACCAATGTCTAGAAGTTTACCTCAATCAGCCAAGTGTGGTCGAACGTGGGGCCAGGCTAGGGTCGGGCGTGAGATTGGGTTTGGGGACGGAGTGAGTTTGGTGAGTCGAGGTGGTGTAGATGGTCGCCGCCGGCTGCAACTAGGGGTGGGGTTGTAGCTGAGGCCTGAGGGTGGAGACCGGAGAGGTCGTCAATGGTGAGAGTGCGAAATGGGACGGGTAAACATGAAAATTGTGAACCCCATCTTGTTTTTTTCCACAAATTCTAAAAAATCGATGGTTTATTATTAAAGCTACAAATGAGTAAAAGTTAATTTGTTTAATACAAATGTAGGTTAGATGGAGACATTTATATTAATATGTAAAATTTAAAATATTTGTTTAATATTAAATCAATGACTAAAATGGAAATGGGTAAATCGGACAGTGCCAAAAAGGAATAAGGAAAGGTTCAACTTGAACAGAGGACTACAATGTAACAATTTTGTGTATGGAGTATGATTTAACACTTTTTTGGGGACATGTCTTTTTTTTTAAACTAGTGTAATACCCGTGACACGTCACGGGTTTGTGAACATTTTTTGAAAATAGTAAAAAGTTAGAAATAAAGTGTAATACCCGTATTCACGAAGTTGAAGCATTTTTTGCATCAAAAAGTCAAACCACAATCCATATGAGGGTGAACAGACGTATTGGCTTAAAATAACGTAAATGAAATGAATATTGACGCATATGATTATTAAAGTGTGTTCAATATCGAAGTCAGAGAACCCACGTGAGTATGTAGGTAAATAACAATTTCAGAGAGTGTATCATAAATGTAGATGTCTTTAAGTATAACGACATATGACGTCGAAATGAGTACGTGTATAGTTATAGCTGGCAAATCGGACGTGCCGGACTGTGCCTCGTGCCGGTCCAACCGTACTTCGTGTCCGTCCAGCTCGGCTCATTCGTGCCTGACTCTGAGAACATGCGCCGAGACACGGTTCCTAGCCCGGGCCCGGTCGTGCCTAAGTTGTGCCGGGCCGTCGTGTCCGACCAAATTTTCAGAATTTTTCTTATTTTTGGAATTTAGAGTCGTGTCGGTCCAACCGTGCCTCGTGCCTGGTCGTGCCTAGGCACAAACTTTTCTTCAAATTGGCGCCGCGGCCCGACCTGGGACCGGTCGTGCCGTGCCCGTGCTTTTTGACACATCATCACCATGTTGGGCCGACTTAGTTCGTTTTTTGTGGTTCTTATTATTTGTGACTCAACTTTCTTTTTCCACTTTTATTTTCACCCTTATTAATTTGGTTCTTATTATTTGTGACATCATCAATTTTTATTGCTTCAATATACGCATTCTATTTTGATAATAAACCTTACAATACTTCAAATTTAAAAATGTAAGAACAATAGACTCCTATGATTTATCACGTGTATTACTTTTGTAGCGTTACACTCTGTATTACAAATTAAAGACAAAACTTGTAAGCGATTTATAATCTGTGGTGAATATAACATGATTTATAATGTTTGGTGAATATCTATAGATAGGATGTCCATAGTTAAAAAGTGTAATTTGATTTTTTTTTATCCCGTATGAGGTGTTGATTTAACTTTGTTAATACAACTATTCCATTTGATTGTGACTCACTTCTTATTCTCAACCGATATCCTCAATCTCTTCATCACTCAACCTCCTCCTCCCAAACCCTCTTCCTCCAATCACCACCATCACCACCACAACCCTAAATCCCACATCCCCGCTTCCGTCATCCCCGAATTTTCCCTACTCAGGTTTCTTCTTCGTCTTCTTCTTCTTCCTCCTTTTCCTTTCTTGTTCAGTGTTCATTTAATCTTTGTGTTTTAATGGCAGCAATCTAATTCAATTGGACCTGGTCTTGGATATGGTCACACTGTTACCATTGATTTTTGTTCCTCTTGTTCCTTCAAGTAATTCTTCTTCCCATCACTTTCCTTTTTTCATTGGTATTCCTAGGTTAATCTTAGTTTTTGACGATCTAGGAAAAGCTCTGATATTTTTTAGGGTTTTTGTTATTCTCGATGCTAAATTGAATTGCTGTAATTGTAATTTGATAGAACGTCTCTCATTAAACTTGTTGTGCGACCGACAAATTACAAATTGATGTAAAAATGGTACCAAACCCGATGCTTAATATATAAAAACGATAGAAGTTCCTCTCCATTACTTCATTCTCTCCATTAGTTTCCATAGAGAAAGTGACTCTCGATAACTTAATGAGAATTTTGTGTAATTTTTGCCAATAATAAAAGGGTATGAACATCTCTATGTATGCTTAATGTTCTGCACATCGATCATTTATATTTTTAAGTTCTACCTCATCATAAAAGGCGATCTTTCCATGAGCCATATCCCTTGCGGTGATGGGCATTATAGTAGATAGGATGTCCATAGTTAAAAATATATTATGTTAATACACCTCATATGTCTAATTTTGGAGTGAGATTCATGGCGTTCCTTTGTTGGAGTGACCTGTTGTTCATCTGTTCTGTGATACTATCCCATGTGGGAACATCCTGTCACCTCTCTAAAACTGCAAGGGAGTAAAGGAAGAGAGCCTTCACCTGTCATTATATAACTGCTTGTTACTAAATTGGAAATAAGTTACAGAAACTGCTTGCAGTCGCGACATTTCTGGAACTGGAGCCTTAACTTGACAATTTAATACCCCGTAGTATTTAAGTTTAAAATGGATATCGTCATAGAATGACATACATTTAAAATGTTGTACGCAAGATATTTTATTCAAATAGGATAGAAGGGGAACAAAATAACGGGAGGAATATCAAACTTTATTAAAATATTTATTAAATTGTCATTTTATTTTTAATTCTTTCAACATAAGTACAACACATGATCGTTTCATAATATTCAGATGAAGCTGATCTAATAAATTTATGAAGTAAATGGTAAGGCGTTATTTGAAGTAAGACCCGCATTAGTAAAATATAAACTACGGAGTACTGATTAAATGGATAAAAAATGACTATTACCTGAGGTATAAAATAAGGTGGGTTCATGAGTTATGATGTAAAATATATCTTCTGAGAATTTGAGATATATATGTACCCACAAAAAATCAAAAATAGTGTCAAACATAATAAATAGCATTATCAAAGACCGTCAACATTTTATGAAGAAAGGAACCCCAAACTAATACATAGCCTATTTGTCAAAGACCATCAATCAACTATATTAACGTATATACATTATGATATGAGGGCAAGAATTGGTGAACAATTTGCTTGGAAATTTGCTGACTTACCTATTTGTGAGGGAAGGTTTGCTGACGAAGACATTGACATCGAAGGACGGATACTATGACTTTGTGAAAGGAGCATTCGAGCTATGGGGGCTTGACTTTGGCTTACTCTCTCTGTATGAAAATTGTTACCCTTTACAAATTATTATAACGGACTTATTTGAAAACATGTGATAGACCATTGTCAATGTGCTGCAATATTTTGTGAAAAAGTTTTTTTTTTTTTTTTTAATTCTTGTGGTATTAAACGTAGTTGATAACAGTAGTTTTGTGTTGTTATTTGATGCATGCAGGCCTACATTTTGGTAAAGATTTGAAGGTGTTTGAGATGAGAGCAAACTTGATGAAAATACGCAGCAATTATATAGACAGTACATTGACGGTGGTGTAGAGGCAATGTAGGCATAGGGAAGATACAACAAAATTAAGAAGAAGCAACATTGAATGTGTGCAGTTTCCATAGCAGCTTGTTGCATTACCCATGAGAAGATGCAAATCACGAAACATGCATCATTAATAGGGCTGGGGATTACTTCTCCCCTAAACAATCTAATTTCAATTTCTTAACATAATACATGCTACTATTCCAAAAGTGCAAAAAAAGGGACTAATTTCAAAATGGTGCTTCTACATTGCGCCACGTAGCTGCTAGCGGTGTCTTCTTTTATAGTAAGAAGATATAGTTTACAAATGATACGTTCCCTATATCCGGTGGTCTCATTGTAAATTTGTACTACGTAATCACTTTCCTCTAAAATAGACTATTCATCGTGACCTGTAGGGACATTAATTTTAGTTAAATACGTATATAAAAATATATGGAGTCAATATTAAACTGATTCAATGATGAATCTAACCAATCTCGACTCAAATTATCACACGATGGTGAGCCAACACTAAGGGGTCGTTTGGTTACTCATCCAATTATCGGGAAGTGCAAGTTCCCAGGAAGTGCATTTTCAGGGAGTTGTTTGGTTGGGCACTTCCCGGGAATTGCCACTTCCCGGGAACTGTCACTTCCTCCACAATGGGGAAGTTATTCACCAAGCCTCCTGGTGTGTAGAACTTCCCGCATGAAGTTATTTCCCACCTGACAACCAAACAATATTTTTTAATTCTCATGAAATAAAAATTCACGTAAATTTAAAGTTCCCGGTAACTTCATCTTCCCATGGTGAACCAAACGAGCCCTAAATATAGTCGAAGCAAACCCGCTACCGCCTACTGACCTAATTAACCCGAACATAACATAATTCAATCCATATTGATGTGACTTGTAACTGTAAAGTAATCAAATTATGGATATAACAAGAAAAAATATCTTAAACGGGTGTAGTTTGAGTAGGTTGTGGAACATAGTGAAATTAACGAAATTCTCGGATTGGATCGTAGATCAAAATTTGTCATTACTTGCACATTTTTTAAAATTTCAGTCTACTAGACCAGTTAGACACTTAGACCGGATTTTAAATACTCCCTCCGTCCCACTAAGATTGTCACGTTTCATTAAAATACTACTCACATATAATGGGAAAATAGGACAATCTTTTTGGGACGGAGGTAGTAATAGAGTATTTTGTCAACGGACTCGTGACCTCTGACTCCGATAACAGGTTAATGAACCAATTCAACCAAAACATTAAGACGATGGTTGAGCTCCGTTTATATTCTATTATATTCTTATTAAAAAAAACAATGTTTATATTCATTTTTTCCAATCAAATGAAACCAGAATAGAAAACCGGATTTGAATCAAACAGGATCAAGAATCGAAATTTTAAAAATTGTTGGATCAGAGGCTGGACATAAATTTTAATTTCAATTTTCGGTCCAGAGCGATTCATCTCTTTTTTTATACAGATCGGATTATGCACAGTTCTGTGCACACCCCTAATTTTGAGGCACAATGACTTGACATGATATGACATCAAGGGTTGGAAGAAAGAAACCTTCCAATAAAATATCCCCAAACTTCTTATAATAATCCCATCTTTACTCAGTTACTCTTCTTCAAAGCATCACCCCCTTTGCACAACTGAGATCAATCCTTCTTCCTCACTCTAAGGTTACCTTTCTAAATTCTAACCCTTCCACTTCTTCACTTATTACTCCCTTTTCATTTTTTTGTAGCTCCGTCTTATGGACTTCAATTCAATAATTTCCATTACATGTTTCTGTAACTGATGTGTATTTTTTCGGAATCTGGTTTCTGGGTTTGTTAATTGAGGTGAAATTTACGTTTTTATTGGAACCCAGATCAAGATCCTGGCCCTAAAAGTGATTTTTTAATTTTTAATTTTGTTATTTTATCAGTTTGAGATGATCAAATGGGTTTTTATGCTGTTTTCTTAGATGGGTTTAGTCTTATGATATGTCATGTTTGACTGTGACTGTGAGAGTAGATTTGAGCTGAAAGGTGGTGCTAGAATATTGATTATTCATGGGTTGAATTTGTTTTTGTTGTCCGAAGACGCGTGCATAGTTGCATTACAAGAGGGATGGTGATTTGGGGATTTCTGGGACGTGTTGTCCATAATACCTCCGTGTTAACCAACCACTAGACTAAGACGTCTTTGGTGGGTTGAATTTGTGTGGATAAACAATTTTGAACAATGATTCATGGTAGCCGACCCACGACATTTTGGGATGAGGGCTTTATGGTTCATCTTGCTTATTTGAAAGGGCTTAACCCTGTTGAAGAGTTTGAATTTTTCTGTATTGTCGACGAGATTGTTTGGGTTAGAAAGTTATGTGTTAGGGTATTTGTAAACTCAGCCCACTTAGCTTAGAAATTGACCAGATGAAGAATTTTACTCTTTACCCTAGTGCCGTAGTGCGTCAAGGGTTTCCCACTATGGCTGGGCGAATGGTGGATGTATGCAAAGCTATTTTTGGATGGCGCATAAAAAAATTGTGGTGGACAATTGGACATACAATATTCGTCGACAATTTTGTTAAAACTTTTTATTTTGTTCAATTATGCAAAGTGACAGAGTTGTGTATCTTTGGCTCCATTTGACTCTTGAAAGTATCAATATATTTTTAAGTGTGATGAACATTTGGAGTATTGGTTGTATGTTTAGGTTTGTATACATGTACACCTCACTTGCAAAGAGTGGATTAATAATCAGTGCACACTTCCATTGTTTTTCTGGCATCAGATACCCAGATACTCTATCTATATGGTTCTAACAAATATTTTGCCTGCTATGTTTTGACAGGCATAACCACTTCAGATAAGCCCCAACATATCAGAAAATCATGGCGGCTTCTGAAGAGAATAGCTCGCTGTTTCCTATATTCATTCTGACTATGATGGCATTGCCGTTAGTGCCTTACACTATACTAAAATTATGCCGTGCTGCCAAGAAAAAGTCAAAAAGCTTACACTGTCAGTGCGCTGTATGTTCCCGATCTGGAAAGTACCACAAATCGTTATTCAAACGGGTATGTTGACATAATTTTGTTCACCTGTTATCACGCTCATTGTTCTTCTGACTAATGAGATCGCTCCTTTTTTGTTTCTCATGTGTTCAATTTTCAATTGTGATTTCCAGATCTCAAATTTCTCCACATACAGTAATTTGACGCTCGTGTTGCTTTGGGTCATCATGGGCTTTTTGGCTTATTATATCAAAAACACGAGCAGCGAGGTATGCCTATCCTTAAGTGTAATCATTGGATGTGTTGGTGCTAAAGAGTATATTCTCAGCTACCATGAATTAAGTTTTGTTTTCCACTATTCTGTTGACAAAAACTTCCCTTTTTAATTTGGCTTCCTCTCGTTAAATATTCAGCTTCAAATTTTTGAGCCATTTAGCATTCTGGGTTTGCAACCCGGGGCATCTGATTCAGAAATAAAAAAGGCATATAGAAGACTTTCTGTCCAGTACCATCCTGATAAAAATCCTGATCCAGGTAATAGCTGCTTACTTTTGAGAATTGATTAGTGTCCACTTCCATCCGTTAGAATCAAAGACTATTCTTTGGTTTTGGATTATGATGGAATAAAGCAAAATGATTCTAACCGGCAACATTTTTCTATATATTGTGAAGTAGCTGTCAATCCATGCATTTCTTGGCGAACTTTCGTTATGTGTCATTTAGAAACAGCCTCGGTTTGCAGCCTCAGTGTGTTGTTAACATAAGGATATATGATTATGAGTATCCGACCTCCTTACTCCACCATTTGCATGAACCCTTGTGGCAATGGGCTAATGCTGGTGAACTAATAGGCTTCCCTTGCATATACATACCAACGGTAATATCTTTATTTTCTCTGCAGAGGCCAACAAATATTTTGTGGAGTTTATTGCAAAGGCTTATCAGGCCTTGACAGATCCTGTTTCACGTGAGAACTATGAGAAATATGGTCATCCTGATGGGAGACAGGTATTCTTTTGTGAATTATCAATTGTCTTTGTCAGTAAGTAGATCTTGATGTCAGTAATCAGTTTTTTTCTTGGATGCATGCAGGGTTTTCAAATGGGAATAGCTCTTCCCCAGTTTTTATTGAATATTGATGGGGCTTCTGGTGGGATCATGCTGCTTTCGATCGTTGGAGTCTGTATACTATTGCCATTGGTGATAGCTGTCATCTATCTTTCAAGGTCTGCAAAGTATACAGGAAACTATGTTATGCATCATACACTTTTAACCTACTACCACTTGATGAAACCATCATTGGCACCCAGGTAATCTCATCCTTATGGTTCTTCATTTGTTACCCTTTGTCCACTTTAATTTGGCAAGATTTCTATCTGGTTTATGATCAACTTTTCTATATCAACGGTAATCTAGGTTAAGTCTAGTTGGGTTTTCCACGTGTCTATAGCTGATTTTTGTGGCTTACCAAGCCTCGAGGAGTTGAGAGTCTTGAGACATCTTATATCAAGCTTATGAGGGAATCTGACTTTAGATGCATGTCAAACAGTGTAACCTGTAAAGTGTCTAGATGTTACGGAGTATATACTTTACCTTGGGCTTCATGGTGTATTTTGTTTTGTTTTGTTTTATGTCACATGTGACGCACTTGTTGACATTACCCATTGTATTTGTTTTTCAGCAAAGTGTTGGATGTTTTTATTAAGGCTGCTGAATACATGGAAATCCCAGTTCGGAGGGTTGACGATGAACCTCTGCACAAACTGCTGTTGTTAGTCAGGAGTGAGTTGAATCTGGACACCAAAAATATCAAACAAGAGCAAGCCAAATTTTTAAAGCAACATCCTCCTCTAGTAAAGGTATTTTCAGGCACTGTATTCCATTTTTGAGGACCTTTATGCCAGATAGGTTAACTCATATGATTCAATCTCTGTTTAATCTAGACACAATTGCTGATTCAAGCACATTTAACTCGAGAAACAGCTGGGCTACCTCCAACACTTAACGGAGATCTAAAGCGTGTCCTGGAACTTGCACCTCGTTTGCTTGAAGAGTTAATGAAGGTGATCTAAGATTTACCCTTATTATCGTGCCAATTAATTTTAACTTTCAAGTTGTATTCGACTAGTGGTTGCCAGTTTGACACTAGTGATATCTGCAAAATAAGTTTAACTGTTCTGTATTTTTTAACCATTGACCATATCGATGATTGCCTCTTTTTTTGCCGTGCTTTATATTTGTCCCTTAGTGATTTAACGCGTCTAAATTTACACAGTATCCTAACGAGTTTTTGATCCTGTGATGCAGATGGCTCTTATACCGCGCACTGCTCAAGGGCATGGATGGCTTAGACCTGCAATTGGGGTGGTTGAGCTTTCACAATGCGTCATTCAGGTATTATGATAGATCAGGGATCCGCTTGCTGCTTAGTTATAAGCAATTTATGGTATCACTGCAGTCTTTGTAATCATTATTATGGGTAGTCTCTTGTTAACTCTCTTGTTTATGTTCTATTTGGCACAATCATCAAATGTGTAAATTTTTGCTTGGTCAAATTTTTGTTCAGGCTGTTCCTCTCAGCGCTAAAAAACCTGGTGGTGGATCAGCGGATGGCCTTGCACCTTTTCTGCAGCTTCCGCATTTTAGTGAGACTGTTATCAAAAAGATTGCTCGCAAGGTTTGTTTGCGTACATATACATTAAATTTAAGACTTCCCTGGTAGTGTTATTAAAGTGATGATTATGATCAACTTATACCGAGGGTTAGCTGCATATAAGTGACAATAGTGGCCTTGCATTAGCTGTTGAGAAAACCAGGAGTTATCTTGTGACACCCTACCTCCTTACGGTATGGAAGTAGATATACAAGGTAACTTGTTGGTGCTTGTATAGACACATAGATTTATTTATCTAGTTTCAGCGCACCTCTGCCTTCCCTTTTCTTGGAAATTTCAACGACTCGACCCACAAGCACATGTAACAATGAGCTCTCAAATGTGATTGCAGTTTATTGGTAGGAAAATTTTCCTTTTACATCTGAAATGTGACCCAAGTTCTTGTATTTGCAGAGGGTGCGGACTTTTGAGGAGCTCCGAGATATGACACCAGAAGAGCGTGCGGAACTACTGTCTCAAGTAGCAGGTTTTTCTGCATCTGAAATAGATGATGTGGAAAAGGTACTTGAGATGATGCCATCACTGTCTATGGAGGTCAAGTGTGAAACTGAAGGTGAAGAGGGTATCCAGGAAGGTGACATCGTCACCCTGCAGGCTTGGGTCAAAATTTCCCGCCCGAATGGCTTAATCGGAGCTCTTCCCCATGCTCCTTACTACCCGAACCACAAAGACGAAAATGTCTGGTTTTTACTTGCAGATTCAACCTCTAATGATGTTTGGTTTTCCCAGAAGATTAGCTTCATGGATGAAGCTACAGCTTTGACTACTGCCTCCAAGGCAATTGAGGAAATGATGGAAGTTTCAGGAGCCAGTCCAAAGGAAACCAGTTTAGCAGTCAGAGAAGCAGTCGAGAAAGTTAAGGGCGGGTCTCGTCTGGTGATGGGGAAGTTTCAGGCCCCACCAGAGGGTAATTACGGTATGACGTGTTATTGCTTGTGCGATACTTGGATTGGGTGCGATATAAAGACGGCTTTGAAGGTTAAGATTCTAAAAAGAACAAGGGCTGGTACCAGGGGTGGTGTCATTGCAGAAGAGGGGCCCGCGTTTGAGGATGGTGCCGAGGAAGAGGAAGAGATCGAGGAGGAAGATTATGATGATTATGAGAGTGAGTACAGTGAGGACGAGGAAGATGAGAAAGACCCAAAGAGGAAACCCACTGCCAATGGTGATGCTGCTATTAACAAGGAAGAAGACTCAAGTTCTGAAGGCTCTGATTCAGATTAAGAGTGATTTACACAGTATCACACTCGAGAATATGTTTACTTTAATAAACTATGTTCAAGTAGTTTTAGTTTTGGATGATCGGCTATATATACACATTTTTGATAGATTTACCATTTTGCCTTCAATATATGGTTTTTGCTACACTACATGGTGTTTTATAAGATTAGTATTATTCGGCCGTAAAAACCAGGTAACTGATACCAAGGGAATAGCAGTCAACAGAGTGTTATACATTGCATTATTGGAACTCCGACCATGGTATTCCGTACTCCATATCAAATATATGTATCATGGTATGGCGGATGTCTTGCATGAAATTTGCAGGATAGAAGCTCAAATCCATAACATCTTTGCTCTTTTCCACTGTGTATCTGTATCGTACATTCCTAGATGTTTTCACAAGGATGCCCATGGCTTAGCAGCCATGGGTATCAATAACTAGATACCTAATTTTCTTTCTTAGCTGGCAAAAAAAAAATACTTGTATCGTTTTTGATCATGAATTCTGCTGTCACATCAAACTGCGTGAACCCGTCAAAACAGATGATCAGAATATATACTATCTGACTTTTCATCCTGACTCAGATTAGATGAAACATGAACCTGTATAAGGAAGATTTCTAGGAGAGGCATAAGAATCTAGTAGCATGATTATCAATGAGAATATCTGAATATACAGTGTTCATTTTAGTTCATGTTCTCATCAAGAACATGTGGAAGGGCTTTACCAAGTCAAAAATTCTTGCTAGACCTACATTTACACCATGACTATTACATTTCTTTTCGCTTCATGAGCATTGAGAAATTGAAGAGCTGAACCTACTAACTACCAATGTGATCACAATGGCCCTAACAGTACATCTGACCCGATTCATCAAAGGACAATAAGAATAAGCCCTGCTATCTTCCTGGACCCGTTTGATTACTGATCACAGTCCTCAGCAAGAGTATTCAGATCTTCTCCGTGATGACTACCCTCTAGTTTTGGTTCAACATAGTTAGTTTCACCAGAGAATTCCTCTGGCAACTTGGCACGAACCTTCACACGCTTACCCTGGATGTATCGGTATTCCCATTTAGGTGGCGGATATTTTTGGTGTAGCTTCTCATATTTATCCAACATACCCAACTTTTGGAAGACGTCTCCAACCTTCGTGACAATTGACATTGTTGGTTTTGTACCAAGCTCCTCCATATCAGCAAAAACCTACAGAAAACGAGGTCATTGGTAACGGGGATGATGACATGACAGCTACTCTCAAAGAAGGCAGTCATACATACATCAAACAATTTGTCGTGCATCTCCCTGGTATAGTAAATGGTAATCATCTTCTCAAAGAACATGCGAGGAGTGCTTTCCAGATTCTTTGAAAATAACTTTTTCCAAAGCTCTTCAACCTCGTCAAGTCTATCTTCCTCGGACAAAGCATTCAATAGCGTGTAATAGCTTCCCATTGTTCTCCCTTGGCCTTTGCTCAACATCCATTTGGTCACCTACATCCAAGGGCAGTTAACATAATCAGAAGAAACTATACTCCTTGCGTGAATATAACGCTGATCACGCTGTTATGCAAAAATGCTTGTACCTGGATCACTCTTTTCCATTCCTTCTCTTGCTCCAACGTCTTCAAAGCTTTCTTCACAGTAATAAGAGGGAATTCTAATTCCCAAGCAATAAATGAATCAAGAGCTCCGTACACTTCTTCTTTAACATTTGACAGTTCCTTTATCTGCATTGTTAGACAAGATAATTATATAGAAACTATAATGATCAATCATTCTGCAATGTTGTCACGCCATAAATGCACCGTTTAACACAGAACAACAGTCAGTAAATCGTCTGGCTAAAAGAAGTAAGCACCAGGCTAATTGATTCCAAAAGAAAGATGAACTACTGCCTATACAAATCATTCAAACTGAAGCAGCATGACTATTTCATAGCTCATACACAATAAGACCATAATCCAAACAGATTCGCAACACGTTCAATGACTTCAATCCCCCTCTCACCCTTCATATATCTGCAATAACTTAACATGAAATCAACAAAAAAGGGAATTATAATTATAATGACAACATAAATATGGTTACCTATAGGTCAAATGACATACTTATCCCAAAAACCAAATTATGAAACAAAAGGCACTACTTTTTCCGTCTTGGTCATTTATTTAACTTTTGCATTGTTTGTCGTGTTTATTTTGAGAAGGCAAACAAATGATCGAAACGGAAAGAGTATTCAAGAACAAGGGAATATAGAGTAGAAATTAAGCTGTGGCTACCAGATACTGCAAAATTTAGGGAGTAAATCCATCAAATTGAGTGGAGAAGAAAAAGATAGATAAACTTACAGAATCAACAAGCTTATTAGACTTAGAGATAGTCCCAATCTTCTTTTGGGTTTTCCAAACTCTTGGATATCTGGGTCTTGGACCTTTTAATCCACACACCTATCAAATCAAATCAATTCAACCCATCAAATTAAACCAGTTTCCCCTAAGAAAACCAATGAAACCCAGAATTGAAGAACCAAAATTGATGAATAATTGACAGAAAGTTGAGAACTTTACAACTTACTATGACATTTCTTGAAGTTTTGATGGTAGTAA
Source organism: Agrostemma githago (assembly GCA_958450325.1). NCBI lineage: Eukaryota > Viridiplantae > Streptophyta > Magnoliopsida > Caryophyllales > Caryophyllaceae > Agrostemma > Agrostemma githago. The sequence continues at coordinate 72,699,910 of OY288246.1, forward strand.
GAGGAATGAACTCCAAGATTGGGGATGTAATTTGTTGGGGGAACCTCAAAGTAAGCATTTTTTGAAGGGAAATTAATATTGGAAAACTTGGAAAATGCTCAGTGGACAACCAAAGTGTGCCTTGGTTACTACTGGTTAGGGCATGAGTTTCAGTAACAGACCTAACCGTTTAACAAAGGTCAGTAGTTCAGTAATCAGAGTAGTTAAGCAACAACAGAACTTCAACTTTATTTATTGATTTGAGTGGAAACTAAACAGGAAGATATCAACCTAAAATATCCTGGTTTGTGTGATATACACCCCATATGTGGCTTATTTTCACTTAATAAAAAAACATTGTATTTTGTACTCTTAATCCAGTTTTGGACTTCATTAGTATTGTGGCTGAATTTTAGCCAACTATGATCCGGTCTACTATCTTGGCGTATCCCAGTCGAGCAGCTTGAAAAAAACAAAAAAAGATCGACCCCTCGATGTCAAGAGCAATCAATTCTGTACATTTGATTAAACTACTCTATATAAGTTAGCCACGCATACAAGTATATCGTAAATTTGTAAAAGTGACTTCAACTTAGGAGTATTTAGTATTTACTCCTATACCACTTTTCAATTTCAATGTGGCTAGTGTAACATGAAAAAGTCCTTAAATTGTTGAATGACAAATTCATTCATATCATGATACATAGCCTCACAGCCAATCAAGGATACACATGTGTCACAAACTCACCTTTTAATTGGACCATACTCTGTTTATAAAAGTCATCTCAGACAAAAAAAAAACGCTACAAACTCAAGAGGATCAGAACTACTCCTACCAAAAAGAAAAATGGCATCTTTTCATTTCATCCTCCAGAACTTGCAATACTGGAGTATTATCTTACACCACTAGCAACTCATCTCTCTCATCCACTCCTCCTCCACTTTTCATTACTACCCAATACCCCAACTTTTTTCTCTGTGTTCTCTAGCTTCAAGCAATGCTCATTGATTCATCCATGGCTGTCCAATGGAGCTCTTCTTCCTCCATAGCATGTACTTTTTCTCTGTTACTCCTGTTTTTATCAGATGAATTCAGAAGAAAGATTGAAACTTTATTCATTGATGTACTGCAATTTGTGTTCTTGTGTATCAGGTTGCCGTCCAATTTGGAGTTCAGATGATGTTGTTGCAGTCAATATTGCTGTCCCTTGGTAATTTAACTGAAACCCATCATTTCAATCTCTTCAATTTTAATAAAGCTTGCTTCTTTTTGTAATTTCTGGCTTCATTGTGTCTGTTATGTTGATGGGTTGTAACAGAATTGAAATGGGTAAATTGGTATTGGGAGTGTGAGGAATTTGTTAGTGACTTTGTTGTGGTTTGTCAGGAATAAAGTCAAGAGATTGAGAAAAAAGTTTGATAATTCTTTCAATAAGAGAAATGGGTCAGCTAATAGTAGGATTCAAGCATGTGCCAAGTTTCTGGGGTCGGGTTCTGATGAGGTTGGGGAGAATGGTAAGTCTAGTTATCATCCATTTGAAGATATTTTGGACTCAGAAGCAATTGTTGCTGGAGATGCTCGACTTTCGCCTGCCGAAACTTGTAGAACCATAATTGAGGTATATCACTCTCTTGCTTATTTTGTTCAATAGTTGGTAATTAAGTTGACCCTTTTAGCAATTGTATGAATAAGGTGCTAGAGTATGTTTGTAGGCTTGTAGCTTTGCATACATATGAATATATGATCTTCCTTATCCCGCCTTAAATATAAAATCCCGATTTTGAAACATTTGAACATAAAGACGGCTTAGGTTACCAGCGTAAATGTGTAATGACTGTCTTTAATGCAGTGGTAGAGTCACGAAGAGTTCATTGAGGTCCTAAGACAGTAAGACCCCACATACTTGTGGCATGCCCCCACTTACATTAAGTGTAACGGATTTTTATTTCGCTAAATGTTTCTAGTTTGAAGTTATTTATTTGAGGATACTGATTGCATATTAGAAACGCACATACGAGTTTAGAAATGATCCCATAATCTTGAATTTGTGGCTCCGCTGCCTGTTCAGCTCTTGATAGTTCAACTGATATTGCTTGACATGTTCTGGCAGGTGAACAGCGATGCGACTCTAATGTTCTCTGGCTTAATCAATGACGAAGTTCATGAAAACATTTTTTGGCCGGAGCTGCCATACCTGACCGATGAACATGGAAGTGAGTTGGTGTTAAGTGTTGTTCCTTAAATAGTTAGTGATTTAAGATTTTGTATTTTCTCCAGTCATTTCTTCCGAAAGTCATTTGTTGTTTGCAGATGTTTACTTCCAGGTGAATAATGACGAAGACATTATGCAGACACTGACTACTGATAATAATTATGTTGTAAGTACCATGATACCCGAGAGCTATTACTGTGACTATAATAGCGAATTAAAGGATGTACAAACTTTTTGTCTGGTAAATTAATGTGAAGTTTCAGGTGTCGTCTCATGATAATGCCAAAACTTAGGGTTTCTTTGATGCAGCAAGTCATCATTGGTCTTGATACAAAGGAAATGTTGAATGAGATGGAGCTATCAGGCCCGGCATCAATTGATTTTGGCATTGAGGAAATCGAGGAAGATGAAAGTGATTTTGATGATGATGACGAAGATAATGATGATGACGACGACGACGAAGACGATGATGGAGATGGCGAGTTTGAAGGGGTGGGAGTTCTTTGGTCCGTGTATTCTATTTATTTAAAGCTACATTTTCCTGATTATCATGTTATATGTCTTTTATAGGGTTGGATTGACATCCTTGAAGACGAAGAGGATGAGGGTGATTCTGATGGATCCTTGGGGGACTGGGCTAAACTCGAAACAATGCGTTCTTCCCATCCTATGTATTTTGCGAAAAAGATTGCAGAGGTTCCTCTCTCCGTCTCAACGTTACTAATGTCAAATCTACACCTTCTGCAGTGTATTACACGTTGATGCATGCTACACCTTCTGCACTATAAATTTGGGATGAAGAGGATATTTCATATGCTCATAAATTTGACATAAATTTGTTGTGGTTTCAGTTGATACTGTGGATTTCCAAGTTGAAAAATAAATCAAACTATACATTGTCTAAAAGACTAGATTTTTTTCCCCCATGTCAGGCTGCATCTGATGACCCTATAGATTTTATGGAGCAACAACCAGCTGGCATAGCCGTTCAGGGTCTCCTAAGACCTGCCTTTATTGAAGAGCAGACTGTTATTCAGAAACACATGTCGTCAAGTCACAGGGAGAAGAATGCCGACATTGACAAGGGCGCAAAAGCTAAGGAAGAAAAGGTACAAGATGTTGATGTTGTATAATTAATGGCCATGCACATTCCTCTGAAGGTAACTCTGTGTGGGATGAGGATTTGAAACAGGATAACGCGTTAGCAAATGGAACGGCATTCTATAAGCTGGAGATGGCTAAGATTGAACTGATTTCAGCCCATGGTAGTCAGGTGTTGGTTGTTTTTAAAACATTCCATCATTTTTTTAACTTTTGGTTTTCCCAAGTGTGTGTGCGCGTGTTCAACTCAAAACCTGAATCCGGGTTTCCCTGACAGATTGCTGTTGAAGTGGAAGATTACAGGAATTCGTGCCCTGATGCAATTGCTCATTCTGCTGCCAAAATAATATCCCGTATCAATGCCGCTGGAGAAAAGACCACAAATGCCCTCAAATCCCTTTGTTGGAGATGCAAAGGTCTTCAAGTTGAGGTCGGAACTCTCCTTGTTCTCTTCTGGATACCGGAGATCATGACTTAATAACATTTCCACGAGACTATCTCTTATGAGAATTGTTCCTGTATTTAATCTTCCTTGCTATTTGTTATAGGAGGCATCACTTATTGGTGTAGATACCCTTGGGTTTGACTTACGAGTTTGCTCAGGAACGCAAGTACAGACAATGCGCTTTGCATTTACTACACGGGTATTTTCTCTTCCTCTCCCAACTTATTTTTCCTGAAAAGCGTCTGCAGTTAAAATCTGATTAACTATTGTAATTTTCGCAGGCTACTTCAGAATACAGTGCTGAGAGACAACTAAATGATATTTTGTTTCCAAGAAGTAACCAGAAGGTACAAAAGGTGAAACAAGCCCGGAAAAAGGAAAGCTGAAGCTATGATACAAACGTTTCTGTTTGAATCTTCAATTTGGTGCTGGAACGGCAGGTATCCGTTTATGTTTTTCGATTAGTGTAGCTTTATTCTCTAACCACGTTTGTTTTACAAGACACATATTTTCTTTCTCTTTATTACAGTTCGGAATTTTGTACAGAATTTTACGTCAGCATGTGCTTGCTCCTCAAGCAAAGGTGTCAGATCAAGGTTTGTGGCGAATGTTTAGTGCAAGAGCCGAAACCATGACAGCAAGAGAGAACACAGTCTTTCTAGTCAAGATGATCAAGTTTTTAAATTTGTCGTCATTTTTACTCCTTTTTCTTGCAATTTTACATTAGACAGTGTGGCTCATCTGCATGAGCGATCTCCCAGCTGGTTCAGTTGTAATGAATCGAAGTTGATTCAATTGCATTTGCAGGACCTGCAACGAATAAACTCTTGGGAATGAATTTGTATGTTGTTCTTTGGTCGCAAAATTCAAAATTTGAGATGATTTGTCTTAAGGCAGTAGCTTCTAGGGTCCTACGATACTGTTATTCAAGACTGTCTGCAGAAAATTTGTTTCTGAAAGTGAGATGTAAATCTGCTGTTCTGCTCTGTTACTACTTACTACCTGGTACCTTGACTTTGAAAACCCCGGTGGCACGCCCCAAGGTCAGCCCGTTGTGCCATGGCTAGGTCTGGTCAGGCCTCCCATGACTCTAGGCACGGGCTTGGTCGTGCCGGCAACCTCAAATAATTGGTACACGTCTAATTTGCACGATGTTTTGACATTTAATCGACGATAGTTTTTTGTTTTCCGATACTCTAGGTTCGTTTTGAAATCATAGATTTCAAAAATCGTGTATTATACACTACGATTTGAGCCGTCCGGGAGATCTATCGGGCAACGTCTTGGTTTTTTTTTTCCCGGGGTTTTCATACCACAATTCTGCGGACTCTTCCGGGTATCTCCAGTTCAATTTCAGTCTCAAATAACAAGTACACGCCCATTTTGCACAGTTTTTGACTTTTAACCGACGCCTCAAATAACAAGTACACGCCCATTTTGCACAGTTTTTGACTTTTAATCGACGCAAGATTATCAGTTTCAGATACTCTCAGTTTTCCTATGTTGCTCCTAAAACTCTGGCAGGATGCGTTAAATGAACTTAGTACTAAATCACTCGATTTTCAGAAAGTTTTGTTTCAGGGTCACGAATCTCCGACGATAAACCCTTTATTACACACTACGATTTGACTACTTTAAGGCAACGTAGAATAATTATCTTTTTTGCAAGAAGAATGGGGAAAAACTGAAATTTCGCATCGCATCAATCACTCTGAAATTTCCTTCTACTTCTACTTCTACTTCTACTTCTACTGCAATTGAAAGGTTGCACAGTCTACCATTTTTTCCAAAGAATTTTCGAAACTGGAAACGAGAATCACCACCATTCACCAGTCACCACTGCCGCCTATTAAACCCAGTCCCCCCTGAATCCCAGAATTCAAAATCAAAACCCACCATTTTCAACAACTCCGATCACCAACCTTCTCTTCTCCATTCTCAACCATGTCAACAACAACAACAACCAACCCAATCTTCATCTCCACTCAAACTCTCAATTCAATCCTAACCCACAAAACCCTAATTTCCCATTTCCAATCAACTCTCCCTAACGCCACCCTTTCTCTCTCCACTCCACCCCGTCACTCTCTCTCCACCTCCCCTAACTCCTCCCTTCTCCTCATGCCCTCCTTCTCCACCTCCCCTTCCCTCCCTTACACCGGTGTCAAAATCGTTACTTCCCACCCCCTTAACTCCTCCTTAAACTTACCCGGCATTCACGCCTGTTACACCCTCTTCTCCTCCCTCACTGGTCAAACCCTCGCTTTATTCGACGCCACCGAATTCACCCTTTTCCGAACTTCCGCTGTTTCGGGTTTGGCTTCGTCGTATTTGTCGAAAACCGATTCTCGGGTGCTTGTTATGGTCGGTGCAGGGGGTATGGCGCCGCATTTGATCAAGGCGCATTTGTGTGTTAGGCCTGGGATTAGTAAGGTAATGATACAAAAATTGACTTTGGATGTTTTCTTTTGTACGAGTATAAATAAGGGACATTTACTCGACATTGACCTATAGACCGAATAATGGTGAGAACAATACATGCCTATTAATTGTTGCTCAAATTAATGTTTTGAAACGCATCAAACAATAATAATCAAGTTTGGATGGAATCATCGAACCAATAAACACGATTTGGACGCAGAAGTTCAAATTTCTTATTGATAATTGGATTCTAAATAATACTCGTATATCTTTATATCTTAATAATAAATAAGTAACAATAATAATAATTAATTAATTAACTCTAAGGTGGATATTTTCGGAACAGGTAATCATTTGGAATCGGACCGTGGAAAAGGCAGTCGCTTTAGCCGAGAAATTGAGTGGGGAAGTTGGGGTTGGGGTTGAGTTTGAGAGTAATGGGTGTTTGGAGGAGGTGGTTAGGTTGGGTGATATAGTGAGTTGTGCTACTAATAGTGAGAGTGAGTTGATCAAGGGTGAGTGGCTGAAGGAAGGAGCTCATCTGGATCTAGTCGGGTCGTTTAAGCCGAGTATGAAGGAGTGTGACAGCGAGGCGATAAGGAGGGGGAGAGTGTATGTGGATAATGATTTGGCATTGGAGGAAGCTGGAGAGTTGGTTAGTGCATTTGAGATGGGTGTGATTTCGAAAGAGGGTGGTGGTGTTTGTGGGAATTTGGTGGAGTTGATTAATGGTGAGAAAGTAGGGAGGAAAGATGAGAAGGAGATTACTGTGTTTAAGTCTGTTGGTTCAGGGATCGTTGATCTTCTTACTGCACAGTTGGTGTATGAAACTGTTATTAGAGATCAGGTTAAGCTGCATTGAATTATCGGTCAATTGATCTCAGATTGCAGTCGGGTTTACCAAGCTCATGCTGGTCGTAAACTCGTTATGGTACACTACTATGTAAATTTTGTTCTTAAACTCGATATGAATAAAGGTCGTTATGATACAAAGACTGCAAATTTTGTTCTGATATTCAATTGTGGCAAAAGTACATGTGGTTAATAGTTGGATGTTAATGTTTTGGTGGGGGGATTTGAACACAAGACTTCCAGATCATGTTCGAATTTCAAAGCTAGAAGGTAGAGAAGAAGGTTCGGGACTTCAGGTTATGTGAATGAGCTTCCTTACCCCAGTTAAGAGATCGGAGTTTCGTTTCTTATCTGCGATTAAGTGCACCCTTTGTTACACCAAAAAAAAGAAGCATGTAGAGCACTTCGTTTGTTACGAGTAGTACATTACAAAAATTACAAAGTCGGGAACCAAAGGCCTTTGTGGGCTTTGTCTATGGTATCTGAACTTGGTAGGAGCATGTCATTATAAGACCGGGTATGGAATGGTTTTATATAAACGATAGAGTATCATATCACTTGAATTATAGCTTTGTTAACATGCACGCAGACTTACTACTACAAATGAACTACTCTGTCTGTCACACATGAAAGTAAAATAGAGGGAGGAGGAGAAAGAAGGATGAATATGTCAAAAATAGTAAGGATAGTATCCAGGGTAAGCTGGAAAGCCGTTACAGTAGAATTCCATTTGGGCCTCGTCTTTGGATTCATCTTTTTTCTTTTCGGGCTCTTTAACGGGCCCAATTGAAACCACTTCTGTGTGGTAAGCCTTTCTCAATTTGTGCACTAAACCTATGGGATCCATCACCCCTGTGATTGTCACCTTTCTCTCCTTTGTATCCACCGAGATCGAATCAATACCTACGCACCACATTTAGTAATTATTACGAGTATTTTTTTAGTTGCATGCATGTAAAAATTGAAAATAGAAAGACAAAAGAATGTATTATGTCTATGTTCTTACCGGAAACTGTGGAGACGAGTTTCATTACTCTTCGCTTGCATTTGACATCGTCATGGATATCTAACTGAAGCACCACAGACATCTGAATAAAAAAAGAAGAAGATCATAAGCAGATATAAAAAGAGGATGATAAACGACGTTTTAACATAAATCAGTTACGAAGCATTACCTTCATTTCTGCGAATACGGTTTCTTAATGTACTAGTATGTAATAGGAGAATTGAAAGTTTGTGAAATAAAATGGTATGTAGGTAAAGGGTAAGTTTATGTAGTTAGACGTCTACAAGTGAGTATAGCGCAATTTATAGAGAAGTTTGTTTACGTTGCTTTAGTTAGTTATTCCGTGCTTGTTAAACAAAAGGTTAACCTCTAGGTAGCGGGCTGAAAGGGGAAAAAGAATGAGCAATGGTAGACCAGATGACCAATAGTTGAGGACTTGAAGGGTCAAAGTCTGCTTATTTTAATTTTGTTTGCATCTTTTGGTTATAATGGTGCAAGTGTAGATATGAGAGATGGTCTTCACACAACTTTTCACTACCGCGTCAAAGCCGTAGGCCCCCAAACACCAACCTACGTACAACGTAATTCAACTTAATAAATGAATACTCACTATGTCGTTTCTTGTGCAACATCCGGGTTTTTTCCGACTTGTTTTTGGTTCATTTTAATCAAGTTCGCTGGTTTAATCGCATCAAATTTTGTTTGTGTGATTTGTTTAATTCATTTAGTTCAGTTAGGTTAAGTTAAACATCATCCAATTCAATTCAGAATGAATTCTAAAAAAAATCAATTCAACATTTTTTAGTAGGGAAACACATATATCCCCTAATTAGGAGTGATAATGAGCCGAACCAAGCTTGGGCTTGGGCTTGGCCGGTTCAAGTTCGAACCGATCCCGATCTATAAAAAATTGAACGCATTATAGGCTTGGCCTTTATTTTGCCTATCCAAGCTTGCTTGTTGAATCATGACTTTTCTAAGTCAAACAACAAAGTCTCAGTCTCTGTAGTTTAGCTAGTCTTTTTTCTATTGTATATGGTGAGATTGTGAGATGTGAGTGGGGAGACCGGAGATGGAACATTATTGTGCTAAATCTAACATGCATTAGTATACTACTCTAGAATAATTGTTGAATGTTGATGTTACGTGATCATCCTACAAGATAGCCATGAAGATAAGTTGTTGTACGCCTTTTTCAAGTCATTTTTCGAAAAATTAAATATTTTGTTGTCATCTAAATAAGATCCGTAAACATAAAATCACTGATAGTTGTTAAAAAAAAATTATAAAATGGTTCAGTTTCAAGAATATGTATCCATTTCGTCCTAATCTAACGTTACTCGAAAAATCGTCGAATATATTTTAAATGAGTTTATTTTTAAAACATACGTAACTTCTGTTCCACCGTGACATTTCTAAAATGTATTGAGTAGTTATTGTGCGAATTTAGAAACATTTAATTTCGGGAGAAAATCGGTCCGAAAAACGTGGATAATAACCTTTAAATTCTCCAGTTTCAAGTGTTTCCTCGAAAAATATGAGATATTTTGCTTGTCATCTAAATAAAACCCGTATAATATAAGATGACTAACGATTGTTAAAAAAACTATAAAATGGTACAGTTCGAGTATATATATACCGAAGATTTCGTTCTAATCAGACGTTATTCAAAGATAGTCGAATTAATTTTAAATGTATGTGTTTTTTTCAAAGCATACGTACTTCTGTTTCACCGTGACATTTCTAGAATGTATAAAGTAGTTACTGTGCGAATTTAGAGACATTTAATTTAGGGACAAAATTGGTCAGAAAAATGTGGATAAAAACCTTCAAATTCACCTGTTTCTGATTATTTTTCGAAAAATGTGAGATATTTTGTTAGCCTCTAAATAAGACCAACATAACATTATGTGACTGACGGTTGTTAAATAAGCTAGAAAATGGTATAATTCCGAATATATATCGAATATTTCGTCATAATTCGACGTTACTCGAACGATAGTCGAATGTCTTTTAATGTGTTTATTTTAAACCATACATTCATTCTGCTACACCGGGAAATTTCAACAATGTATGAAATGGTTACTGTACGAATCTGGAGACATTTAATTTCGAGATCAAATCGACTTGAAAAACATGGATAATAACCTTCAAATTCGCCCATTTCAGGTGATCTTTTGAAAAATGCGAGATATTTTGCAAGTCATCGAAATAGGACCCGTATAACATAAAATGAATAACAGTAGTTAAAAAAACTATAAAATGGTTCAAGTTCGAGTATATATATCGAAGATTTTGTCCTAATCCGACTTACTCAAAAGATAATCGAAATAATTTTAAATGTGTATTTTTAAGCATATGTAAATTCTATCCCACCATGACATTTTTAGAATGTATGGAGTAGTTACGGTGCGACTTTGGAAACATTTAATTTCGGGACCAAATCAACCCGAAAAACGTGGGTAATAATCTTCAAATTCACCCGTTTCATAGGATTTTTCAAAAAATGTAAGATATTTTACTTGCCATCTAAATAAGACACGTATAACAAATGACTAACCGACTGACCTTTTTAAATAAACTATAAAATGGTTCAGTTCAAGTATATATATCGAATATTTCGTCCTAATCGAACGTTACTAGTCGAATGAATTTTAAATGTGTTTATTTTAAACCATACGTTCATTTTGCTACACCAAGAAATTTCTTAACTTATTGAGTAGTTACCGTGCAAATTTGAAAACATTTAATTACAGGACCAAATCGGCCCGAAAAACATGGATAATTACCTTCAAATTCGTCAGTTTCAGGTGATTTTTTGAAAAAAGTGAGATATTAATTTTGCAGATCATCTAAATAGGACCTGCATAACATGAAATGACTGACTAATGTAAGAAAAACTATAAAATGGTTCAAGTTCGAGTATAAATAACGAAGATTCCACCATGATTCGAAGTTACTCGGAAGATAGTCGAATGAATTTTAAATGTATTTATTTTTAGGCATAAGTAAATGTTGTTCTACCGTGACATTTTTACAATGTATAGAATAGTTACTGTGCGAATTTAGAAACATTTAATTTCGGGACCAAATCAGTCCGAAAAAGTGGATAATAACCTTCAAATTCACCAGTTTCAGATGATTTTCGAAAAATGTGAAATATTTTGCTGAGCATCTAAATAGGACCCGTATAAACATAAAATGACTGACGTTCGATAATAAACCAATAAAATGGATCAGTTTCGAGTATATATATCCAAGATTTCGCCCTAATTAAATAATCCAATGTAACTCGAAAGATAGTCAAATGTTTTTTAAATGTGTTTATTATAAAGGATACGTAACTTATGATCCACCGTGACATTTCTACAATGTAAGTAGTTACTATGCGTACACGGAGACATTTAATAAGTTCTGGACTAAATCGACCCGAAAAACTTAGATAATAACCTTCAAATTCCCCGTTTTTGGTGATTTTTCGAAAAATATGAGATATTTTGCAGGCCATCTAAGTAGAACTCGTACTCCCTCCTAGTTCTTTTGATCTTCCCTCTTTTTTTTGGCACAAAAATTAAGAAGGGAATAAAGAATTGATTAAAGTAAGAAAATGTGGGGTATAAAGTAGAAATATAGTGGATTTGTGAGTAAAGGAAAGAATAGAGAATTGAAAGAAAATAAAGGAATGATTAGAGTACACCCCAAAAATGGAAAGAGAGAAGATTATCCAACTAGTGTCAAAAAAGGAAAGAGAGAAGATAAAAAAAAACTAGGAGGGAGTATAACATAAAACGAATAACGGTTTTTGAAAAAACTTTAAATTGTTTCAGTTTGGAGTATATATATCGAAGATTTCGCCCTAATCGAACGTTATTCGAGAGATAGTCAAACCGTGACATTTCTACAATGTAAGAAGTGGTTACTGTGCGAATTTGGAGATACTTAATTTTGGGGCTAAATCGGCCTGAAAAACATGGACAATAACTATCAAATTTCCTCATTTCTGGTGATTTTTCGAAAAATATGATATATTTTCCAGGCAAACTAAATAGGATCCGTATAACATAAAATGAATGAAGATTGATAAAAAAAAGTTATGAAATGGTTCAGTTTAGTGTATATAATAGAAGATATCGCCTTAATAATCGGACGTTACTCGAAAGATAATCCAATGTATTTTAAATGTATTCATTTTAATCGTTACGTTCCTTTGCTACACCGAGACATTTCTAAAATGCACTATATAATTGAGTAGTTAATGTGCGAATTTGGAAACATTTAATTACATGACCAAATCGGCCCGAAAAACGTGGATAATAATCTTCAAATTCACGCGTTTCATGTGATTTTTCGAAAAAATTGAGATTTTTTTGTTAGACATCTAAATAGAACCTGTATATCATAAAACAGCTGACTGTTGTTATAAAAACCATAAAATGGTTCAGTTTCAAGTATATATATCCAAGATTTTGTCCAAATCGGCTAATTCAACGTAACTTGAAAGATAGTCGAATGTCTTTTAAATGTATTTATTTTAAAGCATACGTAACTTCTGATCCACCGTGACATTTCTATAATGTAAGGAGTGGTTAATATGCGAATTCGGAGACATTTAATTTCGAGGCTAAATCGGCCCTAAAAACGTGGATAATTAACTTTCAAATTCGCCCGTTTCTGATGATTTCTCGAAAAATGTGAGATATTTTGTATGCCATCTACGTAGGACCCGTATAACATAAAATGACTGACGGTTGTTAAAAAATTATAAAACGGTTCAAGTTCGAGTATAAATATTAAAGATTTCACCCTAATTCGACGTTACTGGAAAGATAATCGAATAAATTTTAAATGTGTTAATTTTTAAGCATACGTAACTTCTGATCCACCGTAACATTTCTACAATGTAAGAGGTAGTTACAGTGCGAATTTGGATAAATTTAATTAGGGGACCAAATCGACCCTAAAAATGTGGATAATAACCTTCAAATTTTCCCGTTTCAGGTGATTTTTCGAAAAATGTTAGACATTTTGTTGGGTATCTAAATAAAATCCGTATAACATAAATTGACCGACGGTTGTAAAAAAAATTATAAAATGGTTCAGTTTCGAGTATATATATTGACGATTTCGCCCTAATAGGACGTTACTCGAAAGATAGTTGAATGCGTTTTAAATGTATTCATTTTAAACCATACGTTTCTTTTGCTACACCGAGACATTTCTAAAATGTATTGAATAGTTACCGAGCAAATTTAAATTACGGGACCAAATCGGCCCAAAAAACTTGGATAATAACCCTCAAATTCGCCAGTTTCAGGTGATTTTTCGAAAAATATGCAATGTTATGCAGATCATCTAAATAGGACCTATATAACTTGAAATTACTAACAGTTGTTAAAAAAATTATAAAATATATTCATTTTAAACTATACGTTTTTTTTGCTACACCGAGACATTTCTAAAATGTATTGTATTGTGTGGTTATTATGCGAATTTGGACACATTTAATTACGGGACCAAATCGGCCCGAAAAACGTGGATATTCACCTGTTTTTGATGATTTCTCAAAAAATGTGGAATATTTTGCGGCCATCTACGTAGGATCCGTATAACATAAAATGACTGACGGTTGTTAAAAAAAACAATAAAATGATTCAAGTTCGAGGGTATAAATATCGAAGATTTTCGCTCTAACTTGACGGTTACTCGGAAGATAGTCGAATGAATTTTAAATGTGTTAATTTTTAAGCATACGTAACTTCTGATCCACCGTAACTTTTCTACAATGTAAGGACTAAGGAGTAGTTATTGTGCGAATTTGGAAAAATCTAATTACGGCACCAAATCGACCCGAAAAACGTGGATAATAACCTTCAAATTTATCCGTTTTAGGTGATTTTTTGAAAAGGTTTAGATATTTTACTGGGAATCTAAATAAGATCCGTATAACATAAAATGACTGGCGATTGTTAAAAAAGTCAAAAAAATGATTCAGTTTCGAATATATACATCGAAGATTTCCCCCTAATCATCGGACGTTACTTGAAAACATTTTGAACCATATGTTTTGGTGAGACAATTTAGAAGCATTAAATTGCGGGACCAAATCAGTCAGAAAAACGTGGCTAATAATAACCTTTAAATTCGCTCGTTTTTTGATGATTTTTTTTGAAAATTTTGAAATATTATGTGTGTCATCTACGTAAGACCCGTATTACATAAAATCACTGACGATTGTTAAAAAAGTTATAAAATGGTTCATGTTCGAGTATAAATATCGAAAACTTCGCCACAATTCGACGTTACTCGAAAGATAGTCGAATGAATTTTAAATGTGTTTATTTTTAAGCATATGTAAATTCTGTTCCACCGTAACATTTTTACAATGTATGGGGTAGTTATTTTGCGAATTATACAATATTTAATTTTGGGATCAAATTGGCCCGAAAAACGTGAATAATAACCTTCAAATTCATCTGTTTCAGGTTATTTTTCGAAAAAGTTGAGATATTTTGCTGGTCTTTTAAATAGGTTTCCTATAACATATAATGATTAATAGTTATTAAAAAAACTCCGAAAATATTCAATTTTGATTGTATATATATGTGTGTGTATATATATATATATCAAAAAATTTCGCCCTTATCCGACATTACTCGAAAGCAGTTGGTCTCTCTTGCGATGGATATATCTGTCGCAAGCTTAAGACGGGTCAAGTTGAGGGGATAAAGACAATTATTTATCTATGTCCCATCATCCTCACTTTTGTCTTATCCCCCTATTTGGTATCTATTTGACCCGTCATTTGTTCAAACAAGAATTTGTGACTCGAAAGATAGTCGATTGTCTTTTAAATGTGTTTATTTTATCACATACGTACCTCACGTTATACCGAGACATTACTACAATGTATATCTATTACCGTGTGAATTTAAAAAAAAATGTTAAACGTGGATAATAAGTTAATAACCTTAAAATTCGTCAGTTTCAATTGATTTTTCGAATTACATGATGCTAATTAGGTTCATACTAATCGGTGACTTCGTAACACCACCTAGAATCATAAAATTTCACACAACCAAACAACTAGAATACTAAGGTAATACGTATGAAATTACCTTTTGTAATAGTGTACTTTCTTCGTCTCAATCATTTATTGTACTTTTATATTATTTATGACAAATATTTTAATCAAAGAACAATAAATGATCAAGATGGAAAGAATAATACTCCGTAATAAACAATTTAGTTATGCTACACCGTGCCCTTGATTAGAAATAAGGGAAACCGTATGCTAAAAAATAAAATAATTTTACAACTAAAATACGAGTAACAAAATTTAGGCCTTAAGTCTCCACTATAATACGAGAAATATTATGGGACATAAAATGGGACAGATTAGCAAATGACACAAGCATTTGGGTCTTCTTCAATGCTTCGGACATAGTAGGCCGGTACAGAAGAAGGGTAAGAGTGGACATAAGTGTTCATTCTTTGGGCCGGATGTATAAACTCTACTTTCTTGGGCTCATCTTTCTTGGGCTCTTCCTTTTTCTTTTCGGGCTCTTTTGCAGGCCCGACTGATATGATTTCGGTGTTATAAGCTTTTCTCAACTTGCTTACGATGGTGACAGCGTCTATGTCGCCCGTGAGTGTCAATTTCCTCTCCTTCAAGTCCATTGATATTGAATCTACCCCTACACATTTTGTCGATTTCCATACATCACTTATTGATTTCAACCAAATATTAATGGTATGGGTGGGTATAATTTAACGTGGTATCTGAGTTAGCATGATGAATAAAGTCACGTGTTCGAATTCTTACTGTCCAAAAATTTTAATTTCATAAGTGGAATTTCAGCACCTATGGTAAGGGGTTTGTTTGAGTAATGAAAATGACAAGATAATAGAGAGAGAGAGAAAGATGAATGTGTAGTGTACTGTGTACGTACCAAAAAGGGATGAAACAATCTTCATGGCCTTTTGCTTGGATTTCTCGTCATGGACATCCAATCTAAGAATCACTTTCTGAAACAAAAAGAAAACATAATAATTATGAGATGTTAAGTCAAGTATAAAAGGTAGATTAGTCAAATAATTAAGCAAATGGAACATCAACTAAAATAACACCAAATTATATCCTCCCTCCGGTCCAGTCATAATTTCATTAATTAATACCCCTTCCGTCTCTCTCATGAGGAATTGTAGTGATATTTTTGGGACGGAGGTAGTGCGGAGTATACATTAAGACTTTAAGTGTATTTATTGAATTAACAAGAAAAGAAAGGGTAGTCTTACCTTCATTGTTTGTAGAAGCTAAGGGATATTCAAAGATGGAAAAAGTTGAGTTTATTTTTTGAAGTAGAAGGTGCAAAATTAAAGGGTAAGGAAGTTATTGAAGTAGAAAGAAGGAGATCTGTGTTATTAGTTTAGGATGAAGGAAGTTGTTTAGTATTTTGAGTGAAGAGAAATGGTAGGCGTAATGGGAGTATTTATGCACAGAATACAAGTGTCAACCACTCAACATTCTGAGGTTGGACCAAGTCAGTCAGTCAGTCTACTACATACGCCTTGATTGGGTAATCCAGTGTACAATACTGTAGTACTTCTAGTAGTACTAAGGCTAAGTTTAAAGGGAGTCTGAGTATAAGTCTGAGTAAGAGTCTGAGACTCAGATTTGTTGAGTCTGAGACTCGTACCTGGATAATGTGGTTGGTACGAGTCTGAGGCTCAGACGGATGGAAGATTAAAGGAGGTCTGAAGTTGAGTCTGAACAGAAGTCTGAGTCTCAGATTCTTTGAGTCTGAGACTCATACCTGGATAAAGTGATTGAGACGGTCTGAGACTCAGATAAGTCTGAAGTTGAGTCTTGGATTTCAAAGACTCATCCTCAGACTCGTTCATTCAGTTCAGTTCCGTTCATTTTAGTTCAGTTCATTTTAGTTGTTGTTGTTGTTGTTATTATTATTATTATTATTAATATTAATTATTATTATTTGTTAAATATTAAAACTAATGAAATTTTTATAAAAATTAATATTAATATAATAATAAAAATTAATATTGTTTTTATTGTTATTAATATTATTACTATTAAATATTAATATTGATTATTAATATTAATATTAGTATTATTATAATATTATTAATAATTAATATTATTAATAATTAATATTATTAATATTATTATTTATTATTACTACTATTACTATTGTTATTGTTATTGTTATAAATATTATTATTATTATAAAATATTTTTATTAATAATATTTTTATTAAAATTAAAAATAATATAATAATTATAATAATTAATATTTTTGATACAATAATTAACATTATTATTTGTTGTTACAATAATAATTAATAATTTTTTGTAACTAGTAAACTTGTTATTATTATTTCTGTATTTCAGGCTACTTTAGTTCAATTTGTCTCAGCTCAGTTCAACTTATTTTACTTTAGCTCATTTCACTTCATTATAAAAGGACATGATCAAAATAATTTGTAATAGATGATATAGTTGTATATATATATGATAAAAAGCAAATTCGTATAATAAATGATAAATAATACTGCACGTAGTAATAAAAACGGATAATTAATTGATAGTTATTCCCGACCAAACCAAACAAAACCTAGTTCGACCTGAACATGACCAAACCGACCCGAACCAACGATCCGATCCAGACCCGACAACTAGACATGACAAAACTGATTCGACCTGAAATGACCCAACCTTAATAAGCCAACTCGATCCCGATCTGATATCCAAACTAAAGAGTTTAGGTGGACTCGTAACCTGAATTGACCCGAGTAAACCTGAAATTGACTCGACTATTATTATAAAAAACGAGTGGATATCCCTAAAAAGATGAAAATAGCAAACCCGAAATGATCTGGCCCGACCCAAAGTCAAAGCGAAACTCACTTAACCCAAACCCGACCCGGTTGACTTGTTTGGCAGGTTTATCGACAACCCAACCCGAACTCGACCCACCCGCCCGATTACCACTTTTAATAATGACCACTTGGAAATAAATTTATTCGTATGTCACAAGATTTATTTAACAATTAATTATTTAATTGTAATTATTCGAGTAATTAATCGAGTTATAAAATAAACGTAGATATTGAGGTAAATAAAAAAATAAAATAAGTTATGTAGAAAGTTGAGGTGAGATGATGTAAATAAAAAAATAAAATAAGGTAGATAAAAAGGTGAGGTGAGATGAATAAAAAATAATATAAAATAAGGTATGTGAGGAGAGAAAGTCTGAGATGAGTCTGTGGATAAAGTGTACTTTTGTAGTAAGTCTGAGTCTGAGTCTGAAGAATGAAAAGTGAGTGGAAAGCTGAGGTGGCCGAGTCTGAGAAAAAATGATGGGTCTGTGGATAAACATAGTCTAAAACAAAGAAAACGACGTGGTTTTCACTCGTACGTGTATTGAAATTAGAGCCGCCAGACCGGTTCATATCGATTATTTTAGGTAGGGATAAGCCGGGTTGAATTACGTAAGATCCAAGTGTAGTAGGGATCCATATACTTTGTCGTCAATTAAAATGTGTGGTGTTGCGAATATTCCTTTATATTATTAATTTCGTTATAACGTGATTTTATTTTGCTAAAATAAATTCAAGGGTAAATTGTTTATAACCCTCACTTTTATAATTACAACCTTTTAACACGTTTTTATCAAATAATAACCATTTTTTACTCATTCTTCATAATTTACTCCTGTTTCTAACTTTTTATGGACGGAAATTCAAGATTGCAATTTATAGGACAGTTTTAATGTACTTCGTACTTTATTTATTACGAGTATTTTTTTTGACATAATATTTCGAGTTGCATGTACTACCTTGTTGAATGTTACGTTGACTAGTATATCTAATTGTTAAAGACGACTTGGGAAGTCAAATGGCGTTATGCATGATTAGATGTACTAATGTAGTATTCATGTGGGTTTGTGAATTATGAAATGTGATCTAAGGAAGTTGCCTGCTTCTCTCCATGTGGTTTCGCAGTTAGAGAATTAGAGATGTGTCACCGTGCGTGTCAGGTAATTAATGGATCAATGCCAATGAAATGTGTCACTTATCACTTAATTATTTAGTTATAACCCATTTTAGTATGATCTGTACATGAAACAATCACTAACACTTCTTACCTTCCATTTATGGCTTATAGCAACTAAACACAAATGAGGGAATTATCATAATAATGGATCAAGTATCGTGGAAAAGATAAAAGTACTCTGCTTAGGAACTAACAAAGTATTTCTCTATTTTATACATACATATAGATATATAATGTGGTGTTTAACACGTTCTAATCTTAAGACGAATATGTCCATTAGAACAGAAACTCATTAGCAAGTACTCGTATTGTAAATGATGTGGAGTCAATTCATAGTTGGCATATGGACAGTGATAGGGCGCCACCGGGTGGCGCCGAATCTCTGTGCCACCGGAATAAAATAATTTAAAAAAAAAAAAACTTGAAAATCTTTATTTTGATTTTGGGTAAAATTCAAAAGAATATACATGTAATTTTACCATTTATTATTTATTATAAATTATTTAATTAAGAATATTTTAAATAAACTAATATTTACCGTATCTTTTAATTGATTCTTCACCAATATTTTACGTATTACTGGTTCATCATTAGTTTTTGGAAAAGAAATTCACCGTTACCACTTTAAAACTTGAAAGAAGATCGGAAATTAGTTACGACTAGAAAACTATTCTCAAATTTTGGTATGTACGTGTTTATTCTCGTAATTTTTCAGTTTGGTAATCGTATTTAGTTTGTTCGAATTATTTTTACGTGAATGCTCTTATTTCAATAATCAAATTCGTAAAAACGTATTCGGTTCCAAATTTTTACGGAGTAAAAAAAATTAATCGATGTGATACTACTTAGAAATTAATGTTCGTAAAATAAATTACCTAGCATTTTTGGTCGGTTTAGATTTATTTTTTCAAAGTGGGCGATATTGTCACATAGGTCCGGGTTTATGGTTTTTACGATACAATGTAAAAAATCTAGACATGTCGAAACTCAATCCAAGACCCATTTGACTCGAACCCGAAAAGATCCATTAATCTAGGATTGAAATCCGACTCGGCCTTTATTGTAACCCGACCAATTTAACGGATCTAAAATCTTCTAATCAAAAAATTTTCGTACAGTGAAAAAAAAATTTTCGTCTACTCCATATTTTAACCTATAGAATTCTATAGGTTATAAAATTATATATAATGTATATGCAATATATTTTTTTTTTCATCACGCAAATCTTCATAACGCAATCTTCAGATTGTTTTGTTATTTTATGTGATTTTTTTTTTTTTTTAATTATATATTATAAGTTATTTTAAATATGTGAATTACCGAATTTACCCTTAACAACCAACTTAATTCAAAGTCATATTTTAATGGAAATAAATAAAATAAATATAGTAAATTACTAAAATATCTTCGGTAGCGCACAAATTCGGTGCCACCCGGTGGCGACATCTCATTATTCTTGGCATATACTCCGCAGTACTAAGTAAATGTCAATAGTTCAAAGAAAATGGAGCATCTCTTTTGACCCTAAATTGTTAGATGTTCGTTTGTTTCCTTCTAAGTATTATGAACTTGTGCAGTAGCTATGTTATATTTTATTTTATTTAGGTATCAAGCTCGGGAATCAAATAAAGATATATGAAATTGTCTTAAGTACTCAGTTCTAAGATGATATGACCATGTTTGGTAGCTCATGCACTATGTCCTCATATATCAAAGAGAAAGAACATCAAGACTCAAGTTAAGAAGTAAAGATTAGGATCTAGCTAGAATGTAAAAAGAATATTTGGAAGATGATGATACACTTACATGCGGTGTACAACGAACCATATCGCGCCATGTGTCAAACGTAAGGTGATTAGTCTAGGGTTAGGTTAGTATTTTTGCATCTTTAGTTAATGGTTAACCTTACTCTAGTTAACCTGATTTTAGAAACTTTTTTATTTTGCATTTTTCATTTTCTTGAAATATATATATATACCGTTAATATATTTTTGATTAATTTAAAATGAACAATTATTTAATATGATTACATTTTTTCTGCTTTTTTAAAATCTTAATATATTATTATTATCACTCTTGTGGTTGTTGTTGTTGTTGCTGCTGTTGTTATTATTATTATTATTATATTATTATTATTATTACTACTACAAGGTAAATATATTAAAATAAATAATTAATAATTAAAATTTTCGAAAAGATAAATAATATAAATACTAAACATGCTAATTATATATATATATATATATATATATATATATATTAATAATTGGAAGAAAACGTAAATATCCATGAAATACTTTAAAATTTACGAAAATTTTAATTGATTTTGGGTTATATTCACATTTTTTTACAAATATAAAAAAATATTAATTATAAATATATGTTCCATTGTAAAAAGATTATACAAAAATATTCAAAAGATTTATAGAAATATAGAAGAGAATGAAATAAAATATTAATTGAGAATATTCCTTATGTGAACGCACAAGATTATATATATATATATAATTACTAATATGTTTAGTAATTATATTATTTATTTTTTCAAAAAATTTAATATATTTTCATTTTCAAAAATTTTAATTATTACTTAATTATTTTAATATATTTACGTTATATAATAGTAGTAGTAGTAGAATAAGATTTTTAAAAAGCAGAAAAAATGTAATCATATTAAATGATTGTACATTTTAAATTAATCAAAAATATATTAACAATATTATATAAATATTTCAAGAAAATGAAAAATGCAAAATAAAAAAATTTCTAAAATCAGGTTATCTAAAATAAGGTTAACAATTAACTAAAGATGCAAAAGTACTAATCTAACCCTAAACTAATCACCTTAGATTTGAGATACGTGGTGCGATATGGTTCGCTGTGTATAAAAATTTCATACACCACGTGTAAGTGTAACCTTTTCGAGGATTATTTTAACTACGTGCGTGCAAGGTTAAGGTAACCTTGAAACTAGAATTAGAACACAAAGTCAAGATTTATTTACAAAAATATTTCAACTTCGAAAGATTAGTATTTAAAAATATTTCTTAAAATAAATATAAGAGTGAAAGTGTAGTACGTGATAATCAAAGAAAGTACTCCGTATTCTATAAAACCTTTACCTTTTCTAAAAGAGAAAATATCTTTACAAGAATATTACGTAGTAAATTGAGTAAAAAAAATCATGGCAATAAATCTCCATATATAAATGATCTCCAAAAAAATATTTTATATTTTTAAGATATCAGGAGCAATATACAATAGAGAGGACCTCCTTGGCAGAGGAGAGAACCCTGAGAGGAGGGTAAAAAACACATGTATTGTACATGCTCTAAGGAAACTGTATACTAAAAAATAAATTAATTTTACAACTATGATAACAAAATTTAGTAATCAGCAAATGACACAAGCATTTGGGTCTTCTTCAATGCTCCTGACATAGTAGGCCGGTACAGAAGAAGGGTAAGAGTGGACATAAGTGTTCATTCTTTGGGCCGGATGTATAAACTCTACTTTTTTGGGCTCTTCCTTTTTCTTCTCGGGTTCTTTTTCAGGCCCGACTGATATGATTTCGGTGTTGTAAGCTTTTCTCAACTTGCTTACGATGGTGACAGCGTCGATGTCACCCGTGAGTGTCAATTTCCTCTCCTTCAAGTCCATTGATATTGAATCTACCCCTACACATTTTGTCGATTTCCATACATCACTTATTGATTTCAACCAAATACTACCTCCGTCCCACTAAGATTGTCACATTTCATTAAAATACTCCTCACAAATAATAGGCAAATGGGACAATCATTTAGGGACGGAGGGAGTATGAATTTAAACATAATACGTGTATGGTATGGGTGGATATAATTTCACGTGTTCGAATTCTAACAACTCAAAAAATCTCACTCATAAGTGATTTGTGACGCTTGAGCAAGGAAAAAGACAAGATAGTTGAGAAAAGAAGATGAATGTGTAGTGTACTGTGTACGTACCAAAAAGGGATGAAACAATCTTCATGGCCTTTTGCTTGGATTTCTCATCATGGACATCCAATCTAAGAATCACTTTCTGAAATAAAACATAATTATGAGATGTTAAGTACAGTATAAATGGTAGATTAGTCAAATAATTAAGCAAATCAAACAACTACTAAAATAACACCAAATTATATCCTCCCTCCGCTTCAGTCATTTAATACTTCTTCTGTCTCGATCATTTTTTGTCTTTTTATATTAATTGTGAGGAATATTTTAATCAAACGATCCGAGACGGAAAGAGTATACATCATGAGTATTTATTGAATTAACATGAAAATAAAGGTTCTTACCTTCATTCTTTGAAGAGGGAATAACCAAAGATCGAAAAAAGTGGAGTTTTTTTTTTAGAGTAGAAGGTGCAAAATTAAAGGGTAATTAAGAAAGTAGAAAGAAGGAGATTTGTGTTAGTTAGTTTTAAAAGTAGGAAGTGTTTAGTAATGAGTGAAGAGAAATGGTAAGCGCAAGCCAAGTATTTATACACAGAATTTTGCGTCAATAACCAGTCGAACAATCTAAGGATGGACCAAGTCAAGTCTACTACGCCTTGGGTCGTCGTCGAGTGTACAATAGTACTGTAGTACTCCTGTAACAAAGAAAAGGACGTGTATAGGAAGGAATTAGAGCCGCCGGTCGGTTCATATCGGTTTTAGTTTGTGACAAGTCGGGTTGAGTTAAGTAAAATCCCAATGTAGTTGGGGTCCATATAGTTCGTCACTTCGTCGTCAATTGAAATGTGTTATCTTTCTAATACAGAGTATTACTCGTAGTTTATATTGTGAATTTCATTACGACGTGATATTATTTTGCTAGAATAAATTTAAGGGTATATTGTTTAAGAGTAAGTCTCCTCCAAGAGAATAACAGGTCAAATAATAATATTGGATTAGAAAAGACAAGACTAGTGGGTAGCACATGGTTTTGTCTTATTTGATCCGTCACACGTTTATAACGGAAGATAGTTCCGTTACAAACAAGAATTTGTCACTGTTTAATACGGAGTGACCCTCATTTTTAAAATTACAGCCTCTTAAAACGTTATTATCAAATAACATTCATTTTTTACTCGTTCTTCATAATTTGCTCCCATTTCTAACTTTTTATGGACGGAAATTCAAAATTTCCAATTCATAGGACGGTTTTAATGTACTCCGTGTTAGAAATAATGCAAAGACAATAGGTTGACTATTGTTGCATAGTAAGGGTACCCATTAAGTAGCATATTGACACCAATTTATTAGTATGGTTATGAATGTCATTATATTTAGAATAATGATAATTTATTTTCATCATAAAGTGACTTTGGATACCTTTTGAGGTTAGTCTAATATGACACTTATTATATAAGTATGAGCATGATAAGACATATGAGGGGGACTAACATCAAATGTTATCATCCAAATCTCTTTGATAAATTCTGAGTATACCAACGAGTTCCAGCTCCTAATGTTTGAGTACACAACCTTTTAGGAGTGTGTGTGACTTGGGGGACGATGCTCATTCCGATTTGTACCGTAGTTGGGGCGACTTCGTTTCTCATTCAGTGACCTTCATACCACGACACAACAACGTATATTCTCTAGTTATATATCGCCCCTATAATGACCCTATATTTTCAACAATCCGTAAAAAAAAAATAAAAAATTGACATATAGAGTTGCATGTACTACCCTTGTTGAATGTATTTGTTAAAGACGACTTGAGAAGTCAAATGTCGTTATGCATGATTAGATGGGGATGTACTGATGTACAGTACAGTTACTACTATTCCTTTGAGTTTGTGAATTATGAATTGTGATTTAAGGAAGTTGCCTGCTTCTCTCCATGTGGTTTCGCAGTTAGAGAATTGGAGAGCCGTCACCGTGTCAGGTAATTAATGGATCAATACCAAATGGAATGTGTCACTTATCACTTGATTCACTTAGTTATAACCCATTTTTGTATGATGCGTTTTACCTGAAACAATCACTAACACTTCTTATATTCCATTTATGGCTTATAACAACTAAACACAAATAAGGAAGCTATCCATCATAAGTTCCTAATAATGGGTCAAGTATCGTAGAAAAGATAAAAGTACTGTGTTTTGGGACTAACAAAGTATTTATCTAGTCTATACATATAGACATTCAATGTGATGTTTAACACGTTCTAATCTTAAGACGAATATATCCGTTATCATAGAAACTCATTACTCGTAAATGATGTGGAGCCAATTGATAGTTGACATATAGTACTAAGTAAATGTCAGTAATTAAAAAGAAAATGGACATCTCAAAGTGAACCCTCTATTTTTTTTATGTTTCTTTCCGTTCTTTTCTCTTACGGTCTATTGAGTATCCCACAATAAGACTCGTTAAGCTCACAATTTCCTTCCACATGTTGGTGTTGGGTTGTATTAGCATTTACTCGTAGAGGCTTAAAATGAGTATTTATTATATACAACCATTATATCATACAACAATAGTAAAAATTTGTAATTTATAATAAAAAATGATCATTTCAGTTAGTTATCACTTTCAAATAAAATACTACGTAATAACCATATTTTCATATCAAAAAAGGATCACTATTTAACCTAACACGATCATTAAATAACCGAAAATATTGTAATCTCTCTGTTCCAACCATTTGTATACGTTTATTTTATGCACGTACGTCGATATTCGTTTTCTTTTGTCTATACCTTTAGTTACGTGTTACGAAAAATTATAAAAACTTGATATTCATGATGTATTTTATTAAACGATTCAAATAAAATCACACATGACTATCTTTTATATTATATATTAGAAGTTATATTGAAGATTTTCGTTACTTATAAACAATGTTAAAAAAGCAAATGTATACAATTCGTTGGAACGGAGGGTGTATATAATTTATGAAAATTCAGAACTTTAAATGTACGTGTTAAAATGAAAACAATTCAGGACTCAGATTCTTTTCGTTCAGTAGCTAACATAGTATTATAAGACAATAGGATATCAAGCACTCTAGATACTGATACAGCACCATGATCACCCCGTAGCATTCTGCACATTGAAAAGCGAAAGTTACCGAAGATATCTTGGCCTATTGACTATGATTAGGTACCGTGAACTATAGATCCCAGGTTCGAATCTTCCTCCCCTATATTGTAATGCGACTATAAGTGCACCCTTCGTTGAAACAAAAAAAAAGCAAAAGTTCATGAACATAACTGCAGAAAACCAAGATTACAGCAGAATTGTACCACTCCGTTTTGACTACAGGTAGACAAGACACTAGACTTCACACGATGAACCCATCCCATATTATAAACCGACCCTTGAGACAATCCAGCAACGATACAACTAACAATTTCTACTAAGACTCGATCATAATATTTTCAAACTACTTTGATTGTTAATCCGACTAAAATTCCAGGGGACCTGCACAGACACCTTAATCAACCTCCTCCATCTTGCTTTCCTCAGCACCTTCTTCCTCCAATGCTGGCATTTCAACATCATCCACGCCCTCGTCTTCATCAATGCTCAACCCAAGCTTCAACATTCTGTGGATTCTTGCTGCGAAGGTGTTCGGGTCATCCAAACTGAAACCAGATGTCAACAGAGCAGTCTCAAACAACAGCAACACAAGATCCTTCACCGACTTGTCGTTCTTGTCCGCCTCAGCTCTCTTCCTTAACTCCTCCATAATCCCGTTATCTGGGTTGATCTCCATGGTTTTCTTGCTTGACATGTAAGAGCTCATACTGCTGTCCCTCAAAGCCTGAGCTTTCATGATTCTCTCCATGTTTGCACTCCATCCATACTCTCCAGTCACCAGACAGCAGGGAGAGTCAACAATCCTGTCAGATACCACGACCTTTTCAACTTTGTCACCCAAGATCTCCTTAATCACCTTGCACAAGTTCTCAAACGACTGCTTCTTTTCTTCCTTCTTTTTCTTCTCTTCCTCAGTTTCATCCTCGAGCTTCAATCCCTCTTTGGTGGCTGACACAAGCTTCTTCCCATCATACTCCTTCAACTGTCCAACAGCATACTCGTCAATGGCATCCACCATGAAGAGAACCTCGTATCCCTTCTTCTTAAGCCTCTCCAAGAAAGGAGAGTTTTCAACCGCCTTCTTACTTTCACCAGTAATGTAGTATATGTCCTTCTGCCCCTCCTTCATTCGAGTGACATAGTCCTTCAAGCTGGTCAACTCGTCACCACTCTTGGTAGAATGGTAACGGAGCAACTCAGCCAATTTCGCCCTGTTCTGACTGTCTTCATGGATGCCAAGCTTGAGGTTCTTAGAGAAAGCATCATAAAACTTGTTGTAGTCATCCTTATTCTCAGCTATCTCATTAAACATCTCAATGCATTTCTTCACCAAGTTCTTCCTGATAACCTTCAGAATCTTATTCTGTTGCAGCATCTCACGAGATATATTCAGCGGCAAGTCATCAGAATCGACAACACCCTTTACAAAGCTGAGGTACTCAGGGATGAGTTCCTCACAGTTGTCCATAATGAACACTCTCCTGACATAAAGCTTGATGTTATTCGGCTTCTTACGGCTGTCAAAGAGATCAAAGGGAGCCCTTCTCGGAACAAAAAGAATGGCCTTGAACTCAAGCTGTCCCTCGACCGAGAAATGCTTGACAGCAAGATGATCTTCCCAATCATTAGTGAGGCTCTTGTAGAAGGAAGCGTACTCGTCCTTGGTAATTTCCTCAGGCTTCCTCAACCAGATTGGTTTCTGTTTGTTAATGAGCTGCCACTCATGGGAAACCTCCTTGATTTTCTTCTTCTTCTTTTTGTCCTTCTCCTCATCAACATCCTCAACAGCTCCCTCCTCCTCTTTCTTCGGTTCATCATCTTCGTCATCACTGATTTCCTTCTCAATGGTTTTCTCGGTCCAGAGGTAGATAGGGTAGCTGATGAACTCTGAATGCTTCTTCACAAGGTCCTTGATCCTCCTCTCTTCCAAATACTCCAGCTGCAAGGTAAAAAATCACATACATCAGTAACCCAACATACATTCCTTTCCATTTCAATCAATTGTATAGATAGAATGTTGAAAGTACCTGATCCTCCTTGAGGTAGAGGGTGATCTTAGTACCACGGCCGAGTGGTTCGCCACTGGTGTCCCGAGTGACAGTGAAAGAACCACCAGCTTGCGACTCCCACACATACTGTTCGTCATCGTTGTGCTTGGTGGTGACAATAACCTTCTCAGCAACCAAGTAAGCGGAGTAAAACCCGACACCAAATTGACCAATCATACTCACATCTGCTCCAGCTTGCAATGCTTCCATAAATTCCTTAGTTCCAGAACGAGCAATCGTCCCCAAATTGTTCACCAAGTCTACAATCACGCCCAATAAATACCACCATCAATAACAATTCCCAAAAAGTATGAATCATCTAACGATAGCAATTGTAGACATGACTCTATTAGGCATACCTGCTTTGGTCATACCGACACCACTGTCGATAATAGAGAGGGTCTTGTTAGCCTTATCAGGCACCAGCCTTATGAACAGCTCCGGCTGCGCCTCAAGTTTGCTCTTGTCCGTCAATCCTTCAAACCTAATCTTGTCCAACGCCTGCATGTTTTTTGTTGTCAGATTGTTAATAATCCATAACTCAAACTTGCATTTCTCGTTCATTTCATCCTCAAGCTCAAACCTCGTACAAAATTTCGGAAAACTAATTTCCATGAAATCAAAAGATTAGATCAAAACAGAGGAACAAAATATTCATAAAATAAAAGATGAAAATCGACACACTCAGTTGCTCAAATCGGCCTATATATTGTTCAAATTAATTGATCCATCTAGTTCAATTGTCAAAAACTAGTACCAAACGCAACAAATCGATCAAAAACTTTCGCGATTTTTGACGAGGACTCATCAAACTCGACCTCTCTTTCTCTAACCTAACAGTTCGTTTCGATCATAAACCGATGCAAAACGCAGCTCATTTGAACTAAAAAAACACACCGACTCGTCAATCAAAACATGCAATGAAAAATCATCATAAAAATCTCAGGCAGTTCGTTGATGAACTCAATCGCTACTGAAACTACTGAGCAATAAAAGTGTTTCGTGAAAAACTAATCAATTATGAGGAATAATCATGATTAAACACGGAAATGAGTGATTATGAATTTAAGATCCTTTCACGCAATTATAGTGGCGTCATTACGATATTCTCAATGTTGATATCGTACTATTAAAGAGAGAGTAGAAGTAGGGTGAAAATGAAACGTACATCGGAAGAATTGGAAATGAGCTCACGAAGGAAAATCTCCTTGTTAGAGTAGAAAGTATTGATGATGAGACTCAGCAACTGGTTAATCTCCGCTTGAAATGCGAAGGTCTCTGTTTCACCCATTTGTACGTCCGCCATTGATGCTGTCGAAATTGAATTAACGATGACAGAATGTAATTTGAATCGCGATTTGAGTGATTGATTGTTTATTTGTTTGTTAGAGATAGGGAGAGGAAGCAGAGGTTGGAAGAAATTTATATGGAGTTAAGAGTTTCTGGGATGTTCTGCGATTTTTGGGACTGAGTTTCTGGAGGCTTCTTCTTTTGTCTAGATTTAGCGGGAAACTAACTATACGGCGTCGTTTGAGTTCCAGAGTGTTCACCTTCACCCCAAGTAGCCAGGTCATCTGGAATGTTCCATTAATGGTCTTTTATGGCCCACATTGTGGGCTCATGCCTTTTACGGGCCCAATCACTCTCTATTAGAGCTGATTATGGGTCGTATCGTTCGAATAGTCTGACCCATTCGGTCCGATATTTTAGCGGGTTTGGACAGCGAAGCTCGGCCCGGGTTAATAAATGGGTTGGACAAGCCCGACCCGATCTAATAAATGGGCCGGACATGGACACTAATATTTTCAACCGGGTCAACCTGCCCGCCCCGCTAAAAATATTATATACTCGTACATTGTACAACTTAGAAATTAATTAATTACTATATAGGAAATGAAAAATGTATATATTCATTATACAAAAGAAAATAATTACTTTGTGCTCTAATCAATACACATACACTTGATAATGGTACGATATAACGAAAATACCTTTCAACTCTCGAGAAAAATTACAAGTCAAATATGTACTCTATTTAAATATTTACGTAATTACCGCCTATCTTTATATGTTTGATAGTTTTGTTCAATAATTGGCCCGATTTTTGTATAAACGGGTGGATAAGGGCAAGTAATTTGGGCCCGTTAGTTAGGCCTAGCCCGTCCACTTTGGTGTTAAAAGGCAACCTTTTTATCTTTTATATCAGCCCGTGTCCGACTCGAGCCTACATTTGAGCAGGTCTACTCTCTATCTACTTTGATTGAAAAAATTTGGTGGTTATTTTGCCAGAAAATAAAGAAACTATTTTAAGTTTTTAATTACTTGGATAATACTCGTAGTATATAACATCGTTTTATGTATTAGTATCTTGTTAAACCGTTTCACGGTAACTTATTCTAGGCCGTACCAATAGAAATAAAATAATATTAAAATTAACTACTTCCTCCGTATATGTGAGAAGTTTCACAATAAATTGTCATGAGACCGTTTCATACAAGAATTTGGAGTTATGACTACTTAGGTAGAGATATAAAATTGTTTATTTTTTTTATTTCCTATTGACAAAAGAAAGCATATACAAAGTACTCCCTTCTCTTTACTAAGATGTTCCACATTTCTTTTTAAGGAAAATTCATTAAGATGTTCCACCTTCCTTTTTAGTATACATTTTGTGGTTCTTATTGTTTGTGACCCCACTTTGTTTTCTTCCATTCATTTTCCTCCACATATTCTCTCCTCCTTAAGAACTTCCCAAAACCCAATATGGAAGATCATAGAGAAGGGGAGGAGTATATCCCATAATCAAAGAAATCTTTTTTTTTTGACATAGTTTCATACCCGAAGACAACTTTGACTTGATATCATCTTCACATTGGTAATATCTGGAGCAAGTGTAAAACAACACCAAGAAGTCATGGTTTTTTGTCTACTTCATGTACCCCAGCACACAAAATAACTCATTATTCCGTGTTTAAGTCAACTTAACATGGCAAATCATTATTCTGGTTCATAAATCCTACAAAAATTTGTTATTTAGTCGGCATCCTCTTCGTTCTTAAGGAAAAAACATATCTTCCTCATCCATGCTTTCTACACTTTCTTTGATCATTTCATCAAATCAAAAATGTTTTTTTTAGTTGTTAAATTGTCATTTTATGGTATAAGGTATTAAAACTAAACAATAAAACTTTTTACGACTTTCTAAGATCTTCTCAATTATCAGGTACATAATGTGTAATTTCAGATATGCAATAGATTTTGAATTGAATGAATTTGGTTGATATAGTTTTGTTAAAATAACTGCAAGTACTTGAATTGTGTTTGATGTTTTATTCAAATACTCAAGATTGTCATAGGTATGATATATTTTGCATTTATTTACATTATTTATAACACCGTACTATTTATTTATATACAAGTATATGTCGATTCTGTTCAATTTTACATGAATATTAAGCTAATTATAAAACTTCATAACAGATATTCCAGCTCCATTTTGACTCAGTGACTCACAAGTACTCCATGACACTTGGGGGATTAGTCACCCGTGTAGGGATGGATGATCGAATGAACGATGAATCTATTATGCGTGCAGCTATCAGACGCAGAACAAATTCCAGAAATGCCAAATGCAAGCATCAACGCATCTTACAACTGTCTCATCTATAACAACTTTATACCAATACCAGTATGGGCGAATCTACTTCGTGTACCAACTTTATAACACTGACATTATCAACTTTACTTATCAAGCAGGAAAAGAATCTCCTGCACAGTTCTCCTTCTCTTTAATCTTTATAACCCTGCATGACTGCTAAGAGAAGCAACAATCCTCAGCGATTCAACTCAGTTCCCAACTCGGACATGGATTCTCCTTACAAATGGTGGGCTCGACTTGCTGTTGCTACCCTTCTTCTCTCTTGTCTCCTTCTCTTTGGCATTACATCCAACACCTCCTGGTTTACACCTTCCACTTCCTCCAATTCTCTGTTATTACCTCCTGTTTTTACTGTCCAAATCCTCAATGAGTTTCCTCATGATCGCGCTGCTTTTACCCAGGTTTACTTCTTTCACTTTCTCACTCCGGTTTTTGTCTCATTATCTGGATAATGTTGACAATTTGAACTGGGGGTTTTCTGGGTTTTAGGCACGGATGCCAAAATTCAGTGTTTTTGTTGTTTAATTTGATGTTAGTTAAACATTTTTACTGTCTTTGAGGTTGATTTGTTGATTAATTGAAGTGGGTTTTCCTGGGTTATTGGCAATGAAGCCAAAGTTCAGTACTTTATACTGTGATCAATTGTATTCTTGATCAATTGCCCATTTTTGGAAGTGTTAGTTTGGATATTAATTGTTGCTAGTGATTATGGAGTGACATAGATTTGTGAATCGAATTGTGATAGAATTTGAGGCATACAGACAAGCATGTATCGTGTATGCAAGCTCTGCTCACAGTACTATACCTTTCCAAAGGGCCGTGACCAATTGATTCCTGTTACTTTGGGACTATACTTTGCGCTAGGAGTTGAGAAATTATGGTTTGGCTACGATTTTGTCATTGTTAGGTACCATATATTGACATCAATTTGGTACCAATTTCAGGGTCTTCTCTATTGGGGAAATGATACTTTGTATGAATCAACTGGTATGTTTGGACAGGTGAGCTCATCGCCATTTTATAGCTGCACTGTCTATTAGATTTGATGGTATTTGTGCAGCCATTACGGTTGAGTATTTTTCATGTTTGGGCTTTTAACATTTGTGATATGGTTGATCTTCATCCTTGCAGTCAACAGTCAGGAAAGTAGCTCTGCAAACGGGGAAGGTATGCCATGATATATTTTGTTTTCTCGTCGTCTTTAGTCTATGTTGCCCAATCTTAATTCCTCTTAAGGCATCCATGCTTTTGCAGTAGCTTTCTCTTTGTTATGTAATTTTGGTGCTTATTAACCTTCTAGGCATGAAAGTCTGATGTTCAATTCCTGCCTTTATGTTGGTTGCTTTCATTAACATCTTGGATGGGTTTTGTAGGTTGAGACTCGACATGAAATGGATCAATCTATTTTCGGGGAAGGATTAACTCTTCTTGATGAAAGGTTTGTAACCAATCTTTTATTCAAATTATATGCATTATGAGTCTGAAAGAGTAGTTCTTTCTAATTCCCGAATTTTCATTTCCTGTAGGTTGTATCAAGTAACTTGGTTGCAGAAAACTGGCTTCATTTATGCGAGAGAGAACTTCAACAATGTCTGTAATTATTTCTTCCACTCGACACTTGCTATAAACTACTCCATTGTATATTCGTATGTGACTACTTATAGTATAAGCAAACTGACGAATTCTGTAATATTCAGCTGTAGGGTATACATATGAATTAACCTCAGTGTGTGTGACTTAAAACTCGTTCTATTCATATGAATTAGCTTCAGTTTTGATTCCTTAGATGTTTCACAATGCCACGTTCATTTGTCTTGCAGGTAACGACATTTACTCACCATATGAATGATGGTTGGGGTCTAACAACCGATGGGAAAACCTTGTTTGGAAGTGACGGCTCTTCAACATTATATCAGATGGATCCCCAAACTATGGAAGGTAGCTGTCACAAATTAAATATACTGACTTTGCTTGTTTTCTTATCGAGTTCCTCAAAACGGTCACTTTTTTTCTCTTTAGTTGACGTTGAAACAAAGTAATACCACATCATGATACTTCGGGAAAACAATACAAGAACACATTTGAAGCTAAAAGAAATAAGATCTATGGATTTTTTTAAATTTCTTGTGCATATGACACCATGGCCTTCATTGAGTTTAAGTTATTAACCTTAGGACCTTTTTTGTACAGTGATACAAAAGCATAAGGTCATGTACGAAGGGGGTGAAGTACGGCTTCTCAATGAATTGGAGTTCATAAATGGTGAAGTGTGGGCAAATATATATGGAGTAAGTCTTATAATTTCACATTATGCTTTGAAAATCATTGTTTCTTCAATGTTTAGTCGCATCGTTTACTGCATGAAGATGTTCATTGAAATTTTCCCACTTTTTGGAACATTTTTGAAGTAGGCTACATCCTTATAATTGATAAGTCTCTTTCCCTTTAATTTCGTCAATCTTTTCTTTGGTTCGTATGCCTCATAAACGTTTGTTTCTCCTCTGGACAGACCGATTGCATTGTTAGACTATCCCCTGGTGGCACTGTTGAGGGATGGATTCTTCTTCCTAATCTAAGGTATAAAATGTCCATTTAATACTATCTTTTTTACAAGTCATTTTTCTTGTCTCACGGTTTTCAAACTCTTGAGTGACACTTCTATTGTGTGTAGGGAAGCATTGATACAAGAGGGTGAAACGGTATGTATTGACTATATCACTCGGTCTAGTTCCTTTTCTTGTTTATCAACATTACTTATTCTTCGAACGATCTCTTTTATTCTTCCAGAATTTTGATGTTTTGAATGGCATAGCATGGGACAGCGATAAACAGCGGATTTTTGGTAAGCTCCATATATTTATTTATGCTTTCCAAACCTTATTCTGGAGTCTATTAGTCTTCCAATGTCAAAGCTATTAATACGGAGTATGATGATAAAACTATCGAAGGAGCATTCTAAATTTTGTTTTGCAGTGACTGGTAAACTTTGGCCGAAACTATACGAGATTAAGCTTCAGCCTATGAAGGAACATTCTCAGGCTAACATCCACCATCTTTGTATGCCAAACCTACATTTCCACTTTTGAAGCCATCGTGGCGGTGTACCTGTAAAAGACGATACCCTCGAAGCTTCAACCTGTAAGTCTGTAACCTAGGGAAATGTCAGATCTTGTACGTACATGTTTGTAAATTGTAATATTAATACAATAATATCGTCTATTTGTACCAAAATATGCATTTTGAAGGAGACTCAAGCGTGTATTATACAAAAAAGATCGTCATCAGTCGCATTAATAAGCAATGCTGTATTTTATAGTTTAAACTTGAACAAGCAATTCCGAGTCTTCCTGCTGCAACATTTAACAAGAAATCTAGTGCAACATATGAGGTTTAACTGCCCTTTAATTTACAGACAAGTGATTACTTTCATTATAATTTAGGGCCATCTAATGCTCGGGAAAAGACGGCATACACTGTTTTTTTTTTAACATCCACATTTACTGTTTTTTCTCAGATAATTCTATTACAGGAAAGACATACATAGATACTACTGATAGTCGGATACCAGTAAAATTTCAAGCCATTACAAATACATACTCCATATCCTACACTAGAACAGGAACAGAGCAAACTTTGAGCTTCACCTCCTCAATAGGCAACCGGTCCTCCGGGAAAGGGCAGCCCATGACATTACTCTTCCTTAAAAACCCACACGGTTGAGGCGTCACCCCACTCGCCACCCCCTCAATATTGGTACAATTCCACAGCATCTCTTTCGGCTTTCTGGCTAATCCAATGGTCACATTCGACAAGCAAATTCCCTTAAACACATCCTGCTTTATCCCCTCTAAATACCCTGGCATACTCACGTTCTCCGCTACCATGTCCATGTAGTTGATTCCCTCGATCAATGGCAGAGCTTTTGGGTTGAAGTGCTTGTCGGGGTGGACCCTGTTCGATGAATAGTGCCCAGTCATCCAGAATACGTACTTCATCGTCTTCATTGTCATTTTTCTTACATAGATGTCCCTATTGAGAACAGCATGACAAATCTTATATGAAACCTTAACCGATTCAAGTAGGGAACATTTAAGTATTTAACCAACACCAAGGTACTAGTGAGGGGTATTAAGTACCTGACAAAGGCACCGCGGCCAGGGGAAGTCTTGACACGGACACCTGACTCGGTGTCAATGGCAGTGATGTGCTCTGCTCGAACATTCTGGATGCCACCCGACATCTCACTGCCAAGTGCAATAGTAGCACTCGTCGGAGATATGCAGGTGAGATGACGGATGACCACATCTTTGGTCGGCATGTTGAAGCGAATGCCATACTCATCCCACCCGCTTTTGATTGCTATGCAATCATCTCCTGAGACGATGTAGTTGTGCTCTATTCTTACATTTGAACAAGAATCTGCAAAACAGTAGTGCATTATCGTAAAAAGCTCTTCTTCATCCAAGATCGGTCAATGTTGACAGAATGTCGAGAATGTACCAGGATCAATGCCGTCAGTGTTAGCAGAATGAGTTGGTGCGAGGATGGTTAGCCCGTGGATGATCACATCCCTGCAGTAAACGGGGTGAACGTTCCAGTTAGGGGAATCGAGCAAGGTGAGATTAGAAATCTGGATTCCATTGGAGTACATGAGCTCGATCATGTAAGGTCTGGTCTCGGTCAGCTCATTACTCCTGTACTTCCTCCACCACGGCTCGCCTTGTCCATCTATTGTGCCATTAGCACCTGCATACCAGTAATGTAATGTGAGGTTACAAGCTTCATTAAGGACTCTAATAATGAGCAGTATGAGTGTGATTACCAGTAATGACGACGTCAGTTAGGTTGGTTCCGAAAATGAGACTGGCAAAACGTCCAGCACCGGCGTCTCTTCCTTTCCCGTAAGACGGCAATGGTGCAAGTATCGGATAGTCTCTTTCATCCTACAAATTGGTACCACCATTGTCACCTGAGTTAGAGTTCCCTAAATAGCTTCGGATTATTCTAACCGAATTCTAGAGCATCTTTAAACATGTCCAACTATAATAGTAGTGTGAGGTAATTTATCTTAGTCTAGTGGTTAAGCTTGAACTACTCTACACAACACAACAGGTCTCAATTCAATCTTCACTCTTCTCTTCTCTGTTACGATACGATTAAGTGTGCACTTTGTTGGACAAAAAACAATCCGAGTCATTTATACTTTTTGGTCTCTCATCATACTTATCCTCAAAGAGTTGCTCTCTCCAAGATTCACACTACATCTATTTAGATTTATAGTCGGTCAATTATTTTTTATCGCAACGAAGAGTACATCATAAAAAAAATGTAAAATACATGTGTAGGGATACTTCATAAAATATAGCTGATATTTTCAAATATATATTTCTAGAATTTAAAGGCGTGAATAGTCAAAACGGAGAAAGCAGCAGATTACAAAGGTAGAAGTATTCCAAAAGGACTTTAATCTGTGTTTAAACACGGGCTAGATTCAAATCTTGACCCTAAACAATAAAACAATCAAAGTTGAGAGCAATTGGTCCATAGAATAATGGTAGTTATCCAAAGAAGACTGTATCCATTGTCTATTGAGTTGTGTAAGATACAAAAGACAAAAGCAAGAACATAATTCCAATGTCCTTGACATAAGGGACAGTTAGTTTCCCCATGCTCTAAGTTTGGCATTCTCTCATCACACACGAGACGACGTGCCCTCATCTCAGCTCCTTCGATACCAGTTTTCTATGACAAGTCCAATTTCTGATTTCTTTTCTCTAGATCAGTGGGTCTCTTTTGCGATGGGTCTATCCGTCATAATAATAAAACGGGTCAAATACATATCACATATATGGATAAGACAACTAGTTTGTTATGTCCCACCCACACTTTATTTTTGTCTTTAGTGTAGTACTTGACCCGTTAGAAATTTGTGACGGTTTACAAATCGGGATAGTTAGATATTCTCACCATTACCCTCCTCTCTATTTTCTATAAATGATTCAGATATTATTTTGAAATGATTCAGTAGATCAATTCTATAAAATAGATGGAAAAGAAAGGAAACTATTATGTATTCTAGATCGAACCAAACTACTGTACAAATCTATGTATAGGCACTCAACTCAACTATCGAGTTTTACAAGTTTGCAACTTTTTTTCCGACGAATATCCCTTTGTCTCACTCATTTGTTTTAAGTATTCTATATTATGAATACTTGGGCACTCAACTATCACGACCCTGTCGTTTATTAGTAATGACCACAAACGGCCAACCTCCCTCTCACTAGTCTTTGTGTCGAGAGTAAAGGTAAACGTATGAAACGAAGGTACTCTAATTATGCTCTTATAATAATAATTGCAAAATGCCGCAGCTCTTAAACACAGTTAAAAGTCTAATGTTGATAAAGGAGAATGTGGGTGGGTGTGTGTTTTTCTCCAAAACCAATCATCAAATCTACAAAGTTGTAGTATGGTTCTAGTAGTAAGGTAAAAGCATCCATCATTTACGGAGGAAATTGAGGACACTACTACTACTACTCCTACTACGGAGTACCAGTTTCTATACAAACTAGTACGGGTAGTTGTAAGGTGGATGGGGTAGTAGGCCTGGGCATATCATATGTAGGTGAATAAATTGAAGCACTAATTTCAAACTTTCAATGCATTTAGCACTGGCAGAGTGGCAGAGCACTGAGAGCAGTTGTGCACTACTCCCTGAACCACCTAAAATATATCCATTATTCATGTTAGACGAATCATCTCAATTAAAACGGTGATGGTTATCACTTGAGAGTTCAGAAATTGAAGACGGTTAGGATTCAAATTCATGATATTTAATTACGTTAATTCTAATACCATGCCAAATGAATCATCTCAACTAAAACTTTAAACGGATGATTGAGATCATTTTTACAGTGGGTCACAAAGTCACCTCAGCTAGCTAGGAACTTTAATTTGTAATCTCAATAATTGATGAAATTGTAAATCACATTGCATTATTACAAGTACTGCATGTACTAGTCAAGAATACACATACAACTATGCGAGAGTACAAAGTAATACGACTATACGAGTATAATATCATCTTCGTTATATTGAATACTTCATCATACTATAGAGAGTACAAAGTAATATGAGTATATAATATCATCTTCGTTTTATTAATCTTCAGTGTTATTCTATGAAGTGGGTATGTAGAACGTACTAAAATTCAATACCACTCGTCGTATCATTCACTCAGACCCCCTTTAAACATAGTCTTATGATTCTTGTCTCACTCACTAAGTCGGACATCCTTGATTGATAAGTAGACTACGCGTAATAATCACTTCACTCCAATTAAATTTTCATTTTCCAAAAAATTAGTTGAATAATTACTACTACATACTCGTACAGTCGTGCCTGCTAATTTGTTACTCCTATTTCTTTATCAAACAGAAGCATGCATTTAGCTGCATTATACTCCCTAGTCCCTCCATCTTTTTTAATTAGTCTCATATTTTTTTTATGGATTTTTTTTAGTTAGCCTCGTTTCCTTTTAAGAAAATAATTTCATCTTTATTTCTCCCTCATCACGTCCATCTTATCAACACTATCCTCTTATTTTTTTCATTTTTTCTTAAACTCCGTGTTCAACCCTTATGGAGCTAATTCAAGAATATAGAGGGAGTAATAGATAGGAGTGAAATCAAACATTCAAACCTTAAATTATCTAAGACAACTTCATCTTAATCATTAAATTAAAACAACTCCTTTACTCCCTCCGTTACAAAATATAGGTGTTTTAGGTTATTAAAATTTTTACTTTTTATAAGTTGTTTTACATTTTTCGATGCACTAAAACTCTTTAATTGATCAATAAAAGTTTTTCCAATTTTCAAAGCAGCTTAATAAATATCCACTTCAAATACTTTCTTAATAATTATACATTTTTTTAACACTACCTATATTTTATAACGGATGGAGTACAATTTATAACTAGTTGGTAATGGGATTATGTAAACTGATGATAGGACATTTACTACTCGTAACATTTATGGAGAAATGGACGAACAGCTTTCATTAAGTTTTGTAAGCTAAACCTTACACTGGTAAAGCAGGACAAATTGTCCCCACACCCCCACCCACGACTCCACCAGCCACAACCGTGAAAAAATATTCATGCGCTATAATCACCCCCATAGTACATGCAGTTAATCTCCATTGTAACGGATGTATTGACGTTATAACGGGTCAATTATTATCCATTACTTTTGTAATATTTTATCTTTTTCTATATAAACATTTAACGTCGTATATGTACGTGATTCGTTTAACTCGAATGTCATTTTACTTTATTTCATCGTATCCAAACCGTAAGAAGAAGTGTAGGGTTGCATACTGACCTGGGAAGCAAGGAGAACAGCACCCTGGTGAAGATAAAGAGTGAAATGGCTGGTGAGGGAGAAACTGCCGGTTAACCACCTGCCAGGTGGCACCACTAGCTGTGCCCCACCATCATGGGTTAACCGGCTAAGGAAGTTAACCGCAGATTTGAATGCTTCAGTATTCAAAGTGTTGCCATCACCTTTGGCTCCAAATTCAGTGATGAAAGCACTGTGTTTCCTGCAGTTTAATCCTTTGTATAACTCTGTGTTTAGCCTTTTTCTATACCTTGGTCTTTTCCCCTCTGCTTCCGTAATTACGTTGTTTAGCAGCAGTAATAATCCAATTCCCACGATGTATAATGCCTGCATTAGAAAAAAAACTACAAGCTTGATTCTCTGAGATTAAAAGGTAAACTCTTATTTGTGACGGGTCAAGTTCCCATGCACTCTTATATACACAAGTGTTGTATATACTTGATCTGTTTTATGGTTAAGACAGATAATACTGTCTTGAGGGAGACCTGGTGAGATTAAAATGTGTGGGAAAGAAAAGGTGAGGAAGGGAGAGTTAGAACTTACAAGGGAGAATCTGTGTTTGAGTAGAGATGGTGGCATTGTTGTGTTGTTCCTTGGTAACAGTAAAACAAAACCACTAGAGAATGTGTTTTTTTTGGAGAGCTATTATTGGAAGTAAATGATGAGTGGAGTGAGTGGGTAACTAACTAACTATATATAGGATTATGGGTATATCAATGGTATACCTTTGTTTGTACTAGTATCTTTTTTTAACCACAAATTCTTATTTGTGATGAACCCATGCAGTCATGCATCACCATTCATAAATTTGTGACAAAGCGTATAAAAACAATATAAATAAATAAATTAAATACGGAGTATTATCATGTGAGAAATACTTAGTGTCATATAGGTTTGTGACGATGGATACCCATCACAAAAGAGATTTTACTTTTTCTTATTCTTTTCTTTCATCGGAAAACTTGCTTAAGATGATTTTTGAAGCACTTCGTATGATTTAGTGTAACAACAACATACACAAAAAACTACAGTAGTACACTACTATGGAGTGGTGGATTCATTTTCTATAGGGCCGGGCCGGGGAGAGTTTGATGGTACTCCGTAACATGTTCTTTTAAGTGTTATAAACCATATAACGGGGTAAGAACTCTCTAACTCTCCTATTTTGATCATTACAATGGAAGTTCGATTCTTAATAGAAACATGGTTGTCCTAAAAAAAACTATGATGCCACATGACTTGAGTGTTACCTCATCTTACAAGGGAATGTAGTGGAGCTAGGGTCAATGGGAGAACCAACCCAACTACAAGCTCTAGCTCCCTTAATTACGGCACAAATTCTTGTATGGGACGGTCTCACGATAAAACCTCTCACATAGAAGGTAATTAGTTTTATTATTATTATTATTATTATATTCGTATTAGTAGGTCTCACATAGAAGGTAGACTAGCTGTTACGGTTATACTCAGTATTAATCTCAAGTTTGTAATACATCAATTATTAACTACATGAGTACTGAAATATACTAGTGGTAATCGTCAATTATGCGTTGACAGTTGATAGTGGTACAATAAATTCATTTTGAGGAGAGAAGGAAGGGCGGAGTTTAAAATGTTGAAAACGGAGGGCAGAGGGTAGGGAGTGGGGACGACGCTCATACTCAAAGTCTGCAAAGCAGGTGAAAACTGTTTCACACATTTAAAAACAAAAAGGAAAAGAGAATTGAGAATCATTTAAAGCCTCTGTGGATACACTTCAATCACTATTCATCACCAATCTCCTTCATTTCGAGTAATTCATATTAGTTCGTTTTATTATCCCATCCTATGCGAGCCCTGAATGTGAGGAGATGGTTGGAGGCTTGCACTGGTTTTATACTCGTAGTAGTTAATTAAGTAGTTATAATGGTCTAGGTCAAAAGATGATACTTCTACTAAGGTTTAGGAATTAGGACAATGTTAGGCTGGTTTGAATAGGGGACTGATAAACCCGATAGCCAGGGGGTCGCTCGGCAGATAAACAGCATTGAAAAGGGTTCTTATTGGTATTTCGGAAGCCCGAT
This sequence comes from Agrostemma githago, assembly GCA_958450325.1. NCBI lineage: Eukaryota > Viridiplantae > Streptophyta > Magnoliopsida > Caryophyllales > Caryophyllaceae > Agrostemma > Agrostemma githago. The sequence goes on from OY288246.1 coordinate 72,742,229, forward strand.
CCAAAAAGTACTGACTCGAGGAGACTTGAGCTAAATAGATACTCCAGCATGCAATAAACTAGATACGAAAAGGATGAAAATGTCACAATGAAAAGAAGTAGGCAAAATCCGATGAAACAACAAAACTACAGTAAAAGAAAAGAAAAAAGGGAGGGGAGTGGTGGAGTAATGACTAATGAGGGTCGTCATCAGCAGTTAGCACAACCTAAGTTTCAACCGGGATCAAAGCACGTATCTAACTAACAATAATCAAATGAGAATGTCAATTTCACTTATTACATACGAATATTCTAACACCCATATCCTGCTATTAATAAAATCGATTCCGGATATTCTATATTTTAACACACTTGTGTTTAATTCGAGTATAGGCACACAAATACATACAGATACAGGCATGGTAATGGACGATTAGGTTGCACAAACAGTCAGTCATTCCTTATTCAAAATAAATAAATAAACACCCACCCTCCCTCCCTCCCTTACATCCCAAATGTCAACGCTACGAATCAGAATTCAGAACCCATGAATCCCATTATACCACAAAAGACGTGCATGCTACTATCCCCACCTGATTATCTTAACTCATAAGTCTATACAATGTACATTACACATTCATTTCCAAATAAATATATTTCCTTTGATCATTTTTCACAACTAAGTTTAAGGGACAGGAACAGTTTTGATTCTGCAGAAACTATACCGCCATTCGGATTTACGACAATAGGTAATCTCATTGTTTCTACTCCCTCTTTTTCACTCGATATCTTGTTTTTTCATGTCGGGGGAAACTTTGAATAACGCGGTATCTTGTTTTTTCATGTCCTGTGGGTAGAGATATATTCTGCGAAACCAGAGCTCAAAATTGTAGGAAAGAATAAGTGAAAATGTGATATCCATATGAGAGCGATAAAACACCCAATTACGGAGATGAGCTCCTTTCTAGGCATAATTATTACACTCGCTACATTACTTTCCCCTTCCTCTGCCTCCACTTTCCTTCATTTCATTTGCTACTTCAACCTTCCCCTCTACCGTAACGGTGCCACTCTGTATTAATTTCCCCATACCAAGCCTAACAGTTAGTTGCAAAAACAACGCTTGACTTGTTGCTCCTAGAGACATGACCACGATCATAATCCAATAACAAAAGTCCTTTCCGCTTTTGATCGTATCCCTTCACCAATCTCATGTTGAGGCGACAAAAATGTGCCTCGTGAGTCATGTCTCAAACAATGAGGATATGGTCCAACAATTAAGTTTAACTTATACTAGGTCTTAAGAATCGGATTATCCCCTCCCCAGAGGTTTCTCTGCTGTTTGCAATCCTAGACAAATCTATGGAGCCTTAATATGTCAGTGTTATTTCCACGGAACAAAACTCCTTTGAAAATTCTTGTGTTAAGCATGGGCACCACACACACCCCGTGGTTCACTCACCTCATGGGTACCGTAAGGGATGGCTTTTACACTTGGATATGGGTTCTTACAATATAACATACGGTATTGCTGTAACACGGAGTATACACGTGCCAGACAGTGTGTGCCAGGTATGGCTATTTCTGTTGAGTGTCGGTAAAGTGCTGAGCCACATCGTGTTGATGACGGGGACACAGCAGAATTGAAGTGCCAAAACAACATGGAGACATCCTAAGGCTTTAACATAAAATCAAATTTGAAATTTTGTTATATTAGCCAGTTAGATGGTAATCAGCATGGCTGCATATATTTCTTGCAGAAATCTCCTATTCACTCAGCGAAAATGGAGAAAGGAGAAACCGACCAAGCAGAACTTGTGGTTGCAATCGGACTGTCAGGAAGCCGGAAGGGCAAGCTCATTCTCAAGTGGGCAGTAGAGAAATTTGCACCAGAGGGTAAAGTGAGGTTCAGGATCATACGTGTATACCCAAAAATAACCACAGTTCCTACACCAAGTGAGACATTAAATTTATACGTATTTACTATTTTGCTGTTTTAATTAACTCCGATTATTCAAGATATTAAGTAAGATTCTTAACTGATGAAGCTTTTGACAATTAATTTCAGTTGGAACTTGGCTACCTGTATCACAAGTTACTGAGGATGTAGCAAACACATACAGGCAGGAAATTGGGTGGAAGAAAATGAAGGCACTTCTTCCCTACCAACAGACCTTGAAAGCACAAAAGGTAAATAGTATCTACTGAAACAGCTTTGACAGTTAGACGTACCTGGTTTTGAGATCATTCTCACAACAATTTGCACGCTAATTCCACAGGTAAAATCAGACATTGTGGTGCTTGAATCAGATGATATAGCCATGACATTGTGCTCAGATGTTAGTAAAAATTTCATAAGACATCTTGTTGTTGGTCCTTCGTCGACGAGCATCTTCTCAAGGTAATATCTTCGTCATCTGCATCACAAGATTTCTATAAGACGATCTTACATGTGCGACTAACCCATCACACAATAATTAGATGAGGAATACTTAAAAAAGATTTGAGTTGGTCTTACATGTGAGATAGTCTCATATAAGACTCACTACATCTTCACTATGGCAATGATATGCTCAAAGCCATGATTGCTTTTGTAGGAAACCCGTCAAGATGGCTAAAGATGAGCTATCAGCAGTTATCTCAGAAAATGCTCCTAGTTTTTGCTCAGTTTATGTTGTTGCTGACGGAAAGCTTCAGAATTTGCGTCCATCGGAGTCAGAACCCACAGTGATCTCTGTCCCCAACTCAAATGGGTCATCAGGCACAGTTACAGATAGTTCTTCCAGCTCTTCTTCACTAACAATAGGTGAATTTTCCAATGATGCAAATTAAAACTGAAAAAAGGAATTAAAATTGTCAAGTACGAGTCATTTAGGTCTTGTGCATGTAGTGTCACTATGTTTTAAACACAGGGTAAGGATACTGGCATTCAACTAGCACATACCCCACTATTTACAAGAGCCTTAAAGCGCTGAAGTTGGGTTGTGGTAGTAGAATAATTAAATAACTACAAATTTATTGTATTTGATTTCCTGCATTGCCTTAGCATTCGGCTGTAGATTTCAGCTTACCTTGGTTATGGACTTTTCTAAGATTGTTTTGATTGTAGGTCGTGTGTTGAAGACCAGACCTTCATCACCAAGATGTAAGTAGATACGAGCCAGTTCCCTGAGATTTGTAATTACAGCATACTTAAATTCTCTCATATACAAAACTTTTTTACAGACCCAGGTCCAGGATCCACTTCTTCTACCAATGCCTCCAAACCCGGACCAGCAGAACATCATTCGAACAATTTTGATACACCGATTCGAATTAGGGAGCCGGTGGATACAGCAAATTATACCCTAAGCTTTGGGAATGAAAGTGCTGCCAGTAGGAGTTCTAGCAGTGGAGATTCAGGATCATGGGTTTCAGATAGAACATCCCCGGGAGGTTCATTAATAGGGGTACTGACTCCGCCCCCAAGGTCTTTTACAAGCACTCCGCCAGGAGGATCTTTTGCAGGGAACACACCCACCGGGTCGTATGTGGGAACCCCACCCACAGGCTCTTATGTGGGGACTCCGCCCACAGGATCCTATTTAGGGACTTCCCCTAATACGTCTTTTGTAGGAGCACATCAACGTCATCTGCCTGCAGGTTCCGAATCAGCTAATTCTCAAGGACAGGTAAATCATCTAAGAAAGAAAGATCTTTTTCGTGACATTTTAGTGCATGGATAAATCATTTCATGTATTTATAGCTCTTCTGAAGAATTTACATAATCTACAGATTTATGAACTCGAAAAGTTAAGGATGGAACTAAGACATGTCGAGAAAATGTATGAGCTGGCTCAGAATAATAACATTGACGAAAAGGTAAGTTTACCTATCAGACCTGGCATTTTTCAGAATAGTGTTTTCTTAAGACTATAACATTGTTCTAAGAAGCCTTCTCTCAATAAAGTATCTTCATAGTCAACACAACAACAAAAATTACCCTAGTGCTTAAAAGTACCCAAGTCCTACCACAGCAAAATAGGAGGTCGTGACTCACATGTAGTAGCCTTAACCAGGTGATTGAAACAGGGAGAGCCTGTTTCCAAATGGCTAATAATGATAATCGCACCATAATTTGCATTCACCGACTGCTAGTTCACAAAAAAAATAGACAGACCTTTTAAGAGTCATTTTGCTTTATTCCATAACCAGAGAACAGCAAAGGCTTTTTCTTCACTGAAAACGGAAACTATTGTTGGTATACTAAAATCCCACAAACAGTATCCATTCAGACTAGGTTGTAAATATTAAGTTAGTTTCTAGTTTCTACTCATGTAATTTTACTATTGTAGCTCCTCTTTCCACTTAATCAGCTAAATACTCTAAGCAAGGAGCGACTGGAGGCAGCACTAAAGCAGAAAGAGGACACCGCTAAAGAAATAGCAAACATAGAGATGAACAAACAGAAAGCTGCACAAAATAAAGCAGAACTAGATAAGTATGGTCAAGGAAACAAACCTTATCAAAAAGAAAAAAAAGATGCGGCTCAGAAGATAGAGGACGGTGAAATTAAGCTTCAACAGCTGCTTGCAAGTCCACTTACTCAGTGTCAGAAATTCAGTTGGAGCGAGATCGTAGAAGCCACATCATCCCTATCCCAAGAATTCAAGATAGGAGCGGGTGCATTTGGAACTGTGTTCAAGTGCAAGTTGCATCACACTACAGTTGCAGTGAAGGTGCTTCATTCAAAAGACACAGTCACAAACAAGCAATTCGTTCAGGAGGTATGAGAAGAAAATCTAAAAAAATAAAATCAGAAACTACATTTTCGCTTCCACAGACAAAAAATGGCAGGATGTCAAAAAAGTACATTTTGAATGAGAGAAGCTTAAATTAACTTAATGGGGGCTGAACTAAAATGAAATTAACTAAGAAGCGAATTGACTAACCCAAGCTAAATTAATTAGGCTAAACCTAACTGAACTGAATAAGGATGGACTACCTGAGCTGAAATTAGCGGGAAAAATCAAGGCCTGTCCTTAGTCCTTAACATTCTTCCCATTTTGATCCTTTTATGCGCAGAGTTTTACAAATTTGTTGAAATACAGTTCCGACATCTTTTTTAATCCTCCCATTTGCTGCCAAAAACTCTCTTTCAAGTTACATATAAAGCAAAAAAAATGTATAATTCAAAAAACACATGGTTTGTTTAATTATCATCTTTGTGGTCATGGGAAGTCAAAATGGAAAAGCATTGTGAAAAAGAGGGTGTACCTAGAGTTATGAGTAACTGAGAGTGAAGAGTTGATTCCTCTTTCCCTCCCTTTCGTTATTTTCTACGCTATCCAAATTTTGCAATTCCTGCATGCTAAAACGGAAACATTATTCTGTGATTTAACAGCTGGAAATCTTGAGCACTATTCGTCACCCACACTTACTACTGCTCCTAGGAGCTGTTCCAGAAGAGAGCTGCCTTGTATACGAGTACATGGAGAATGGTAGCCTTGATGATAGGCTGTTCCGAAAGGACAATTGTCCTCCTCTTCCATGGTATGAAAGGATCAGAATTTGCTGGGAGGTGGCAAGTGCTCTAGCCTTTCTCCACAGCACAAAACCAAGACCTATTATTCACCGTGACCTGAAACCAGCAAACATCTTGCTTGATCAACATTTAGTCAGCAAGATCGGTGATGCTGGGCTTGGTACAACAATTACTATGGAGCCAAATGAGAAGTCTCTTAAAACTTTGTACAAGGAAACCAGCCCAGTTGGTACACTTTGCTACATTGATCCTGAGTACCAAAGAACGGGTCGGGTGTCAACTAAGTCCGACGTTTATGCTTTAGGGGTGGTTATCTTACAGTTGCTGACAACAAAACCTGCTGTGGGGATCGCCTATTTGGTTGAAGATGCTGTCGAAGAAGGTACACTAAATGAAGTATTAGATAAAGAAGCAGGAAAGTGGCCCGATGATGCAGCACATGAACTGGCTACATTAGGGCTTATGTGTTCCGAGCTAAGGGGTAGAGACAGGCCTGATCTAAGAGAGGTTGTTCTTCCCAGACTAGAGAAATTGAAAGAATTGGCAGATAAAGCCCGGGAACAGGTGGCAAGTGCGCCACCAGAACTGCCAGCTCACTTCATCTGCCCTATTTCTAAGGCATGTTTTCTTTTCAATATTCACCATATTCTTCTCTTTGTGCCTCATTAGTACTAATAAACCGGTAGAGCTATAAATAAGAGGCTGTCAAGGATTGCTAGAATCAGGGTGTCAAAGAAACAAACACAAGAAAAAAATCACCCAGTAATTTCTTTTCGTTTTGGTATAAAGAGCACCACAAGGGAAGTTCATATGCTGGCAAGTTTCTAACACACGTCATGAGTCTCACCACTCCATGACTTTCCAACTGGCATCACAAAATCTAGATTCACAGGTTAATAACTTTTGCATTTGTTTTGTACTGCAGGAGGTCATGGATGATCCCTATGTAGCAGCAGACGGATACACATATAATCGAGCAGCGATAGAGACGTGGCTGGAAGAAAACAACTCATCACCTACCACGAACCTCCCACTTCCACACAAATTTATAATGCCAAATTACACCATACTTGAAGCTATTAAGCAATGGAAGTCCAAGCAAACACCCAAATGATGACCCATCATTCAAAGTGAAAACTAATCATGCGTCACTTTTGCCTTTAGACAGCTCCGGGACTTTGCTTCACACCAATTTTTCGCTGCCCAAGTACATTACATGGCAGCAGATTACTCACTAGGACTCTCATATTTGGTCCAGTATGAGAAATATTATTTACTCTTTTGGTTTGGCATTTTCTTTCCACTAAATCAAAGGGGAAATAGAATCACTTATCCTTATTTTTTCAAAATAAGAAGTGATAACTAACATTATACAAGTATATATGGAAGTGTAGGAGTGTTTTGAGGTTAAAAAAAAAAACCAGTGTGAAAGCCAGCACACGGAGTGAAATCATGTCAATGCATTTGTTTTATCCGAAACTCTGCTTTCTACATTATGCTTGCTTCCTTTCTACAAGAAATCTATCTGTATCAACTAGCTCTTTCTTACCCACGGCAAAGCATGCATTATCAAATCTAGATTTCCCAAAATGCCTTGCTTGCGCGGAGTTCTCTAGCACTTTCATAAGCAACCTTACGTGATTTACCAAACTGATTCTTGACTTTCACTAAAAGATACCAAGCTAATTCAAGATACAGGTAACGGATCTAATACATGTAAAAATTCAAAGTGATATTTGATTCAAAAGACATGACATCTTTAAATCAAGAAATGGCTATATGACTAAGATCACAACAGCTCTCTGTCATATTCGCATTACCAGCAATCAGTCAATCACTAAGCAGATAACATACAAAAAACATTCAATAGATGACAAATCCTCCCTCAACTTTAAACCCTAGTCAAATACCTTGCTCATTTCACCACCAAAACCAGACAAAAAGATAATGGTACATAAACTTAAACTAAAAAGATGGGGGTATTGTATTAGGTTTGAATAGGGTAGGAACTTGTTTCAAGTGAACCAAAAGAAATCCAAGATTTCACATGTGCAGTAGCTATAAGTCACACTCCATTCTTTTAAAATTCATATGCATCACAACGGTGCGTTTGGATTCAAACGGGAGGAATACAAGATGTAAATCCATCAATCTAATCTAATAAACAAAATGTCATACCAGTATACCACTACATAGCCTTTCTGCAGCCATCTACCTACGCAGCGATCTCAGGCTCTCAACAGACAATTTTTACGGTTTGGGTTAATAATAGGGGATTTGGAGAGAAGGAGAACAAATTCCCTTGTTCGGATAATAAGTGGGGTTGTAAGTTAAGTTGGAGATAAATGAAAAGAGCAAAAAAAAAAAAAAAGATTTAGACTTTGGAGGAAAACATCATTCTTCATTCTCACTTCCCTCCATCTCCGACCTTTTCTCTTCTACTGTAATATTCAAACAAACCCTTCCCGAATTCATTTTCAGCGCATTTGAAACATATTTCTACTAAGTGGATTATTCTCTAATTTACACAGGAACAATGAAATCTCCCCATAAGTGCCACAAAGAATACAAAATTGAATCGATTAAACTGCTTACTGCCAGCATTATCAGTACTACTCCATAGCAAGCGAAACATACAATTAGCACTCTAACTATACTTGGAGTCTACCTTGATAAACACAATTCCAGAACACACAAACACGGAAACGGAAACGGAAACAAATTGAATCAATTTTCATTGATGAAGAAAATGCGAGAAAAAGCACAACACTGTCACTAAAAACAAGTACACATTCTACCATTACGCAATTGCAGAGCTACATCAAAAAACCAAAATCATCCTCCAAGTTGCAAAAATGGAAAGACCAAATTTCATGTTACCTAGCAAATTTTGTACAGAAACGCCTCAAATCCGACCCAAATTACCTCCCTCCCTATTCACCATCCAAAGAACGAAAACAACCCGCCTTTCTTCGGCTCTTCCTCCATCATAACAGCAGTCATAGTATCCTGCTCAGCGAGGCGCCAAGCAGCCTGCTCGAAAGCCAACCCAGCCAAACTAGGAGGCCGATTCAACACAAGCGGATACCCTCGATTTGTGCTCCGAATAACCTCAGTATCCTCAGGAATAACCCCTAACAATGGCAACCCTAACATCTCCTGAACATCAAGCACACTCATCATATCCTCTCCCTTGATCATATCAGTTCTAACTCGATTCACCATCATCTTGATATCCTTAACCCCGTCGCACTCGAGCAGGCCGGTCACCCTGTCCGCGTCCCTCAGCGCGGTGATATCCGGCGTGGTGACGAGGACGGCCTCGTTGGCGGGGGTGATCGCGGTGATGAATCCGGCGTCGATGCCGGCGGGGCAGTCGATCAGGACGAAATCAGGGTTGACCGACTGCTTTAGCGCGTCGGTCAGCCATGAGAGGGCCTTGCCGCCGAAGGAGAGGGGGATCTTGGAGCGTGGCTTGGAGATGCAGAGGAGGTTGAGGTGCGGCCACCGCTTGTCCCGGACCAAGGCCTGGTCGAGGCGGCAGTCGCCGTTGAGAACCTCCAAGGCGGTGTAATTGACGCGGGATTCGAGGCCGAGGAGGAGGTCGAGGTTGCGGAGGCCGACGTCGGCGTCGATGAGGACGGTGGAGAAGCCGTGGCGGGCGAGGGAGATGCCGAGGTTGGCGGTGGTGGTGGTTTTGCCGACGCCGCCTTTGCCGGAGGTGATGACGATGATGCGGGGGGTGGGGCCGGAGAGCTGGGGTTTGCGGTTGTACTGGAGGAGGGATTTGGTGGTGGATTTGAGGGGTTTGAGGTGGGGGAAAGGGGTGTGGGGGGAGAAGGAGGATAATGGGGAGGGTTTTAGGAGGAGCATTGTAGTCAGTGGGTGGATTGGTTAGTGGTGAAATGTCAGTGGTAAGACTGGGACGCCATTGTTGAGGAGTGAGGAAGGAAGGGGAAGGGGAAGAAGGGGAAAGGAGAGTTGTGTGAGTTGGGCTTGTACGACGTGTTATCCAATGCTTTATCCGTCTATCGTTTCTCACGTGCCTTGAGCTGATCAAATGGTCTGGGTTCGGATTCGACTGTCTAAGTGTCTAGTCCGATTTGATCCGATTTTTTGTGACTCGGGACTCAGGTTTGGCCCAAAAATGTCCGTGTCGTGATCCAAAATTGACCAGTTTTTTTTTTTTGAGAAAAAACCCAAAAAAGGGGCTTTTATAATAGCATAAAAATCATCAGAAATAACAGCTTCAACGTTCATCGGACCAGAATGCTCTCAAACGTGTCTTCCTACAGAGAGTGACATAGCACGCGCAGACTCATGGACAGCACGGTTATAGAAACGCGATACAAAAGACCAACTAATACAATCAAAGTTACAAACCAAAGCATGAATATCATCAAGAATAAGAAACAAATTGTTGCGTCACTTCTTCGCCGTACACAAATAATCAATGACTGTCTTGCAATCGCTTTCAACAATGACCCTTTGGTACCCTCGTCTCCACGCTTCCTTGATGCCTTCGAGAATCGCCTCCGCTTCCGCTGCATTGACATCCGGGCCTCCTGACGTTCACTCCCCACACCATCCTACCATTATCCCCACGCCCCACAATACCCATACTAACACCTCCACCCCGTAAGCCTGCATCACAATTGATCTTAATCGACCCAATAGGTGGTGCCTGCCGCTTTTGCGCACCTCCTCCACCCCTCGATCCACTCTAATGCCCCCGTTCCCTCATCCCCTCCTCCACCACTTCACACTCTGCCATGATGTCAAGAGTCCGAGCCATCACATCCTCAATGCACACTCTCTTCCCCTCAAACACCCATTTATTACGAGCCTCCCACATTCCCCAACAACCCACCATAACCTTCTCTCGCTCCCCATCCTCAATATCCCTCCACATATCCCTCACCCACTCCCACATCCACCTCCAACCCATCCCACAACCCAAACCCTCACCCACACGGCCACACCCCTTTACAAGGTGAAGACAAGTCTCCACCTCGTAGCAGCAGATCGGACACGTACCATCGAAGTTAAGGATACGAGAAGCAATGTTACCTTTCGTTGGGAGCGCATCAGAACAGAGCTGCCAGAAGAAAATCTTAGCACGGGGAAGCACTCCAGCCTGCCAAATCCGCTTCCATAACCATCTCTCTCGGACAAAATCAGACGGCCCCTAATCACCTTCTCTACAAGACGTGAGAAGCCGATAAGCCAATTTCACTGTATAAGAACCATCCTTCTCCACATCCCAGCACCACGAATCCTCCACCTGACAAGCACTCAGCCGCATATTTAAGATAATCTCTTGCTCAAACGGCAAAAAATTAGCCCGAATCAAGGAAGTATCCCACGACCCAGCACCTCGCCTCAAGTCTGCCACCAGCCACCTCTCTCCCCGCGATACAAGGAGATAAAATCTATCGCGAACCCTCCCCAGGCAACCAAGGATCATGCCACACCCTCGTTCCGAGCAACCAGATTTTGGATATGAAGCAACCTTGGAACCCGGTTTTTGCCCTTTTTGACCCGGCTTGGCCAGAATTTGGGGAACAAAAAATACTCGAAAGTCTTGTGTTAACATATTGTTACTTGTATATAAAAGTATCTTGTGTCGAAAAAATCTACTCATTATCGAAGATGTCCTAGTAAAGTGGTTAAGACTAAATACATGACAGTGACAGTAGGTCCAGATTCGAAACCCCCTTTTCCTATATTGTAATATGACTAAATGTGCGCTTCGTTGAACAAAAAAAAATATGATAGCTCATTAACTAAAAGTACAAATAATTAAGTCATTAGCTTGTAGGAGTACTTTTAATTGGCACAAATTATATGACTGGTCAACTAATGTTCATTTAAATAGAAAACGACAAAAAGCAAATTATATGGGTCATAACCATAGTGTCATACTAATGACACACTATTTTCTATTTAAATGGTTATTATTTGACGGATAGTATCATCACAAGTTAAGACTAACTGATAAAGGATAATGTGGTAAACTAGTAACCCGTGCTTTTAAAGTGGGTCAAAGTCACTAAGTGAGTTCTCACCATTTTAGACTTGTCTTTACGAAATACTCCCTCATATTTTACACCGACTAATCAAACAAGATTCCACGTAACTATATTTTTTCTTATAAATTGCCCAAAGAAAAGTCTACCCTTCAAATTTGAATAAAAAGAATATTACTCCGTACAATATGGCCACATAAAGCACTTATTAATTGCTATGTATATCTCAAAGATGTTCGTAAAGCGTTGAAATGTTGATACGGGACTTGTAGAGGGGATTGGGGTAACATGGGAGTTCATGTGTCGAGATTAAAGCTGTCAAATACTGACTATTTTAATCAAATATTAGATGATCAACACTAAAGATGAAGCAAATTTTTTCATCGAAGTATGAATAAATTTTCTGATAATGATGACCAATATAACACACTGAATTAACTCACAAATAATGATGGCCAATATTCCAACACAAGGACTTTCACATAAAATGTATTTTCTACAATGGACATTAAAATATAGGGAAGACTTCATGACTTCATTAATCGATGAACATTAAGAATTGAAGCACTCTTGGTGGAAACTAGCAAGGCTACCAGCAAAAAAACTCAAACTTGGGCCAATTCAGGGAGAAGAGAAGCCAAAAAACAAACAGCACAGAAAGCCTTCAATGCAATTGTGCCGGTGAGTAACCCTCAATGTTATAGCAACAGCCCCCGTAACAGACAGACAGTTCAACCTCTCCCCAGAGACAAAATCGGTAATGAAGACAACCCCAGAATTCCAAATTTTGAACAGCTTGAATACTTACCTACAATTCAAATCTGTAGACAAAACAGCAAAAACAAATAACAATTAATGAGTACAGAAAACGTGCTCCACCTCTCCCTTACAGAAAAACCATCAAATACAAACTCAAACTTCAGGCAAATTACAACTAAAACCAGTCAATCTAAGACAAGTGTACACTAAACAGGGAGACCATACTTTCCTGTCTCAAAATCCTGTATGATGGGGGACAATTGATAACAATGTGATCATAATGCAAGAGCCACAAACACAACTGAAACACAACAAATTTGGACAGGGATAAGTAAAATGAGAGGTTTCAGACATCCAAGGATAAAAACAGCAGAAGCTCTCAACCCAGCGCAAGGGGAAAGCTCTCAGGCGGCAACTGCGAATGTTCTTGAGAAACAAGCCTTATGAAATATCATCACCAACCTCTCTTGACTATTATCAATTGTACACTCAAAGGACAGTTAAGAAACCAATACAGAAACTCAAGATTGAACTTAAAAACAGTTCAAATTTTCCAAATTGAAAAAAAAAAAAAGGAAAATAACGCTTTGAAGATATAAACAACATTCAACAATCAAATAGATATGCGTACAATTACAATACGCAGAACAAACAATAATACCTCACAGCAATACACTACCTTAGGTATGATACATGGAATATATGTGGCGTTTCCAGGACCAAGTGACACAGAAAAAAGCCATCAATCAGGATATACCACACTAATTAACATCAATTTTGCACCCAAGCCATTACACCTAGAGGAATGGATTCCTCCCCTAGAATTGGTAAAGGGTGCACACCATCAAGCTTACAAAATATTACAGCAGCTAGTGACGATTACAGAACAAGAGATAATTCAATGAAGTGTAAATAGTAGGCAAGACTGAACTGAAACTTGCAAGAAGGCCAAAGTGATAAACTAACCAATTAAGCAAAACGGACAGAAGTGTACGCTCAGACAGCCAAGGGTTTATCTTCAAACAAAAAGATCAGAAACTCTAGTCCATATACAGTCTCATCATCGCAATACACAATCTAAGTTATAAACTGACAATGAAACAAGCCACCATCAGGGTATATACTACACTATAACACAAGTCAGACACACACCCGATCAATTAGCTAAAAAATGAGAGATGATGAATTGGTATGCTCAGTGGAAGGAGAAGTCGTTTTGAGAAGGATCACGGCAAGACCCATCAGAGTCCTGTCCACTACCCATCAACACCATCGGTGCTTCATCTCATCATCACATACCATCATATGTAACACTTTTCACATTTAAAATACAATAGGCTTTCAATTGAATTATAAGAATACATGAAAAAAGGGACTGGTAAGGAGTTCAGTGTGTGTAACAAACAGATCATTGGTCATTCAACCTCACTGAAATCAATATAGTACTCCCTCCGTTCCAATGATTTATTTGCGGCACCAAGGAAAAGAAAACCAATGAAGAAGTGACATATGGAGCAAAGGATCAAATTATATAAAAAGCATTCCTAAAATAGAAAGGCAAACAATTCATACGCCCCAATATGGAATAGGCAAACAATTCATTGGAACGGAGGGAATATCATCATTACACCTTACCACATTCTAAAGCCCTGGTTGACAATATAAACATTTCTGGACCTCCAACCTTCAGGTACCAGTAAACTGAATACAACAATGGGCAACCAAATTTACAGAAAAAAGGTTAGATGTGTATGCTCAGACAGCCAAGGGTTTGTCTTCAAACAAAAATGATCAGAAACTCTAGTCCACAAATAGTCTCATCACCGCAATACACAGCCCTTTTAATTCAAATCATCAAACAACAAATATATGTGGCGTTTCCAGGACCAAGTGACACAGAAACAAGCCACTAATCAGGATATACCACACTACTTTCACATTACTCTGGCGCCCAAGCCATTACACCTGAAGGAACTGACTTCTCCCACAGAATTGGTAATGGGCGCAAACCCAACATAGACAGTTCCGAACATTCCATAATTATGATAACTTAGATAAATACGAGAGATGGTGTATTGTATCTGTATGGTATGCTCAGTGGAAGGAGAAGTCGTTTTAGAAAGGGATCACGGCAAGACTCATGAGAGTCATGTCCACTTCCCATCAACACCCAATGGTGCTTTATCACATCATCACAATACCAATTGCTACATTCACATAAAATTGCAGAAAATGAGTGAAATAATTGAAGGGGTAAGGAGTTCAGTGTGTGTAACAAAGAGATCACAGGTTTATTTGACCTCACTGAAATCCGCTAAGATAATTATGATATCATCATTACACCTTACCAGATGCTAAAAACAAGTAAATATGAAGACCGTCTCAGTTATTCATTTGTTTACGTTTGATTAAAAGACGATAAAAGATGAACAAGAGTGAGAGTGTGTGTGCTCAGACAGCCAAGGGTTTGTCTTCAAACATTAAGATCAGAAACTCTAGTCCATAATATGCTTCATCACTGCACCACATCAATCAATAACACACACCCATTATTTATGAAAAAACTTTTTAAAAAATAAAAATTAAACAAAAAAATAATGAAAAGTTGGAGGTGGGGAAGATGGTAGGAGTGTGAGTGGAAGGGTAGGGTGAATGGAGAAGGGGTTTTGTAGGAGATGGAGGATGAGAATTTTTAGGGTTTTTCGGAAAAGGGGAATTGCGGCTTATCGTTTGTTATATCATGGATTATGGATTTGATTTACGGGTACACCAACACCGTTCCTGTAACTGTTGGGCCTCCATCGCGAAAGAAAGTGAATCTTGTGTTTACCTCTCCGGGCCTCGCAGGCTCCCACCTAAACGCATCTTCCATCTAAATTAAGTCACTGATTTTCAAATGAGACGGTCTCACAACTGTAAATTTTATTTTTAGTGAGTGAAATAAATGCACCATAAATGTAAAAAAAAAAAAAAAAAAAAAAAAAAAAAAAAAATGCATTATCAATAAATACTCCTACTCATTAACTTTTAAGATTTTAAATTGAGTAATTTTTGTTACAAAGTTAATTCTGTGATAATTAAATTAAAAGGTTGATTATGAGTTTATGACACGAAACCAATATGCACGAAGTAAGATACATCTTCTTACTCCATACAGGATATGGAGTAGTATTTAGATAGTTGAATGATGGGAGTAACATAACATTTTACTATGTATTTGTTTTAAAATTATTTTATTACATAAAAAAATTGTACAGTATTTTTTTTTTTTTTCAAATCAAAATCTCAAACTATTTTATATGCGAGTACTTTTTTCCATTGTAAATAATTGCACATGTATTTAGCTATTTGTGACAGTTATATTTTGTTAGAAAAGAAAATTGTGTAGTCACCAAGTCACTTGGTTGGAGGCTACATATTTGTTGGAAACACACCTAATAATCTACTCCCTCCGTTCCAATGAATTGTTTGCCTTTTCTTTTGACACCAAAGTTAAGGGAACCAATGAGGGAGTAACATGTAGAGTAAAACTCATGAGAATGATCAAATTGCTTATAAAAAACATTCCTAAAATAGAAAGGCAAACAATTCATTGAGACGCCCCAATATGGAATAGGCAAACAATTCATTGGGACGGAGGGAGTATAATCGTATAGATTTTATTCATTTTCAACTTCCATAGTATGCTCTCTAACAATTCCCTCCAAAATTCTCATTTGCGCTCGTCCTTTGATGAAGCAACTGATGGCCCGCCATCATCATCCAAAGAGTGTGGCGATCTAGATAGGTCCATGAAGAAGGTCAAAATGTTTGAGATGCAACCCCCTCGGTGCGCCTCCTACCCCTCCCATCCCAGAGCAACCCGGGCTCCATGAATCCCTTACAATGACTCACTTATGACTTTTATTTTGAGAAATCGTCTCTCAACAAATTAGTGAACTAAATCATTTTCTCCTTTCATCACGTGAGAGGCCTCTCAATAACGTCCATTCGAAAAAATTATGATATTACTCCCTCTGGTTCTTCGGAATTGCAACATATTCTTTTTAAGGTAGTTTCACTAGAATTGCAACATTTCTATATTAGGTATGTTTTTGTTTAGTGAAGAAGTTTTACTTTATTAGTGAGACCCACCACCCACACTCACAACCTTATTACTTGTGCATAAAGTAAATGTTGCAATTTCAGATAACCGAAGTGAGTATAAATTAGTCACTAATAGCACCTTCTCATTAATCCATAGTTAACAATAAAATACGAGTATAGCCAAACAAAATTGAACATATAACAAACATATAACGTCTTTGGCAAACTACAAATTGTAAACAATCTCTTGATGAGTCTGTCAAGTGGCTTGTCAAGGGTAGGCAGTCATTATCTGATGCCACCAAATTTCAACAAATAGACTAGTCTTCAAATCCAACTTGTTGTTTTCAATTAGCTACCTCACTCCAAACTCCAAACAAATGACAATCCTTTGCTTTTCACTTTCTTCCTAGAGTATGGTTTTTCCTAAAGTTTTACCATATGCAACGTATTCGGCCCACCAATAGTTTTTAAGATTTTTACGTAATTACTCCCTCCGGTCATAAATTATTGCCCCATTTCATGATTATATGTGAGGTATATTATAATGAAATGGGGCAATAAATTGTGACCGGAGGGAGTATGATGGTAAAATAAGTAAAAAAATCTTTATGAAAATTCATTTTGGCACGAAAAAAGTATTATATACTTATAATACTTCGTAACACTTCATGTAGAGTAATATTTTATTGAGATATTTCCCATGGTACCTTCGAACTTTGACACATTACACATAGTACCCTCATTTTAAGTTTGTTCCTATGGTAACCTTGTGTTTTGTATTTAGTGCCCATGGTACCCCTGATCAATTTTCCGTCATAACGGCGTTAAAAGTTAGTTTAGTTAAAGTGATTAATTTGTTTCGGAGCAAAAATTAGTTAGAACAATTAACGAATTTCTAATTAAAATAATTGAAAATTGAGGGAATGTCCATGGTACCCTCATGTTTTCAATGTTTTAGCCATGGTACCCTTATATTTTAATTTGAAACCACAAGGGTACCATGGACAAAAAATTCTATTTTAATTTGAATTTCATTCATTTTAACTAATTTCCAAAAAAAAAAAAATTAATCACTTTAACTAAACTAACTTTTAACGCCGTTATGACGGAAAATTGATCAGGGGTACCACGGGCACTAAATGCAAAACACAAGGTTACCATAGGAACAAACTTAAAATGAGGGTACAAAGTTCGAATGTACCGTGAGAAATATCCCTATTTTATTTATGGTTAAGAAACTGCATACCATATTGTACTCCTAGAGTCCTAGTATAATACATTGTTGACGTATCGAGCATTCTCCATGAGTTACTCGTATACTCTCTCATCCAAACAATCCTTTACACCTATTATAAATGGACAATCCAATCAATTCTTTACATTCTTTTTTTGGCAAAAGATTTTATGTTTTAATCCTCATATATTTTCTCTATTTACACAAAATGCCACTACTTTTTTCTTACTTTAATTTTGGTGGACCCATAATACCATTTGATTTACCAGTAATACCCTTACTTTTATCATCAATCAATATCAATATATATATATTTTAGGCTTTTTTCGAGCGATTTCATTGGTAGGTTTAATTAAACCTCAAATTAGGAAAGTATCATAAAATCAATTAGAGAATCTTTTGATTATTACAATATATATTTAATCTATTATATTAATTTGATATTTTACAATTCTGACGTAAAAACCTTTGGAGTTCAATTTTTTAAAACATTATCGTAAAATAAATTATAAAAATGAAATAATTAGATTCGTGTTAAAAAATGCTTTCATTAGAGTATAAATTTCATATCATTTGTTTCACATTATGTGATGAATTTATAACATATAACAATTTTAAAATCATCCCACATCGGCAAATTATAATATGATGATGAAATTTTATATTATAAATAAAGAGTAATAATTCGTTCTTCGATATCTAACCAAAGTCTTTTGAATCTCAAAAAGAGTTTCTAAGACTATAAACTTAAAGTAATTATTAGGCAAAATTACATTTTACCACCTAATAAGTTCAACTTTTTACAAATTATCACCTAATATGTCATTTATTATGAATTACCACCTAATATGTATCTTAATTACCGATAATCACACCCAACTTTGATTTCGTAGACGATTTTCTTAAATTTTCATTTTCCGGAATTAGGAACTACTAAAACTTATCTTAAGTGACAAAATTACCCTTATTTTTCATTAATTAACTCCTACCTCCATATTCTATCCTTCCCTCACCCACTCAAAATTCAATTCACTAAACCTAGAAAATCAAAGACAGTAAAAATATGTTATATTCATTCCTTACCTATTAAACCCTAATTACTTCAATTCCAACCTATTTCTAGCAAAAAAACAATTTCATTTTTTCAATTTTAATCAAGATGAATAATCTCGAGTGAAAAATTGCACAATTAGCATTTTTTCTTAACTCCAAGTGGAAAGCAAATTGGAACAATAATCAGGTACTGATTGATCTTCAAATTTAAATTTTTTTTCCGAATTGATGATTTTGTGCAAGTTGCTAATGTTGTTCATATCAAATCAGATTTTTCACTCTATTGAGCTACTTTCGAATATGCTACCTGGATAAGGAATGAGCACTGAAAAAAATGGAGCGAGCTTGACTAACCCAGATTGATTGATGTGAGAAAATTTGGAGCGAGATTAACTGGGTGAGGATGTGAGATTGATGATCTGTGAAATTTAGGGTTTACTTGGTGTTTTGTTTTGAACGTGAATTAGATTTGGAGTTGGCAATTGAAGATAGATCTTGAGGGAGGTAGGACTTTTGTTGGGGGAGGTAGGAGTAAGGGTAGTTTTGTCACTTAAGATAAGTTTTAGTAGTTCCTAATTCCGGAAAATGAAAATTTAAGAAAACCGTCTACGAAATCGAAGTTGGGTGTGATTATCGGTAATTAAGATACATATTGGGTGGTAATTCATAATAAATGACATATTAGGTGGTAATTTGTAAAAAGTTGAACTTATTAGGTGGTAAAATGTAATTTTGCCTAATTATTATCCTACATTGAGATGATAATTTTTTTTTACTAAGAGTAATCATTCAGTTTTAAATATCTTTTAAATTATCACACATCGAAAAATCATGAGGGTGATGGAATTCTATATTATAAATATTAGTAATCATTCGGTTTTAAATATCTACCAAAATACTTTTGATATATAAGACTGCAAATTTAAAATCATCCCACAATTTAACGGATTGAAGACTATAAACTTAAATAAAGGTGATGAAACTTTATATTATAATAATACTCCGTAGTAACCATGTGCTCTTAGATATTAACCAAAAATATTTTGAGTCTTAAAATATATATTAAGACTATAAACTTAACAAATAAAACTATCTCACATTCGAAAAATTATAAAATTTCATCAAACATAAATCTTTTGAGTCTTAAAAAAGTTGTTAAGACTATACACTTAAATAAAAAATTATAATAAGGTGATGAAATTCTATATTATAAATAAAACTAAAAAAATTCTTTAGACATCATGAAAGTTAAGTAATTCTCCCACATCGAAAAATTATGATGAGGTTATGAATTTATAATAAAGAAGAGTAATCATTGTTTTTAAATATCAACCAACAAAAAAGCTTTTGTTTTTTAAAAAAAACTACGATGAAATTCTATATCATTGTTTTTTAAATTAGGATGAGGTCATGAATTTGTAGTCTTGGGTTTAAAAAAGGGTACGGTAATGATTCTATATTATAAATAAGACTACAAATTTTAGTTAAATTTATCCCACATCGACAAATTATAATAAGGTGATGGATTTTTATATTATAAATAAGACTAATTATTTGTTCTTAGATTCTTAGATATCAATCAAAATCTTTTGAGTCTTAAATAAACTCTTAAGACTATAAACTTAAGTAAATTATCTCACCTCGAAAAATTATACTCTCTTTTGAGTCTTAAAACACTCTCAAGGCTATAAAAACTTAAGTAAATTATATATCCCACATCAAAAAATTAAACTCCCTTCAGTCACTATTTTTTGAATCATTTCATTAAAATACCCATTCACAAATATTAAGGTAATGGAGAAAAAAAATAGTGAACGAATAGAGTATAATAAGACGATGAAATTCTATTATATAAATAAAATAGTCATTTCTCCAAATTATGATGAGGTTATTAAATTCTATATTATAAATAAGATTAATCATTCGTCCTAAAAAAAGTGATAGAATTCTATGTAATCTTTCGTTCTTAGATATTAACCAGCAATAGTTAAAGTATAATTATCCCGCATCGAAAAATGAAGATGGATGGATGGAATTCTATATATTATAAATAAGTGTAATTATTCGTCTATGAATTAAAATTCTTAATTAGACTATATCTAAACTTAAATAAACTTAAGGAAAATTATCCCATATCGAAAAATTATAACAAGGTGAGTTTTTTTTATTATATAAATAAGAGTAATCATTCATCCAAAATATATAATAAGATAATCCATATGTTTATATTAAAAGTGGATTAAATGCTTAAATACAACCCTATGGGTTAAATACCAATAAAAAAACTTTTAAGTCTTAAAAAAACTTTTAATATACAAGACTACAAACTTAAAATCATCCCACATTGAAAATTGTGATGAAATTCTATACTTTGTATTATAATCAAGAGTTAAAAAGAGCTCTTAAGACTATAAACTTAAGTAAATTATCTCACATCGAAAAAAATTGACGAGCGGATGGAAGACTATACTTAAATAAATCATCCCACATCGAAAAGTTAGGATAAGTTAACGAATTCTATACTATAAATAAGACAAATCATTTGTTCTTATTAAATATCAATAAAAGAACATTTAAGTCTCTTAATAAGACTACAAAGTAAAAATAATCTCACATAAGGTGATGAAACTTTATAGTATAAAAAAAATTAAGTCTTAAAAAGTCTCTTAATAAGAAAAATTATAATAAGGTGGAACTTAAGTAAAACTATCACACATCAGAAAAATTATAAACTAATTATAATTTTTTTCTTAGACATCAACCAACTTAAATTATGATGAGGTTACAATTAAAATAAGGTAGGGTGATGATTCTATATTATAAATAAGACTACAAATTTTACTTAAATTATCCCACATCGACAAATTGTAATATGGTTTATCTTTTGAGTTTTCAAAAAACTCTTAAGATCATAATAAGACGATGAAATTCTATTGTAAATAAAAGTAACCATTTCTCCAAATTATGATGAGGCGATGAAATTCTATATATTATAAACAAGATTAATCATTCATCATTAGATGTCAACAAAATAAATTATAATGAGGTGATATAATTGTACGTAATCTTTCGTTCTTAGATATTAACCAACAATCTTTTGAACTTAAAAAAAGTATAATTAAAGTATATAGTTAATGTATAATTATCCCGCATCGAAATTAAGATGGTGTGATGGAATTCTATGTATTATAAATAAGAGTAATCATGCATCCGTCTATAAATAAAAGTTCTTAATTAGACTATATCTAAACTTAAACAAACTTAATTAAAATTATCCAACGTCGAAAAAATTATAATAAGGTAGATTTTTTTTATTATATAAATAAGAGTAATCATTAATCAAAAGTATATACTACAATCAGATGATCAAATTCGATTATATAAATAAGAAGTAATCGTCTATCATTTAACTTAGATATAAAAACAAACTCTTTTAAGTCTTCAAAATAGCTCTTAAAACTATAAACTTAATTAGGTAATTAAATTATACCACATCGAAAAATTATGACGAGGTGATGGAATTTTATATAATAAATGAGTATCTTTTGGTTTTAAACATCAACAAACAATCTTTTGAGTCTTAATTTTTTTATAAAAAAGACTACAAACCTAAAATTATCCCATATTGAAAAAATTAAAATAAGATGATGATTCTATATTATAAATAAGAGTAATCGTGCGTTTTTCTGGGTCTTAAAAGCATATCTTAAAACTATAAACCTTGAATAAATTATCCTATATCGAAAAATTATGATGAGGCGATAAAATTTTATATTATATATCAATCAAAAAATTTATTCACATGTATTTTTTTGAGTTTTAAAATAAGCTCTTAAGACTATAAACTTAGTTGAAATTAAGTTTGATTACTAATATCTTGTGATCATCTTATTTATTATAATGATATAGATTGATCAAGTTTCTTATTTAACGAATATACATCAATGTAATTAAGCCAATTAATCCGAAACCAACTAACCCGTGCAGCGCACGGGCTTTAATATAGTTTTTCTTAAAATTGATGAAAATGTCTGTGTCAAGGATTGTTTGGATGGGAGGGAGTACTAGTACTGGTACTGTGTACTACAGTACTAGTATCATCTACGGTTAAGAATCGACATATCGTAATAATATACTCCCTCCGATTTTTATCTTCTCTATTTTCTTATTGGACTGAAACACTTTTTCTTTTTTCTTTTTATTTTGAACCATCAATATTTGGTCTAAAATTAACCATATTGAGTAGGTCTGATATGATACACTCTCTCAATAATTGTATCGTTTTTTTTTTCCAATCAAACAAAAACCGAACTTTCACATTTCACGCAATCATAATCGAGCACGGTCAAAAATGAACTCTAAAATGACACAATTATCCTTAGCAGCATCCCCAGCAATAATCCATGTGATCATCACTCACCCCACTGGTTGATATATTATCCTGCTGTCTCACTTTTCTACTTCTCCCCTCTTACCCCTCCTTTCATCATCCAATCTCACCATCTTGGCCTCTCTGTAGATCGGATGTAACTCCAATTCAATTGGGTTTTATCATCAATTCTTTCCATACAATCAGGTATAATTCACTGAATTCAATTGGGTTTTATCATCAAGTTTTAATACTGAATTACCGGATTTTAGTTGATTTAGCTTCATGGGTTTTTTTTGTTTGTTGATAATTCACTGAATTCAACTTTTTTTAGTGTAATTCTTTGATTATGTCATCTGGGTATGCTAGATCTCATCAGACAACAACATGATTTAGTCGGAATCTGGGTTTTGCGTTGATTATTAGGTTTTATTTTCGGGATTAATTGTGTGATTAGGCTGGTTTATATTACCATTCACACCCAATTCTATGGAAAACATCATAATTTAGTGTTTCAAGCTATACGTTAGAGTGTTAGTGTGATGGGGTTGTGGTAGATGTTGGAAGATGTAGACTTATGGACTTGGAAATTCATTCGTGTTGATTTCGAGAATCGTCTCAGATTGAGATGATGAAATGGACACTGTAGTGGGCTTAATGGCTGAAGGGAGTTAGGGATTTGCGGAAACAAGGGATACTTCAATAGTTGAATCAAATGGAGTGTGTTAATTTTTGTTCCTTTATTCCGGGGTCAGACGTGGCTGTAGTGTTGCGTGATCGTGTCAGTATATGTGGCAACCGTGAGTAATAGAGCAAACTTGATCTTCACTGTGTGTTGAGTATGAATTCCTTGTAGAGCTTTGCCGCCATAGTGAACTGATCCTTCCGACTAGTGGTGATATTCCCGTTGTTTATGGGAGATCATGTCAGTATATGTAAATGACGGTTTTCTTGTTAAGTTCAATTTCTGTAATTAGCACTTTTTACGCATTCGAGTCTGACCACTTGGCCCGATTAGGGTTGAGGCGATTAGGATAGGGATGTGGATAAGATCACTATAGTCACGTTATGGTCTTTAACGCTCTCGAGAAGCCATTATGTATTATATTTATGTGGTTAATAATTGGAAGGTATTTTATGTAAGAGACTTGGTCTTTGGTGTGGAAGTGTGTTATCTAGTTGAACATTGTACAGTAATTGTTATGGTGCTGTCAACCATTGGGAAAAATAGGAATACTTCATATTTTGTAAATCATGTCTCTTACTAGGCCGTAACTCTGTAAGCCAAGATATGTGCTTAAGGCACGATGTCGGTGGCTCAGAATTTTCATCCCTTTGAAGCAATATTGCACTGGTAGTTTCATGGGACTGACAGATGCATATCTTTTAAATAGGAGTATCATCCTAGCAATAATGATCTTTGTTTCCGCAAACTTCCAAGTCTGTTGTTGTGTCCCTTTGTTAGATGGTCCTTTCTGCCTTTACTGTTATGTATTATAGTCTAACATCATTAAGTGTTTTAGTTGTCATTTATTCCTAACTTCCCCACCCAACACACGAATTTAGGTGTCTGATCACTGGTTGGACAATGAACTAAGACCTGTAATTCTAAGACGTTTGGAAGATTATTTATATATTGGTAGTAAATTATTTTGAACTTGCCAACGCTACCTTCGATGGGAAACCAGCAAGGTGGTGGGTGACACATTTGAAAAAGACCCGTCTTCTTAAAAAGCTGATGAATTTAGGTTGCTAATGGTTATGCTATTTTTTTTAATGTCTGCAGTGATTTGGTCATGTAACTGGTCTATGAGCTAGGCTGCCGTCACTTGCGAGTTCAAGCCGTGTTATGTACAACTGGATGCACAGCAGATGGGTCAATGCAATGGCAGTGGAACATCGAGGACAATGCTATCGAGAAATAAGTCAGTTGGTGCTTACCAGTTTACCCTTCGCCTTTCCCCTGATATCTCTGTTTGGGATTGCACTGTGCGCACGATAAGGTATCATTACGGACCTGAGTGGGTGTAACAGATTTGTTGCACTTCATCTATAGAAAGAAACCAAAATCCAATAAATAGGAAAATAGAGAGTGGGTAATTAAGATAAGGAAGGTAGAGAAACAGTTACGTTGAAAATGTTGAAATAAAAGAAATATATAGTCATTCGTTACACATATACGCCATTATATAGTTACTTTATAAGCTAGCTTTCGGAGGAAGATGGAGTCAGGAAAAGGGTGTCAACTTAAGAAGGGGAAAAAGAAACAGGTGAAGGACGAGGTGGATCGGATTAAGCAGGCTGAGAAAAAGAGGAGGAGGTTGGAGAAAGCTCTTGCCACATCAGCTGCCATTCGTTGTGAGCTCGAGAAAAAGAAACAGCAAAAGAAAGAAGAGCAAGAGAGGCTGGATGAAGAGGGTGCAGCCATTGCTGAAGCAGTTGCTCTTCATGTATTAGTAGGAGAAGATTGCGATGATCCTAGAACTGTCTTGAGAGAAGACCATAATAACCTTGGTGACTGGCATCATGCTGCAAATCTCGGACTTTTCTTGGACGGAAACACCCTTTCTCGTCAAAACATGAAGAGATGCTCAGCTCAGAATGTGGGGTGGTTTCCCACGTCATATGGGAATGGGCTCGAGTGGAACCACTTTGGAGAGTTGGACCGACCATTTGAGAACTTCCGTGTACCGCATTTTGAGGATGGAGCTTGGATCCATGACGATATGTCAGTTGGGCTAATGGCAGCCCGGGCTGTGAGGTCACTCCGGCTTGGAGAAGATGCACAAGTTGACATTCCAGTTTTCTTCAACACATACTGAGATGGCATCAAGCTATGCATGCTGTTACAGTTTGCATATAAATGTTGCCTGAAATGCCTTGTTAGTTGTTATAATTCAGTCCTTGTTGACCGACACTATTTCGATTTCTAATCTGTATTACGACGCCTTATCTTGCTTGGTTGTTTCTAATAGTTGTATTTTGTGTTGGATTACCCAGACTGAGGTCTGCTATTTATGTTACTACTACTATTGTTCTTGTTTTGACTTTTGACAGCGTTTTGTTTGCCTTCAATTTTGTGCTTTGATAAATTGATGGTGTATGACTGTATGAGACAGGGGGCGGATGATGCGAATAAGCTCGTACTATAGGCAGGAAGTCAGTAACGGAAAGTACATACTGCAGTGGTTGCAGTCCTCTTGACGGAAAATAACTGGCAGTAACGGAAAGTACCCTATGATGATGTAAGACGATCATGCAAACCAAGCAACTGAGTTATACCATCTTCTGTCCCCTGAATGAATGGCCTGACATTCTCAGAATGCAGTCAAATGAAATAGAAGAAGTTGCTCACTTGCTCCCAATAGAGTTGGGTCCGATTAGAAGTTAAGTTCAACCTAAAGTGGGTTGAAAGAAGGGGGTGGCAAATGGTTCATTTCGATCTGGATTTATGAGATCAATTCGGGTGAGATTATCTCGGGTCAGACATACATTTTGGGTCGGGTCATATAGAGTCAGGCCGTTTCGAGTATCAGATTTATATTGTGGATCGGGGATTATATTGACATTACATCTGATCAACTTAAATCACTTTGGATTGGGGATAATGAGGAGTCGGTCTGTAAATAATGGGTCAGTGAAGGTTCAAGTCAATTTGAACTGTAGGTTTTATTTGGATCAAATAGTTTTGATCACAGGTCTTGACCGTGGCTCCTACTTAAAACTCATTTCTTTTATCCAAAGAACAAACAATTACGATGCAAACAGAGTTGGCACCCAAAGCAAGAGTGAATCTACCTATCTGGTCTTACTGGAGTCGGTTAACCAATCCCAAAAGGGGTGAAGAATACTAGTAAAAGGCGGTCATAAGTCATAAGAGTGCGGTCCAAGATACCAGGCGCCAGTCACAGTCGTCAAACATCTCATCTCTTGGCCTCCAAGAATCCTCCTCTTTCCTCACATTTTCTTCTTTTATTGATTATTGATTTGGGCGCACCTATATAATACGGGGGCCCAAATCATCTCCGTCTTTCTTATACTATATCCAAAACCAAAAGCGGGGTCTGTCTGTCTGTGTTCTTATTTTTTCTAGCACAAACCGTGAACCTCGCCACCCTATAAATCCCTCTTTTCAATTTTACCCAGCTTCACATCCATTTTTTTTTTTAATTTTGTTTAAAAAAAAGGGTGCTATTTCCATACCCAAATCCAACATCCAACTTCAATTTTTTTCGCTTGATTTTCGGTTGTCTGAAAAAAGGATCACATCAGGTTCGTCAATTTCACCCCCCTTTTTTTTTCCGTTTATTTTCTGATTGTTTCGATTAATTGTAGGCTGTAGCTTGTTGTTTATTTCGCTTCATCTTGTTGATTTCTGGGCCGTTTAGGTTTCTGGGTTTGTTGTTTGTGTTGATTTCTGTATGATTCTGAGATATAGATAGTATTTGCATATGGTCGTTAATTAATCATCGTAATCATGGTTGAATTTGTTTTGTGGGTGATGATTTGAATTGTGGGTGTGTTGTAAGTTAGGGTTGAATGATGTTGGAATTAGGGTTATTCTCGTACTTCATTCGTCCCATTTGATTGTTTGCCTTTATCTTATCAATTGCGAGTGGAGATTTTAAAAATCGTATGTAATCGAATGAGTAAGGAGTATGAAATGTGTTGAATTGACTTGTTTGAACATCTGGGTTGATCATGAATTGATGGATATTTGGTTATTGATTTATGTCAGGGATTGAGAGGGGTAGTGAATCCTACATACTCTACCCTCTTTGTTTTATCGTCGGTCGGTTGGTATTGTTGTTGAGGGATTTTTTGAGTGGAATATGAGTTTTCAAGCTCAAGATGAAGTGAGAGATCAATCAAGATTTAGGGGTCAAAATGGCCCACAGAGATGGGTTGCTAGAGGTCCTGGAATTGTCGGCGCTCCTCCACCTACCAATATTGGTGCAAACCATCCTAGGGGAAACGGCGGTGATGGGCATGGGAGGCCCGGAAGGATGAATAGAGGTGGCCGTGGGGGTTATCGAGGAGGAGGACATCCGTCCAACTTTAACTCATATCGTCCTAGTGGGAATAATGGTGTTGATGGGCATGCTAGGCAAGTGCAAATGGATGGAGGGAATGGAGGACCGAGAGGGGTTGCGAGGGATGCAGTGCCACAATTGAATGAATATGGTAATGGTGGCTATGGTAGGCAAGTGCAAATGGATGGAGGAAATGGAGGACTGAGAGGGGTTGCGAGGGATGCAGTGCCACAATTGAATGAATATGGTAATGGTGGCTATGGTAGGCAGGTGCAAATGGATGGAGGAGGGAATGGAGGGCCGAGAGGGGTTGCGAGGGATGCAGTGCCACAATTGAATGAATATGGTAATGGTGGCAATGGTAGGCCGGTGCAGATGGATAGAGGGA
The DNA here is from genome assembly GCA_958450325.1 of Agrostemma githago. Classification (NCBI taxonomy): domain Eukaryota; kingdom Viridiplantae; phylum Streptophyta; class Magnoliopsida; order Caryophyllales; family Caryophyllaceae; genus Agrostemma; species Agrostemma githago. The sequence goes on from OY288246.1 coordinate 72,770,685, forward strand.
ATCGAGGGCATAGAGGGAGTGGTTATGGTGGTCGGAGTTATGTTGGCCGTCCTCAGGATTTTCGAAGGGAGAGGGTGGAAGCAGGGTATTGGGGAAGTAAGGATAAGGATAAAAGCAATCCGAGAAAGGGAGAGAAGGTTGTCGATTCTGACTTACCACAGTTAGTCCAAGAAATCCAGGAGAAGCTAACTAAAGGAACGGTGGAATGTATGATTTGTTATGACATGGTGAGGAGGACAGCACCTATTTGGTCTTGCTCGAGTTGCTACTCTATTTTTCACTTGAATTGTATAAAGAAATGGGCGCGTGCACCTACATCTATTGACATGAGTGCTGAGAAGAGTCAGGGATTTAACTGGCGGTGTCCCGGGTGTCAGTCAGTGCAGTTAACGGCGTCTAAAGAGATTCATTATGTCTGCTTCTGTGGGAAGAGGCATGATCCTTCGTCCGATTTGTACCTGACACCCCACTCTTGTGGTGAACCTTGCGGGAAGCCATTGGAGAAAGAAGTTCCAGGGGGAGATTTGAGCAAAGACGATATATGCCCTCATGCTTGTGTATTGCAATGCCATCCTGGTCCATGCCCCCCATGCAAGGCATTTGCTCCTCCAAGGCCATGTCCTTGTGGAAAGGAGGTTATTACTACGAGGTGCTCAGATCGGAGATCAGTGCATACATGTGGTCAGCTATGCGATAAGCTTCTTGATTGTGGGCGTCATCGATGTGATAAGATTTGTCATTTGGGTCCTTGTGAATACTGCAATGTCCCGTTGGATGCTTCCTGCTTCTGCAAGAAAAAGTCTGAGGTGGTTCTTTGCGGAGACTTGACATTGAAGGGAGACATAAATCCAGATGATGGACTTTTCCCGTGTACTTCCTCATGCGAAAAGAAATTACTATGTGGAAACCATAATTGTCACGATGTCTGTCATCCCGGCCCATGTGGGGAGTGTAAACTGTTGCCTAGCAAAGTGAAGACTTGTTATTGCGGTAAAACACCCTTAAGGGACCGTAGGAAGAGTTGCCTAGATCCGATTCCTACTTGTTCGGGGGTATGTGAAAAGGTTCTTCCATGTGGTGTTCATAAGTGTAAGGACACATGTCATTCTGGAGATTGTTCTCCGTGTCTAGAGCCCGTTACTCAGAAATGCCGCTGTGGTTCTACCTCTCGAGCAGTTGAGTGTTATAAGACTACCCTTGCTGAGGAACCGTTTGTATGCGAGCGATCATGTGGTCATAAGAAGAATTGTGGAAGGCATCGTTGTAGTGAACGTTGTTGCCCTCTCTCTGGAACTAACAATCCTGTTTCAGAAGACTGGAATCCGCACTTTTGCTCTATAGCATGCGGAAAAAAGTTGAGGTGTGGACAACATTCATGTGCGACTTTCTGTCATAGTGGCCACTGTCCTCCTTGCTTGGAAACCATCTTTAGTGACCTGGCATGTGCGTGTGGAAGAACTTCAATCCCTCCGCCTCTACCTTGTGGGACCCCTCCCCCTTCATGCCAATATCCATGCTCAGTGCCCCAGCCTTGTGGCCATGAAGCTTCTCATAGCTGCCATTTTGGAGATTGCCCTCCATGTTCGATCCCTATTGCTAAAGAATGTATTGGTGGACATGTTGTGTTACGGAACATCCCTTGTGGGTCAAAGGACATCAGGTGCAACAAAATATGTGGAAAGACAAGACGGTGTGGACTACATGCTTGTTCGAGATCCTGCCACCCGGCACCATGTGATCCTTCTTCTGGGCCTTCAGATTCCGGCTTAAGGGGTTCATGTGGGCAAACTTGTGGAGCTCCGAGGAGAGACTGCCGGCATACATGTGTGGCTCCTTGCCATCCTTCTGCCCCGTGCCCTGATGTGAGATGTGAAACTCGTGTCACAATCACGTGCTCTTGTGGTAGAATTACTGCCATGGTGCCTTGTGATGCTGGGGGATGCACCAGCGGCAACGGTGATACCCTTTTTGAAGCTTCAATAATACCAAAGTTGCCGGCCCCACTTCAGCCTCTTGATGCTTCTGAAAGACGTGTTCCACTGGGACAGAGGAAGCTCATGTGTGACGACGAGTGCTCTAAGATTGAGAGGAAGCGTGTTCTTGCAGATGCTTTTGATATTTCTCAGCCCAGCCTGGAGGGTTTAAATTTTGGTGATAATCCTGCTGTTTCTCAGGTGGTCGGAGAATTGTTAAGACGTGATGCCAAGTGGGTACTCTCAGTGGAGGAGAGGTGCAAACAGCTAGTGCTAGGAAAAAGCCGAGTTAACCCCAGTGGTATGAAGGTCCATGTATTTTGCCCCATGCTGAAAGAAAAGCGGGATGCTGTTAGGCTAATTGCGGAGAGGTGGAAGCTTTCTGTCAGTTCTGCTGGTTGGGAGCCCAAGCGGTTTATTGTTATGCACGCTACTCCAAAATCCAAGCCACCACAGCGCATTCTGACGCCCAAGGGGTCAATTGGGATTGGGGTCAGTGCGTACCATTCACCGGCATTTGACCCACTAGTGGATATGGATCCTAGGCTTGTTGTTGCCCTTCTTGATCTCCCAAGTGATGCAGATATCAGCACGCTGATTCTCAGATTCGGTGGTGAATGTGAGCTGGTATGGTTAAATGACAAAAATGCCCTAGCGGTTTTCAGTGATCCTGCCCGGGCAGCTACTGCTATGAGAAGGCTTGATAATGGGTCAATGTACCATGGAGCCAGTTCTGTTCAACAATCAAGTGCACCAGGAACTGTCGCGCCCGGGGCTAGTGCATGGGGTGGGGCGGGAGCAGGGACATCTGGGCTCAAGGGTAACCCATGGAAGAAGGCAGTGACTAAAGAAGGGAACTGGGTTGAGGATTCATGGGGCGAAGAGGAGTGGTCGAGTGGAACCGGAGATGCGGGAGGATCCACATGGAAGGATCGGGAGGCTGCAATTACTGCAACTGGCAACAGGTGGACGGTTCTGAACTCTGCATCTTCAACTAGTAGTAGTTCAGGTCAGGCATCAATTACAGCCAAGCGTCCGCCTAACGAGCTCTCATCTGCAAGTAAGACCCCGCCAACTCTTGCTGTTCAGCCAGTTGATTCTGGAGCCAACAATGCAGAGGAAGTTGTGGACGATTGGGAGAATGCTTTTGAGTAAAATAGGTTCGTATTATTGAGCATACGGGTTTTCTTTTGAGAATGGCTCTGAATTTTTTTCGTTCCTGACAACTTATGACTGTTGTGTACTTTATCGTACCAGGAATTCACCATGGCATACGGAACAAGTTGACATTACCTGGTTGTGACAGCAAAGAAGACGAACATCAGATGGCTTTTGTATTTCCTTCACGAATTGGATTCAGTCACACGGATTTTTAAGATGTTTTTGCTGATACTGTGAAAAAAAAAACCAGGATCATGTAAGAAACAGGTTGAAAGTCTAGTTATTTCGTTTGGAAATGCTAAATGTAATGCTGTGTGAAGGTCGTCGTTATACTCCTTATTAAGGCTTGATGTTTCTGCAATCTGCATTGTTTCACTTTCACATGTGTACAGCTAACCAATTCTCTTGCCTCGGCGGCTCAGCCTCAGCCTTGCAAAGCTAAGAGGCCGTGGGTTCATGTACGGAGTATTATTTCTGGCTTGAAAAAGAGCAAAAGAGCTCGAACTTTATACTCTGTATTAGGTTTGGTTAAAATTCCACACGAACTTTGTTTGACTGAGCCCATCTCGAGCCCATTAAAGCATGTTAAATGTGTTTTATTTGGTTTTGTATGAGGATCTTTTAATATTTTCAGATTTCAGATTATTTTCATTTTACAAGTCTTTGAAAATAAATAAATATATTTTGGTAGACGTATAAACAAAAATTAAAAGAATATAGCAACATCGATTCTATGGGCAGAAGACTTGTGCTCAAATTGGACTCGATCTCATTTCTCGAACTTATTGCAACTCAAGGAGTCAAGTGCCGAAAAAATTGCAACTCATGATAAGATTGTCTCAGGTAGTACACCCCCGACAATGCTGAACGGAGAAAAACTCGAACTCAAAATATTTTACACCCCTACATTGCACTTAATATCGAAAAGCCAACACATTTTTGTCATATTATGCATACAATTGGATGATGCAACTCATAAAATATAAGCCACGTAATACGGAAGGAAGAGAATAAAGGAAAAAAGGACAATGCGTCTGCCGGGAGTCGAACCCGGGTCTATTGCTTGGAAGGCAATTATCCTAACCGTTGGACTACAGACGCTATTGGTTATTATGTTTTCAATTCATTGTAATGATCTTTGAAGGCGTCTGACTCAAATAGTCGTCATCAAAATCGTCTTTGCTTTTTGAAAGAGAGTCCTGTACTCCCTTTCCCTTGTTCAGTTGCTCAAGCACCACACCCTGATCCATCTACCTTTCAACTGCCATTGCAATACGACGCCGTTTACTGGTACCCCCCCCCCTCTCTCTCTCTCTCTCTTCTTTAATAAACAATTATTCTTTGATTTTGTTGATTTTGTTTCTGTATCATCATATACTTAGTATCTCCATCAATTCTTTTACTACAACCATCTCCTACCTTTTCTGTGTTGATTGGATTAATGGGTTTAATGGGTCTTGGTCAAAATTCAATCTTTTTGTACTTCCAATTCTTCGTTTTCTACCCTAATAATCTTAGGGTTTACTTGCAATTCTTTGCTATCCTCTATATATCGATTCCGGGTTTTCTCATGTTTCTAGATAAGTGTGCATTGTTGATCATATGATTTCGACAGCCCAATATGTTAATTTATTGCTTGTTTGAGTAGTTGAATGTTTCGGGCAAGCCCCGTATTATTTTGGGATTAAGGATCTGGAATCTGGATAGTCTCGTAATACTAAAATGATGTAACTGTGGCAGTGAGTCATTTGGGGTAGATGGAGGTACGTATAATATAATGACAATTAATTAATTTTTGGAGCGTGGATGCCTTGGTTGGTTTGATGGCAATCCTCAGCCACCTGATGTGTTTTGTGTGGTGCACGGGATATGTTTTTTACTACGGTGTAGCACCTTTAGATAGGTTTAGTATGTATCCCATTGTTGTGGGGTCCCAAAGGCTGATACTGCAACCTTGGTTGGAGAATGCTAATACAGAGTAGTAGATTATTTTCATCGTTGTAAGTTGTAACTAGAGCTGTAGCACTACTGTACTTGTGATCGTGCTCACTGAAAACATGTTCCACTCAGTGTTACGATTACTGAAATGTTTTGATTTTGTTCAAATGCAGGTGCAATTTTTTTGATTACCTATCTATCCTGTGGGTACCATTGCTCGATTCCCTTCCGATTCCGTACTCCGAATCATGGTACTTATATCTTCTTGCTTATTCAAATAGATTTTTCGATCTTTGCCTGTATGTAGTGGCATGAACCGTAAATTGTGTTTATAAACGAAAAAGAGAGAGAAGCAAAACCATTTTCCTTGTTTGGTTTATAAACTGTGTTGGTGGAATAACACCAAGGAGTTGTTCCCTTTTCCTCCTACACCTGTATCTAAATGAAAGTTCATAGCCTATACTTGCTTTTATTGCTGCATATCATTATTAGTAGTTATTTGTTTGTGGCATCGTACTACTGGGTGCCGATTATAATGGGTTGTTCAAATTGTACTCAGGAGCCTAATTTGACAAACGAGGAGAGCTCTGACAAGAGGATCTATGTTGGTAATGTTGATCACAGGATTTCCGAGTAAGTATGACCTAAGAAATTATAACTACCATTATCTTCAATGGAAATTATAATTTCCTCCCTTTCCCTTTCCCTTTTCCTTTCCAATCTCCACTAACATAACATGGCTATATGATTTGTTTGTTTAGGGCTACTCTGATAAAGATGTTCTCTCCATTTGGAAAGATTGAATCTGAGGACTTCCTATTGCATACACGGGGTCCAAAACGAGGAGAACCACGTGGCTTTGCCTTTGTCCAATATAGCACAAAAGAGGTAAGCTACTCTTGTTCCGAGGTTGGTTTTCTAGGAGTACAAAAATTTGTATGTGACAGCATTAAATGTGAACTCAAAAGTTTGGACTGTGAGACTGTTCCAGGCTCCCATATAAGAGTCAACGTACAGCTTAACATTTTCATGAGACATTCTCATCAATCTCATGATAATGTTATTAGTTGTTATTAGACAGAACCGATCGGTTTCATGTGGGCGGTCTCATGTTTATATAACTGCAGACTGTTCCAATTTTAGAATCCACACCCATATACCTATTAGCCCATTTCAATCGACCACTGCGTAATGACTGCTGTCTCATATTAGTATTTGTTAAGTCAAGATTGTAAGAGCAGCCTCTTACTTTATTTATTGAAGTGAGTATGCAGGAAGCAATACTAGCCAAGGAGAAGATGCATGGGAGGTTGGCTTATGGGCGTCCTTTGGTTGTACGTCTTGCTTCAGAGAAGGCTGCAGTTGATAAGCCAGAAAATTTATCAAATCGCGGTGGGATCGTGGTCAGATCAACTCGTTCTGGGAGTACCTCTGGACAAATGAGTCGGAGTGCTAAAATTGCTGCTATAAAGAACAAGTTGAAGACGTTGGAAGAAGATGACGACCGAAGCTCAAAGAAGCAAAAACAACTTTAGGGCACTTCTTCCTAGACCTGCCAACTTGAGGGCTCGTTCAGGTATTATGCACATTGTGCTGGGTTTGTTTCATGTTAGTGGCGAAGCGACGGACTGTCAGGTGTCATCATGACACAACGAAAGTGACATATTGAAGTGACATAGGTGGGAACTCGTATCTGAGAATCAAGAACTAATATGGTGAAACTTTTGCCAGGAAAAGTTCTTCAAAGTTAGGGGTTTAGAGCTTTCAATTTGAACTGCATATTATCAAATGGTCTTACACATGCCTGTTTACGCTTTTATTTCAGGATCAAACCCACTGAGAACTCTCATTTGTTTCTTTATGTAAGGTTCGGTTCTTTTCGTCTTACAAATTAGTGAATCTAGCTGATTTGAGGATTGGTTTTCTTTCGTTCATTTCAGTTAGATATACTACAAATTCTTAGTCTAATCGCCTTGTCAGAATTCTGTTTCTATAAACTTAGCTCGATTCAATTTAGATGAAAATTCGATGATAGTGAGCCAGATCCGAATGCCTTACTTCGTGTTACAAGTATGCCTACCTTATTTCCCGTGTGTTTCTAATATACTGCATTGTTCGTATAAATGAAGGCATTATAATCTTCTTTACTTTTACTATTTTTGAGTGTGATTAACTAAATTACTCTGTATATTTTTTGAAATCATACACGTTACAACTTACAATGTTACTTAAGACTTGTAATTTTTGTTTTTGATGAATTGAGAATTTAGTCAGCTCATTGAAAGACTATATTAATCGATACTAATAATAAAAATGGAAGTATTTTCAACTAACCAAGTCCACAAGTTTATTGTTTTTAACTTATCCTGATTCTCCTACTAGTCATTTGGGCGCAAGTGTGCAACATCGATGTAACTCTGCCTTGATATTTTGGGAGCGATTGAGACACTTTTGTAACGTGTCCTGGGGAAAACATTAATAATTTACTACGTATTAGAGAAAGATTAAGAAGAATAAATCATGCGAAATTGAAATATTAGCTCATAGTTACCCTAGGGTGCCCTAAGGTGAAACACTCCCACATAACGCCGCTGTTGGTATGTCTTCAACTACAAGTACACTGTACACAACACAGTTTAATTACTTAATGTTCAGCACTGAACTTTATAATAATACAAAGATCCATTTATCACCTAATAATACATGCTTCTAAGTCCTACTAACATATTCATGCCTGCAAGTCCTATTGTAGACGTCTTAGTCTAGTGGTTAAGACGAAGGTACCATGGAATACATTTCTCCTTCAATGAGTCCTCACCATTCCCTGATATTCCAAAGCCAGAAAAAATGCTGAATGATTGAATGAAATAACAGAATAGTATTAATGTAACACTCACAATCTGAAAGGGACAGTTCAGGTGTGATATTTTCTGCTGAACGTTCTACTGGAATGTATTAATTGCATTGAAGCTTTTACTTTATTAGTTCTAATAATGATAATGATGATTAGTCAACTGTTAATTTGACATTTGCCTTTTCAGCAGATTGGACTTGTATCGTTTTATCCTAAACTGTGTAGTACAGTATATTAGATAGTACAGAAAACCTGATGCAAGTCAACTGTACTAACAAATAAGTTGGGAAAATACAAGATTCTGGAAATTATTTATCAGTAAATCTGTATGTCCGAGCAGCCATTTTATTTTCTTTTTTGCGTATTATTAATAATTTCTGTGACTTTTGAATGCTTATGTCGCATGAAATCGGTAATGGCAAGGCAGCAACACATTTTTGCTGTACAGACCAAGGTTCGTATATGGACTCATTATTTCTCGATATGACTCCCTCCCCTTGTACTAAACAAAACAATAACATTACTCGATGCCACTGGGCTTCTGTAAAGTGTGGGGCAAGGAGTTCGGACATTTGTAACCTTACATTAGTGTTAACAACACAAACGTTGTTTTAGATTACCTTTAATGATAACTGCTTGAGGAGTGCATCAATGATCATTCACAAAAGAAAATGTGAATGGTTTAGTGAATCTTTTATGGTTATTAGATATGAAAATTCTGTGAACTACTAAAAATTTCTTGCAGACAGCGACTTGGTTGGTGTAAACTAACCCAAAGATATGGCGATGCAATAAATTAAAGACATTCAGGTAGGGTACATTATTAAGGTCCAACTCCTAGGCATTTCTGACATTTTCTCCAATAGAAAATGTAATTTTATGCTGGAAATATAACCCGTGTCTGCATGTAGGCAGAAGCAGCAAGAATCATGCCTTTTCTGTTCCGCTAGAATAGTAAGATTTCTTGATGATGTCTGAGACAACGAACTTTTTCGACGTATATATATATGACCTGAAAGCAGTTTATTCTCCAAGGTGAGTAGCAAAGCCTGCAACACAATCTTCAAGAAGAAAAATAGTCGAAAAAGATGAGCGGCCTTTCTTTGCTGAAGCTGATATGTCTTATAGTGTTCCTTAGGTATATGTTAATATGGATTCTGATACCCATGGAGTTCTACAAGTATAAGTGGACTCCAGGACTAGACGCGAAGTTCAATGCAACATACATTGGCGGACAAGGTTATCCTTCTTTCCCTTTTCTTATAGTTGGTGCAGTTCTTAATGCAATTCTTAATTTTCGATTCTGAAGTGCATGATTAATAGTATTGTGTATGTTGTTGTATTGTATGTGATGCAGGTACTAATCTTTTCCTGCTGACATTCCCTATAATGTTGATATCTGTTCTTGGCTGCATCTACATTCATATCAAGAACAAAAAGGAGTTATCAGAGACAAGGTTTTTGCTGTTTTTTTCCCTTACATCAACTCAAATTTTATCTGTTTCCTAGTCTATACATACCAGAGAATCTGACAGTTTAAATTTGTAATGCAGTCCTACAAGTAACAAGCATCTGGCCTCTCTGAGACGGCCTCTTCTTGTACTTGGGCCTCTTGGGGTTGTTACTACATTGGAGCTGATATTTGCAATCATGGGCACTGCACTTGTGTGTTGGCAATTTGGAAACTACTTTTATGTCTCTATCAAGCATCCATACATGATGCATCATTCGCATGACAAACCGTAAGCATGATGACGTTTCTTCTTTAGAATTCGATATAACATTGAAATGGAGAACAACATATGTCATACCCTCTTTAAATTTTGCTCGATTAACAAATATATAAACATCTCCATGGCTTAAATAGGTGATTATGAGAATTAATGCTTGTGTGATGGCATCTGCCCCTTGATAAGTTTATGAACATGAGCATTTAGACATGAAAAAATAATGTCAAGGACTCAAGGGGCAAAATGTGCAAAAAGAGGATATATATCTTGTTCCATATATGGTGAGGGCGCGAGGCATAAGTAGGTTGGCGTACTCTATAATCAAGATCCGAGTCACATTAAAATTGGATATTTTGATTGAAATAAAACAACTTATTTATCATATATAAACTCTCTTAAAGTTCTTGTATGAGTGAATATCCGTTGTTTGATTTTGATTGTGTAATTTCAAAGGCATATACCATAGGTTATATAAAGGAGGTGTGTTTTTCAGGTGGCAAGTGAAGTTTCGAGGTGCGTCGTTGAGATTGGGATATGCATCAAATGTTGCTTGGGCATTTGTCTTCTTTCCGGTGACTCGATTTTCTTCAATTCTACCACTGGTTGGGCTGACATATGAGTCGAGCATTAAGTATCATATATGGGTTGGGCAGGCAGTGATGATACTCTCAGCATTGCACAGCCTTGGCTTCTTGATCTACTGGTTGATGGTTAACCAGATGGTTCTGGTACCACCTCACAAACTCTTGGAATTTTAGATTATCATATACTCGTTTTTTTTTTCAATTCCAAAATTAGTACACAGGATAAATCTATTGATATTAGCCGCCTTCATGTTTTTAATCTGTGTTTCATCACCCTTTTATCAAGATTGAAACTATCTTATTGAGCGTTGTCACTTATTCGGTGATACAGGCGCTGGAATGGTCACCAACCTATGTATCAAATATTGGAGGAGAGATATCATGGGTTTTCCTGCTAGTAATGTGGGTAACAAGCTTTGCATACACTAGGAGAAAGACATTTGAAGTCTTCTTTTACACTCATCAGCTTTATGCTCTGGCAACTCTCTTTTATGTTATACACATTGGGGTTGCCTGGACATGTCAGATCCTTCCGGGAATATTCCTCTTTACCCTCGATCGCTACCTAAGATTTTTACAGTCGCGCTCTCATGCTAGCCTCATCTCAGCCCGCATTCTTCCTGGTGGGACCGTGGAAATGACTTTTCGCAAGAGTCCAGGTGATTAGTTTGAAGATTGATTTAATGTCACTAATTTAGTGAAATTTCATCGATTATTAATAATCTCGAGTTTCTGTTTTTCAGGTGTGCATTATGGCGTCACTAGTAGCTTGTTTGTAAATGCACCCAAAATATCCAAGTTACAGTGGCATCCATTTACTGTGACTTCAAATGAGAACACAGACCCTGATACACTGAGCATTGCCTTCATTTGTGGAGGGAGTTGGACAACGAAGATGCACAAGGAACTTTCATCTTCTCTAGACAGGCTTGCAGTATCGGTCGAGGGACCTTATGGGCCTGCTTCAACCAGCTTCCTAGAGTAAGTACACACCGAAGTATATTTGATATGTGGTTATTATTTAGCTTTCCTTTTTAATAAGACATGTCACTTGAACCATGCAAACCAAAACCTTAAGAGGATGGTTGGGGTCCAACTATTATTAAGTTTTCTTAATACACCCTCTCACTGGGAGGCTCGTAAGCGTCGACATGTGGATAATGGTCCACCGGAAGCCCTGTAAGGGTCGGGGACAAACATAGGACATTGTCTCCGTGTGGCGAGGAAGCAGGATTTGAACATGTGACCGAATAGTCACGCTGGCGCCGACTCTGATACTGATACCATCTTAGATGAACCATTTCAACCAAAACCTTAAGGTAAAGTTGGAGGCCACCTATAATTGACTATTCCTTAACACAGACTATGGAAACAATGATCAACTGCACAAGGTCGAGCTGTCACCAGTTGCTCTAGTTCACCTGTGCATACTTGAAGTGCCCTTTCATAGAGGAAAAAAGCCTTTTTTTTGGAACTTTCCTATAACTTGATTCATTAGATATGTAATTATGTATATCTTGTTTCTCTTCCAGGCACGAATCTCTGGTGCTAATCTGTGGAGGCAGTGGGCTAACCCCATTTATATCCATTATACGAGAGATCATACATCGATCCAACACCCAGAAAGGACACATCCCCCAAGTTCAGCTCATTTGTGCCTTCAAGCATGCAACCGATCTCACAATGCTCGACCTGTTACTTCCTGTCGATAGCACTGCCAGTGATCTCTCCAAAATTAATCTGGAAATTCAGGTATACATAACTAGAGAGAATGGACCACCGACGAATGACAGTGAGAAGCTTGTTCATACGAAGTTTTTCAAGCCAAGCCCAGAGGACGTGCCCATCACCCCGGTGTTAGGCCAGAACGGCTGGCTCTATCTTTGCTTCATTATCACAGCCTCCTTCATTCTGTTCTTTATCATTCTTGCCTTGGTAACTCAGTACCATATCTATCCTAAAGATCTCAACACTAACGAGACCTACAATTTCACCGTTTGGGTTCTTTGGGACTTATTTATTATGTGTGCCAGTATAATTCTCATCAGTAGCATAGTTTTTCTGTGGCACAAGAGAAAAATGGCAGAAGATCAGAAACAGATTAAGAATGTGGAAGTGCCATCGCCAACGAGTTCTCCAGGGTCTTGGTTTGGTGGTGGTGGGGGTAGTGAGCTCGAAAGTGTTCCATATCAGTCTCTTGTCCAAGCTACCCAAGTGCATTATGAAGGCCGCCCTAATCTTCAAAGTAAGTTCACCCTATCTCTTCTCGTATTCAGGTCATCTCATCTCGTATATAGGTTCGATCCTGTTAGATAATTGTTTCGTGATTTGTTGCAGAAATATTGTCGGGATGCAAGGGAAGTGATGTAGGAGTGATAGCTTCGGGACCAAGAGGAATGAGACATGATGTTGCAAGGGTGTGTTCACTTTTTGGTGCAAAGAACCTTCATTATGAATACCTTAGCTTTAACTGGTGATTTATTTACTCATGGTGTCACTCTGATGCTGTAAAGAGTCCGATACCAAAATTTGTCATGTAAAGAAAGTATTTCATATTTTGTTCAAGTGTGTTACTTCATATATATCTAGCCGAACCCAAATCTTTTTTTGGGACTAAGGCCTGATGTTGTTTGTTTGTTTGTTTGTAATAGTGGAAAATGTGAGTTGCATACTTGCATTGTGAGTTTGTGACAGGTAAATATTGCAAAGCAAATCAAAGCAAGTTTGAAATTTGTTCGTGATGGCAAAAAAAAAAAAAAAAAAAAAAAAAAGAAGAAATTTGTTCGTAATTACTCACGTCGTCTCATTTATAGCAAAGTAACAATCACACTTAAGAGTTCAATTTGATTGTACAACAATTTGCTGGGTTTATAAAATTTTACGGTTTTGAAAAGCGAGAGTACAAGAGTCGCTAATAGGGCCGACGGACTTGAGCCTACATCCAAGCTTTCAGCTAAGACCAAGCATTAGGGCAAGTGGAAGTAGAGGTGAATTGATTTTGAATTATTGGACTTACGAAGTCACGGTGAAATCCTTATTTGGAGGGGCTGCTTAGGTATTTTTATTTTTGGTTAAACGAAGCGTGAATATAGTTGCATTACAATATATGGGAGGGGGATTCGAAGTTTGAACCTGCGAGGTTGCGAATTATTGTTCAAGATATCGCGTCTTAATTACTAGGCTAAGAATCTTAGGCATTGCTTAGATATTCTTGTAAAGTAAATCAAATCAAATCAAATCAAAATGTAATTACAAAGGATTGATGTTAGGTTTTTCAAAAATTAAAAGATTATTTACTGCATCCACAAATAAATGCAACTTTTTGAATAAAATCTTCTCAGTTATGGTAGGCCGATCTTGTGGGAGAATCCGTATTTCTCGGCACATCATAAACAAAAAAAGGAAAAGCAAAAAAATGCGTCTGGCGGGAGTCGAACCCGGGTCTATTGCTTGGAAGGCAATTATCCTAACCGTTGGACTACAGACGCTATTGACGTCCCAAACTCCCAATATAATTCAATGCTACACTTTCTGTCTCAAAGTCTAAACCAGTCGCCCTCAAACAAAATTACTTCTCCGTAACTCATACTCCGTACGAAGTAACTCATAAACCCTGATCCCTAAAACCGCCTCCGCCGCTACCACCGCCACCACCGTCGCGCCGCCGCCTACTCCTCCGTTCTCCGCCCAACAATGGCGGGTAGACCAACGGAGCATATTCAATTCACCAAACAGCCCTACTTGGAGGACAATGAGCCCCGCAAACTGTTTGTTTCTCTTTCCCCCCTTTCTCTTTCAATTTCTTCTTCTTAGGTTTTGTGTTTGTTAGAATTGTGGTTGATTGATTAAGCGTTGGAATTTGTGCAGTGAGAGCATTAAGTTTTCGATGTTCTCGGAGGCGGAAATTGGCAGAATGTCTGAAGTTCAAGTGTCTAAAACCAATTACTATGATGCTCAGAAAAAGCCGATCGCTAATGGTCTTTTGGACCCTAGAATGGTTCGCTATTTCTGCTTTCGATTCCTACAGTTTCATAATCATCATGAATTTGATTCTATTATGTTTACTCCGACTCGTCTGCGAAGTATCGGATACTGCTATTTTGTGCGGAATGTTCAACATTTTTGGACTAAAATGAATATCAAATCAGTTACAAGATACTTCAATTAAGTGAAGAATCGGAGTAACATAGATATATATATTTTGAATGTTGTTATTTCGGTGATCATCTGCCCGTTTTGTATGTTTGGAGCGTTTTGTTATTTTGTATTTTGTTCTGTTGTGGAGTATGTGTAATTTTGATTCATAATATGTTGATTTTACGGGGTTGGTGATTGTAATTGTTTGCAATGTTAGGGGCCGCCAAATAAGCGTAGTGGTCATTGCGCTACCTGCCATACGATATATGAAGACTGTCCGGGCCATTATGGTTATTTCAAACTTGCTCTGCCGGTGTTCAACGTTGGCTTTGTTGGTGCCACTCTAGAAGTTTTAAAGTGTATATGCAAGGTATGATTTGTCTTGAATCGAGCATATAGCTTCATGCAAAATACCAATATTACTTTTAACTTATGGACTGCTTAATCCAATTGAACTTGATGTCAATGTCATTGCCCTACAGTCTTGTTCGCGTATCTTGTTACCGGAAAATGTTTCTAAAGAATTTCTAAAGAAAATGAGAAACACCAAGGATCCATTGTTGAAAATCGAGTTGAAGAAAAAGATTGTGAAGAAATGTACCTCAAGAGCGGAAGTGAAATGCTATGTTTGTGGCTACATGAATGGTACGTTAGACTTATTGAAGATTGTAGTTAAGACTAGCTCTTACCGCCTAATACGTATATCTTAGACCACTCCCATCCAAGGTCTTAATATCCTTAATAAAAGTGAAATTATTAGAAACGGCTATATCTAATGTTCTATAAAATGGGCACGAATTTTACATAGTTTGAGATACATTTAATTTCTTTATTTTCTAGTAACATACTAGTATGAGAGAGTTTGCTGAGGTAGGGAAGGTAGGAAATGATTGGGAATGTGGAAATGATTAGGTAATGAAAAGGGATTAAGAGTTATTATATTGAAGATCCAATTAACTTAATCTTGTGGATGAGGATGTTCTCATACGAAGTGTTTCTAGGGAAGTTTTTGTCTTGCTTTAGGTGAAGCTGAATGTTTTCTAAATACCCCATATCTAGGCCCCACCTTTTGTTAGGATTAAAGATGCCTATGCCTTGGACTACCTATTCTTAAATCTAAGGGGTATTTTGTATAGAGAAGGATTTACAGACTGATAGACTGACTGTCTATTCCCAATACTTCAGCCTCCAGCGCTTCCCTTTAATACTTCATCTTGGAGGTAGGTCAATTGTGGGCTTGTACTTAAATCGTTAGAGCGAGTTGTGCTCCTTTCGGTAATGTTTCCACTAAACTATGCTCACCATGCCCCTCCATATGAACTTCACCTCACCTTATAACTGGCAAGTTACCCAAATGCATGTTAGGTTTTGTGTAGCCTTATCTTTGTTAAGCACATGGTTGGTTGTGGAGAATCATTCTTTTGAAGTATAACTGTATAAGCCGCTTCCGCTTCAATAACTAGGGCATCTTTTGGTGGGAATTTGATTCACTCCATCATGATTTAGAAGTTGTGAATCACTGTAAGGCTGTCACTCCTGTAAGGGGTTTAAAAGAGCTGCAATTACCTCCTTCGTCATTTTAATTGTCATTGCTATATGCTAAACCAGTTTTCAATTTACAAATGCGTCTCTATGCGATATTGTTAGATAATTGTTTTCATATCTTGATGCCTATGTTAGAACATCATAGTTTAATCAGGTTGTATTTGTTGATTTAAAGGCATATTTGCTTACACTTTTTTGCTGCTTGTGCCTTTTAGGAAAGGTGAAGAAGGGCAGTACTGTGTATACGATTGTCCATAATCGTCCGAAGCAAGACAAAAATAGTGAAGATGGCAAAACTGGCTTTTTTACACCAATAAACCCGCAAGAGACACTTATATTGTTTAAACAAATGCTCGATAAGGTGAAGTAACATTTTCTGAACCCTCATCTCATGGGTTTGTGAATTTTATTCCTGCACACACGTGTTTTATGCTCACATGTATGGCTTCTTGTGTGCGCTTATGTGTTTTGCAAGAGAGTCTAGATAGGAAGATGTATACTTCGGTTACATGATAATGCATAAATATTGAAGAGGGCTGTATGGTCTTATGACCTAAATTAAGAGTTTGGATGGAGTTACGTTTTAAAGTATGGGTAAAAAATAGCCGTCTCACACTTTTTTGAACCTTAACATCATTTTTGCTAATTGTACTTTGTGATGTATCACCTGTCCTGTACTTTTAGTACAAGTACTAATTTGTCATTTACAACAACACCGACAACATTAGAGCCTTAATTTGTCATTTACCCTCTTTCAAAATCTGTTTATCACGTAGATTTTTGTTAGTGCCCATCGTAACTTACCCTTTACTTGTAATACCAATTTGAGTTTCTGTTTTTCTTTTCCTGGTCTTTAAGAAACAATCTCTCTGCAAGAGAAAATACTACTCTGTATTTAATTTTGACCGCACATATCCATCGTCGAGTGACCCGTCTTTATCCTGCTGAGTTAATGGTAATGGTATACTTTTATGGTTCATCTTTGCTTTTCAAAAACGTTATCCTTGCCTCCCCTCCCGATATTCATTTCCTTCTTTTGCTGATTTTTCCTTCTTACTATCTCCCTCTCATCGATTTTTCCTATTATACTCTTAGTCTGTTAAACATCATTTTAATTTTTTCGCCATCAGTTCCTGTTAAACTAATCTTCATCAGTAGTTTTAAGTTTTATACTTGGCAAAAGTATCATTCTTTAATTTTCACTTTGTTTCTTTCTCCTTTATGACCAAGTATTTTTGAAACACAGTAAAAAAATCTTGAGTAAGATAGTACTCCCCTTGGCAAAAGTTCTGTTTGCTTGCAGGCAAACAAAAAGTCATTAAATGAATCCATTACACACCTTGTTACCCTATCTTTGTATCCCAAATTACACAAAATGGTACTCGTGCTAAACTACTCACTAAACCTGCACACTTTCTTACAGCACCTCTAATCACCAAACTACCCCACTTTTACACTTTCTACAACTTCTTATACTATTATTTTTCAAAAATTCTGTTATTGTGACATGAGTACTTTGGGTTGGATAGGAGTACCATATTTATTTTTTGTCTTAGTTGTACTTGTGAACGGAGTGAATGAGTAGCTTGGTCATTTAAAGAATGAGACGTGGTTGATATCAAAGAAACATAGGAAGTATATATATTAGATAATATGCAATGTAATCATTTAATAATTTGAAAAGTGCTTGTTCTCTGCATGTATTCCCTCCTTTTCACTCAAGGCAACTTTTGTTCTTATATTGAAAGATGGTCTCACTTATTGCCGAACCTATTCAGGAGAGTGTTTTCCAGATAGCATTTACTAACCGAAGGCTATACAGTATAAATTTACATATGGGTGCTTACCCTTTTAGAGTTGTTTTCTTGCTTCTCTTGTTTATGCTATGACTGTCATTTTACAGGACTGTGACCTGCTCTATCTAAGTGAGAGGCCCGAGAAATTTGTAACGAGTAGCATTTCTGTTCCACCGATGGCCATCCGCCCATCTGTTTTTGTCGGTGGAGGAATGCAAAGGTTTGTTTTTGTGACCCTCCTTGTGTCATTGTCACTCTAATATTTTTAAACGAAAGGAAAGTTCTGCAAGAACTCAAGGTGTATTTCCTAATTCATAATGTGTGTCTCTTCAATTTTGACATTTCAGCAATGAAAATGACATTACTGAAAGATTTAAGAGAATCATTCAAGCAAGTGCCTGTCTTCGTCAGGGAATGCAAGAAGCGAATAATACACTAAAATTTATGGTAAGAGAACTAATCACTTGCTGCCTTCTTTTATGTGTGTGAGTGTGTGTGTGTGTATAGGTTGGAAGTCAACAGCACTTTCCAGACTTGGGATCTAAATTCATTTATAAACCAAATTCTGGAGAAGTAGATTATGATTCAACCACATGGTGAAGTTGCCATGCCTGTTTTAGCTTGCTAGATACTCTAATGTTTTCAGTCAAAGTTGAGTATTGTTGGAGATAGGCCATGTTAGCTTAGGACTAGCTGTTGTTACTGTAACGTCTTCAATGGTATCTAGTTGTCATCATATTTTTGAATGTATTCTGACTGAAGCTAGGAGGAGCAAAATGATTATGCGCAAAAAAAATTGTCGTTGGCATCTGAATACCATTAAAAACCTTTATTTTCTTTGCTAGTCTGTCAGTCACTACAAAGTTGAAGATGCACTTCAAAGTGAATACTCCTATAATACATAAGTATATTAGGCTTTAACTTAAAGCTATAGTTGGCTAATATGAGTACTTTGTTTACATCTTTCTCTATTGTGTCATGATCTAATTATTCTGTATTCTAGCGAGAGGATGTGTGATGGTTTCTTTGGATCTACTTTAATATTTACTGCTATCATATTTAAGTTGATGTCTCTATCTCTTAGAATGAAAGGGGCTGAACATGAAACTTATATTTTTCATTACTAGGATTACTTGGCTTCTGGCGTAGTACTTGCACAAACATATGATGTTTTCTTTTGAGGAGTTGCGTTATGATTTTGTAAACTTGAAAGCATGT
This sequence comes from Agrostemma githago, assembly GCA_958450325.1. Lineage (NCBI taxonomy): Eukaryota > Viridiplantae > Streptophyta > Magnoliopsida > Caryophyllales > Caryophyllaceae > Agrostemma > Agrostemma githago. The sequence continues at coordinate 72,789,621 of OY288246.1, forward strand.
TGGGAAGTTATAATGTAATGTTTTGTTGTTAGGATGACTGGGAGTACCTTCAAGTTGAAGTGGCTCAATATATAAACAGTGACGTACGTGTTCCTTCACAAAATCAACCCAGCAAGCCTCTAAGTGGGTTTGTTCAGCGTCTAAAAGGAAAGCAAGGACGTTTTCGTGGAAATTTGTGCGGCAAGCGTGTTGAGTTTACTGGAAGAACTGTGATCTCACCTGATCCTAATTTGAAGATTACAGAGGTTAATTATTTTAATCAGCTGCTTCTATGTTGAAAAAAGAGCGCTTTGCGTGCGCTGTAGTACAAGGCTTGTTGAGTCACAAAACACTTGCATTTTTTGCACTTTGTGTATAAGGTGTTGCAAGCAATGTGCGTTGATGTGGAAATTGTTTTTTTTTTTCTTTAATTCTTGTATTCTACCCTTCCCTTCCCCATTATCTCATGCTACATGCTAACCCTCTTTAAAATCCCAAAAAAGTTATTGTTGTACTATATCCAATTAAAAGAACACAAGATTATTTTTATTTGTTTTTACAAACAGTTTGCCTATTTTAGAGTGCACCTTGTTGCCACTGGCTCTCCTCGCCTTGGTGCGTCTTTTGCTTTATAAAGCTATGATTCTCCGTGGCTTTTCTTTATAACTTCAAGCTGAAAGTATACTTTCTGGCAGGTTGCAGTTCCATTACTAATGGCATTAATATTAACTTACCCTGAGCGTGTCAACCGAAATAACATCGAAAAGTTGAGGCAGTGTGTGCGTAATGGGCCAAAGAAGTATCCTGGGGCAAAATTTATAGTGGAGCCCAATGGCGATAAAAAGTGAGAACAATTATTCCTGATACTAATACCCATGTTCTAGGTAGGTGTTACATGACCTATTAATGTATAGTCATCTTCTTGCAGGGATTTATCATTTTCTAGTAGAAAGCGTATGGCTGATGAATTGAAGATCGGCTACATAGTTCATCGTCACCTAGAAGATGGTGACGTTGTTCTTTTCAATAGACAACCAAGCTTGCATCGAATGTCTATCATGAGCCACAGGGTGATGAAAATTTTTGAGTTCATTGTTTACACCCAATGTTCATCTACATTATTTGACATTAATGTTCAAGTGTGCTGTTTGTAGGCTAGAATCATGCCATGGAGAACCTTGAGATTTAATGAATCTGTTTGCAATCCATACAATGCTGATTTTGATGGGGATGAGATGAACATGCATGTTCCTCAAACAGAAGAGGCTAGAACAGAAGCTTTTTTATTGATGGGGGTAAGCTTCATATGATACTCCATATGTTTTGTATGTACTACTTCCCCACCCACTTCCCACTCCCTAATTGGCCAAACAGACCCCAACCATCAACTCGCCACCTTAGTTTGAGAAGGTGCGTCAAGATTATGGGGTCCCAAGATGACTAGGCTTGAGGCGAAGACGTTTGCCTTATGGGCAGGAGGCACACTGGGCTCTCAAACGAACCTTATATCTTAGAATAAAATTTTGTTCGACAATAATCCCTTTTTGCTTTTCAAGAGAGCTAACATGTATTTATAAGTGAAGATTAAGGATAAAGCTAAAATCAAGATATGGAATTCTATAGTGATGCACACCTAGTGTGGCTTAGATGAGCCTTGTGCGCCTTAGGTATGGCGTCTTTAAACTAAGCTCATCACCATTATAATCCCCCACCGTATATCACGCAGCATCACTCATGTCAGATAAGGCTCCCTCCAAGTGGACCGACCTTATTCCCTGAACCCATATATCTACGGGAAAGGGACTCCACCTTGAAATCACCTGTTATAGCCCACTTCCGCCGAAAAATTCCATCATCACCCTTACGAACACATGCCACAATCCTCAAAACTGTATGCCATACTCTGAAAGGGTAAGTGATAAGTCGCCCAAGACGGTTTTATGATAGGTTATTGAGACAGTTGCACATTTTAAAGTCGAAACGATACCAAAACTAATAAACTGGGTGTGAATTATATTAGGTGGTTAACTAATAGAAGTAACCCTATGAATGACAAAATTGTGAGTCACTATGAAAATGAGCACTATATGAAGGTTACTGTCAACAATTACAGCTTACAGAAAACACATAAAGGGCCACATGAAAAGTAGTCTTACCGTAAATTATTGTATGACTACTTTATAAAAGGATTAATGCCCTAGAAAACCCCTTCCCCGTCTGCGAAAAATCTAGATCCGTAGCTTAAGATGGGAGGGTATATTTGTGGTGGGGGAGTGGTTTTCTAGGATGGGGGTTGTGTTTTGGAGGTTGGGAAGTCTTTTTCAATAAGGTGGTGACGTGGAGTGTTCGTCGGAGAGGAGATGGTTCATGGGGGTGTTCTCTAACTGGTGGGATTAGGTTTTCAGGGATTGGCGGCGTTTTCAGGTGTATATACTATATAGGGTGGTTGGGCGGGTGAGGGTGAGCTGTTTTACTCTGACTTTCCAACACCATGTCGTGTCCGCCATGTGTCCCAAGTGTATTATACAGCTGTTTTGGGCGAAATTTGATTGCTTCTACTCCTGAATTTTGGCACCATGTGATATCCGGCACATGTCCTCACCCACCCAACCACATGTTGGTTGGGTGGGTGAGGGTGAGCTGTGTTACTCTGACTCTCCAACACCATGTCGTGTCCGGCGCGTGTCCAAGTGTATTATACAACTATTTTGGGCGACATTTGCTTGCTTCTAGTCCTGAATTTTGTTACCATGTGATATCCCCTTTTAGTCCAGAACTAATACTCATGCCTATTTTTCTGTTTATTCAGAATTTTGATGCTTATATTATTCGCTTATGACATTTTTTTCCACTGAAGGTTCAAAACAACTTATGTACACCGAAAAATGGAGCCATTTTGGTTGCTTCCACGCAGGACTTTTTGACATCGTCTTTCCTAATTACAAGGAAGGATACCTTCTATGATCGTGCTGAATTTTCTCTGCTCTGTTCTTATATGGGAGATGGAATGGATATCATTGATTTACCTTCTCCAGCTTTGATTAAGGTAGGGCGTGGCGTAACTGTAGCCATATTTATTTCTATATTCTTTTGCAGCCGTGTTTTTCTTTCTGTTTGTTGCATTAAGAATTTTTTTGGTTCAGCCAAATTCTGGTTCAAGCTGCCTCTTAGACATTTAGCATTCCAAGCAGTAAAGCTTGGTGTGTCGGCTTGGTTTACTGCTATATAGTGTCTAGACACCCTGACACGTGTCAGAGGAGTAGAAGTAACATAGCCCCCAAGTCCACTACCAGCCACTCCTACAGAGTATAATACGAGTATATTATTGCTACCTGTCACCACTACCACCACACCGTCCCCTAACCCACACCTACCACTATTTCACCATCACGACATCATCAATCCCCACAACAAGATCTTCTCGAAGAGAAATGAACAGAGCTAGATGTGGTTGAGGGTTCAGAAAGGCACTTACACGACGACTTTACGGTGGTCGGAGGGATGTGCCAAGCAACAACGAATTGTAAAATTGTTGTGGGCGCCGGAAGAAGGGGAATAAAAGAGGGGAGCAAGTGAAGAAGGCGTCATGAAAGAGTGACTGGTCGTCGGAGATGCACTAACCCGATGTGTGGCCGCCGCCGGAGATGACGTCGGAGTTAATGGTTGAAAAGGGAGAGGGGACAACAGTTGATTCGGATGAGGTGGGGACAGCGCGTCAGTCATTACCGGCAACAGATGGGTTGAGATGGTCGCCAACGACGGTGTTAGGGTAGTGACGGTTGATTAGGATTAGGGAGGGGTTAGGGATTGGGAAGGGTGAGTGATGGATTAGGGCAAGGGATGTTGGAGATTTAATCTTACCCATTAGATCATATCTTAATGAAGGGCTGAGATTGAAATTCGTGTGGTTAAGGTGGTTCAGACAGGATCCCAGATGTATAAATATATATCACTTCACATGGCTACAGCCATTGAGAATAATGCAAACATGTAAACATGGGGTCTGCAGCAGTGGAGTTTGAGTACAACCGAATGAAACCCAGAGAAAGACTTTAAAGGGATCCTAACCCGTCTTTGTCTATTTCTTTTTTCTTGTCCATCACCATGAACTGTCCACTTCTAAGTAGTTTTGACAGATACATATTATATACGATTTGTGAGACTTTATCTTAGCTCGCATGAAAAAATCCATACAATTCCAAAACAGTTACCATAGTAGGGTATGTGAGTTTTTTTTTTTTTCAAATTCCGAGGAGTGGGGGTATTATATAATACGAGTACATGTTATATGCTTGCTCGAGGAAGCCTATTTTAGAACTAAGTCAACTAACTTGAGCTTGGAAACTATATTGCTAGTTCAACATTGGTTATATTCCCATATATGATGGAGTATTCTTTTTCCTTTTAGGTATGTCATAATTTACTTATTTGATTTCACCTGATGATGATGTGTTTCTACTTTGTCCTGCAGCCAATAGAGCTTTGGACTGGTAAGCAACTGTTTACCATTCTATTACGACCACATTCCAAGATGAGGGTGTTTGTGAATCTAATGGTGAAGGAAAAGATATATATGAAATTTGAAGATAGAGAGATAAGTTGTCAAGAGGAAACCATGTGTCCAAAAGATGGTTTTGTTTATTTCCGCAATAGTGAGCTGATTTCTGGCCAAGTTGGAAAATCTACCTTAGGTTGGTGATTACTGTTCCAAGGATAATCTTGTTGTCGTGTTTTAATCTCATCAGCCTTCTGTTGTCTTTTGAATGGAAAAAGTTGTAAATATTTGGTGTTTGTAATCATCCTAAACTGTTAGCAGCAATCTTGAATTTTATAAACCTGTTGCAGGGAATGGCAATAAAGTAGGGTTGTTTTCAGTTCTTGTTCGAGACTATGAGGCATTTGCTGCTGCGGCTTGCATGAATCGTTTAGCCAAACTGAGGTACAACTTACCTCGTGTCTATACATGGTTTCTGTTTTAACATTAATCGTTATCTTTGAAAAGCTGTGTCGGGGAGTACATTTCTTTTCACCATAATTATTTGGGCTGCTGTTTTATATGTTTGTTTACTATTTTAAGATTCACATAACATACATTAGAAGGCATGTGGCAGAGAGGAATATGTTAAGTTAAATGCGTCAATCAAGTAGGCGTCTTGTAAGATGATTATTTTAAAACTTACCCCAATCAAATATGTCATATTTAGCGTCTACAAATCACAATCAAATATTGTCGTTAGGCCCTTGAACACATTTTTCTGTCTAAAGAACGGAATTTCAATACTGACAATATTTTTTGTTTATCGGGATCCATTGGACAACGTTTTCTATCTGTTAATTCTTTGGGAGTGTACTTCTAAGGTCAATAAATTGTTTAAATAATTGCAGTCTATGCAAAAAGTCGTGTGTTTGTCTGTGTATTGAGGATAGTGAATTATTTCATACATTTCCGCCTTTGCCATGTATCCCATACGGACTATTCACGGCTGTTGTAATTTGTCCTTTTCAATTTTGACTATATGATTGTTTTTTTTGCTCTTATAATTTGTAACTTATTTGATATTCAGAATCGACTGTCTCACATTGTGGTGTTATCTTGGCCAGTGCTAGGTGGATTGGCAATCATGGGTTTTCGATTGGTATTGATGATGTGCAACCTGGGAAACGTTTGAATAAAGAGAAAAGAGACAAAATATTGGAAGGATATGGAAAATGTGATGGGTTACTACAATCTTACAATGAGGGAAAGCTGACTCTTCAGGCAGGTTGTGATGCGGCACAAACTCTAGAAAATAAAATAACTGAGAACCTGAATGAAATTCGTGAAACAGCAGGAACGGTAATTTTACATTTCCCTTACTAATGTAAAGCTGTCATGTAGCCGTATTGTGGGTCATCTTCACCGAGAGAACCATCCACTCCCTCTTATCTTATGTCCTTGTTTTCTTTTCTTTTTCCATCATTGTTTACCTCATTCCTGTGAAATGCAGATATATTGTATACTCCTGTTTATCTTTATTTGGTAGAATATGAATTGGGTTAGAAATCAGATTTTTTTTGGTTCTGAATGCATGAAGAGCTTTATATGACATATTGTGCATTTATAATTTTAGCTTTGTATGGACGAGCTTCACTGGAGGAATAGCCCGTTAATTATGACACAGTGTGGTTCCAAAGGTTCCAAAATCAATATCAGCCAAATGGTTGCATGTGTTGGCCAGCAAGCAGTTGGTGGCCGCCGAGCCCCAGATGGCTTCATTGATCGGAGCTTGCCTCATTTTCCTAGGAAGACAAATACTCCTGCGGTATGTTCAATAACATCTTCCGTGGAATCTTGTGTTTTTTTATTTGCCTTTTTTTAAACCAAAATGTAGATGGTTATCCGAAGGAAGCTTGCTGGGTGGAAATGCCATTTTATATCTCTTACTACTCATATATCATGTCATCATGCTACTAATAGCCTGAATATTATGATAGCAAATACGAAAGTATGTGGATAAAGTTCTATTTGGATTTTTCTATGGGCATATCTAATACCCTTGCCTAGTGCTTAATGTCATATTCTTGCTTAATCACTGTCATAGGCGCCCTCTGCTTCCTTAACAACATCAGACTGTATTATGTCCATACTCAATCCTAATTGTGTGTACTTGTTAGAAAATTTCTATTAGCAAAATTTATTTTCAATCATCAATTACCTTGCATATACTCCATAAAAATCTGAAACCTAAACAATAGTATTTCGTACTTTTATTTTAAAAAGGTTGTCTTTTGATTGATAATCTATGTAACTCGTGCATATGCATGGGTGTTATACTAGTTCTTTTAATGGAATTGTAAAGTGGTTTATTCTATGATTTGCATTTCTTGATTGAATGTCGCTGTGTGACTTCAAAAATATCGTGATCTTGTTGATGTGCAGGCAAAGGGGTTTGTTGCAAATTCATTTTATAGTGGTTTGACAGCTACAGAGTTTTTCTTTCATACGATGGGAGGTCGAGAAGGGCTTGTGGATACAGCTGTATGTCAACTCTTCTTAATTCTATTTTGATTTATTAACATGGACCTTTGTCTTCCTTTTTTCCGGTTTATTGATGTCCATCATAAGTTTTTCTCCTCCTGCCGAAGTCTTGGACTTGGTGTCTTGCAGGATGTTTAATTAACGGCTTGACTTGGATCATATGTGACAAGTTTTTGTCTTTCCCTCTAATTATAAGTATTGGTGATTTTTAATTTTCTGGCTGTACTACTTATATGTTATATCTGAGAATCTTTTCCCTGACCACAAGGATTGTCATTTGTGTGGACTACCTGCTTTGTATATTTCAACACCTTATAGTAGCAACTGAACTGGTAAATAAGAACATTTTCTCCCATGTCTTTCTGAAGTGGCAGGGTTGAAAATAAGAATGCCCTTTCTTTGGAATACAAGTCGCTACTTTGTGCGAAGTTGAAAGTCCACCGCTGGTGAAAGAGATATGACAGACTTGTTTCCATTGTATTCTGAAATTACGAAATCTTAGCTTTGAAAGAAAATAATTAAAAATCCGTGTTGGTCACACTATATTTGCCGCAAGGCCTGCAACTGTAAATGATTCATTTCTTTATACTATGCTAGTCTGCCACTGTAGATGGCCCCGAAGTTGTTTACATGAAGCTCTTAGAGTCCTGGTCATTTTTTTGATCAAATCACAGTGGTATATTGCCAGTTGCAGTACTTGAAGCCTTGGATGCATTCATACGCTTGTCTTTTCTTCTTTTGAATGTAATATGCATTTTATTAATCTTTAAATCTTTCTGCAGGTAAAAACAGCCGATACAGGTTATATGTCACGCAGACTAATGAAATGCCTGGAAGATTTGGCTGTTACCTATGACATGACTGTGCGAGATTCTAGTGGAGCTATCATTCAGTTCATTTACGGTGATGATGGTATGGATCCAGGGCAAATGGAAGGAGCAGAAGGATTCCCTCTGGATTTGGAGAGGTTGAGGTTTAAAGTAGAGGTACGATAACCAGTTTGGATCAGCTTCCCTATGTTACCCCGACTCGGCTCCAAGCCTCGAATGAAACATAGTGTCAAGTCTCAGCTGGTTAGACCTATCTAGTTAGACCTACCTGACAAATGGGTCAACCGAGTCAGGTTTGGGTCGTGTCAGTTCGGGACGGATCATTTTCGGGTCAAGGTTGTGTTGCGCCGGGTCATTTCCGATCCGGGCTAATTTTGGATATGTTATTTCAATTTAGTTAGGGATCGGAGGAATTTGTATGTTGTAATAAACATTCGGGTCTGCTCCGGCCATTTCAGGTTACGGATCAAATTTAGGTGTAGGTCCGGGTTGGGCCAGTTGCAAGGGTCTACTGCTAGTCTTTGTACCAAGTTTATGTGGATCTAAAATGAAGTGTCCTAGTGTCTTGTCATGTTCAAATTTTTTGGCACCCTCTTAGGTGAAGTGTTGAGGAACATAGGGTGGACTAGAATTGCTGAAAGTTGTATAGTTGGTTCATACATCTAATAAGTCGTTTTGTACAGGCAACTTGCCCGGCTCGAGGAAGTGCATCTTTGTCACTTTCAGAAATCTCTGAAACTGTAAAGAAGAGACTTTCAGAATTTAATATGCGTTCACCTGGGAGTTGTTCTGATGCGTTCCAGGAAAAATTGTTAGAATTCTTTGATAAGCTAATGAAAAGAAGATGCTTAGTGTCTGAGCAGCAGCTGCAGGTATTCATTTTGTTTTTCTCCACAGTAAAACACATGGATAATTAGACATGCAAGAATACTTTTTGAATACTAAAAATCTACTCAAATAAGCCTCAGCTATTCAGTTTACCTTGTGGAAGGATGTCGCCAATTACATATTTACATGTCTGAATGGCCATTGTTTATCATGGTTCCGGAGTTGGGGGGGGTTGATTTCTTAGGAGGTTGTGTCCTCTTGAAGTCCAAGGCCAAATTCGAGAAACATTGATGGATAGTCCCCAACTCATGTTTTCTTAACAAAAATACGTAATGCTATTTGTTGACAATATAGCTCGGTATGCCATTCTAGCAATGAGGTGTGGTACATGTTTTTGTAGTTGATTTGTGCTGCTGCTTGTATACCATATTTCCATTTTCTGCAAATCTGAATCTTTGGCTTATCTACATGGTTTATGGCAAAAAATCTTTAGTGTACTTTATATGAAACGCCTGTACATGATTGCAGTTTCGAGTTTTGTGTCGGAAGTCGCATTTTGAAAAATTTTGACATCTTTGTATTTGCCTATACAAATAGTTATATCTACTCATGTAACCACACAATAAAAATTAAGGGGACTAGTCTTTCACCTTTGTCTAACGAATGCCATGTGTTAGCTGCATTTTCGCATGCATTAATTTTTGGAGGGAGCTTCCCTAATAAGCCTATATAATTTTTTTCCAGCCTTTTATGTACAGTATGTGTTAATTTTAAATGATCTGCATTCTGACCTATACGAAGCTTTATAAGAAGTTTTATATGTTTTGTGAATCCTGGAATTTTTCAGTGTGGATAACAAGGAGTCTATCCACTCTGGTGGGTGTGATGGATAGCTAAGTAAAATAAGAACTTTCTTTTGCATCTTTACGAGATCCCGTCAGTGATGATGCTCGGATCAAATGTTAGCCAACCAAAAATCAATGTTGGGCTAAGGTCATGTATTAATGTGAAATATTTGAAACATTCTTGTCTATCAACCAATGTTAAAGGTATTCTTGGATTCTTGCGTTTCTCGCCTCCGTTCAAAAGGAATTGAGCCTGGAACAGCTATCGGAGCAATTGGAGCGCAAAGTATAGGAGAGCCAGGAACACAGATGACTTTGAAAACCTTCCACTTTGCTGGAGTTGCCAGCATGAGTATCCCTTCTATGTTGATTTATTTTGCTTTGTTAGGCAGCTTGCACTGAACCCAAGCAAAGAGATACACTTGCTTTGTACTTGTATTCCTTAATTATTTTTAGATGTTACTCTTGGAGTTCCTCGAATCAAGGAAATTATTAATGCTAGCAAAAAGATAAGTACACCAATTATTATGGCGAAACTAGAGGAGGATGATAATATGGAGAGAGCAACAATTATAAAAGGTCAGATTGAGAAGACAACGTTGGGGCAGGTTAGTGCTTACTTTTGCCATATTTTATCGTTTCTATTTCCTTTCGCGTTTGTTTTCCGTTTGCATTTTGCAGTGGGAGCTCTATAATAGGTTCGAATAAGTCAAATTATTCGCTAAACTACCGGCTTGAAAGATGGGTATTTTAGTTGGTTCATGTTCATTACAATTGTAGTCTTTTCCCTCTCTTGCAGGGTAGGCGAAACACCTGCCTATAATGCGGATGTATAATCTCAGTCTAGTGTATCTTTTTTTCATCCTGTGGCCATTATAATTTATAAAAGCATGCCTTGTTTCACCTCTTGTATACTCTGTATTGTAGGTTGCGGAGAGTATAGACCTTGTTATCACCTCGATTCGAGGATGTGTAATTGTTAAGCTAGACATGAGGAAAATCAACACTTTACGGCTGGGTATTAATGCTTATGTCGTCAAGGACAAAATTGAAAAATCTATTGGAAAGAGGAAGAGTGATAAGCTGGTAGAAAGATCCTGGCCCTACTTTTTGATAAATTTGATTCTGAATTGTTCTTTTGTTTCCATTTAATGTTTGGGCATTATGCAGAATGTGAAAGTTATCGATGATGTGGAGCTAGCTGTCATGCCGGAGGCTGAGAAAAATGCTGCTCATTTTGCTCTTCACCGTATTAAGGATAAGCTGCAATATGTTGTTGTTAAGGTGGGATATGGTTCGCCCTGCAGCCCCTGTTACCATGCTGCATAGATACTGCCGTTGTTCTAAGCTTAATATTTTAATGTTCCATGAGTTTCAGGGTATTGACACAATTGAGCGGGCCATTGTTGCTGAAGATGAAAAGAACAAGGGGAAGTTCAACTTGGTTGTTGAGGGGTTAGTGCTGTCAGCCTTTTTCTATGCACAAAAACAACTCCTATGCACAAAAAGTTAAGGAAGAGTATCTTTTGAAGAAAAAAAGGGAAAAACTAACGTATAACATGGTTATCTTAGAAGAATAAATTAAAACAAGTAATCAATAGGTGCTTGAATAGTCTGTTAACATGAATTAAATCGAAATTACTTTTCCTGACATGAGTTTACTCAATCATTACGAAATCTCCATAATTTTTCCACCCATGCGGGCCATGCCCTTTATTTATTTTAAACCCTCTATAATTAAACTTCTTTGTCTCCTTCTAAAAGTCGATTGTAGTAGTAGTAGTTTTCTGGCGTTGAAGTTTTTTTGGATTCTGGACATAGGCAACCTTCTTTTGCATGTAATCTTTTTAGTTGGTTGGGATGTTATGTCGAGCTGTTTACTGCATGATTATTTGGTGTCGTTTACGGCGTTTTGCCATATATTTAAGTATTTAACTCAAGTATATTAGTTCTGTTTGAAGGCATAATTTAGCTAGCTCATTTAGAGTTTCAAGGGGAGAATCAAGAGGTTGGGAATTCTGAGAAGATAACCCCCACCCTTGTTTGCTTTGTGTACTGATACTGCAGAATAGGCCTTAGGGAGGTTATGGGTATTCATGGAATCGATGGGTGCAAGACGGAGAGCAACCATATTATTGAAGTGCATCAAACACTTGGAATTGAAGCCGCAAGGATCTGTATAATCAGGGAGATACAAAAGGTCATGCAAAGTCACGGTATGGACGTTGACGTACGCCATATGATGCTTCTTGCAGATACCATGACATCTAGGGTAATACTCAATAGTCTGACCTCGTTGCAATTATATACTCTATATCACATGAAAGGCTTTATTAATATTTGTTTATTTGTCTTGAAACAGGGGCAGATTTTGGCAGTTAACAGACTTGGAATGACGGGAATGAAAGGAAGTGTTTTGATGTTGGCTTCGTTCGAGAGAACAGCAGATCATCTTTTTAATGCATCTATAAATGGGAGGGTTGACAAGATTGAAGGAGTCAGTGAATGCATTATCATGGGAACACCAATGGAGGTTGGCACTGGAATGATGAAGATTATGCAGAGGTAATTTGATTTATCAGCCTGCTTTGTCATAAAGTTTGGGGCAGTACTTTACCTTTATATTCATTCTCACATTATCTAACATCTAAAGTTATTTACCCGAGTGTTAACTGTTGATGGGTAAGTTGGAGGTATTTCTGTAAAGAAGGCAATTGTCTTAATATTTATTCCAAAATGAAATGGTAGCTTTCCAGGGAATGCTAGGAAAGTATAATATAATACTTGTATATTTTTAAGAATGTACGAGTAAATGTCGATGTTGACGTTGGCTAATATTACTTGTAGCATGTTACTATGTAGCTATGTTAGTGATAGTGTAGTGAATATGTACGTGTCTACTTCACTTGGGTGCTGTGTCGTGTGTCCGACACCAACACAACACTTAAATATTTCAATTTAGTCAAAAATTGGAAATTTTTGCCCAAGATAGCCATGCCCGATACTCCAAACACCCTGTCGGACACGACACCTCGTAGAATAGTCTGTGTAACATTAGTGTCTACTGTGCTGTTATTTGTGGCTTGATCTTACTCTCCACCGAAGCTTTTGAATTTCATACTCATGCGGTTACTTGTAACTTATGCCTAAACGTAAAGTGAAACAAGAGGGAACAAATTAAGAATTAATTCGGGGAACGGAGAAGATTGTTGTCAGTATTATTTTTTCAGGTTCGAAGTTGTGATTTATCTCCGACTTATGATTGAATTGTGTTTGTCTGTTCAGAATTGATTCAGTGCCAGAATTCAAATATGCATTGGACCCGGTTGTGGCTTGACTTCCAAACTGAACACCTGAAGAATGTCAAGGACCAAATATGTGCTCAAGACCTGAGTGTAAGGCAACCACTCCAGATATATGCTCGATTTCATCTCGGAAAATCACATCTGTACAGAGTTGATCAGATTTGAGTAGTGAACATAATAGCCATAGCCCATAGCCCATAGCCACATAGGAAATCTAATTTGGGACAGAACAGGGTGGAGATTGCTAACTTTACCATATATCAGGGTTAGCTCGTATGATGCAAACTATAAATAGTTGGTCTTCTTTGTTACTAATAAATCGAATAATATTTCATATACGGTTAGATGGGATAATCTTTTTGTTAGTCCCGGGCATTTTTCTTTTGTTATATTCATAATGTTCGTTTCTTTTCATCTTAGGAATTAGTGAATCTAGTTGATTTGAGAATTTGTTTTGTTGTCTTAATTTTGGCTCAACTTATCTCTAGTTCTTGACGCCTCATCGTAATTCTGTTCGATCAAAATTTCAATAGCTTACAAGTGTAATTATGTATACTTATTTCAATTGTTTTTCCTATATATTTGTACTATATAATTTATGATTTATAGTCTGTACTACTTTGAAAAAGTATTCAATATGTGATTCATGTCTATCCAATGTCTTTTGCGGACTTAGGCTTTGATGTTGGTGCAGGTCTCAAGTTCAAATCCCCCTTTCGTATATATATTGTAACGTGACTAAATACGTTTTTCGTTGAAAAAAAGCATGAGCTTGATTGACTGTAATGCATTTTTTTGAAATTGTTATATTACGGTTTTACTTAGTTCAGACGTTGGTTCTTATTGATTTTGAATTTTGAATCAATCAATATTAGAAATGGAAGTATTTTGTTAAAGAGATCTAGCCAAGGCCTGAAAGGGGTTGGGGCCGTTGGGGGTGTAGGTCATGTTCTTTTCCAACTTGATATGGTTAAGTTATGTTTAGTCTAATTAATTTTAGTTTGTTTTAATCAGTTCAACTTAATTCATTTCAATCTAATCAACCCTGTTAAGTTAAGTTGAGTTTGTAATTTAAATAAATACCGTTTAGCCGATTTCTGAAAGAACATGGCCTAAACGTTCGATAATGAACTAGTATATAGCATTGAGTCCTCAACTCATGCATTCCCTAATATTCCAAAGCAAAAAAAAACTGAATGATTGAATGAACATAATACTTCGTATTAAATGGGTAAGTATTCAGAAAGATCGTCCCATATACCAAGTAATATTGAATGAGAATATTAATGAGTAGGTTTTCAGAGAGATTGTCTCACGCTAAATGATTAAATAAAATAACAGAATATTAAATAAATAAGTCTTAAACCAAGTAACACAGTGAATGATTGAATGAAAGAAGAGTTATTGTGTAGTAAATTTAACAATCACAATCTGAAAGGGACAGTTTGGGGCATAATTAGACCTGTCAAACGGGTCGGGCGGTCGGGTTTCGGGTTCGGTCATTTCGAGTTCGGGTAAAATACGGGTCGGGTGTATTTCGGGTTTGAAAAATACGGGTTTTATACGGGTCGGGTTTATACGGGTTTCGGGTCGGGTTCAGGTCAAATACGGGTTATTAACGCACTTTAAAAACATTAATTTTCTTTACATTTTTTTATCATAAATACAATTTTATTCTTAATTTTCTTAATGAACTCATTTAATATAATATATTAGTCATAAACATGTTTTATTTAATATATTTTTTAGTATACATTGATATTTTATTTCTATAGGAAGTACGAATATATATGACGAACTTTAACTTGATTTATTGATATTTTTTTTTTCATTATAATAATCATGTGATAAAAATATGATTTTAAAGATATATATAAATATTATTTCTTAAAATTTTGAAAATAAAAAAATATTTCTTAGTTTTTTTTTGAGAAACTTTAGTGTATAATAGCAATATTTTTTTAATTTATCTATTTTCGGGCGGGTAACGGGTTCGGGCGGGTTTTGACCCAATATATTCGGGTTTTTATCGGGCGGGTCACTTTTGGGTTTCGGTCATTTTCGGGCGGGTTTTTTCGGGTTTTTTCCGGGCGGTTTCGGGTCGGGTTTTCGGGTCGGGTCAGTTTTTGACAGGTCTAGGCATAATATATATACTCTGTTGAACATTCTCCTGGAATTTATTTATTTATTGCATTGAAGCATTACAGTTTATTAGTTTTAAAGATGATTAGTCAACTGATCATTCGAAATTTGGCTTTTCAGCAGATTGGACTTGTGTCATTTAATTTTATCCTAAACTGTGTAGTACAGTTTATAGTACAGTTTACAGTAGTCAACTGTACTAACAAACAATAATCTGCCCAAAATAAACCTAAAATCTCGGTTGCATTGGGAGACATCACGCTTACTAATCAGTAATCACCTCCTACGTGACAAGTCTCATAATAATATTACCGTGAGACCGTTTTAAATGAGATGTACTGCCTAGAACCAGAAGTCTTATACTATTCATGAGCACGATACTGGTAAGGCGAGGCACTAACATATGTTTTGATGTACAAACATGCGGTGTAAAATAATCCAAAGATATGGGGATGAAGGGCATTCAGGCAGTCAGGGTACATTATAACATTACTTAAAGGCCTGATCGACGTCTAAGCATTCTGACATTTTCTCAGATAGTTACTGTATTATATAGTTTTATGCTGCAATTATTAGTTTTTTTGTTCCCATATTTGCATCTAGGCAGAAGCAGCAAGAATCATGCCTTTTTCCCAACAGTCAGATTCTTAAGATTTCTTGATGATGATAATGATGTATGACATACCCAACTTTTTCGACTTGTATATATATGTATGACTCGACAGCCGTTTGTTCTCCAAGCTGAGTAGCAAAGCCTGCAACACAATCTACGATAACAAAAATAGTCGGAAAAAGATGAGCAGCCTTTCTCTGCTGAAGCTGATATGTCTTATAGTGTTCCTTGGGTATATGTTGATATGGATTCTGATACCCATGGAGTTTTACAAGTTTAAGTGGACTCCCAAACTAGCCAAGACGTTCAATGCAACGTACATTGGTGGACAAGGTTGGTTATCCTCCTTTTCTTCTTCTTCTTCTTCTTCTTCTTCTTGTATTCGGTCTAAAATTCTTAATGCAGTTTTATCATTTCCGATTCAGAATGAACTACATGATTAATAGTATCGTGTATGTTATTGTTGTTGACTTGTTGTAACGTATGTGACGCAGGTACTAATCTTTTCCTGCTGACGTTCCCTATGATGTTGATATCTGTTCTTGGCTGCATCTACATTCATATCAAGAACAAAAAGAAGATATCGGAGACGAGGTTTTTGCTGTTTTTTTTCCTTACATCAACTCAAATTTTCTGTTTCCTATCTGACAGTTTTAATTTGTAATGCAGTTCTACAAGTAACAAGCACCTGGCCTCTTTCAGACGGCCGCTGCTTGTACTTGGGCCTCTTGGGGTTGTTACTGTAACGGAACTGATTTTCGCAATCATGGGCATTGCCCTTATGAGTTGGCAATTCGGAAACTATTTCTATGTCGCTGCCAAGCATCCACACTCGCATAATACAAAGGAGAAACCGTAAGCATGAAGACATGTATGTCTTCTTGAAAAACGATACAGTAGTCCATATACATTAACATCTCCATGACTTTTTCTGCAGCTGGCAAGTGACGTTTAGGGCTGCGTCGTTGAGATTGGGATACGCATCAAATGTCGCTTGGGCGTTTGTCTTCTTTCCAGTGACTCGCTTTTCATCAATCCTACCACTGGTCGGGCTAACATTCGAGTCGAGCATTAAGTATCATATATGGGTTGGGCAGGCAGTGATGGTACTCTCAGCGTTGCACAGCCTTGGCTTCTTTATCTACTGGCTGATGGTTAGCGAGATGATCCTGGTATGTACCACCTCACAAACTAACTCTCGGGATTTTACATCTTTGTACAATCCTACATTGACTGTACTGTTTTGGCTGTTGGCTATATATACAGGCGCTGGAATGGTCGCCAACATATGTATCGAATATAGGAGGAGAAATATCATGGATTTTGCTGCTAGTTATGTGGGCAACAAGTTTTGCATACACCAGGCGAAAGACATTTGAAGTCTTCTTTTATACTCACCAGCTTTACGCTCTTGCAACCTTCTTTTATCTTACACACATCGGCGTCTCCTGGACCTGTCAGATTCTTCCTGGAATATTCCTCTTCACCCTCGACCGCTTCCTTAGATTCTTGCAGTCGCGCTCTCATGCTAGCCTCATCTCAGCTCGACTTCTTCCTGGTGGAACCGTGGAAATGACTTTTCGCAAGAGTCCAGGTCATTAATTAGTTTGAAGATCGATTTACTGCAACTAATTTACTGAAATTTCGTCGATTGCTAATAATCTTGAGTTTCTGTTTTTCAGGTGTGCATTATGGTGTGACTAGTAACTTGTTTGTGAATGCACCCAAAATATCGAAGTTACAGTGGCATCCATTCACTGTGATTTCAAATGAAAACACGGACCCTGATACGCTCAGCATTGCCTTCAATTGTGGAGGAAGTTGGACAACGAAGATACACAAGGAACTTTCGTCGTCTCTAGACAGGCTTCAAGTATCTGTCGAGGGACCCTATGGGCCTGCTTCCACCAGCTTCCTTGAGTAAGTACACATCGAACTGGAACATTCCTGTAATTAACTTGATTGATTAATTCGATATTTATATCTTGTTGTTTCTGTTTCAGTCACGAATCTCTGGTGCTAATCAGTGGAGGCAGTGGGATAACCCCATTTATATCGATAATAAGAGAGATCATACATCGATCCAACACCCAGAAAGGACACATCCCTCGAGTTCAGCTCATTTGCGCCTTCAAGCATGCAACCGATCTCACAATGCTCGACCTGTTACTTCCTGTCGATAGCAAAACCATCGATCTCTCAAAAATTCAGCTGGAAATTCAGGTGTACATAACTAGAGAGAAGGAAGCAGCCACGGCTGAGAGTCAGAAACTTGTTGAAACAAAGTGGTTGAAGCCGAGCCCAGAGGACACGCCCATCACCCCAGTGTTAGGCCCCAACGGCTGGCTCTATCTTTGCTTCATCATCACATCCTCCTTCATTCTCTTCTTCATACTTCTCGCCTTGGTGACTCAGTACCATATCTATCCTAAAGACCTCAACACTAACGCGACTTACAATTTCACCGTTTGGGTTCTCTGGGACGTATGTATCATGTGTGTCAGTATAATTCTCGTCAGCAGCGTCGTTTTTCTATGGCACAAGAGTAAGATAGCGGAAGATCAGAAACAGATTTCGAATGTGGAAGTGCCATCGCCCATGAGCTCTCCAGGGTCTTGGTTTGGTGGTGGGGGTGAGCCCGAAAGCCTTCCGTATCAGTCTCTTGTCGAAGCTACCCAAGTGCATTATGAAGGCAGGCCTAATCTTCAAAGTAAGTCCACCCTATCTGACAATTCAGGCCTTTTGAGTCGGGTTATTATCTCGTGTGTATGACTGTGGTTTTAGCTGATAATTGTTTTGTGTTTGTTGCAGGAATATTGTCGGAATGCACAGGAAGTGATGTAGGGGTGATAGCTTCGGGGCCGAGGGGAATGAGACATGATGTTGCAAGGATATGTTCATGTTTTGGTTCCAAGGAGCTTCATTATGAATATCTTAGCTTCAACTGGTGATTTTATTTAGTACACTACTCCGTATGTATTATACTCATCATAGTCTCGATCACTTTGAAGTTAGATATCAAAAATTGTGATTTCTCACTTCACTTGTGATGATGCTTTTCCTATACATCGTGTTTCAGAATTTATGTTTCATGAATGGTTCAAATTTATGACATTGTAACGTTTCTCATAGTGGAACACAAAATCCTGGAAGAGACGGCTCTCAATAACTGATTGAGAGACCACTCTTCAGTACCAGTCTATGTTCTATTCGTACCTTTAAATGACAATTTTGTTTTGTACAAACATTGTAACACTTCACATGGGCTTGATCTAGGTGAAGTTTGTAAAACCCAATCACTCAATGTGCAAAGGTCTCAAAACATTGTGCTTTTCTCATGGCCCATTTACAACCCTACTGTATGTCATGGCCCATTTACAACTACTGTATGTCATGATTTATAGATCGCTTGTGAAATCAATTTTATATTTATTTGAACAATTGATCTCTTGTGAGACGGTCAAAACACCAAACAAATTGATAATTACGACGTATTCCTTGTTAATGTTATATGAACAACATAAATATTGAGACTGTTCACTCACTTGGATTCAACAAAATTCTTATATGGTAATACGGGTGTGTAAAAGGATTCCTAATGAAGTGGATTGATAAAATGTGCATTATTGATAAAAGTTGCTCATAGAGTTGGTATGTGAGATATTTGTACGTACACCTTGTCTATTGGTCCACTTATCCCATGACACTTTACTAAATGCTCCACATCCAATATCAATAATACTAGTACTAGTAGTACAAATGTTCCACTTATCTATATGACCAACTTATGGATGATTATCATAGAATATATAATCGACAAATAATTTGTTACATTTTTCACATTTGGAAATTACCCATGTTATATAAAATCTGGGTAACGTATTAACATACGAACTTACGAAGGGATTCACAGAAATATGAATATTGATTATATTGCACAAATTAACAAATACGGAGTTAAAATTGTATTGAATAAATCTTTTAGCCAAGATTTAACTATGAATATTGCGCAAATAATTAACGATTAAGATGCGATGAGGACATGAGGTGGTAACTTCTCCACATTAGAGTAGTATATACAAACATATGAAATCTGAATCACAATTTCTTATATGAGACCGTCTCACAATAAATTTATTATGAGACCTCTCACATATAAGGTAGTTATTTTAGTAATTTTTTATTCTCTATTAGTATGTCTCACACGAGACTTATTAAATCTGAATAAACCCCAGGAATCAACAAGCAACCAATAGCTAGTAATAATACGAGTTGTAGCCCTTGGGGGTACTCATATACATAATCCTATGCATGATGCATGTATGTGTTTGTCAAGTGGAATAAAGTTCCAAGGAGTTGTCTTGTATTTGTTCTAAAAATAATACTCTCTCCGAGTTTCTAACATCGTCCCAATTACTTTGGGGTGAAAAATAAGGAAGAGAAAATGAGTGGGTAGAAAAGGAAGGAGAAAGAGGAAGAAATGAGTGATTGAATGTGAACCACACATTTATGATCTAAAATGAAAAATTGATAAAAATTAAACTCAGTCAAAAAAAATGGGACAACGTTAGAAATTTAGAGGGAATACTTCGTAGATAATAATACAATATACTGATTTGATTATATTTTTCCGAATTTATAGGCTTATAGCTTAATTTATTCTTAAGTTTTGGTACTTGTACGGTACACTGGCTAAGTATTGTACTCTCTCATTGTGATATATAAGTACGTAAAACTTTACTCCGTATTTATTTGTTCTTTGTTTGGTTATCTTCTTTAACCTATTTGGTTAGTCTGCTCAATCAAATAGCCCAATTTGTAATTACATTTACTCAATTTGGAAGAACAATTTTATTGTTTTCAAAACCGAAAAAGATAATACTCATTTCGGATAGAATTTTAAAATTGAGAGCCAACTTTTTTTGTTTGAATCGGCCAACAGCAAGTCTTGCTTGTGACGGATATATCCGTCATAAACCTACGACGGACCAAATACTATCCATGTGGTAGATAAGACAAAACATGGGTATACATTTTGGTCTTGTCTTATCTACCCAAATTATTAGTATTTGACCCATCACACACTTGTGATGGATATCGTCGTAACAAGTAAGAATTTGTGACCGGCCAATTGATGAGCCACAAGGTGAAGGTGCATGTATAGAGTACAAGTAGTCAATCATCAAAAACGCCACATGCAGCCAACAAGTCTACATGACCCACACCTTTTTGTTACCGGATGCTGTGTGACTCTGTCTATACTCTCTATGCATACGCCGCAATCCAAGCTCATCTATCTTCTAAACTCATTGCCTTCATAATATCATTATTTTTTATACCTTTTAATTCAAACTCAAAATACACTTTCTATTTTTTTGACACTATTTAAAATTAAATAAAATTTTCAATATTATTAACGATTTATAAAAGAAAATGTTAATATAAGACTAAATAAATTAGTTCACAGTTCTTACCAAGCAACGGTCTCGTTTTCTTCCTGTGTTCGAACCTCGTCTCCGAGGTCTCTTCAGGATCAATATCAACCTAAAATAACATATATATATATATATATATATATATATGCACAAGTTTCTAATTTGTGAACGAAACGGCTTTATTGCTTTCAAATTTGACATGACGTATTTTCGACAAGTTTTATTCCAGAGTTCCGGACTTTCGAAAACCGTGTATTATACATCACTATCATACATGAAAATTTTCATTTCATAAAAAAGATACAAAAAACTCATATGAGACGGCCTCACACTAACGTTATTGTAAAAAAAAAACAAGGGCAAGCAAACTACCCTAAATTTATCATTTACTCAAAAGTATATAATAAAGAATCCCTTTTTCCTTGAAAAAAATTAATAAAAAATGATGTATGTATGCGGGATAAATAACGACGTCCCTTTTTTATACTCCTATTCGAAAAATGAATTAAAAATAAAGTGTATTTGCAGGAGTAATAGGAGTACAAAAATGTGATACTACGCGGACGCGGTATTGAATTAGGAGGATTATTCTTGTCGCCTTAAAGTCCTCAACTCTTGATATCGATGCTGGAATTAGGTATGTTTACGTTTTTCCAATTTCCACATAAATTGTGTTTTCATCAAAAGTCGACCTCTCCACATTACCACATATGATATGTGCCACCTTCCCATTCATGGATAATAAACCCACCCGCATCTATCCTTTGAGATCGTCTTAAACAAAGATATATACGGAGTAGTATGAGAAATGATTCTAAAATAAAAGAAAAATAAAAATAAAAATTTATTAAAATAACTATCGATCTTGTGAGAGGTTTATGAATAAATAAATAAATACGGGTATATTATAGAATCATGTCCTATGAAAAAGTTTATTAGTTCTATAATTATATTCAAATCATGCATGCATACACTACATGAGATTATGAGACCAAGCATCCTTACTTGTTATGGGATGGAAGCATTAATTAATAAAATACAATTTCGTAGTTGAGTTGTTGAAGATAAACAACACCGTGCTTGATGCCTCATACCCAGTATTAATCATATACGGAGTACACAAAAATTAGGAAGAAATTAATGTTAACAAGATACCTCTCACATAATGATGTGTCCTATTTATTTTGTTTTATTTATGTTTCTTGATAACTTAGTGAGAGACGATCTCTTTATAGATCTACATCTACTTGACAATGTATATATATATTTCCCGTTTTAGTCATTTCTTATCTGTTGTTTTTATATAAATTTCGAGTATTAAGAAAATATACTCACTTCGTCCTGATCAGTTGTTCACACAATAATTGTATGAGATGGTCTCACAATAACATTATTGTGAGACCTCCTACACGAGCGAAGTTACTTTTTATTTTATTTTATTTTTTATTTTAATTTTTTTTGTTGATTATAATATATTTTGATATGTCTCGTAATATTTTAGTGTGAGACGATCTGAAAAGACTAACTGTAATTAGTTTGGGTGAATTAATTAGCGTAAAGAAGGAAGCTCAACAGATTTTCCAAAAGTGTGGGTTTCGTGTGCCGTCAAATGAGTCACTTGACGTGTGAGGTAGCTTATGTTTACCATTTCTCTTCACGCGCTTCACCTACTTTACCTCCACACACCCTCACATATTCATTTTTTAATATAAATCATTCTCACTTTTCAAGACAAGTTATTCTCTCTTCAATATCTCTCATAACATAAAAAAAATTTATGAAATGTATACTCATTTGAAAGCTCTTTTCATAAAGAATTTTATGGTGTAATTTTTTATAATTTTTGGAATAATATATTTACATAAAAATTAAAGTCAAAATCTCACCTCAAAAAAGCGAGACGTCATATAAAAAAGTACGGAGGGAGTACTTACATTATCTCTCTGACCCTCTATATTTTACGGTCTTGCTAATTACTTAGTACTCCGTATGACTTTTATACTCTAAAACTCCCAACTATGATGAAATACGCCGACCGACGTTCTTTACTTATGTGTCACGTAATTTACACTTGTTTAGATTTTTTAGTCAATAATTTACACTCTTTCCGTTTTAATTATTTGTTTATTTTTATATTTTTTGTGATAAATAATTTAATCAAAGTAAACAAATGATTATCGAACACTATTACCCTAGTAGGGAGTAATTTAGCTTTATTTAGAACGGATATACTCCATATTTATTTAGTACTCCCTCTGTTCCAATTAATTCCATGCATTTGGTTTTTTGAAATTATTCATAAGTGAGAAGAACGAATCTTCGATATAACTTCTAATATATGATAAAATATAGTTATGTGAGATCTTGTTTAAATTGTTTAATCAAATGCATTATGAATATCTAACGTGCGTTAATGTACGTGATAAAGTAAATGTATAGAATTGATTGGAAGAGAGGAAGTACTCCCTTCGTTCCAATGAATTGTTTGCCTATTCCATATTGGGGCGTCTCAATGAATTGTTTGCCTTTCTATTTTAGAAATGTTTTTTAGGTGTAATTTGACTCTTGGCTCCACATGTCACCTTCTAATTGGATCTCTTGCCCTTGGTTCCAAAAACAAAGGCAAACAATTCATTGGAACGGAGAGAGTAGCATTTAAGAGCAGTATGGTCCAAAAACATCGAAGCTGTTATTTCTGATGATTTATATGCAATTATCTAAGTCCAACTTTTTGGGTTGTTTAAAAAAAAACGGATATACTCTTTATTTATTTGGTCATAAAATGGGTTTAAATATTACTCTTGCTTTGTATTTGATGTAATAATGATAGTAGAGACGAACTTCCGTAAACTCTTACGGAGTACTTCGTAGACAACTTTTCTTTCTCAAACGATTTTTATTTACTTATACACGTTAATATAACGTTAAAACATATACAGAGTATAATCCGTCTTACTTACTTCCTTCATCCAAATTTAATCATTCTCTTTTCTCATTCAGATGTTTTTTCCTAAGATGAATTGACAATTTCTATTTTGAGTAAGGAAAAGAGTGAAATCTTAGTTTTGTTTTGAATCATATTTCCAAAAAAAAGAGTGAGACCATAAAAATGTTGAAATGGATGAATAAGTGGTATTATTGGTGAAATCTTAGTTTTGTTTGTTAGTCGTAAACTGGTAAGTAAGGAACCAAAGATGTCTTAGACTAGTGGTTAGGACTAGGTGTTCTGAGACAGTAGGTCTCAGATTCGCCCCTTCCTCAATATTATAATGCGACTAAGTGCGCTTTTCGTGAAACCAAAAAAAACCGGTAAGTAAGGATTGGATATGAAGGTGGTGTTGGGTAATCCATTAAGAAACCAAATCGGTGACTGAGTATAATAATACGGAGTAAGTCATTAAAATAGTGGAGAGATATCTAATTGCCCAAAATCTGAGATGGGTCATTTTTATGATATTCACTCTTTTTACGTATCACTTTCTTAT
Organism: Agrostemma githago; assembly: GCA_958450325.1. NCBI lineage: Eukaryota > Viridiplantae > Streptophyta > Magnoliopsida > Caryophyllales > Caryophyllaceae > Agrostemma > Agrostemma githago. The sequence goes on from OY288246.1 coordinate 72,814,101, forward strand.
TTGTCTAAGCTCTCCACTTTGGCTTTATTTGGCACCTCATTTTAATCTCGGCCTCTTTTTGTCTTATTCACTTATTTATCTGTTACTTCGTAAATTATTTTAATGAAAGATAAATAAATAATTGTGACAGAAAAATATTTGATAAATTTTTATCGGTGAGTTATCATAAAATGTAAGCATTTAAGAAAATAATCTCTCCATTTATTAATATTCTACACATTTGTTTTATGCACGATTCTTAAGGAAAATGAATAAAAAATTAAAATAAGAGAGAAATTGATACAAGTGGATCATAGTAGAAAATATTAAAAAATGAAGATGTTAGTTGGGAGATTAATATGAAAAGAATAGAAATGAGTAGAACATTAGAAAAAAACAAAGTGAAAAATGGGTAGAACATTAATAAATAAAGGGAGTACAAAACTTATAAGAGATGGTTCTGTTAATAACATTAGTGAGAATGTCTCTCAACAACGTTAATATAAGACGGTTTCTCAAAAAACTTACGGAGTATCATTAATTAAAATGCTCATGGCGATTCAAACTATCAATAATATTTTCCTCTATAATATGGGGTACTTGTACTTTGTATACTTCTTTCATTTTTTTAATATCTTCTTATCCAGTATTATATTAAAATGAAAAGATATAAAAAGATTGAGAAAGTACATGAACTTCCTAATACTCTCAAAGGTTGTGGTCCACTAAAATGATATAGACATTTTGACTAAAAAGAGTTTATTGCGTAAGACGATATCACACTTCAATTAGTAATTACTCCGCATCAATTACTTTAAACATGACAACAGAAGATCGATGATTTTGGATGTCATCTTTGACAAATGCTAACTGAAAGCTTTTAAGCTTGTCTTTATTATCCAAAGAAATGTGTATTTAGTCGTATTATAATAACTGAAGAGAGATTCAAACCTAAAACTTGTTCTACGTCCGTAATACTCTATCTTAATTAACCAGCCACTACCCACTAGGCTTAAGACATCATTGTTAGATACGGACTTTAATGGACGATTATGAGATTATCCCTTAAAACAATTTAAATTATAAGGAGTAGTATTATACATTATCTAAAAAAGAATTAAAACCTTTTCAATCATGAAAGGTCAATGAGAATTTGGCACCACCAACATACATTCATACTATTGCCGAGTATTCCCATGTTTCGTCCATTTCTTTACGTCTACTTTTAAGGTGAGGACTACGAAGTACTCCGTATTATTTATGTGAGATCATTTTAAAATTATCGATGAGTGGAGTAAAATATCAAATTCATTTAAGTTTTTATTAATGTTTGAACAAAATAAAATATATATTGACAAATACTATAAAAAAAACAAACGTAAAGAAATGAGTGAATCTGTGGGAACATTAAGATAGCATGGGAGCACCTAATACGGAGTACAATTTTTTTGGGTGCAAAGAGTACTAGTGAAATAGTTTAATCGACTAGTTTACCTTATGACAGAATTATCTGTTACTTTATTATAATGAGTCAAATATTACCCATTTTTATAGAAAAGACAAAACAATTATTTTTCTAATGTTTTATCTTTTTTTATACAGATAAATAATATTTAACTTGTTATATCAAAGAGGTGTAACTCGACCGCACACAGAATTTTGGATACTTTAATAGCATCATGAGGTTCTTGTGAAGTTGTGGTTGTTGCGTAGCTGTAGATTTGGTGGAAACTTCAAAGCCTAATCATAGGGGCCTTTCAATATATATTACTCCTACTTCTTGTATTAAACTAATGAATGGCCATGAAATTTGTCCATGAATTTCAGCCTAATATTCCATTCAAGTTCTCACACAATGCCTCGTAATCTAGTTAAGAGCAAAGGGTAGCGGTATTCGTTAGTATACTAATGAGAATCTAGTTAATAATTAACGAATCGTTACCCTGAACTTACAAAAAACAATTAAAATTATTGACTTTTGCATACCAATAAAAATTACTCCCCCAAAATCAGAAGCATGTGGTTTCTGTGAAGATTGTGTACAGTATTTTAGAATATACTCCGTACTTTAAGTAATGGAGAGAAATAATACTACCTTCGTCCCTTTATATGTGAATAATATTTTAATGAAACAGATGGATTAGCTCGTAAGTGGGAGGATTGTCGAAGATCACTATTACTCGTATATGTTATGTTATGTGTATGTAAGGAATTATATTACTCCCTCCTAGTTTTTTTTTTATCTTCTCTCTTTCCTTTTTGGCACTAGTTCGATTATCTTCCTTCTTTCCATTTTTGGTTGTACTTTAATAAATTTTTTATTCTTCTTTCAATTCTTTATTTTTTTCTTTTGCTCACAGACCCCACCATGTTTCTACTTTATACCCCACATTAAAAAAAAATATAAACAACTAGGAGGAAGTACAAAATTTACAGAATTCAGGGGATAATAATGTAAAACCGATTGCGCAAACACTACGGACTTGAATTGGGTGGTGAAACGAAACATGTCAACGGCCCCCCGAGTAGTACACCATGCAACATTCAGAGACAAGTGCATGAAACTAGTCAACTGCTACTCTTCATATTCATAATTCACTACTCTGCAGTACGTATACACACAACAATTACACGTTGAGTGATCACTCACCCTCGATTATTGTATTAATTACATCTATCATCCTACCATACATGAAATTGCAACTTTACAACATTCGAAATTGTACTTCGTATTTGATTTGAAATACTAATGAGCTAGGATTCACGATCAGTAAAAAGTGTACTTTTTTTTATCTAATCAATGGAGTACAATTTTAAAAAATTTAATGAATAACAGAAGTAAGCGTTCCTCGTAACTCCTAAATCAACGGGAAGCACGACTAAGTCACTTTCTACTTGTAGAACCAATGTCAAGTATCCAGTGTGGATCCATATGACCACATAGATCTATTGACAAAGGAAATATGAAAATATTGACATACAGAGTATATAAACACCTTAATTAAGCACTTTATTCTTTTAGATCTACTTGCAATTTGTAAGAGACCGACCAGGTCATATCATATTTATTTACAGAGTATTTACGATGAGTATATTAGCATGAAAAATAATTATTACTGTAGTTAATTACAGTTAGGTGTAAGGCGAATAATGTGGACAAAATACATGATTAAAATGATTATTAGCTATAGGATAGGATGCGGCATGAGAATGAGAATGTGAAATTGATGTACACAAGTAAAAATACATACTCACACTCAATCCCACCAATACGATGTTAGTGGAACATGTCGTGCCGATCACGCACACGCACTAGTCACTACCCCTATCCCTATTTAATTTGGCCTCCACACAACACAGCCAAGTTTACACAACCTTCTTTTTCACCCCCGGCAAATTATTGTTCATCTATTATATTTATCACAAATGTATGACGGGTCAAATATTATCCAAATGAATAAATAAAGATAAAATATTTGTTACTCTAATACATTCTGCTTTTATTTTATCTAATCATGTAAATGATATGATATTTGATCTATTAGAACTTTGTGACAGATATACCTATCACAAAAGAAACCAATTATTTTCACCCCACACTTATGTATTTACTCCGTATTACTTACCCTGAAAATAGCAAACAAACTCTTGCCAAATTTGCTAGCCAACTTCTTATTACTCGTATTGTGATAGAAATATACGGAGTAGAACACATCCGTCATAAATTTACTATACATATTACTATATTTGTGATACAGAGTATTACCGTAAAAGATACTGATATGATACCGTAAAATATATGGACTACTATGTTACTCGTACTATACATGCCTTGATTGACAGTACTGGCTATAAAAGATACAGAGTACTATAATATACAAATGTTGGGTGTGTTATGATGCATGATTTCACGTTCCGTACAATGTTTCAGCATACCGGGAAAATCAACCATAAAACCTTTAAAATTGTCGTTAGGGTTACGACTTAATTAGATGTGAGCTAAATACATTAAATGATCGTCTATTTAGGTCATGATCAAAATCGTTGTGATAAATGAAGTTGATCTGTATGCATGATGTAAGATGGTCAATAATGTTCCGTAAATATTGGATGAATGATATCTTGACTTTACGCGCTCGTTTATCATCCATTTAAAAATATTACATGGGGTATAATCTAGTTCAATATTATTAAGTCATATTAAAAACATGTCAAGTACTCTGAACTACTCTTTTAGTCTTTTACGGTGATATTTTTTGTTGTTTAAAACGGTTATTTGCATATTGGCTTTTACGAAGTTATCTTATTTTAGTAACAAAATGAAGTGAAACAAAGGCTAACTTATAAGTCTTGTTTTTTTGGCATTGTTTCTCCTTTGTAAGTAGATGACGTGATCGAAGTAACCACATACCTACGGAGTACATAAGTGTCAACTCTAAAACTAGCTAGGTACAGTAATAAACAGCCCTAACTCAACTTTTTGCGTTAATTAGTCGATTGACGTCTTAACGACCTCTTTTACACGTATTCATTCAATAGGAAACAGAGTAAACTACTGTAATTAATATGGAGTAATAATTACAGAATTACAGTAAATACAATCAAAATACATAAAAGTGATACTTGAAACGATCCCCATAACTTTAATCAAAAGTGAAATTGAATCCCATTATTTAATTCTTGGAAATATTTCACAAAAAATCATCTTATAATCCAAAAAATCATATACGAAGTCTAAAATTTAACTTTTACACCACACAGTTTTGTAACGTTATACGAAATACTACTCCGTATATGTTAAAATGTAAGAATGTATTTATTGAATTTTTATTATTGGATGATTGATCCTACACATAAGAATATTTTATTAAATATTTTTGTTTTTTTTATTTTATTTTATTGTAAACAAAGATAAAACTGTTTCTAGATAAACAATTAAACGTGTGAAAAATTAACAATATTGTAATTAATAAAAAAAGTGTTTAATAAGCTCTATATTATAAAAAAAAATGAATATTTGCTTAAATTTAAGAGAGAAAATAAAAGTAGAGTTGAATTTCACATTTTCTTAAAATTATGGGGGTCAATTCCAAAAATAAAACTAAAGGACCTAATTTCATCATTGAGCAAAATTAAAGGGGTTAATTACCACTTTTGCGTATCAAAATATATAATCATGTTTTTAATCAAAGTAAACAGAAGAACGAGATGGAGGAAGTTCTTTTTTGTTTCTAATAATTTATTTACTTAATCATGTAGTTTAGGGTTTCAATTATGATTTTAATTAGGGATTTTTGAGTGGTTAGGTAGTCAACGGTGGTTGGTGGTGGGCACGGCGTCGTTGGAGGAGAGAGATTGTGGGTCACGGGTGGTGGCCGCGGGGTTTACCCATTAGTCCATTATTCTTGAGAATGATATGGCAAATAAGAATGATAAAATGCTTTCGTCACGTTTGAATTGAGTAAAGATTCATACGGTATATGTTTAGGCTAGGCCAAATGAGGGCTAGATCAAAGCAAGGTATTTTTATGTGAGAAAAAAAAAATCACCACACTGCGACACATGTCATTCTCATCTTTGACGATTTCTCATTTATAAAGTACTTCGTAGCATACACTCCGTAGAAGAAGATGAGTGTACCCGATTATGCACGCACTTTCACGTTTCTATTTAATGTCCAAAATGTAGAAAAAATATTACTGTAATTATGAAATCCCCAAAAATTTCGGAACTCGAAAAAGTTACAACTTACGAGTAGTACACATTAAAATGATTGCCTATTTAGGTTATTATATCTTCAAAATCATTTCAATAAATGAGATTTTGTTCTTTATGATATACGAAGCCAGATATTATTCTGATCCGTAATCGTTACATGAAAATCTTGTCTTTACTGTGTTCATATATCGTAAACTAAGATTCTTTTGCCTAAAAAGCGTAGACTTTAGATGACAATAAAAATACACGTACTACATGCTATCAACAAAACCCTAAAGCAACGATTTTCTTATACTCGGTATCTAATAAAAGTATAAATACACATACAAAAAATAAATACAAGATCAATAAATCACCATATGCACGAGAGCAGAAAGCCAGAATTCTTTGTAACATGTACTCCGTACTAAAGTAAATTGTTCTATTCCATTTTAAATAAGAATAAATTTCTTCATCTAGTACGGGGTGCATAATACTTTATGGAGTACTTTATACTTGTACTAGTACTAGTATTATTACTGTGAGTATAAGTATCAAAAAAAACTAATACTTCCTCCTAGCTAGAGTATTTCTCCTTTTTTTTTTGGAGAGAGATTGAGAAATGAGTAAAAAGTGGGGTATAAAGTGTAAATGGTGGGGCATGAAGTCAAAAGTTGTTGGGTTAGGTGTGGAAGAAAAGAATAAAGAATTGAAAGAATAATAAAGAATGATTAAAATTACATCCAAAAACGGAAAGTGGAAAGAAAAACAAACTAAGCTAAAAAAAGAGAGTGGAAGGAATAGTCAAACTGGAGTAAGAGACTCTAAGTTACCCCTCCATCCTTTATGTTTCTTCCCGTTTCAATATAATACTCCTTACAAATCTTAAAAAGTGAGAAGAAACGACGGAGGGAGTAATATCATTAATAAAATATCTTTCATGTGATAAAAGATTAGAAAGTAGTATGTACATACCACGCAATTGTTAATTTAATAGGAGACGTTCTCCCCCTTCCCATTTCAACAACGATCGTTCTCCTTTGTTATGAGTATATGTTCTTCACAAAGTTATACAAATAACAGATTAAATATCATTCATATGTTTAGATAAGATAAAATCAGAATAAATCGTAAATAATAAATGCTTTATTTTTATCTAATTATGTATTTATATGGGTAATATTTCAGAATCGTAATTTGTGACAAATATACGGGGACTACTTTTTACCGTCGGCGCTTTACTTCTTACCGTCGGCGTTAATTACGTAAAATGACGACTTTGTCCTTGATATTTATTCTCGAAATAATATTACTTTAACATTTTATAGATTATCGATTTATTAAAACTCGATAATAAAACCGTCTTTTTCGATTATCGTAATAAACCAAAACCGACTTCCTATATAATTAATATATGGAATTACGCAAAATGACAAGTTCTCCTTTGCAATTAATTCTCGAAATATTATCACATTTACATTTTATAAAGTATCGGTTTATTAGAACTCGATAATAAAACCGTTTTTTCGATTATTGTTACGCCTGTGATTTTAAAAAGTTAATTAGATTAATTAACGACTTAATACAATTTAATAAACGTAATTAACAAATACGAGTAATACGCAAATTAAATTAAATCTCAATTAATCTACGACAATCAAGATTTATTATACAAATCGATGCAAATTAAAAGAAAAAAAATCCGGAAATGGGTCGGGTCGAGTGGGTTTTTCGACCCACTCAAGGGTCGTATTATTTTCTCTATAATACTTGAAAGTTTGATGTGAAATATAAAGTATGAGGTGGCGAAGTTGGTCACAGTGACAACTTTCATACAAGTGACCCGGGTTCGAATCCTCTTGTTTACACTTTGAATTTATCTTTTGAAAATTAAAAAAAAAATTCAACAAACAAATTGCAATTGAGAAGGATCGAACCCCTGACCTTTCAACCAAGAATCAAAGGACCAAACCACTGAACCACCATCAACTTACTGATGTTTCAAATGGTTGAAAACTACCTGTTTCGAAAAAAAAGAAAAAAAAAACCGAAAAAATGGACTAAGTCGAAAAAATTCGTCGACTCTCGGATGGGGATGTCGACGAATTTTCTCGACTGTAGTTTTCAACCATTTGAAACATCATTAAGTTGATGGTGGTTCAGTGGTTTGGTACTTTGGTTCCCAGTTGGTTGGTCGGGGGTTCGATCCTGTGACCAACTTCACCACCTTATGCTTTATGTTTCATATCAAACTTTCAAGTATTATAGAGAAAATAATACTCCCTCCATTCATTACCAATTGTCACTATTCACTTTTGCACCAATTTTAAGAAATAATAAAAAATGAATAAAAGGATAAGAGTGTGGACCAACACACCACACTTGTCCTAATAGTAGTGGACCAAAATGAAGTATGTGGGTCATAGTAGTTGTATATGGTGTAAATAAAGTAAGATGCTGAGGGCAAATTTGTCATAATAATTGCCAAAAAAGGAAAGGTGATAAGTGGATTTGAATGGACCAAAAAGGAATAAGTGAAGAGTGGAGTTGAATGGAGGGAGTACAACCCTTGAGTGGGTCGAAAAACCCACTCGACCCGACCCATTTCCGGTTTTTTTTCTTTTAATTTGTATCGATTTGTATAATAAATCTTGATTGTCGTAGATTAATTAGGATTTAATTTGCGTATTACTCGTATTTGTTAATTACGTTTATTAAATTGTATTAAGTCGTTAATTAATCTAACTAACTTTTTAAAATCACAGGCGTAACAATAATCGAAAAAACGATTTTATTATCGAGTTCTAATAAACCGATACTTTATAAAATGTAAATGTGATAATATTTCGAGAATTAATTGCAAAGAAGAACTTGTCATTTTGCGTAATTCCATATATTAATTATATAGGAAGTCGGTTTTGGTTTATTACGATAATCGAAAAAGACGGTTTTATTATCGAGTTTTAATAAATCGATAATCTATAAAATGTTAAAGTAATATTATTTCGAGAATAAATATCAAGGACAAAGTCGTCATTTTACGTAATTAACGTCGACGGTAAGAAGTAAAGCGCCGACGGTAAAAAGTAGCTGCGAAATAACTCTTCACAAAAATACCCAACAAATGGTTTCCAAATGATTCGATGACAAAAGTAAGCACACGCGCAGAAGATGAGAGTGAGATGAGAGAATCAAGAACGAACTCCGTGTATTGGTATACATTATACAACTATGCATACGGTATACAGTGTACACTATTGGTCAACTGGCATACGTATAGGTATATATATACGTATAATGTAAGAAGCCTAACGTAGAATAGATAAGGAAAACAAGGAGGAGGAGGAGAAGTAGTTTGGTGTTTGGTGAGTCAGCACCGTCGGAGCAATTTATCATCTCTATATCCTTTTTTTTAATATTAAATATTAAATTAAATGCAGAGGTAATCACTTTAGTCAGATTAAGATCCAACGGCTCACACTTGTCCTCGTATAACCACACGCAATCGACTCTTCCACTCTCACGCATCACCCTATTACTTTCCACAAATAAAATTAAATTAAACGTATCTTTCCTCACATCCAAACAGTTCTTTATATTTACTCTAAATGGACAATTCAATTAATTCTTTACATTTTTTTTAGCAAAATATCCTGTCTTATAATCCTCTCATCCTTATTCTATTTACACAAAATGCTACTATTTTTTTCCCTACTTTAAGTTTGGTAGATCCATAACCTCATTTGATTTATTAATAATACATTTACTTTCACCATCTTTCTTAAAATTGGTGAAAAATGATATGTAAAGGATAGAATGGATGGAAGAGATAAATGATACTCCCTCCCCTTCACTAAGATGTTTCACGTTTCCTTTTTAAGAATATTCATTAAGATGTTCCACTTTCCTTTTTAGTATAGGTTGTGTGGTTCTTATTGTTTGTAACCTCACCTTCTTTTCTCCACTTTCATTTTCCTCCACATATTTCTTCCTCCTTAATTTCTTCCCAAAACCAATTGTGAAATATCATAGAGAAGGGGAGGGAGTAGTAGAATGGATGGAAGAGAGTATCAAATTAGAAACCACTTAAAATGAAAGAGTAAGTCTACTAAAAGACGGTCCTCTTAAAATATACTCCGTAGCATTCTATTGAAGATCAATTACAACTTGATGTACAATAATGCCAAACTTTCATCCTGATCAGTTACTGTCTTTTGATTTTGATACAAAGACCAAAAAAAGGTGGAATAGACCACTGAGTAAATGGGAAGTGTACCAAATTGGGCGTTAAAGATCAAATTGTTAAGCAATCTCTTTCCTTAAATAGAAAGAACAACAATTGACCGAGACACGATATTGGAATATGACAACAAATGATCGGAACGGAAGAACTAGTAAAATAACTATGAACAACACATAAAGAGGTGAAACAAACAATTTCCTAATTTTTATGTTTTGTAAATGCTTGAGTTAAACTAAACCCCATGAACATAGCTCACCATACAAAAACACTTTGCAATCCAACCCGTTTATTAATTTCAAACATTAACCGAAATCAAAACATTAATACATTATATAATTAATATTCGACAAATATAGCTGCCAAATTACTAGTCGTATTAAATGATACTACTCGTAAAATAATTTGTTTAATAACCAATGCGTTTACATGAGTTTAGTATTTGATCTACGAGTATGTTTTAATAATTTGTCTATCTTTAATCAAAATATATTTTTATAAATAATGAGTATAAAAAGTAAACAAATAAGAGTATTTACCTAAAGGGACCATAATAATCAAATTTCAAAAAAATAAATAATTTATAAGTATTTTATTTTTAAAAAAATGTTTTAAAGGGAAAGCACATAAGTGGATACTTTAAACAAATCAAGATTACCATATTCTCTCTATCTCTCTCATCCTTTTATAGGTTAGAATTATGAGAATCAATTCAATTCAATATCTCCCTCACTAACTCCCCCCTCCTCTCTTCTCTCTCTTCTCTCTCTCTCTCTCTCTCTCTCTCTATCTCTCTCATCTTTCCTCTTTACTTTCTCATTGTTTTTGTTTTCTTCCCTTTCCTTTCGTTTCGTTTTGTTCCCCTCTATCTCTCTCTCTCTCTCAACTTTCTCACACATCACACCAGATGTATGAGAGTTTTATGTGTGTGTTATGAATTTGTGATTCATATCATATCATATCATATCATTATTGTTTTTGAATGAATGCATACATGAATGACTGACTGACTGAATTCTCTCTCTCCTTCCATTCAAAAACTCGCAAAAAAAAAAAATCCAGGATGACATCTGGGTATTCTGGGGAATTCACCCACGGCGGCGGAGGAGGAAGGGTCGTTGGCGGAACGGTGAGGCAGCCGGGGATTGGCGGTTTACAAGGCGGTCTTTCTTACGGAATTCGACAACAACAACCACAACCACAACAACAACAACAATTTCAACAACAGCAACAATTTCCACAACAACAACAGCAGGTGCCAGGGATGATGTTGCAGGATCAGATCGCGCAACGAAGGGTGGATCTATTGATGGGTAAGCGTTCTTTTGGTGATTATCAATCCTACCAACACCAATTGCAACTCTTACAACAACAGCAGCAGCAGCAACAACAACAACCTCTTTCTTATTTTCAAAGGTTTCAACAACAACAACAACAACTCCAGTTTCAGAGCCAAAATCAGAATTTATTATTGAGATCGGTTAAACAACGTACCAATAATATTCATAATAATAATAATAATATTAATGGGTTTTCTTCCTTGTCTCCTACCATTGATCTTTCTTCTCCTACCCTTAATAATAATAATAATAATTTCAATAATAATAATATTCAAAATATTAATAATGGTAATAATTCTTCATTGACCCGGTTTGGTGTTCCGGTTTACCAACAACCCCGACAACAACAACAGCAAATCTCCATGAACAATACTCAACAAAATAACCAAACCTATACCCAACAAACCCAATTCAACCTATCAAATATGAATAACCAAATTCTGAACCCGGCTCAAAACGTTGGGTTTGTGTCTGGTGTCGCTGGGTATTCTAATAATCCGGTCCAGCAGAAACCGGATTCGGGTTCGGGTGTCGACCAGGAGGATCAAAAGATCCTCAACACTCTTCAGGAGTTAGAGAAACATCTCTTGGATGATGATGACGACACCTTTGGCGTCACAAATGACCAAGATGGTGACGCTGTTTCCGGTATTACCAACAGCGAGTGGTCCGAAACCTTCCAAAATCTCATGACTCCCGACCCGGACCCGACTCCTACCCCTACACCAACCCCAAACCCGATTCAGAACTCGAGCCCGAGTCCGAGCACGGTTCAAGTGCCTTGCAGCAACACCACCACCATCAACAATGTAATTTCGCCTTCGCCGACGTCGTCCACGTCATCCTGCTGCTCGACGTCCGCTCCTGCAAACGGTTCACCACCCACGACTGCCCCCAATACAACCACCACCGCCACCGTCGCCCCGCTTTCGGCAAAGCAGTTGATCGCCGAGGTAGCGACTGCGATTTCCGACGGAAAGAACGACACAGCGACAGAGCTACTGTCGAAGTTAGGTGAAATGGCGAATTGCGAGGGTGATTCAGAGCAAAGACTAGCCTATTACATGTGCAACGCGCTGAAATCCCGCGCGTGCCCTACAGAAAACCCATCCCCTGTCATGGAGCTATTCGGCAACGATCAAATGTCGTCGGTGTACAGCCTATTCGACATGTCCCCGTGTTTCAAATTCGGGTTGTTGGCGGCGAACCTGGTGATGTTGGAGGCAATCACCGGCGCTATGCAAGAAGGTTTGAAAATCCATATAATTGATTTCGATGTAGGGCACGGCGCGCAGTACGTGAACCTCCTACGCGCCTTGGCGGAGCGTAGGAGGTTGGCGTGTACCGGGATCAGGATTACCGTGATCGAGACCGAGTTGGGAAACCAGGGTGGTGTCCCCGAGAGTGTGAGGGACGAGCTGTTGGGGTTAGCAGAGCAGAAGGGGATTCAATTGAAGTACTCCTGTGTGACTCGGGCGATTCGGGAACTCTCATGGGAGTCAATCGGGTGCGAGTCGGGTGAAGCCGTGGTGGTCAATTTTGCGTTTAAGCTCTACCGGGTACCGGATGAGAGCGTGTCAATGGAGAATTTGAGGGATGAATTGCTAAGGCGCGTGAAGGGGCTTTCCCCACGCGCGGTGACGTTGGTTGAGCAGGATATGAACGGGAATACAGCGCCGTTTGCGACCCGGGTGAACGAGGTGTGCGAGTATTACGGGGCGTTGTTGGATTCCCTGGAGGCGACGCTGCCTCGGGATAAACCGGACCGGTGTCGCGTGGAGAAGGGGTTGGGGAGGAAGATGGTGAACTCGGTGGCGTGTGAGGGGAGGGAGCGCGTGGAGCGGGCAGAGGTGTTTGGGAAGTGGCGGGCCAGGATGGGTATGGCGGGGTTCGAGTTGAAGCCGTTGGGTCAAACCGTGGCGGAGTCTATGCGGGCTAAGCTGAATTCGGCCCGGGGAGGGAACCCGGGGTTCACCGTCAAGGACGTGAATGGTGGGGTCGGGTTTGGGTGGAAGGATAGAAGTCTTACGGTCGCATCGGCCTGGCGTTAATAAGCTCACGCGCTCATGATGAGTGCGCGTGCGTGGCTTTCCAACCAAACAAACAAACACAGCCTCGCTCTTTAATTTTCTTGAAGAGCCATATTTGTTTAATTACCATAATTAACCACAATTGTAATAATAATGATTTAGTAGTTAATTATTACGAGTAGTTTTTTATAATCATCTTTTTAATAATAATAATTAAATTAATAATTACTTAAGGCTGTGTCAGGTCGGGCTGGGTTGGGTTTATGAGAAGTAGGAAGGAGAGAATGTAATTTTGTAAGGAAGGGGAAGCCCACCAAAGAAAGCAATAAAAAAGGTTGGGGGGAGGAGTGTTTGGATGCATGGGGGAGGGAAATTGTTGGTGTGATTTAGATTAGATTATGGATTTTTTAACCGGTGTGCTGTGTCACACGTTAATAATAAGTTAATTAAAGAAAAATGGGTTAGGATATAATCTAAATATGGTAAATAGAACTTAATATTTCAATTTTTCATGATAATATCGTAGTCAATCTTTACTTAATTAACTTATTAACTGGACATACATTAGAATAATCGATTAGATGAATATAATGGGGTGGGATTAGAGAGACAGAGAGTGGTGTGAAAAGGAAAAGTTGTTTGGCAAGCAGTATGAGCTGACTTGTATGGATAGGTTCCTCCTCTTAATTGGCAAACACATGCATATGCTCCATTCTTTTTTCTCATTTTACTAAATTCAATTCACTTGTAACTATTTTTTTTTCTTTTTTTTTCCTTGTGCACAGTTGAAGCAAACAAACAATTCACTAATATTTCAAATCTAATGAATTCAATCATGTGATTTAAGCAGACTATTGTGTACATTTGAGGGTTTATCCAGAACACATCAAAGATAACGGTTGTGGGTTTTTCTTCAATTACGAAATAACATAAATGATGTATCGTAAAGAAGCTTGTTTGAAGGTTTAGAAAGGGTTATGGGTAAATATTTTGTTGGTACTCATTTATTTTGTATGTCATAAACATGTTAACTACTTTACTCATTAATAACTCCGATAATAACCGCTCTACTCACTCATAAATAACACGATACTAACCGTTCTACTCATAACAACTCGATATTAACGGCTCTAGCCATAAATAAGAGGATGTACATGTACATGTATCTATGTATCTAACTCCCCAGCTCCTCCAAAGTCCTCTCACCCCTTTCATAATTGGAGTCTTAAAAGACATTAAAAGTAAAATTGGGTGGTATTTAAGTGATTGTTTCTCTTGGGATGCATTGTTTCTTTAGCTAGCTAGGCTAGGCTTTGAATTTGGTTGTTTGTTGGTTTGAGTAGCAGGTAGAATGGCAAGGTTGTGTGCTCAAATAAAACAATACTTGTCCATATTCTATTGGTTGTTGCCTCCAACAATTATATTTATCTCTAGTTGCCTCAAGGACTACAAACAAATTAAGTTAGGTCCCTTCCTAACTTTTGTGGGGACTATCTCTATACTTTTATTTTTGATTTTAGTCTACAAAATTATGTTTTGACTTTGGATTTACCCGCCGTTCTGTCTTTGGGTAACACTGTGTAGTGAGAAATTAACCTTTTGGTAATTAGACGATTAGATCCTCAAATTTTGAGTCAATTTGACCCGATTTGTTTTTCCTGCATCTCTTCACCTGTAAGGCCGTAATTCAAATGACGCGAATACAAAATAACAACCTGTTAATTAAGATTGAAACCCAACTAAATCTGACCGATTGGTTCAAAGATAAGTCATTATAATTATTAAACTATTATTAATTTTAATACTATTAAACATTACAAAGAAGATTTAACATATCAATTTTATATCGAGTATACTTTTAAAATAAGTTTCTTTTATTGTTTTATGTAAAAAGTATCATACATAATGAATACTCTCTCGTCCGTTCAATTATTTACACTTACTATAAATGTACAATCCAATTAATTTTTTACATTCTATTTTTGGCAAAACACTTTACCTTACCATCCTCGTATCCTTACTTTTCCTTACACAAAATGATAGTACTCCGTATTATTTGTAGATGTGATTTAACATTGAAAGTACTCTCTATGTTTTTACGGTTTCAAAAATGGCCAAAAAAATCGAGAAGTCGAAGACTATTTATTACCCGTATTTTAACCGTAACTCAAACTGTGAATATAAGTCTTGGGTGGTAACAATTATGCCCACTTTAATCCAACCTTTTTCAAGTCTTTAGAGTTGAGAGACAAACTCGTGGTTAAATAGTGTAGGAATTAGTCATATAATAAGCCTTGAAAAATTCAATTATGGAAATAAGAGTCAACAGAACAATTTTATTTAAATAAGATAATCATGGTTAATTAACTTGAAGTATGAATTTGGGTAAAAAATTAGGTGGAAGAGTCCAACAGAATGGTCACCAACTTGAAGATGACTCTAAATATATATATTTATATTATAACATTCAATTGCCATTTGCCAAGATTGCCAACTGCATTTTACCCAAATATATTTATACACATTCAATGGTTTGTACTCCTCAAAGTGGGGGGAAAATGTTGCTCATAATATTCTACATTTTCAAATTTAGTCCGATCATTTTTTTTAATGGCTTCAAATTTCTACGATGAGGCGATCTCACAATTAATTTATTGTAAGATTTTATCTAATGGGTCGTTTAAAATTAATATTTGTATATTTTATATTGTGTCTCATGATAATTTAGGTGACTATTGACCATTTTTTGCCTCAGTAACATATTTCTCTCAAATATCAAAGTAAAAAATCACATGGGTTATTCCTTAGTAAGATAATGCATCATCCAAAGTTTTAGGACCAATGAAGAAGAATTCAGAATATCGGAAAGCGATAAAGTCGTGTCATTTAAAAATTAGAAACGTGTGCATATGGACGGATGCTATTTAACCACGAGTTTTTTACTTTGGGTTGAAATCGAAATAGACATATCTTGAAGAGACCTCGAAGGCGAGGTACACATATTGGATGAAAACGAGACGTTGCTCGGTATAGATCTTACGAGTAACGTCAGATTAGGATGAAATCTTCGCTACATATACTCGAAACTGAACCATTTTAGTTTTCTTTAAACACCGTCAGTCATTTGCCAATATTTTATTATGAATAGTTCCAACAATTTCGGGCGAAAAAGAGGCATTTACGCTTCTATTTAAATGGTCAGCAAAGTATCTCACATTTTTCGAAAAACCACCTGAAACGGGTGAATTTGAACGTTTCTCGGGCTGCTTTTGTCCCGAATTAAATGTCTCCAAAATTGAACAATAACTACTCCATACATTATCGTAGAAATGTCTCGGTGTAACAGAAGATACGTATGGTTTAAAATAAACACATTGAAAAAACATTCGACAATGTTACGAGTACCGTCGGATTAGGGAGAAATCTTTGATATATATACTCGAAACTGAACAATTATAGTGTTTTTTTAACAAGCGTTGGTCATTTTATGTTATACGGGTCCTATTTAGATAGTATTATCTATCACACATTTTACGAAAAATCACCTGAAACGGACGAATTTGAAGATAATAATCCATCTTTCTCGAGCCGACTTGGTCGCAAAATTAAATGTCTACAAATTCGCACATTAACTATTCTTTACAATGTAAAAACCTCTCGGTGAAACAGAAGGTACATATGGTTTAAAATAAATACATTTAAAAGATATTGACTATCTTTAAACGCCGTATAAGGATGAAATATTCGATATATATACTCGAACGAAACCTGTAACACCCCGGCCCAATCTTAGGACCAGAAATGTTAACCGCGGTAACCCACGGAGTTCTTTTGCATGGATGACCTGAAAAGAAAGTGCAATTTGTTGATATGAGTAATACTTCAAATTCCTTTTAAACAAAGCTCATAAATAGGACATCTTTAATCAATGTGTGGTGTTTCAAAACCATTTTAGAGTTTTTTTTTTAACAAGCGTCGATCATTTTATGTATGCTATACGAGTCCTACCTAGATGACTAACAAAATATCTCACATTGTTCGAAAAATCATCTGAAACGGGCGTATTCGAAGGTTATTTACTCCCGAAATTAGATGTTATCAAATTCGCAAATTAACTATTTCATACATTGTAGAAATGTCTCAGTGTAACAGAAGATATGTACGGTTGAAAATAAACATATTTTAAAGACATTCGACTATCTTTCGAGTAACATCGGATTAGGGCGAAATCTTCTATATATATATATATACTCGAAACTGAACCATTTTAGAGTTTTTGTAACATGTGTTAGTCATTTTATGTTATACGGGTCCTATTTAGAGGGCTAATAAAATATCTTAAATTTTTCGAAAAATCACCTGAAACGGGGAATTTGAAGGTTATTATCCACGTTTTTCGGTCGATTTGTCCCGAAATTAAATGTCTCCAAATTCACACAGTAACTACTCCATAAATAGTAGAAATTTCTCGAGTCTAACAAAAGGTACGTATGATTTAAAATAAACATATTTAAAAGACAATCGATTATCTTTCAAGTAAAGTCGGATTAGGACGAAATCTTCGATATTCGATATTTATACTCGATACTGAACCATTTTAGATTTTATTTAAGAAGCGTCGATCATTTTATGCTATACGGATCCTATTTAGATGACCTGAAAAATATCTCACATTTTTTTAAAAATCATCGGAAACGGACGTTTTTGAAGGTTATTATCCACGTTTTTTGGGTCAATTTGGTCCCGAAATTAGATTACGTCAAATTCGCACAGTAACTACTACATACATTATAAAAATGACTCGGTGTAACAGAAGATATGTACGGTTTAAAATAAACATATTTTAAAGACATTCCACTATCTTTCGAGTAACATCGGATTAGGGCAAAATCTTCGATATATATACTCGAAACTGAACCACTTTAGAGATTTTTTTAACAAGTGTTAGTCATTTTATGTTACACGGGTCCTATTTAGATGGCCAATAAAATATCTCAATTTTTTTCGAAAAATCACCTGAAACGGGCGAATTTGAAGGTTATTATCCACGTTTTTCGGTCGATTTGGTCCCGAAATTAAATGTCTCCAAATTCGCACGATAACTACTCCATACATTGTAGAAATTTCTCGAGTCTAACAAAATGTACGTATTATTAAAAATAACATATTTAAAAGACATTCGATTATGTTTCAAGTAAAGTCGGATAAGGGCGAAATCTTCGATATTCAATACTCGAAACTGAACCATTTTAGAGTTTTTTTAACAAGTGTCAGTCATTTTACGTTATAGGGTCATATTTAGAGGGCTAATAAAATATCTTAAATTTTTCGAAAAATCACTTGAAACGGCGAATTTGAAGGTTATTATCCACGTTTTTCGGTCTATTTGTCCCGAAATTAAATGTCTCCAAATTCGCACAGTAACTACTCCATACATTGTAGAAATTTCTTGAGTCTAACAAAATGTACGTATGATTTAAAATAAACATATTTAAAAGACATTCGATTATGTTTCAAGTAAAGTCGTATTAGGGCGAAATCTTCGATATTTATACTCGAAACTGAACCATTTTAGAGTTTCTTTAACAAGTGTTAGTCATTTTATGTTATACAGGTCGTATTTAGATGACCAATAAAATATCTTCAATATTTCGAAAAATCACCTGAAACGGGCGAATTTGAAGGTTATTATCCACGTTTTTCGGTCGATTTGGTTCCGAAATTAAATGTCTCCAAATTTGCACAGTAACTAATCCTTATATTGTAGAAATTTCTCGAGTCTAACAAAATGTACGTATGATTTAAAATAAACATATTTGAAAGACATTCGATTATCTTTCAAGTAACGTAGGATTAAGGCCGAATTTTTCGATATTCGATATTTATACTCGGTACTGAACCATTTTAGAGTTTTTTTAACAAGCGTCGATCATTTTATGCTATATGGATTCTATTTAGATGGCCTGAAAAATATCTCACATTTAAAAAAAAAAATCACCGGAAACGAACGTTTTTGAAGGCTATTATCCAAGTCTTTTGGGTCGATTTGGTCCGAAATTAGATGATGTCAAATTCGTACAGTAGCTACTACATACATTGTAAAAATGACTCGGTGTAACAGAAGATACGTACGGTTTAAAATAAACATATTTTAAAGACATTCAATCTTTTGAGTAACATCGGATTAAAGGAAATCTTCGATATATATACTCAAAACTGAACCGTTTTAGAGTTTTTTTTACAAGTGTTAGTCATTTTATGTTATACGGGTCCTATTTAGATGGCAAATAAAATACCTTAAATTTTCCGAAAAATCACTTGAAACGGAAGAATTTGAAGGTTATTATCCACGTTTTTCGGTCGATTTGTCCCGAAATTAAATGTCTCCAAATTCGCACAAAACTAATCCATACATTGTAGAAATATCTCGAGTCTAACAAAAGGTTTGTATGACTTAAAATAAACAAATTTAAAAGACATTCTATTATCTTTCAAGTAAAGTCGGTTTAGGGCGAAATCTTCGATATTCGATATTTATACTCGATACTGACCCATTTTAGAGTTTTTTTAACAAGCGTCGACCATTTTATGTTATACGGATCCTATTTAGATGGCCTGAAAAATATCTCACATTTTTCAAAAAATCACTGGAAAGGGACGTTTTTGAAGGTTATTGTCCACGTTTTTTGAGTCAATTTGGTCACGAAATTAGATGACATCATATTCGCACAGTAACTACTACATACATTGTAAAAATGACTCGGTGTAACAGAAGATACGTACGGTTTAAAATAAACATATTTTAAAGACATTCGACTATCTTTCGAGTAACGTCGGATTAGAGCGAAATCTTCGATATATATATACTCGAAACTGAACCATTTTAGAGTTCTTTTTAACAAGTGTTAGTCATTTTATGTTATACGGGTCCTATTTAGATTACCAATAAAATATCTTAAATTTTTCGAAAAATCACCTGAAACGAGCGAATTTGAAGGTTATTATTCACGTTTTTCGGTCGATTTGGTCCCGAAATTAAATGTCTCCAAATTCGCGCAGTAACTAATCCATAAATTGTAGAAATTTCTCGAGTCTAACAAAACGTGCGTTTGATTTAAAATAAACATATTTGAAAGACATTCGATTATCTTTCAAGTAACGTAGGATTAGGGCCGAAATTTTTGATATTCGATATTTATACTCGATACTAAATCATTTTAGAGTGTTTTTAACGAGCGTCGATCATTTTATGCTATACGGATTCTATTTAGATGGCTTGAAAAATATCTCACATTTAAAAAAAAAAAATCACCGGAAACGAACCTTTTTGAAGGTTATTATCCACGTTTTTTGAGTCGATTTGGTCTGAAATTAGATGACGTCAAATTCGCACAGTAGGCACTACATACATTGTAAAAATGACTCGGTGTAACAGAAGATACGTACGGTTTAAAATAAACATATTTTAAAGACATTCGATTATTTTTCGAGTAACATCGGATTATGGCAAAATCTTCGATATATATGCTCGAAACTGAACCATTTTAGAGTTTTTGCAACAAGTGTTAGTCATTTTATGTTATACGGGTCCTATTTAGATGGTCAATAAAAGAACTTAAATTCTTCGAAAAATCACCTGAAACGGGCGAATTTGAAGGTTATTATTCACGTTTTTCGGTCGATTTGTCCTGAAATTAAATTTCTCCAAATTTGCACAGTAATTACTCCGTACATTGTAGAAATTTCTTGAGTCTAACAAAAGGTACGTATGATTTAAAATAAACATATTTAAAAGACATTTGATTATCTTTCAAGTAACGTCAGATTAGGGCGGAATTTTCGATATTTGAAATTTATACGCGAAACTGAATCATTTTAGAGTTTTTTTAACAAGCGTCGGTCAATTTATGCTATACGGATTCTATTTATATGACCTGAAAAATATCTCACATTTTTCAAAAAATCAACGAAAACGAACATTTTTTAAGGTTATTATCCACATTTTTTGGATCGATTTGATCCCAAAATTAGATGACGTCAAATTCGCACCAATAACCCATCATCTATAATAGGTTCGTCTTAACCATTAGACTTCACCCAATTTGACAGGCGGGGATAAGTTTATTGTTCAAGTATGAAGTTAGATCTGAATTGTGTAGTCGTGTAGTCGCATATTATACTTGATGAGTTGTTAGTTGTAAACCACATTCTAAGAGACAAAAAGCAATGGAATAGAGACGTCTGATATATGAATATGAGCCCTTATATTATGAAACACGTTTCGTTGTATTACTGGCCCAACTAATCAACGTTTCGCTCTATTCTCTATTCTCTTTTCTGCTTCCATCTCCTCCACGTAACCCTTCAATCGTCATTATATGCTCTCCTTTTATCTTAACCATCGTCTTTTTTCTATTCAATGGAAATCAATCTTTCTATGATACCATGTGGTTCGGTGGAGCTAGATCTTATGAAACTGGCTCTATTTGGATTTAAATGGATATCTAAATTGAAGATTTTATTTGATCTTTTATCAGCAGATTTTAATAACAGTGTGACGCATGTTTTAGTATATGTCACACATTCACACCTAAATGTTTAGGGGAATTTTCATTTAACAACTACGAAGTATTCTGTCACTCGATTTCAATTTCCTTTTTATTGATTTATTTAGGGGTGTAAAGTTAACACCGCGTACACAAAATTTCTTTTTGAACTTAAATTTTCAAGAAATGAATGGGAGTAAAAACAAGCATTTATGTTTGATGCTATGCATACCCATTACTTGTCGACATACATCTTTATTTTTACACAAAAAGGAGCCCCAATATATAATGATTACTTTATATTACTCTCTCCGTCTGTTCAATAACAAAGAATATAACAAAAACTTATAAAAAATGGAAATAGATAACTTCTCATTGAATAATACACCCAAAAAGCAAAATAGATAACTATTGAACGGGATAGAGGGAGTATATTACAAATAAATTTGGAATGCGAGAATCTTTACAACTAAACTACTCCGTAGTTGAAACATCGTACAAGCATTTATCGACATCACTTGCAAGTAGGGATGGCAACGGACCGGATCCGCATGGATCCAGATCCAGATCCCCACTCCTAGTAGCGGATCCGGATCCGGATCCGGTCCGGATCCGACGGATCTAAAAAATGTAGATCCAGATCCGAATCCGCCGGATCTGGACCGGATTCGGATTGGATCCGCGGATCCAATTTCTTACTTAAATTCTACAAATTTTTTAATTAATACGTATTTACGACCATATTAATTTTCATAATTTTACAAATAAAATTGAATATAAAGATTCATAATCAAAGATTAATAAACTAAAAAAAAGAGTCTTAGAAATAACCAAAAAAACACAAATTAAAGTTCTAAGTTTCTTATTATTGTTAATTTTTTAATAAAACGGATTTGCGGATCCGGATTTATTTATTAAGATCCAGATCCGGATCCGTTTAAAGATAGCGGATCCGGATCCGGATCCATATCCAACGGATCTCAAAACTTTGGATCCATATCCGATCCGTGCGGACCGGATCTTGCGGATCCGGATCGGATCCCGGATTCGTTGCCATCCCTACTTGCAAGGGAATTTTTAAATTAAAGTAGGAATAAGGAGTAATTATGAGTAACCCATTCCATAATCCATCTATTATCTATAGACGTAGTTACGTATCTTTAAAAGCAAGGTGTATACGTACTTAGTAATGAATTAGATATATGCACGCGCCCATTGCAACGCAGTTTCTGCATTCAATGAATCTCCTCAATTTTTTTTGTTTACGATGAAATTATCCGTTATATTATTATGACGGGTCAAATATACTTGTTTAGATAGAAAAGACATAAAAACAAATCACATTAAAAATGTCAACATTTTGTTCTTACCTAGCTAAATAGTTTACTATTACTAATTGACCCGTTATTCCGTCATAAGAGACACTGACTGATTGTATTGACGTACGGATATGCGAATATGTATAGTAATAATACTCGTAATACTGAATGCAGCATAATGGAAGCAACCAACCAACTCAAAATAAGATACCCTCCTCCACTCCTCGCTCTAGCCTACGTAGTTAGATTAATGAGTAATAATACTCAATATCATGTGACTGTAATCATGAAAAAAAAAGGCCCTAAAATCTAACCATATATTCGCATGTCTTGTTATTGGATCGCCTAATTGTCTTCATTTCTACAATTCTAGCCTTAATAATAATAATAATAATAATAATAATGCATCTAACTCTCCTTTTATCACCTTTATCGCCGATACTACGTACTTCCCTTCCTTTATAAATATGCAACGGATTACATAAGATAAAAAGTCATACTCCTTCCGGTCATATATGTTTGCCCCATTTCAATATAATACTCCTCACATATATTAGGGAAATGGGGCAATCATATAAAACCAGAGGGAGTATATACTTGTTCCGTTTACTAATGATGATCCTGTTTCATTAAAATACTTTTTACCGTACATATAATAAGAGAATAGAACTGTAATTAAGAAACGGAGGGAGTAGTATCTAGTATCTAGTACTCCCTCCCCACCACTAAGATTTTCCCACTTTCCTTAAAAGAAAATCTCACTAAGATTTTCCCACTTCAAAACTTTCTTTATTCATCCAATTTACTCTCTTTCTATTGGTTACTTTTTGTGATTTGACATCTTGAATCCCACCAAACAATTTACCACCATTCATTATCAATCAATATATATATATATAAAGGAGGAACTTTTCGAGCGATGTAATTGGTTTGTTGCATCTAAACTTAATTTTGGAAAGTATCTTCAATAATAAAAAAATCAAGTAGTGAATCTTTTAATTATTATAATAATATATTTAATCTATCATATTAATGTGATGTTTTGTAATTTTCATCTTACAATCTTTAAATTTTGTTTAACAAAAAATTATCGTAAATTTTTTTTATAAAAATGATATAATTGGAATCTAGGTAGAAAATGATTTAATTTGAGTATAAATTTCATATAATTTGTTTCATATTATTTGTTCGAAAAAGTGATGAATCTATTACATATAAAAATAATAAGGTTATCCCACATCGACAAATTATAATAAGTTGATGAAATTTCATATTATAAATAAGAGTAATCATTTGTGCTTGGATATCCACCAAAAATCTTTCGAGTCTTGAATAACTCTTAAGATTAAGATTATAAACTTTAACCAATTATCTTACATCGAAAAATTATGATGAGGTCATGAAGTTTTATACTATAAACAAGAGTAATCATTATTTTTAAATATCGACAATTTTTTTTTGAGTTTTAAAAAAACTATTAATAAGACTATAAACTTAAAATTATTCCACATTGAAAAAATTAAAATAAGACGATGATTCTATATAATAAATCATAGTAATCATGTTTTCTTTATTATAAATATCAATAAATAAGACGATGAAATTATATTATACAAATAAAAGTAATCATTCCTCCGAATTCTTTATTATAAATAAGAGTAATCATTCGTCCTTAAATATCAATAAAAAACTTTTTAATCTTAAAAAAAGCTCTTAGTAAGATGGTACCCCCAATTTTTTTTGGATATGCTATAAAAAAACTATATATAATAAGATGTCACTAAAAAAATTCAGAGGACTATAAACTTATGTAAAATTTATCCCGCATTGAAAGGTTATATTAAGGGATTTTATACATGGAATCCCCATGTTTTTAGTTTTTCTATATGATACCTCTCCACTTTTATAATCACACGTGGTCCCCCCTCACTTTTAGTGTATTATGTCTCTATACCCTTAAACGTCCCTAAAAGTGATGGGTACCATGTCTGATTATAAAAGTGCAAGGATATCATATAAAAAAAAACTAAAAACATAGAAAACACCATGTAGAAAATCCCTTATAATAAAGTGGTGAAATTAAACCTAAGTATATTATCCCACATCGAAAATTTCTATTATAAATAAGAGTAGTCATTCGTCAAATTATGATATGATGAAATTCTATATTATAAACAAGATTTCATATTATTTTCTCGAAAAAAAAGTGATGAATCTATTACGCACTCCATAAAAGTAAGTAAAATTATCTCACATCGAACAATTATAATAAGGTGATATAAACAATATATATTTAATATAAAAGAGACTTTTTTCAAAGAATTTTTAAGATTATAATGTTGAGGTGATGAAATTCTATATCACAAATAAAAGACATCTTTCATTTTTAGATATCAACCAAAAAAAAATTAGTCTTATAAGCTAATATAGTTATAAATTTAAATAAAATTATCCCACATCAAGAAATTATAATAAGGTGATGACAATCTACTATATAATTAAAAGTAATCGTTCATTTATAGATATCAACGAGAAATCTTTTGAATCCTAAAAAACACTCTTAAGACTAATTAAATTCAAGTAAAATTATCCCACATCGGAAAATTATAAGTTGATTGAATCAATATATGTATATATAAAGGAGGAAATTTTCGAGCGATATGATTGGTCCGTTATATCAAAACTCAATTTAGGAACATATCATTAATAATAAAAAAATTCAAATAGAGAATCTTTTAATTATTAAAATTAATATATTTTATCTATTATATTAATGTGATGTTTTTATAAATTTTCATCTACAAATCTTTAAATTTCATTTAACAAAATGTTAACGTAAATAAAATTACAAAAATGAATTAATTAGATTCATGGTAAAAAAATGCTTTCATTAGAGTATAAATTTCATATTATATGTTTCATATTATTTGCTCAAAAAAGTGATGAATTTATTACATATAAAGATATTAAAGTTATTCAACACCGACAAATTATAATAAGGTGATTAAGTTCTATATTATAAATAAAAGTAATCACACATCGACAAATTATAATAAGGTGATGAAATTATATATTATAAATAATACTCCAGTAATCATCCGTCCTTGGATGTCCACCATAATTATCTCAAATCGAAAAGTAATTATGGGATTATAAAAACTTTTGAGTCTTAAAAAAACACTTTTATTATTATAATTATCCTAACGATGTCTCACATCAAAAAATTACGATGAGCGGATGAAATTCTATATATTATAAATAATAATAATAATTATCATTTGTCCTTGGATATCAACTAAAAAAATTGAGTCTTAAAAATTGAGTCCGTAAGCTGATAGAAAAGAGCGCAATCATTTGTGTTTAGATATTAACCAAAAATCTGAGTTATTCTAATTTTTTTTTAAGAATATAAACCTAAGTAGAATTATCACATATCGAAAAATTATGAAAAGGTGATGAAATTCTATATCACAAATAATGAGAGACATCATTTGTTTTAAGATATTAACAAAAAAATTGTCTTATAAAAGCAACTATAAATTTAAGTAAAATTATCCCACATCGAGAAATTATAATAAGGTGATAGAATTCTACTATATAAATATGGATTAAAAGCAATTATTCATCTTTAGATATCAATGAGAAATACTTTGAGTCCTAAAAGAACTTTTTAAGACTATAAACTTAAATAAAATTACCGCACATCGAAAAATTATGATAAAGTGATGACATTCTACATCATCAATATTATATTCCTGTAAGGGTATAAACTGAAGTAAAAATTATCCCAGGCTTCGATATTACAAAAAAGTGATGAAATTTTATTATGTAATAAAAGTAATCATCGTCTTTAGATATCAAACAGAAATCTCTTGAGTTCTAAAAGAGTTGTTAAAACTATAAATTTAAGTGAAATTATCACACACCGTAAAATTATGATGAGATATCATAAATAAGAGAAATAATTTGTTTTAGATAATCATTTGTCCTAAAGTAAAATTTCTAACATCGATTTTTTTTTTTACAAAGTCATGAATTTCATAGATATAAATCAAACATCTTTTGAATTTTAGAAAAGTTCTTAAAACTATAAACATGTGTGAAATTCTACATCATTAGTAAGAGAAATAATTCGTTTTTAGATATTAATAAAAAAAATCTCTTGAGTCTTATAATAGCTCTTAAGGCTATAGATTGAATTAAAATTATCCCACATCGAAAAATAATTGCATTAAGGTGATGAAATTCTATTATATAAATAAAAGTAATCATCGTCTTTAGGTATCAATCAAAAATCTTTTGAGTCCTAAAAAGAGTTCTTAAAATCATAAATTTAAGTTGAATTATCCCACATCGAAAAATTATGATGAGCTGACTTAGAAAAATCTTTTGAGTCTTATAACAACTCTTAAAACTATAAATTGAAGTAAAATTATACCACATCTAGAAATTATAATAAGACAACGTAATTCTATTATATAAATAAAAAATCTCTCAATCAATAGTTCCACAAATTTATGCAATCATCTAACCTGGTGTCATTACCATTTGCACTAAAAATAGGCCCGTGCATCGCACGGGCTTTCCAACTAGTTTCTTAATCAATGTGGCATATTGAAGTGGAAACATCAATGTGGTGGGGAGGGAGTATCTAGGTTTGTCTTAATTATTTACATGGATGATATTTGACCTATCACAAATTTATACGGAGATACTTATCACAAACGAGAATACGGAGATATGAAACCTCTACACTACGTAGTAGTAAGTAGTAACACAGATTCTTGTTGTGAACTAACTTGTCCGTCACAAACTATCGAATATTACTACTCCCTCCGTTCCAATGAATTGTTTGCCTTTTGTTTTAGCACTAAGGGTAAGGGATCCAATAAGGAAGTGACATGTGGAGCAAAACTCATGAGAATGGTCAAATTGCATATAAAAAACATTCCTAAAATAGAAAGGCAAACAATTCAATGAGACGTCCCAATATGGAATAGGCAAACAATTCATTGGGACGGAGGGAGTACTTTACTATTGTAGTATATTACCCAATATGGTCACGTGAGTTGATTAATATGATTCATTTGTTATTCCCGAAGTATTATTAGGAATCTGTGTTAATAAGGGAGGCGAATTGATACTTGAATGGGTGTAAAACGTATGGTATGGGTAATGGGTGTGGCTAGGCTCGTGTAATTATGCATCCATCCTAATAAATACTCCGAATTTAGTTAGTACACACGGACGTCAATAAGCAGCACATGTCAACCGGACATACTCCATGCTCTGTTTTTTTTAAAAACATTTTTTGGTCCTACTCGTGTAGTAGGAATATATTTTATACTTCTTCCGTATCTATATGTTCGTTTACTTTCAATATAATATATGTATCCAAATATTAAACCAAATGGACGAACATATAAATACAAAGAGAGTACTCGTAGCAAAACTCTGGTTTATGATGACATTGTCCATCTTAAACGTAAGATAGATCAAATATCTTACCACTTGTGTATATAAGATAAATATATTACTCATCTGTTTCATTGATATCTTCCACATTTTCCTTTTCAATCATTTATCTAATTTCTTCTATTTTTTTTATCATACTTCTCTCTCACCTAGGTGACTCACTGACTTTACTCGCTCTCTACATTTACTTACTCCCTTCATCTTCTTGAGTAAGGCCCTGTTCTTTTCGGTTGAAACAGGGCTGAGCTGAGCTGGTCTGATAGTTACCACAAATTCTTATATGAGACGGTCTCACGATAAGTTTATCGTGAGACCTCTCACATGGAAGTTAGGTAGTTTTATTATTATTTTATTTCTGTGAGTAGGTCTCACGATAAGTTATCGTGAGACCGTCTCACAGGAGAATAACTGGATAGTTACTCTTCACGGGCATTGGCGGTGATTTGAAGTCCATGAACAGTCCTACTATATTTTATCACAAATTCTTACTTGTGACCGTGATATCCATCACAAGTGTGTGACGGGTCAAATATTAACCATGTGGGTAGATAAGACAAGACTAAAATGTCTACAAATGTTTTGTCTTATCTACCACATAGGTAGTATTTGGCCCGTCGCATGCTTGTGACGGATTATATATCCGTCACAAGCAAGACTTGCTGATATTTTATACTCGTACCCAAACACTGGTCTGTGATGACATTATCCCTCTTAAATGTAAGATGAGTCAAATATCTTACCACTTGTCCATATAAGAGAAATATATACTCCGTATTACTTTTTTTCCCATGCATTTTTATAATCTTATGCTATATACAAATGGTATATACTTGATCCCTTTTAGACTTAAGATAAATAGTAATCCCTCCGCTTCTCTATGATGTTCCACATTTGATTGTGGAAAGAAATTAAGAAAATGGATATATGTGGAGGAAAATGAAGATAGAGAAAAGGAAGTGAGGTCACAAGCAATAAGAACCACAAAATATTTACTAAAAAGGAAAATGGAACATCTTAGTGAAGTTTCCTAAAAAGGAAATGTGGAAGATCTTAGTGAAGGGGAGGGAGTACCGTCTTAAGAGAGATTATTGCTCGTAATACAGGAAGAGTTAAAAAAAAGAGGACATATTTTAAAAGTAGAACTTATCAATTAAAATGACTGTAGCTTATAATTAAGTGTTTGTCTTTTAGTTAATGCACTTCTCTTTCAGTACTTCTTCCCTTTTTAATGATCTTTCAGGATAATAGCAATGATTGTAGTTTCATGAAACATATTTTCATTGTAATCAAAGCATATATAACCATATATGAAATTTCAATTTCACTAGTAAAAGTTTCATACATTTACAGTGGGTCTCATTTTTTCTCTCCTTTACATGTATGGAATCGATTTCTTATTTTAGAAACTGATTTCATATAAAGAGCTTCTTATTTTCTAGCTCAATGGTTAAGGACTTCCTTAATATAGTATGGAACTCCTTGTATCACCATTGTTATGACCTTCACATTAAAAAGAATGAAATATGTGGAAAAAAATGAAAGTGAAAAAAGAACGCGAAGTCACAAATAATACAAGTAGAAATCTCAAAAGATGTACGGAGTATTAAAAAGAAAGTAAAAATGTGGAAGATCTCGGTGAAGAGAAAGAAACTATAAAGCAGTCATAAACTCCTACGGAGTATACAACAATAAAAAGGTTGTTATTAACATGGTTAATTTGAATATTTTATACCTCTAACAACTTTCATTTTCAAACTTTATACCTTGCACTTAGATATATTTGTTTCATAATAGGTCTACAAAGAGACGGTATTTCTTAAGTTTATTGAGAGATCATTACTAACAATGGTACCAAAACTAAGGACTCGTTTGGTTCACCATGGGAAGATAGAGTTACCGAGAACTTAAAGTCACGTGAATTACAAACATACGTTCCGTCTTATGAGTAACTTCCCCGTTATGGAGGAAGTGACAATTCTGAGAAGTGACAATTCCCAAGAAATGGACAACCAAACAGCATCTTAATTTATCAATTCATGGGAAGTTCTACTTTTCATGATTTAAGAGGGCAACCAAACGACCCCTAATAATAAAATAGGTACGAATAATACATCAATTATTTTGTGTTTGTTTCAAAACTTATACGGATTACCTAATTTTCTCAATTATTTTGTGATCTACCTTCATCTATTTTTCGTCAAAAAAAACACTAACGGAACGAGGTAAAACGACCTTTTTGCCCTTGATTAAGTAAGGAAATTAACCACGGTAACCTTAACTCGAATTTTCCCAAAAATCAAACCTCTCTATCCCTAAGTACCCTAACTCTACCCATCTTCATCCTCTATTGATTTCACCCAAATTCTTTTCTTCCCTAAATCGAATTCCGTTTTATAATTTCTCTCTTTGATTTATTTTGTTGATCAGTTACGATTATTGAATAAAAATCCGTAAAAATAGGTTTTTTTGGTAAATAATTTCATGTTATTTCTTTTGTTGATTCTTTACGCAGTAACTTTTTATTTACATCAAATTTTTAACAGAAATATAAGGGGCACTGATTTCAGAAGAAAAAAAGGGTGCACCGAAAAATCCACATATTGGTTTGCTGAAATGATCAGAAAATTTTAATAAAACCCAATTACAAACATAATGAAAGTTGAAACCCAATTTTTTTAATTGAAATCTGGAAATCCTTAAATTTCAATTGATAACTAAGATACCCTAATTTATGATTGAAATAAAAAATGGTATGAATGCGAAAATTGAAGAGGAAAAAGGATGTGGTAATTTGGGTGGGCTTGATCAAAATCGAGAGGAATGAGAGTAAGAAGAAGAAATTACCTGAATGAAGAATTGAAGATGGATGATTTTGTGTAATTTAGAGGAATGCGCCTAAAGTAACGGTAGAGCCGTAGAGGGGTATAATTGGAAGAAAGATACTTCCTCCTCCGCTTTTGTGTTTCTTCCCAACTCTCGACTTCCGGTTACTTTTTTCACTTTGAATAACAAAGTGGACAAAAAATTGTAAAGTAATACTCCGTAGATGGCGGACCTTGTATAAAAGGATTTGTATCCACGAGGATAAAAAATTAAGAGTGGTTGAACAAAAAAAATTAAGAATATAATTAGGAAGAAATATAAAAGATGATCCTAAAAAAAAAAAATACTCTGTACATAAAAAAAACATAAAAGTGAGTAATGAAAATGACAACTTAAATTGTCTAAAATACTGTTTCTGCTAATTTTTTGAACGGAAACAAGATAATGGATAGATAACCAAATAATTTGTATAATCATGTGTAAAATGGGGAAAAAATTATCTGAGATATAAAATTTGAAAATTAATGTTGTTTGAGGTGCGGAGTATAAAATACTGTATTAATTAACCCTTAAATGAGACTAAAAGACGTTTGAGAACAATAAAGTCAGGATGGCCGAGTGGTCTAAGGCGCCAGACTCAAGTTCTGGTCTTCGAAAGAGGGCGTGGGTTCAAATCCCACTTCTGACATTTTCTCTATACTGCATTCATTCATTTATTATTTTACTGAAGTTCCATTAGAGGATAACATTCAGGAGGTTTCATGCAGTTTTGCTAGATGGTAGGGGTAATCCAAATATAAGGGGGGAGGGGCCTCTCCGTAGTACCAACATCACCCGGATCATAATGACGCCTGAAGCGTCTTTCTCCCATTATGAATATACCAGCATCAGGTGGAGCCCAAAACTTGGGATTCGTACAGTTGGCAGCTTTATAATCACAGTAATCCTCTGTAAAATAGATTGCATTCGGGATTATCCCGGGAAAATCCGAAGCTCTTACACAGTATGAGTAACTGTCGCCCACGAACAGTGCGTCACCGCCAATGCTCTCAACTTCAAACCACTCGTAGTCTTCAGGAATTCCAAACCTATAAACCCAGAAACCAATGGTATAAGAGGAAATAAGGCCATTGCTTTTCCGGTGATACTCGTATGACTTCACTACTTGCAAAAAGGTATTTCCATCGCTTGCCTTCACGATGTACCTTCTAGGAAGACGCGCGGACCCAAGCCGCATGGGCCCAACCCTGTCTAAGTCATGACGACTCCCAGGGATAGACTCAAGCTGGGGGCGATTGGCCTTAGGGTCGAAGAAGAATATCTCCCCACTTAAATTGACTGCAATGAAGTCTCCATCAGAGTAAATCACATCATAAATGAAGCCTCCATCTATGAAACTCCAACTTTCATCACCAGACTTGTAGTAAGCCAAATCATTGTCTTCACCGTAGGTCAACATAACCGTATAATTGGGAGATGAGACCGGATCTGATGATAATACCGCTTTACCGATGAAATATTCGAGAAAAAGTTCATCTTGGGCTGATTCATAAAAATCCCTTGCTGGCAAAAATGGGGGAAGGTTAATTGTTCTCTTCCTATTTCCAAAATAAAAAGGGTTGAATAAAGTTACCATAAAGGATACGGGTTTCATAAAGATGAGCCAACCATGACATGACCCAATGCACCTGGTGTTTTGCGGCATTGGTAATCTCAGGTCATAGACTTGTCCATCAGATACACTGTAAAGATTGCGCGGGCTTCCAGGCATGTGAGAGGTGGGGATCAGCAACATCGGTAGTCTACGTCTGAGGACCATGTTGGTCTGGACGTTCAATTCTTCAAGTCTGCGTTTGAAGACTGCACGCCAACCGGTACAAACACTGCCAAAGCGAAACAAATCAGATAAAAGAAACAATTCAGTTATCATGAAAAGGATGTTCTCAGGCAACCAAGCCCAATCTGACTTTTGTCTGGTTGAGCGCGAGAAATCCATTTGTGTATCTAAGAGTAGTGAGATTATAGAGAGCAAGTGATGATGGATTACTCCCACGTATTGCACTTATCATTTATAAAAGCAAGAATACAAGACCACTTTTGGTAGAAATTCGGACAGCTAAATATTCAGAGGATTAGATCACTCAGATAGTATTTATTTCCTTCAAAGAGTGATTAAAGTAGGAAGAGTATAAAAAAAAGGGGAAGATAATATGAGGGATTAAATGTTATCAGGTAGTTCACATAGGTAAGAAAAAGTCCACTTAAAACAAGAATACATTTAGAGCCAAGGCCCAAGGCCCAAGGGTAACACTTTTAACACAATACGAGTATATATCAATAGAATAAATAAAATAAAAAGCACATCTAAAGAACTGTTTTACGTGACACGACAAACAAAATACAAGCAATTTTCAGTTTTAATGGGGTATACTCACAGGTTAAGTATCTAAGTAATCAAACTAATGTCGAATCGCCAATTAAGAGCCTGAATGACATTGATTAGCCTCGGCAAAGATATTCTAATTATCACTTTCCTCCAATTCAAGAAATTTCCGTGTTTTTTGCAATGCAAATCCTGCATATGACAATTTCTCTAACGTATCTACCTATATATCTTACTCTAAACAAGAAAGAAAATTGTGTATGTAAGATTTAAACAGAGTTCTAACTTCTAATTAAGCATCATCTCCCGCTAAAGTTCAGGGGATATTTCTCGATTACAATGTAACTGGATAATGTTTCCTGTAAGATCAAACTGGCTCTCGTAATAGTCATAATCTTTGAAAATTCAGACAAATTTCAATACATTACGCCAGGCAAAGCAAACAGGAAATTTCTTGACTACAACGTAAATGATTAATTTGATACTCTTACTACATGTCATGCTCCTACTTAGGTTCTGTGCTACGCAAACTACGATAACTCTCCAGACACCAAGTTACAGAACTTGAGAGCCATGAAGCCGATCATGCTGTGGCAAGTTATTCTCTTTAAGCTAAATGAAGTAAACAAAAACACAGCAACAAAAATTATAAAGGGAATATTTGAATATGTTACCTTCCGTTTGACAACTTGACCTGTACGCAACCATAAACCACAAGTGTCATAATAAATTTATCTCTTCTTTGGATCACCTGAGCAACCTCCTCATGGGACTACCGGAGTATCGGTTTCATACACCAATCAATATCCAGCAGTGATATAGTAGCACGGATCTGTGATTTCTAACAAACAGAGCAAGACTTAACTAGCCAAATCCATACATGGAGTTGCTGTCAAGAACTGTGCTTCGACTGTCGAACTTTGTCACCTACAAACCATATTATAGAAAAACGACAAACAGATGAAACTTAAGTAATGAGAGTTAACTCTCATTTAAAAATTTCAGCATAAAAATACAGCAGCGAGCAGATGACAAGTCTCTTAAATCACCATAAGAAAAAGCTAATCATCTAACAATCGACTGGTGCACATAAACTGATCTTTAACACTGCAATTACGTGATAATGTAAATCCACTAGGATATACCGACAGCTATAACGGATTTCATATCAAGAAGTAGCTAGGCCTGTTATAAAACTTCCACGAAGTTTCTTTTGAAGATTTATGCCTTACATAGTTGAATCAATCCAAATAGATGGTGGCAAGCGACTTCTCTCAGATCGTGGACAGCAGCCTCTGTGGCTCTTAACTGAGAGGCACTCTTTTCTCCCATTAACATTCAGAAGTTGTAAAAACAAAGTCAACAGTTAAAAGAATAGGCACATCCTTGTAACACACGCTCGTATACACCAAACAGTTCGCAATATATCTCTGTTTGTCAATTCAACAATGTACCATCAGCAACAACTTCCTATTACATGCAAAAGCTGACTAAAATTATACGGATGCAAGGTGGCTTGGCAACCACGTCACATGAGTAACCCCGACATAAGGTATTAATGGCAAGAAATCGACCCTAGGGCACATAAGATCATAAGATACTGAGACAGGACAATTAATGTACATCCAGTGTGTATCACCTCGCTTCCCAAAGCCTAGCATTCAATTCCACCATAGATAAGCATCAAAAGATAATTGGGTAAGAAGTATCAAAAGATGGTTGTGATGAGATGGCACGGTGTTAAAGTTGTACGGAGTAGAATAATCTAGAAAAATCTAGGATAACATACAATATCTAGAATTGTCCTTGAAAATATCTAGTGCATAGTCTCTAGCATAGTAAGAGTAAGATTAATCTACAAAAATCAAGAGATGAAGGTAAAATGATTAATCTATAATCATCTATGGTAGAAATTTTTAGTGATCTATAGCTACTATAAATAGAAGCTTGGATGTACCATTTGGATGTAAAAAATTCACACAACAAATAAAATACTTGTACAAGTTTACAAAAACCCCTTGTCAAAAACCTTGCGCAATTCTAACATCTCCAAACAATCAATCAAAGTTGTTACGTCATTTTCCAATATCTTAGTAGCTATTCCATCTTCAATCCAGCAAGAAATTTTAAAAAAAACGCACAAAGTAAAAAGAGTGAAAAAAACAAAAACCAACAAAAAATGTCGTTATAGAGGAATTCTTTTCCTTTAAACTTTAGTAGAAATTTTCTCTTTCTCATAGGTTTAGAAGATGAAAGATTGGATTCATCAATTATGAGTTAGAATCTTAGATAACTCGCCATAAACACTAGCTGGGTGGTAAGAAATCAAAATTCACGTTCACATAAATTATAAGGATTCACGTTCGAACACAAAATCTAACAGCTCACATATAATCGAGTCTATCCAGAAAACTTTTTGGTCTTTTAATGAAAGCAATGTAACATTAAAAATCACCTTATCAATAACGATTACCTAAAAAGCGAATAATCCAAGGAATAACAAAAATGGCAATGAAGATTTCAGTAGATTTCCGAGATTTCCGTGTTCTGAATGAAAAAAACAGGATTTCCTACTTACATAAGGACTGTTCTACGTTTACACACAAAAAAAAATGTTCACATCATATTCCAAACCAAGAAAGTGTCTCTGAAACAATTAAACCTGGGAATTAAAATAGTCATATTAGACAGTAATTGGATCACTGAGCAAACAGTCTATCACTCTTTATGGTAATTGGTAAGTCAAGATGAG
The DNA here is from genome assembly GCA_958450325.1 of Agrostemma githago. Classification (NCBI taxonomy): domain Eukaryota; kingdom Viridiplantae; phylum Streptophyta; class Magnoliopsida; order Caryophyllales; family Caryophyllaceae; genus Agrostemma; species Agrostemma githago. The sequence continues at coordinate 72,850,685 of OY288246.1, forward strand.
TATCTGAGGCAGGGTTTTAAGATTCGAGTTTGAAATTTAATCTTGTCCCAACTGTAGAACAAGGTGCAGCATAGGATGCCTCAAACTGACTACAATCATCATCATGAGGAGAGCAAACAAGTTAATCAGACAAACCAAAGAGTAAAATGCAGATGAAACACAGATGTGTAAAAACAATACCAGGCAAATCTTATAACAATAATATTTAAGGAATAATCACTTTTACTCACCTCACAAAATTTGGAGCTTACATCACCCAAGAGTCCTGAAAGGGAAACAAATAAACTCCTCAAATTATCATTCAGTAAAAGAGATATTGTCACTTCTCTCTCGTCGAACCACTATTAGAAATGTCACCTGTGGTTTCACTCTTCATATAACACTGACACCTGATTAATGTTTAGCAACTTATCTAGGAGTCATTCCCAACTTTCGCTTTTGTCAGAGAAGAAAAGATCACAAGTATGATTCCAGAAGAGTATTTTTGCCAAATAAACAAAATCTGCGAACCACTAATTTGTTTATCAGACCATGATAGTTCTGAAACACTCGTCCAAGATCCACTTGCAAGATTGTGATATATGAGGGAATCTACTTAATTTCTACAGTATTTGATCTAAAAGATGACATTTTAGTCTAAAAACCATTTCACACTACTTTTTGCAGCCTTTATGAGCAGAGAAAAAAAAACATCCTTATAATTCTTGTTCAGGAATACTCCGTATTATTATGTAATTAAATGGGTATACCAGATCTCGGATACAATAGAGATTCAAAAAAATGGAAGGAGGAAAATTCCCGACGCCCTTCTAAAACAGTGGCATTAACTAGGTTCCCAATATATCAAACAAAAAAAAGGAGGATAAGCCGAACTTTATCCAAGTTGGATCCCATTTTCGATATGTTCAGTTTCCATGTTCATCATATGAAAACTTCGATGATGGATTACTCAGTGAAGGGCATCTACAAGAAGCACAAATATGGAATGTGTGTCTATTAGATTCGTCTTAAGTCCTTGCATTGACTTTGTTGGATATATAACAAACATAATCAACTTCAACATTCAATCAGGAATTCAGGTTGGCAAAATATCTAAGACGCCTGATTCAATCAGGAATTCAGGTTGAAATCTGTGTTAGCAGACTGACAACCCAGGGAGAAAACTAATTTTGTAGTAAAATTATACAAAATTAATGATAATGACTATCTACCATTTCCATGTATCAAGAATATGAGACAATGGTAGAGATCCGAACAGCTATTTACAGGAATTCAACTGGATGGATTTACTTCCTAATGAGTAGTTGATCTATGAAGGATATCGAAAAAGGGTAAGATATATGAGTGAAAATGTTACCATCTTGTTCAAACATGTAATGAAGCAAGTCCATGTAAAATGTTCATATAATAGGCCTCTTGTTTGTCTTGACCCATCACTCTTTTCTGAATTTCCACCTGCATTAACAAGAGTAACATTAACAAGAATATTACCAAACATGACCCACAGACAACGTACCGTATGAACATTTGTTGGCATAAAGTGCCTTAAGAAAGATATTTCTTCCACCAGTTTCAGATCCAGTCCGTTAGACGGTTTTAATACACGTCTAACTTACCAGTTTCATCTCATCAATAAATCGAGATAAAAGCCAAGGATAAAGCCAACGTAACAATGAATACTGGATTCTTGAAGTCGAAAACGACAAAATCTTCATCATTTTTGTATCTTAATCACCCTATTACAAGACCAACCAAAATACATGTATGATTGCACAAGTAATATCAAGTGATAATTGATAGATTCAGTTCGTCTCTCGCTAAATGATCTAAAGACACACCGAATTAGTAAGCAAGAAGAAAAGACAGTAAAACACACAATATGACAACACTCAAATACTGCATTCATTTATTATTTTTTACTGAAGTTCCATAAGAGGATAACATTCAGGAGGTTTCATACAGTTTTGCTAGATGGTAGGGGTAATCCAAATATAAGGGGGGAGGGGCCTCTCCGTAGTACCAACATCACCCGGATCATAATGACGCCTGAAGCATCTTTCTCCCATTATGAATATACCAGCATCAGGTGGAGCCCAAAACTTGGGATTCGTACAGTTGGCAGCTTTATAATCACAGTAATCCTCTGTAAAGTAGATCGCATTCGGGATTATCCCGGGAAAATCCGAAGCTCTTACACAGTATGAGTAACTGTCGCCCACGAACACTGCGTCACCGCCAATGCTCTCAACTTCAAACCACTCGTAGTCTTCAGGAATTCCAAACCTATAAACCCAGAAACCAATGGTATAAGAGGAAATAAGGCCATTGCTTTTCGGTGATACTCGTATGACTTCACTACTTGCAAAAAGGTATTTCCGTCGCTTGCCTTCACGATGTACCTTCTAGGAAGATGCGCGGACCCAACCCTGTCTAAGTCATGAAGACTCCCAGGGATAGACTCAAGCTGGGGGCGATTGGCCTTAGGGTCGAAGAAGAATATCTCCCCACTTAAATTGACTGCAATGAAGTCTCCATCAGAGTAAATCACATCAAAAAAGAAGCTTCCATCTATGAAACTCCAACTTTCATCACCAGACTTGTAGTAAGCCAAATCATTGTCTTCACCATAGGTCAACATAACCGTATAATTGAGAGATGAGACCGGATCTGATGATAATACCGCTTTACCGATGAAATATTCGAGAAAAAGTTCATCTTGGGCTGATTCATAAAAATCCCTTGCTGGCAAAAATGGGGGAAGGTTAATTGTTCCCTTCCTATTTCCAAAATAAAAAGGGTAGAATAAAGTTACCATAAAGGATACGGGTTTCATAAAGATGAGCCAACCATGACATGACCCAATGCACCTGGTATTTTGCGGCATTGGTAATCTCAGGTCATAGACTTGTCCATCAGACACACTGTAAAGATTGCGAGGGCTTCCAGGCATGTGAGAGGTGGGGATCAGCAACATCGGTAGTCTACGTCTGAGGACCATGTTGGTCTGGACGTTCAATTCTTCAAGTCTGCGTTTGAAGATTGCACGCCAACCGGTACAAACACTGCCAAAGCGAAATAAATCAGATAAAAGAAACAATTCAGTTATCATGAAAAGGATGTTCTCAGGCAACCAAGCCCAATCTGACTTTTGTCTGGTTGAGCGCGAGAAATCCATTTGTGTATCTAAGAGTAGTGAGATTATAGAGAGCAAGTGATGATGGATTACTCCCACGTATTGCACTTATCATTTATAAAAGCCAGAATACAAGACCACTTTTGGAAGAAATTCGGACAACTAAATATTCAGAGGATTAGATCACTCAGATAGTATTTATTTCCTTCAAAGAGTGATTAAAGTAGGAAGAGTATAAAAAAAAAAGGGGAAGATAATATGAGGGGATTAAATGTTATCAGGTAGTTCACATAGGTAAGAAAAAGTCCACTTAAAACAAGAATACATTTAGAGCCAAGGCCCAAGGCCCAAGGGTAACACTTTTAACACAATACGAGTATATATCAATAGAATAAATAAAATAAAAAGCACATCTAAAGAACTGTTTTACGTGACACGACAAACAAAATACAAGCAATTTTCAGTTTTAATGGGGTATACTCACAGGTTAAGTATCTAAGTAATCAAACTAATGTCGAATCGCCAATTAAGATCCTGAATGGCATTGATTAGCCTCGGCAAAGATATTCTAATTATCACTTTCCTCCAATTCAAGAAATTTCCGTGTTTTTTGCAATGCAAATCCTGCACATGACAATTTCTCTAACGTATCTACCTATATATCTTACTCTAAACAAGAAAGAAAATTTTGTATGTAAGATTTAAACAGAGTTCTAACTTCTAATTAAGCATCATCTCCCGCTAAAGTTCAGGGGATATTTCTCGATTACAATGTAACTGGATAATGTTCCCTGTAAGATCAAACTGGCTCTCGTAATAGTCATAATCTTTGAAAATCCAGACAAATTTCAATACATTACATCTGGCAAAGTAAACGGGAAATTCCTTGACTACAACATAAATGATTAATTTGATACTCTTACTACATGTCATGCTCCTACTTAGGTTCTGTGCCACGCAAACTACGATAACTCTCCAGACACCAAGTTACAGAACTTGAGAGCCATGAAGCCGATCATGCTGTGGCAAGTTAGTCTCTTTAAGCTAAATGAAACAAAAACACAGCAACAAAAATGATAAAGGGAATATTTGAATATGTTACCTTCCGTTTGACAACTTGACCTATACGCAACCATAAACCACAAGTGTCATAATAAATTTATCTCTTCTTTGGATCACCTGAGCAACCTCCTCATGGGACTACAGGAGAATCAGTTTCATACACCAATCAATATCCAGCAGTGATATAGTAGCACGGATCTGTGATCTCTAACAAACAGAGCAAGACTTAACTAGCCAAATCCATACATGGAGTTGCTGTCAAGAACTGTGCTTCGACTGTCGAACTTTGTCACCTACAAACCATATTATAGAAAAACGACAAACAGATGAAACTTAAGTAATGAAAGTTAACTCTCATTTAAAAATTTCAGCATAAAAATACAGCTGCGAACAGATGACAAGTCTCTTAAATCACCATAAGAAAAAGCTAATCATCTAACAAGTGACTGGTGCACATAAACTGATCTTGAACACTGCAATTACGTGATCATGTAAATCCACTAGGATATGCACCGACAGCTACAAGGGATTTTATATTAAGAAGCAGCTAGGTCTCTTATAAAACTTCCATGAAGTTTCTTATGAAGATGTGTGCCTTATACAGTTGAATTAATCCAAATAGATGGTGGCAAACGACTTCCCCCAGATCGTGGACAGCAGCCTCTCTGGCTCTTAACTGAGAGGCAGTATTTCCTCCCATTAACAATCCAAAGTTGTAAAAACCCAATAGTAAAAAGAATAGGCACATCCTTGTCACACACGTAAGCTCGTATATACGGAAGGTTTGCAATATATCTCCGTTTGTCAATTCAACAATGTACCATCAGCAACAACTTCCTATTACATGCAAAAACTGACTAAATTATACGGATGCAAGGTGGCTTGGCAACCACATCACATGAGTCAACCCGACGTAAGATATTAATAGCAAAAAATCGGCCCTAAGATTTTACAGCACATAAGATAATAAGATAATGAGACGGGACAATTAATGTACGTCCAGTGTGTATCACCTCCTCTCTTCCCAAAGCCTAACATTCAATTCCACCATAGATAAGCATCGAAAGATAGTTCTGATGAGATGACACCGGCCCTGTTTGGCAGGGTATTCCGGCTAGTTTATTTGGCTGAAGTAACTAATTTGACCAAAATTTCGGCTATTTTATTTTTGTGCAAATGTGCGGTAAGTTTCTTACGTAGTATTTAACATGAGTTAAAACTGTGGGGAGCAAAAACTGATTAAAAATGTTCTTTATAGAGGAATTCTTCTCCTTTAAATTTTAGTATAAATTTTCCCTTCCACATAGGTTGAGAAGATGAAAGATTGGATTCAAATCATGAGTTACAAATTTTGATGATTACCCATAAATACTAGCTGGGGTAGGTAAGAAATCAAATTGACATTCACATAAAACATTATAAGGGTTCACAATCGAAGACAAAATCAAGCAGCTCACATATAATCGCGACTATCCAGGAAACTTTTTGGTCTTTTAATGAAGGAAATGTGACATTAAAAAACCTAAACCTTATCAAAGAGTACCTAAAAAGCTAGAATAATCGAAAGAATAACAAAAATGACAATGAAGATTTAAGTAGATTTCTGTGTTCTGAATGAAAAAAAGGGTTTCCTACTTAAAATAAAGGCATTAAGCCCTTGCGGACGAATAAACAAAAAAAAAATTCCAAGAACATTTCTTTATAAATCAAGAAGCTTCTCAAGACGTAGCTCTCATATTACTGTTTATACGGAGTACTTTATACTACAGTAATACGAGTAGAATTTACCGTTGCTACTTTGAAGTATGGTTCCCTCCAATTTGCCTTAACATAACCATGGAAGCACATCAAATGAATTCCACACCTGAAACAGAAAGGATATACAAGCAAATATGAAGTGCTTGTTATTTTTCCCCAACACTAACAAAAAAAGACGAGTAAACAATATTTTGATCATAACCAAACCATAACATCTCATGCAGCTTTTTTCAGTAAAATATTAAAGCTGAGTATACGGGTCCCATTAGTATCAGTACAACAACATTACTCCATCACCACAAAGGCTCCCGCCTATCGTGAAGTAAGGAAAGGCGCACGTTGACAGTTTGACACCTACAGGTAAAACACACAAGGACTTTCCTACACTAACACACACATATTGTTTGCATCATATTCCAAACCAAGAAAGTGTCTTGGAAACAATTAGACATGGGAGTTAAAATAGTCCTATTAGACAAGAATTGGATCAAACTGAGCAAACAGTCTATCACTCTTTATGGTAATTTGTAAGCCAAGATGAGTACCTAGGGCAGGGTTTTAAGATTTCAGTTTGAAATTTAATCTTGTCCCAACTGTAAACAGGGTGCAACATAGGATGACTTAAACTGACTACAACCATCATGACGAGAGCAAGAAAATTATTCAGACGAAACCAAAGAGTAAAAAGTAAAGATCTGTGCATCATGCTAAGATGAAGACATGGTCCTAAACTGTTAATGCAGATGAAACACAGATATGTAAAAACAATACCATGCAATTCTTAAAACAATAATATTTGCGGAATAATCTATTTTACTCACCTCAAAATTTGGAGCTTACATCACCCAAGGGTCTTGCGAGGGAATTCAATAAACTCTTCATAAAAGCCAAAGATAAAGCAATGTAACAATGAATATTGGACTCTTGAAGCCGAAAACGACAAAAAGCTCATCGTTTTTGTATCTTAACCGCGCTATTAGAAGACAAACCAATATACATGTATGATTGAACTGGTAATATCGAGTGACTATTGATGGTTTCAGTTCGTCTCTCACCAAAATGATCTAAAGACACGACAAAGAAGTAAGCAAGAAGCAAAGACAATAAAACACACAATATGACAATACTCAAATACTGCATTCATTCATTCATTCATTCATTCAATCATTCATTATTTTACTGAAGTTCCATTAGAGGATAACATTCAGGAGGTTTCATGCAGTTTTGCTAGATGGTAGGGGTAATCCAAATATAAGGGGGGAGAGGCCTCTCCGTAGTACCAACATCACCCGGATCATAATGACGCCTGAAGCGTCTTTCTCCCATTATGAATATACCAGCATCAGGTGGAGCCCAAAACTTGGGATTCGTACAGTTGGCAGCTTTATAATCACAGTAATCCTCTGTAAAATAGATTGCATTCGGGATTATCCCGGGAAAATCCGAAGCTCTTACACAGTATGAGTAACTGTCGCCCACGAACAGTGCGTCACCGCCAATGCTCTCAACTTCAAACCACTCGTAGTCTTCAGGAATTCCAAACCTATAAACCCAGAAACCAATGGTATAAGAGGAAATAAGGCCATTGCTTTTCCGGTGATACTCGTATGACTTCACTACTTGCAAAAAGGTATTTCCATCGCTTGCCTTCACGATGTACCTTCTAGGAAGACGCGCGGACCCAAGCCGCATGGGCCCAACCCTGTCTAAGTCATGAAGACTCCCAGGGATAGACTCAAGCTGGGGGCGATTGGCCTTAGGGTCGAAGAAGAATATCTCCCCACTTAAATTGACTGCAATGAAGTCTCCATCAGAGTAAATCACATCAAAAAAGAAGCTTCCATCTATGAAACTCCAACTTTCATCACCAGACTTGTAGTAAGCCAAATCATTGTCTTCACCATAGGTCAACATAACCGTATAATTGGGAGATGAGACCGGATCTGATGATAATACCGCTTTACCGACGAAATATTCGAGAAAAAGTTCATCTTGGGCTGATTCATAAAAATCCCTTGCTGGCAAAAATGGGGGAAGGTTAATTGTTCCCTTCATATTTCCAAAATAAAAAGGGTTGAATAAAGTTACCATAAAGGATACGGGTTTCATAAAGATGAGCCAACCATGACATGACCCAATGCACCTGGTGTTTTGCGGCACTGGTAATCTCAGGTCATAGACTTGTCCATCAGACACACTGTAAAGATTGCGAGGGCTTCCAGGCCTGTGGGAGGTGGGGATCAGCAACATCGGTAGTCTACGTCTGAGGACCATGTTGGTCTGGACGTTCAATTCTTCAAGTCTGCGTTTGAAGATTGCACGCCAACTGGTACAAACACTGCCAAAGCGAAATAAATCAGATAAAAGAAACAGTTCAGTTATCATGAAAAGGATGTTATCAGGCAACCAAGCCCAATCTGACTTTTGTCTGGTTGAGCGCGAGAAATCCATTTGTGTATCTAAGAGTAGTGAGATTATAGATAGCAAGTGATGATGGATTACTCCCACGTATTGCACTTATCATTTATAAAAGCCAGAATACAAGACCACTTTTGGTAGAAATTCGGACAGCTAAATATTCAGAGGATTAGATCACTCAGATAGTATTTATTTCCTTCAAAGAGTGATTAAAGTAGGAAGAGTATAAAAAAAAAGGGGAAGATAATATGAGGGGATTAAATGTTATCAGGTAGTTCACATAGGTAAGAAAAAGTCCACTTAAAACAAGAATACATTTAGAGCCAAGGCTAAATATTCAGACAGCTAAATTCGGACAGCTAAATATTCAGAGGATTAGATCACTCAGATAGTATTTATTTCCTTCAAAGAGTGATTAAAGTAGGAAGAGTATAAAAAAAAAGGGGAAGATAATATGAAGGGATTAAATGTTATCAGGTAGTTCACATAGGTAAGAAAAAGTCCACTTAAAACAAGAATACATTTAGAGACAAGGCCCAAGGCCCAAGGGTAACACTTTTAACACAATACGAGTATATATCAATAGAATAAATAAAATAAAACGCACATCTAAACAACTGTTTTACGTGACACGACAAACAAAATGCAAGCAATTTTCAGTTTTAATGGGGTATACTCACAGGTTAAGTATCTAAGTAATCAAACTAATGTCGAATCGCCAATTAAGATCCTGAATGGCATTGATTAGCCTCGGCAAAGATATTCTAATTATCACTTTCCTCCAATTCAAGAAATTTCCGTGTTTTTTGCAATGCAAATCCTGCATATGACAATTTCTCTAACGTATCTACCTATATATCTTACTCTAAACAAGAAAGAAAATTTTGTATGTAAGATTTAAACAGAGTTCTAACTTCTAATTAAGCATCATCTCCCGCTAAAGTTCAGGGGATATTTCTCGATTACAATGTAACTGGCTCTGGTAATAGTCATAATCTTTGAAAATTCAGACAAATTTCAATACATTACGCCAGGCAAAGCAAACAGGAAATTCCTTGACTACAACGTAAATGATTAATTTGATACTCTTACTACATGTCATGCTCCTACTTAGGTTCTGTGCTACGCAAACTACGATAACTCTCCAGACACCAAGTTACAGAACTTGAGAGCCATGAAGCCGATCATGCTGTGGCAAGTTATTCTCTTTAAGCTAAATGAAGTAAACAAAAACACAGCAACAAAAATTATAAAGGGAATATTTGAATATGTTACCTTCCGTTTGACAACTTGACCTGTATGCAACCATAAACCACAAGTGTCATAATAAATTTATCTCTTCTTTGGATCACCTGAGCAACCTCCTCATGGGACTACCGGAGTATCGGTTTCATACACCAATCAATATCGAGCAGTGATATAGTAGCACGAATCTGTGATTTCTAACAAACAGAGCAAGACTTAACTAGCCAAATCCATACATGGAGTTGCTGTCAAGAACTGTGCTTCGACTGTCGAACTTTGTCACCTACAAACCATATTATAGAAAAACGACAAACATATGAAACTTAAGTAATGAGAGTTAACTCTCATTTAAAAATTTCAGCATAAAAATACAGCAGCGAGCAGATGACAAGTCTCTTAAATCACCATAAGAAAAAGCTAATCATCTAACAATCGACTGGTGCAGATAAACTGATCTTTAACACTGCAATTACGTGATAATGTAAATCCACTAGGATATACCGACAGCTATAACGGATTTCATATCAAGAAGCAGCTAGGCCTGTTATAAAACTTCCACGAAGTTTCTTTTGAAGATTTATGCCTTACATAGTTGAATCAATCCAAATAGATGGTGGCAAGCGACTTCTCTCAGATCGTGGACAGCAGCCTCTGTGGCTCTTAACTGAGAGGCACTCTTTTCTCCCATTAACATTCAGAAGTTGTAAAAACAAAGTCAACAGTTAAAAGAATAGGCACATCCTTGTAACACACGTAAGCTCGTATACACCAAACAGTTCGCAATATATCTCTGTTTGTCAATTCAACAATGTACCATCAGCAACAACTTCCTATTACATGCAAAAGCTGACTAAAATTATACGGATGCAAGGTGGCTTGGCAACCACGTCACATGAGTAACCCCGACATAAGGTATTAATGGCAAGAAATCGACCCTGGGGCACATAAGATCATAAGATACTGAGACAGGACAATTAATGTACATCCAGTGTGTATCACCTCGCTTCCCAAAGCCTAGCATTCAATTCCACCATAGATAAGCATCAAAAGATAATTGGGTAAGAAGTATCAAAAGATGGTTGTGATGAGATGGCACGGTGTTAAAGTTTTACGGAGTAGAATAATCTAGGATAACATACAATATCTAGAATTGTCCTTGAAAATATCTAGTGCATAGTCTCTAGCATAGTAAGAGTAAGATTAATCTACAAAAATCAAGAGATGAAGGTAAAATGATTAATCTATAACATCTATGGTAGAAATTTTTAGTGATCTATAGCTACTATAAATAGAAGCTTGGATGTACCATTTGGATGTAAAAAATTCACACAACAAATAAATACTTGTACAAGTTTACAAAAACCCCTTGTCAAAAACCTTGCGCAATTCTAACATCTCCAAACAATCAATCAAAGTTGTTACGTCATTTTCCAATATCTTAGTAGCTATTCCATCTTCAATCCAGCAAGAAATTTTTTTAAAAAACGCACAAAGTAAAAAGAGTGAAAAAAACAAAAACCAACAAAAAATGTCGTTATAGAGGAATTCTTTTCCTTTAAACTTTAGTAGAATTTTTCTCTTTCTCATAGGTTTAGAAGATGAAAGATTGGATTCATCAATTATGAGTTAGAATCTTAGATAACTCGCCATAAACACTAGCTGGGGTGGTAAGAATTCAAAATTCACGTTCACATAAATTATAAGGATTCACGTTCGAACACAAAATCTAACAGCTCACATATAATCAAGTCTATCCAGAAAACTTTTTGGTCTTTTAATGAAAGCAATGTAACATTAAAAACCACCTTATCAATAACGATTACCTAAAAAGCGAATAATCCAAGGAATAACAAAAATGGCAATGAAGATTTCAGTAGATTTCCGTGTTCTGAATGAAAAAAACAGGATTTCCTACTTACATAAGGACTGTTCTACGTTTACACACAAAAAAAAATGTTCACATCATATTCCAAACCAAGAAAGTGTCTCCGAAACAATTAAACCTGGGAATTAAAATAGTCATATTAGATAGTAATTGGATCACTGAGCAAACAGTCTATCACTCTTTATGGTAATTGGTAAGTCAAGATGAGTATCTGAGGCAGGGTTTTAAGATTCGAGTTTGAAATTTAATCTTGTCCCAACTGTAGAACAAGGTGCAGCATAGGATGCCTCAAACTGACTACAATCATCATCACGAGGAGAGCAAACAAGTTAATCAGACAAACCAAAGAGTAAAATGCAGATGAAACACAGATGTGTAAAAACAATACCAGGCAAATCTTATAACAATAATATTTAAGGAATAATCACTTTTACTCACCTCACAAAATTTGGAGCTTACATCACCCAAGAGTCCTGAAAGGGAAACAAATAAACTCCTCAAATTATCATTCAGTAAAAGAGATATTGTCACTTCTCTCTCGTCGAACCACTATTAGAAATGTCACCTGTGGTTTCACTCTTCATATAACACTGACACCTGATTAATGTTTAGCAACTTATCTAGGAGTCATTCCCAACTTTCGCTTTTGTCAGAGAAGAAAAGATCACAAGTATGATTCCAGAAGAGTATTTTTGCCAAATAAACAAAATCTGCGAACCACTAATTTGTTTATCAGACCATGATAGTTCTGAAACACTCGTCCAAGATCCACTTGCAAGATTGTGATATATGAGGGAATCTACTTAATTTCTACAGTATTTGATCTAAAAGATGACATTTTAGTCTAAAAACCATTTCACACTACTTTTTGCAGCCTTTATGAGCAGAGAAAAAAAAAACATCCTTATAATTCTTGTTCAGGAATACTCCGTATTATTATGTAATTAAATGGGTATACCAGATCTCGGATACAATAGAGATTCAAAAAAATGGAAGGAGGAAAATTCCCGACGCCCTTCTAAAACAGTGGCATTAACTAGGTTCCCAATATATCAAACAAAAAAAAGGAGAATAAGCTGAACTTTATCCAAGTTGGATCCCATTTTTGATATGTTCAGTTTCCATGTTCATCATATGAAAACTTCGATGATGGATTACTCAGTGAAGGGCATCTACAAGAAGCACAAATATGGAATGTGTGTCTATTAGATTCGTCTTAAGTCCTTGCATTGACTTTGTTGGATATATAACAAACATAATCAACTTCAACATTCAATCAGGAATTCAGGTTGGCAAAATATCTAAGACGCCTGATTCAATCAGGAATTCAGGTTGAAATCTGTGTTAGCAGACTGACAACCCATGGAGAAAACTAATTTTGTAGTAAAATTATACAGAATTAATGATAATGACTATCTACCATTTCCATGTATCAAGAATATGAGACAATGGTAGAGATCCGAACAGCTATTTACAGGAATTCAACTGGATGGATTTACTTCCTAATGAGTAGTTGATCTATGAAGGATATCGAAAAAGGGTAAGATATATGAGTGAAAATGTTACCATCTTGTTCAAACATGTGATGAAGCAAGTCCATGTAAAATGTTCATATAATAGGCCTCTTGTTTGTCTTGACCCATCACTCTTTTCTGAATTTCCGCCTGCATTAACAAGAGTAACATTAACAAGAATATTACAAACATGACCCACAGACAACGTACCATATGAACATTTGTTGGCATAAAGTGCCTTAAGAAAGATATTTCTTCCACCAGTTTCAGATCCAGTCCGTTAGACGGTTTTAATACACGTCTAACTTACCAGTTTCATCTCATCAATAAATCGAGATAAAAGCCAAGGATAAAGCCAACGTAACAATGAATACCGGATTCTTGAAGTCGAAAACGACAAAATCTTCATCATTTTTGTATCGTAATCGCCCTATTACAAGACCAACCAAAATACATGTATGATTGCACAAGTAATATCAAGTGATTATTGATAGATTCAGTTCGTCTCTCGCTAAATGATCTAAAGACACACCGAATTAGTAAGCAAGAAGAAAAGACAGTAAAACACACAATATGACAACACTCAAATACTGCATTCATTTATTATTTTTACTGAAGTTCCATAAGACGATAACATTCAGGAGGTTTCATACAGTTTTGCTAGATGGTAGGGGTAATCCAAATATAAGGGGGGAGGGGCCTCTCCGTAGTACCAACATCACCCGGATCATAATGACGCCTGAAGCGTCTTTCTCCCATTATGAATATACCAGCATCAGGTGGAGCCCAAAACTTGGGATTCGTACAGTTGGCAGCTTTATAATCACAGTAATCCTCTGTAAAATAGATTGCATTCGGGATTATCCCGGGAAAATCCGAAGCTCTTAAACAGTATGAGTAACTGTCGCCCACGAACAGTGCGTCACCGCCAATGCTCTCAACTTCAAACCACTCGTAGTCTTCAGGAATTCCAAACCTATAAACCCAGAAACCAATGGTATAAGAGGAAATAAGGCCATTGCTTTTCCGGTGATACTCGTATGACTTCACTACTTGCAAAAAGGTATTTCCGTCGCTTGCCTTCACGATGTACCTTCTAGGAAGACGCGCGGACCCAAGCCGCATGGGCCCAACCCTGTCTAAGTCATGAAGACTCCCAGGGATAGACTCAAGCTGGGGGCGATTGGCCTTAGGGTCTAAGAAGAATATCTCCCCACTTAAATTGACTGCAATGAAGTCTCCATCAGAGTAAATCACATCATAAATGAAGCTTCCATCTATGAAACTCCAACTTTCATCACCAGACTTGTAGTAAGCCAAATCATTGTCTTCACCGTAGGTCAACATAACCATATAATTGGGAGATGAGACCGGATCTGATGATAATACCGCTTTACCGACGAAATATTCGAGAAAAAGTTCATCTTGGGCTGATTCATAAAAATCCCTTGCTGGCAAAAATGGGGGAAGGTTAATTGTTCCCTTCATATTTCCAAAATAAAAAGGGTTGAATAAAGTTACCATAAAGGATACGGGTTTCATAAAGATGAGCCAACCATGACATGACCCAATGCACCTGGTGTTTTGCGGCACTGGTAATCTCAGGTCATAGACTTGTCCATCAGACACACTGTAAAGATTGCGAGGGCTTCCAGGCCTGTGGGAGGTGGGGATCAGCAACATCGGTAGTCTACGTCTGAGGACCATGTTGGTCTGGACGTTCAATTCTTCAAGTCCGCGTTTGAAGATTGCACGCCAACTGGTACAAACACTGCCAAAGCGAAATAAATCAGATAAAAGAAACAATTCAGTTATCATGAAAAGGATGTTATCAGGCAACCAAGCCCAATCTGACTTTTGTGTGGTTGAGCGCGAGAAATCCATTTGTGTATCTAAGAGTAGTGAGATTATAGATAGCAAGTGATGATGGATTACTCCCACGTATTGCACTTATCATTTATAAAAGCCAGAATACAAGACCACTTTTGGTAGAAATTCGGACAGCTAAATATTCAGAGGATTAGATCACTCAGATAGTATTTATTTCCTTCAAAGAGTGATTAAAGTAGGAAGAGTATAAAAAAAGGGGAAGATAATATGAGGGGATTAAACGTTATCAGGTAGTTCACATAGGTAAGAAAAAGTCCACTTAAAACAAGAATACATTTAGAGCCAAGGCTAAATATTCAGACAGCTAAATTCGGACAGCTAAATATTCAGAGGATTAGATCACTCAGATAGTATTTATTTCCTTCAAAGAATGATGAAAGTAGGAAGAGTATAAAAAAAAAGGGGAAGATAATATGAGGGGATTAAATGTTATCAGGTAGTTCACATAGGTAAGAAAAAGTCCACTTAAAACAAGAATACATTTAGAGCCAAGGCTAAATATTCAGACAGCTAAATTCGGACAGCTAAATATTCAGAGGATTAGATCACTCAGATAGTATTTATTTCCTTCAAAGGGTGATTAAAGTAGGAAGAGTATAAAAAAAAGGGGGAAGATAATATGAGGGGATTAAATGTTATCAGGTAGTTCACATAGGTAAGAAAAAGTCCACTTAAAACAAGAATACATTTAGACCCAAGGCTAAATATTTAGACAGCTAAATTCGGGCAGCTAAATATTCAGAGGATTAGATCACTCAGATAGTATTTATTTCCTTCAAAGAGTGATTAAACTAGGAAGAGTATTAAAAAAAAGGGGGGAAGATAATATGAGGGGATTAAATGTTATCAGGTAGTTCACATAGGTAAGAAAAAGTCCACTTAAAACAAGAATACATTTAGAGCCAAGGCCCAAGGCCCAAGGGTAACACTTTTAACACAATACGAGTATATATCAATAGAATAAATAAAATAAAACGCACATCTAAACAACTGTTTTACGTGACACGACAAACAAAATGCAAGCAATTTTCAGTTTTAATGGGGTATACTCACAGGTTAAGTATCTAAGTAATCAAACTAATGTCGAATCGCCAATTAAGATCCTGAATGGCATTGATTAGCCTCGGCAAAGATATTCTAATTATCACTTTCCTCCAATTCAAGAAATTTCCGTGTTTTTTGCAATGCAAATCCTGCATATGACAATTTCTCTAACGTATCTACCTATATATCTTACTCTACACAAGAAAGAAAATTTTGTATGTAAGATTTAAACAGAGTTCTAACTTCTAATTAAGCATCATCTCCCGCTAAAGTTCAGGGGATATTTCTCGATTACAATGTAACTGGCTCTGGTAATAGTCATAATCTTTGAAAATTCAGACAAATTTCAATACATTACGCCAGGCAAAGCAAACAGGAAATTCCTTGACAACAATGTAAATGATTAATTTGATACTCTTACTACATGTCATGCTCCTACTTAGGTTCTGTGCTACGCAAAATACGATAACTCTCCAGACACCAAGTTACAGAACTTGAGAGCCATGAAGCCGATCATGCTGTGGCAAGTTAGTCTCTTTAAGCTAAATGAAACAAAAACACAGCAACAAAAATTATAAAGGGAATATTTGAATATGTTACCTTCCGTTTGACAACTTGACCTGTATGCAACCATAAACCACAAGTGTCATAATAAATTTATCTCTTCTTTGGATCACCTGAGCAACCTCCTCATGGGACTACAGGAGTATCGGTTTCATACACCAATCAATATCCAGCAGTGATATAGTAGCACGGATCTGTGATTTCTAACAAACAGAGCAAGACTTAACTAGCCAAATCCATACATGGAGTTGCTGTCAAGAACTGTGCTTCGACTGTCGAACTTTGTCACCTACAAACCATATTATAGAAAAACGACAAACAGATGAAACTTAAGTAATGAAAGTTAACTCTCATTTAAAAATTTCAGCATAAAAATACAGCTGCGAACAGATGACAAGTCTCTTAAATCACCATAAGAAAAAGCTAATCATCTAACAAGTGACTGGTGCACATAAACTGATCTTGAACACTGCAATTACGTGATCATGTAAATCCACTAGGATATGCACCGACAGCTACAAGGGATTTTATATTAAGAAGCAGCTAGGTCTCTTATAAAACTTCCATGAAGTTTCTTACGAAGATGTATGCCTTATACAGTTGAATTAATCCAAATAGATGGTGGCAAACGACTTCCCCCAGATCGTGGACAGCAGCCTCTGTGGCTCTTAACTGAGAGGCAGTATTTCCTCCCATTAACAATCCGAAGTTGTAAAAACCCAATAGTAAAAAGAATAGGCACATCCTTGTCACACACGTAAGCTCGTATATACGGAAAGTTTGCAATATATCTCCGTTTGTCAATTCAACAATGTACCATCAGCAACAACTTCCTATTACATGCAAAAGCTGACTAAATTATACGGATGCAAGGTGGCTTGGCAACCACGTCACATGAGTCAACCCGACGTAAGATACTAATAGCAAGAAATCGGCTCTAAGATTTTACAGCACATAAGATCATAAGATAATGAGACAGGACAATTAATGTACGGCCAGTGTGTATCACCTCTCTTCCCAAAGCCTAACATTCAATTCCACCATAGATAAGCATCGAAAGATAGTTCTGATGAGATGACACCGGCCCTGTTTGGCAGGGTATTCCGGCTAGTTTATTTGGCTGAAGTAACTAATTTGACCAAAATTTCGGCCATTTTATTTTTGTGCAAATGTGCGGTAAGTTTCTTACGTAGTATTTAACAGGAGTTAAAACTGTGGGGAGCAAAAACTAATTAAAAATGTTCTTTATAGAGGAATTCTTTTCCTTTAAATTTAAGTAGAAATTTTCCCTTTCACATAGGTTCAGAAGATGAAAGATTTGATTCAAATCATGAGTTAGAAATTTTAATGATTACCCATAAATACTAGCTGGGGTAGGTAAGAAATCAAATTGACGTTCACATAAAACATTATAAGGGCTCACGATCGAAGACAAAATCAAGCAGCTCACATATAATCGCGACTATCCAGGAAACTTTTTGGTCTTTTAATGAAGGCAATGTGACATTAAAAACCTAAACCTTATCAAAGAGTACCTAAAAACCTAGAATAATCGAAAGAATAACAAAAATGGCAATGAAGATTTAAGTAGATTTCTGCGTTCTGAATGAAAAAACAGGATTTCCTACTTAAATTAAAGGCATTAAGCCCTTGCGGACGAATAAACAAAAAAAAAATTCCAAGAACATTTCTTTATAAATCAAGAAGCTTCTCAAGACGTAGCTCTCATATTACTGTTTATACGGAGTACTTTATACTACAGTAATACGAGTAGAATTTACCATTGCTACTTTGAAGTACGGTTCCCTCCCATTTGCAACCATTGAAGCACATCAAATGAATTCCACACCTGAAACAGAAAGGATATACAAGCAAATATGAAGTGCTTGTTATTTTTCCCCAACACTAACAAAAAAAGACGAGTAAACAATATTTTGATCATAACCAAACTATAACATCTCATGCAGCTTTTTTCAGTAAAATATTAAAGCTGAGTATACGGGTCCCATTAGTATCAGTACAACAACATTACTCCATCACCACAAAGGCTCCCGCCTATCGTGAAGTAAGGAAAGGCGCACGTTGACAGTTTGACACCTACAGGTAAAACACATAAAGACTTTCCTACACTAACACACAAATATTGTTTGCATCATATTCCAAACCAAGAAAGTGTCTTGGAAAGAATTAGACATGGGAGTTAAAATAGTCCTATTAGACAAGAATTGGATCAAACTGAGCAAACAGTCTATCACTCTTTATGGTAATTTGTAAGCCAAGATGAGTACCTAGGGCAGGGTTTTAAGATTTCAGTTTGAAATTTAATCTTGTCCCAACTGTAGAACAGGGTGCAGCATAGGATGCCTTAAACTGACTACAACCATCACGACGAGAGCAAGAAAATTATTCAGACGAAACCAAAGAGTAAAAAGTAAAGATCTGTGCACCATGCTAAGATGAAGACATGGTCCCAAACTGTTAATGCAGATGAAACACAGATATGTAAAAACAATACCATGCAATTCTTAAAACAATAATATTTGCGGAATAATCTATTTTACTCGCCTCAAAATTTGGAGCTTACATCACCAAGGGTCTTGCGAGGGAATCCAATAAACTCTTCATATGATCATTCAGTAAAAGTGATCATTGTCATTTCTCTACCGTCTAGTGACTGTTACAAGGTCACCTGTGAGCTGTGGCTACACTCTTCATATAACACTGACACCTGATTGATGTATAGGAACTTATCTAGGAGTCATTCCCAGCTTTCGCTTTTGTCAGAGAAGATAAAGATCACAAGTAAGATTCCAGAAGAGTATTCTTGCCAAAGGAACAAAAACTGTGAACCACTAATTTGTTTATCAGACCATGATAGTTCTGAAACACTCGTCCAAGATCCACTTGCAAGATTGTGATTTGTGAGGGAATCTACTGAATTTCTACAGTATTTGATCTACAAAATGACATCCTTTTTAAGTTACACTACTTTTTGCAGCCTTTATGAGCAGAGAAAAAACATCCTTATAATTCTTGTTCAGGAATATTATGTACGGAGAAATCAAATGGCCATACCAGATCTCGGACACAATAAGGACATAGCCACAACGATCTCTAATAGAGATTCAAAAAAATGGAAGGGGGAAAATTCCCGACGCCCTTCTAAAACAGTGGCATTAACTAGGTTCCCAATATATCAAAAAAAAGGAGGATAAGCTGAAATTTATCCAAGTTCGATCCCATTTTCGATATTTTCAGTTTCCATGTTCGTCGCATGAAAACTTCAATGATGAATTACTCAGTGAAGGGCATCTACAAGAAGCACAAATATGGAATGTGTCTATTAGATTCGTTTAAGTCCTTGCATTGACTTTGTTGGATATATAACAAACATAATCAACTTCAACATTCAATCAGGAATTCAGGTTGGCAAAATATCTAAGACGCTGGAATTCAATCAGGAATTCAGGTTGAAATCTGCGTTAGCAGACTGACAACCCTGGGAGAAAACTAATTTTGTTAAAATCACAAAAAAAAAAAAAAAAAGTTGTTGTCAAGCAACCAATCCCAAAGCCCAATGTGGTATCTAAGATATTGAGTGCAAGGAATACATTGGTGTAGTTATGAGTAGTAAAATTATACAGAATTAATGATAATGACTATCTACCATTTCCACGTATCAAGAATATGAGATAGTGGTAGAGATCCGGACAGCTATTTACAGGAATTCAACTGGATGGATTTACTTCCTAATGAGTAGTTGATCTATGAAGGATATCGAAAAAGGGTAAGATATATGAGTGAAAATGTTACCATCTTGTTCAAACACGTAATAACGCAAGTCCATATAAAATGTTCATATGAATAGGCCTCTTGTTTCTCTTGACCCATCACTCTTTTCTGAATTTCAGCCTGCATTAACAAGAGTTACATTAACAAGAATATTACCAAACATGACCCACAGACAACGTATCATATGAACATTTGTTGGCATAAAGTGCCTTAAGAAAGATATTTCTTCCACCAGTTTCTGAATTTTTGTGTTTCCTGTGATGCA
Organism: Agrostemma githago; assembly: GCA_958450325.1. Taxonomy (NCBI): domain Eukaryota; kingdom Viridiplantae; phylum Streptophyta; class Magnoliopsida; order Caryophyllales; family Caryophyllaceae; genus Agrostemma; species Agrostemma githago. The sequence continues at coordinate 72,871,255 of OY288246.1, forward strand.
AACATTTTGTTCCATCCTTAACGTGTAAAATGTATCCAAACTTTGATCACATATGTACCTATATTCTAGGTTAAATTAAAAAAGAATCTGTTTGTGTAAGGTCGAGTGGGCTCTCATATAACCTTCTACAAAGATCTATGCATAATCTGTTGTGAAACATGGGGGACTCCTTGATTACAATGCAATTAAGTGATACCAATCATGCTACCGGCGATGTGAAATAGTACATTTTGTCTTCAAGGTTTAATGGAATATAAACAAAACAGTCATTGGTTCATGAAAACTAAAGTTCACAACAGTTGTCGTGCGTTAAGAACAATTACATGATAACAAATATTCTGAGAGAACTTAGATAACCATGGAATTTTACATGCAACGGAAATTTGTTTCCTTACACCTAGTGAAGTGAAAAAAATTACAGGAATAAAAACAACATTTGGTAGCTTTCAAGATGTCATCTTCAGTTTGGTTACGTAGCCTATACGCTACAATACAGCCAAGTGAAAGAATAGATATTGCTCTATCACTGTAATATATATAACAGACCAATCAAATCTTACACTAAATCACAGCCCCAACCTTCAGTTTACATCAGCTAAACCAGGTTTTTCCATTTTTTTCATTTAACACAGTAGCACTCTTCATTAGACAAATCATTTGCGAATTTTCAACAGTCGAAAACAGTGTTTCAACTTTGTATCTCTATCAAGCTATATCACGTTCGGGACACAAATTTGGCAAAACAGATGACACTAAAGGAACTGAATTTTAATGTCATTCTAATTATTCCAGCATAACATCTTGCTACCAGCAGATGATACATAATGTAGCAAAAATCTTTTGAATCACAAGAAGAAAATTTTATTATCCGACAAACAAGATGAAACGTATAAATTGGTAACAACAATGTAAATCCCCTGGGATAACCGTTAACCGTTACAACAGATTTCACAAACAGCAAGAATCCCTGGCACGTTTTCTTAACCTGTAAGAAGCTTCAAAATAAGATATATGCCTCATATAGTTAGATTTATCCAAATAGGCGGCGGTAGGCGACTGTCCTCAGACAGTGGATAGTAGACCCTACTAATATTATTACTATCCAAGTAATAGATACCAATGTAACGATTGCCGGCAAAACGGTATGAATTATTGTACATAGTATCAGAATCTTCGAAGCCATCAATGAAGTACACAGAATTTGCTCTACATCCTGGGAACTCGGAGGCGATAAGATATAGAGAATGGTTATCCCCTACAAATAGTGCACCCATCCCGAGGCTCTTAACTTTGACCCAGTTTCTTCTACCTTTATTGTCCAACAGCTTATACAAAATGAAGCCACTGGTAAAAAGAGTAGGCACATTCTTGTCACACACGCAAGTTCGTAATAACCTAATGGCTTGCAAAATAGTTCCATCAGGTAAGCTAACAATGTACCGTTGGCAACGAGTTCCTATTTCCCACAAAAGCTGGCCAGAAATAGTAGTATATGAAGGGGGTGTGACATGCATGTCACATGAGTAAACCTGACCTAAGATATCAACGCCAAGAAATTGACCATGAGAGAACATAAGATCAAAGAAAAGAGGGAGTTGCCAAGTTATGTATGTCCAGTGTGTATCACCTGACTTCCACAAGGCTAGCGTTTGCAATTCACCATACATAAGCATCAAGGCATAATCAGGAGATGCGGTGGGGTTTGATGACAAAATAGCCTTTTTAACAAAATACTCACAACCGAAGCCTTGGCCCATTTCCTCGGAAGTGTCTAATGCAGCAATAAATGGAGGAAGATGGATTATGCCTTTGCTATTTCCAAAGTAGAAGGGATTTATAAGGCTAATCACAAAAGACGCATCATCAAGGATGATCAGCCAACCATGAGAAGAGCCAATGTATCTCTTGGTGTAAGGGATTGGCAACCGTAGATCATAGATCTCCCCATGGGTAATACTAAACAAACTGTGCATAGGGTCATTGTTTTCAATGTTGGGTATAAGAAGAATGGGAAGATTCTGTTTGAAGTGCATGTTACCACGTAGGTTCAATTGTTGGAATCGAATTTTGGCAACAGAACGCCAGTGGCTACACACGCTTGCAAACCGAATCATGTCAGAGAGGAGGAAAAGTTTATTGAGTACCATGAAGAGCAGGTTCTGAGGCAGCCATGCCCAATCATAGTCAAAAGAGGATGAAGGAAAAGAGGAGGCCAAGGCCTTGGTTGATTTCATGTTGGGAGTTTAACTGATAAAGTGAAGGACGGATGGAGGCAGTGCAACTCTACATTATACACCACTTCTTATATAAGGGATTTGATCATATCAGCATAAGAAAGTAATTTGATGTGAGACTCTAAATCTACCCAAAAATATAGATCAGTTTTGCTCTAGGGAATGGAATGAATTTCTTTCTAATTCATCACAATTGATTTCCTTAAATAAATTTTCAAAGCATTAGTCTTTCTTAGATAATGATGGAAACCATAGTTATGAACTTCCATTAGATAGCCTGAAAGCTTCCTTAAGAGTATAATAACTTTATTTGTTTCTTGAAAAAAACGATCCCCTACTATAAACACTCGCGGTTTCTGAAGAGCCGCATCACAACTGGAGCTTACCTTTGTTTGGAACAGAGACAACCAGCAACATACATTAGGCCATCCCAGTAACACCCCATTAAAATTATAAAAGTAACGGATTGCAAAGTAGAGGCATCTTACAGAAACCAAGCGCACATTACCTATGTGTCCCACAGGGCCACAGCCATAAATTGCGAAGATAAAGTTGACTACTTATTATTCACGGTTACTAATTCTTAATATTATTAATACAATTATAAAGAAGAAATGTGGCTGATTTTCCAACAAACTTCTTCAATCGGTAGGTTTCATTGGTCTAAAATGTACATGGATACACCAATCCGAATTGCGAACTTTAATCATTCAACATAACTGCCAGCAGTGAACCTCTTAAGTAATCGAATCCACATGACGTAAAATCTTCCAGGGATTACATTTGCGTTTAGGATCTAGCGGATCACGATCTAATCGCATCAAACCAGGAATATTTACGATTTTTGATGAAAAACAAGCCGACAATAAAATCTAAACCCAATTAATCATATAGAAAATCAGCATACAGATTATCAAAAAACGCAAATAAAGATTCCAGCAGATCAACAATGTCAGTGTTGTGACTTGTGAAGGAAAACAAGATATTCTATTACCACTGAACCCCATGCAGTAACAAAATAAAAATTTCCGAAACAATTCTCTATAATACGGACAAATATCCAGACGATGAAGTCACTTAAGACAGATCATTAAACTGTTATACTTTGTAATGTATACCTTTGCTTCTTTGAAAATCGGGTTTCCCTCCACCTTGTGTTACATAACCGTGTGACCTGCACCATGTGTAATGTGCATTCCTCATCTGACACAGACATATCAGAACTAAATTAATTTTTCCCACACGTTCACAAACAGAAAACTAATGTACGAGAGTAAATATCAGAATTAGAAATTACTTAAAAGCAAGGGATTAGTCACCATGATTGTTGTATAAGTTGAATACATTATCCGAATTAGAAATTAATTGAGAGCAACTCTTTCGAGAACATAAACAACAATTTCTTGCATGCTCAAGTAGGCAGCGCCCCATACAAACATGAACATGTAACATCAGAATCCTATAAACTAAAATACCTCGTACAATAATATAATTAGTAATTAATTGTTAATCCCATTTCGAGTGCATATAGGGTTGAATAGCTACTAGTATAACATCAATTAGCATGCCTAATTAGTAACTCTATCAGAATAACTGCGGTTATCGTGTTATTTTGCAAGTATTTGGTACTGCTTTCTAACATCACCATTCAAGTTCGGAAATCTAGCATTTGAAGGCATATCTAACACTAGAGATACGATATCAAAGACATGGAGGGAGTACTGATATTCCCCTCGTTTTAATTGAGACACAAGATTATCGGTAATTTAGAATTCAGTAGCTCAAAATTCGGAAGAATTTCGATTCTAATGACATTGCCGATTGAATTTGGAAGCGTAAAGCTGTAATCTAATTTGCCATAACGAATTCATTCAATTGTTTTTAGTAACGGGGTTGGGATTCCATGATCCATCCCTCAAAAATAGAAATTTTGGAAGCATTAGAGAAATCAAACAATACGGAGTACAATTGATGAATGAGAGTGAAGTGAGTGATCAAACCTTTTTCTGGGGGTGGAAGTGGATTGAATGCTCCCACAATTCGATTCCCAAACCTCCCAAATTAGGGCGTCGATTATAAACCACCTCAATTCACCCTCACAATTTATCATAGTTTCCACATTCAAACGAGGTTTGAACCCAGATTTTATCGGTACGGATCTCCCGTCCCACTTGTATTTCATCACTGTTCCACACCCCAATGACCCGTTTTGTAAGTGTATGCCGTGCCACACAAAGATCCGCACTAATTTTTTTACCACCCAAGTCTCTATATGACCCTACTCATTAAATGGCAGGTTCAAATACAGATTAAATTTTTTAAAGTTCGGTCGGTTATTCCATTTAGTTTTCGTAATCATTGTATAGTTATAATTGATTTTTCAATAAGGTAAATAAGAAACTGTCTCCCAAGAGACACGATCGTCCAATCGATAGTGTCATCGACTCATCGTATATTTGTGATACAAACCAAAATGTTAGTAAGAGGGTATATTAGTCAATTTGTCTTTTATTTCTTATTCTCCAAGACATATGGCCAATATAAAGGCATTTGTAGGTTGTAATGAGAAATCCAAAAATTTGTCAATGAAAGTTGATTCATTCCCTCACCACAGATTATTCTAAAAATCACCTAACTTATCGACTAATTAGTCGAACAGATCGATCCTATCATCTATTCAGTTCATTTTTACGCAATTATATCCCACAAAAATACGATAGTATCAATTTGTATATCAATAATAATAATAAGTGGATTTATAACCGCTTTGTAATCCGTATAATAGCTTGTTTATGCCATTTAATTAGTGTAAACAAGTGAGGTTATAAACCAACGTCACATAAGTACTCAAGTGTAAGAGGCGCCCATTATAATTAGAACAAGAGAAACAAGATTGAAGTACTCTTTCGCATCCGCACCTGCCAACCGAAATCATAGTACAAGTTTCAAAAACCCAAATCAACTTGAAAACCAAGACCATATTCGACTCCAACACATTTACCTTCTACCTCAAATATTAACGTGTTTTTAGTTATAAACTTGTATAACCTCTATTTTGGGGTAAGATGAAATACAGGTAAGAGACGTCGAGAAGATAATGGACAGACCAGAGTTTCACATAGATGAAGGGTAACAAAATACTGAATCAGACACAACTTAAAACAAACTTGGGCACCAAAATCCTATCTCACATAGTAATTCTTAAGCAAAAGCGTCCTATCTTATATAGTACACAGCAGTAAGTCACATGCCTATGCTAAGAGATGTCGGGAAGATCAGTCTTTCTTCTTCTCCTTCTTTGGCATACGGTAACCACCAATAACACAAGCATGGTCACGCTCGAATGGCTCTAGAGTCACCTGCTCAGCTGGTTTAAACTGCTCTTGCTGTAGCTTCTTCACTTCTGCAGCAAACACTGCTTCAGCTGGCATTACAGAGTCGATACAGTTTGCCTGTCATTGCAGAGAGTTCAATAATTTAGTGGAAGATCAACACCCAGTTTGAGCGCAAACAGGAATCGAGCATCTTTCAGTATTGCTCATAGGATAATGGAGTAAATATGAAACAATGAGAGACAACCACACCAAGTTCTTGTGGTCAACTTAAAGACATTGACAAAAGCTACAAGGCTGCAGAAGTTTTATGAAGGGTTTATACCAACCTTGATAGAAATGACAAAGTGACCACCAGCTTTCAGGAAGTACGAGGCATTCAGAGCCAAAATCCTAGCCTGTAATCGTTAAAAAAAAACATTTAGGAAAAAATAAGCCCACACGTCCCAATACAAAGAAAAGGGAAAATGGAAGTATCGACAATCTACCATCGGTCAATCAAGTTCAACAAAAAAGTGGAAACAAAGTAGAGGAGAGATTCAAAGGTGAATCATAACTTAACATACAATAAATGTCAACCTCTGAAAACAGTTACTCCGTACTATTTTTTATCAGGACAGAAAATGTTAGAGACCAACAACTAATTTCATAACCGTGTTAAAAAAAGATTTTAAAGCATAGAAAGGGGAATCACATTTACTCACAGCATCAGTGAGTCGGAGCTTACATCACCCAGAAGTCGTGAAGGGGAATCCGATAAACTCATCATATGCTTATTTAGAAGCTTGGTAAAATAATCACAATAAAGTTTCACATCAAAAAATACAAAGAAAAATGTGTAGAGAAAATCACATTTAATCATTGCATCAGTTAGTCGGAGCTTACATCACACATAAGTCTTGAAGGGGAATCCGATAAACTCATCATATGCTTATTTAGAAGATGAAATAAAAATTTACTCCAAAAGTTAAAAAAAAAAAAAAAAAAAAAAAAAAGTAAGATAACAAAGTGTTTAATGCATCTGAACTCGGTTTGTACATCACCCAATATGTCTTGAAGGGGAATCCGAGAAGGCTCGTCATATGCTCACCCACATCATAGAAAAATTGTTTTAAGTTAAATTCGAATAAAAGAGGTACAAAATTTTTAAAATGAAAAAGAAAAAGGAAAAATTGTAAAAGAAACCAAAAGTTTGAGATGAGATGCATATAACTCAAACGTCGAATGCATAAAAAAATCCTTCTTGAACTTAAAATCAAATGTGGAAAAAGGGTCAAAATCAATATAAAAGAATCAAGAAATGCTCGTGCAAACAATTACAGCAAAATCCCCAAACTTTATTGAATGATTGCAATTTGCATGACATGAACAAGAACTTATAAACGAAATACAGAAATTGACAGCAGCATAAAAATAATGCTTTGAAATAAGAACCTCGAAAAAGATTTAAACATGGACTTGTACACAAATAAATTTATAGTACCAGGCAAAATGAGATAAGCATTAAACATTAAATGTCTACAGACCTGATCAGGTTGAGCAACATCAGAAAATATTACATCAACCATGCCAACAAGCATCCTGTACTTGGCTGGATGCCTTGCATCTTCAATAATGGGGATAACATTAGTCCTTTTCTTTGCCATGTTAACCAAATCTCTACCACTCCTGTGTGAGAACTCAACTGCATAAACAACACCCTCCTGCCAAAAGAAGACAGACAGTGTTAAAAAAACTTCCAGCAGATGTGATTAGATAAACCATAATGAAAACAATAACTTACGGGTCCAACAACATCAGATACATGGGATACGGTTGTTCCAGAGGCAGCACCAAGGTACAACACCTTAGCACCAGGTTGCTGATGCAAACGAAGATTAAAAGATTTCGTTAGTCAAGACATACATTAACATGGAAAAAAGACACTCAATAAAAAATCAAACTATAATGAACTTACAATCCAGATATTGTCAACACCACCAAGAATAGCAGCTGCCAACTTTGAGCGGAAAGGATTCCACACCCTGTATTCAATCTTGGTTCCATCTTCTTGCTGAAAACCGAAAAAGGCATTTTAAACATCTAAAATTTTGAACAACAATGGAAACATATACAACATACGAGTAGTAAACAGCATGATTGTCCACAACTAATCCCAAACAAACATTGTGATCCAGCTACAAACAAAAACGGGGCCTCAATCACTCCAACCATTCATCGCCTCCCCGTTACATACCATTTTATCCTGTTTTTATGAGGGTAACCAGTCACCGTCTCCAAACAAACTTACAGACATACATAGCTTATCCAAACAAACTTACACTTTACTAAACTGATACTCCATACTAAGCAAAAGCAATGCAAATGGGATGACGCAACTATCTTGAGCAATATTAATAACATAAATCAACATTAACCCACTATCAACAATAGAATAACACAACCACAAAGTACCCTATCAAGATAATAATACACTTTCAACAATCGAAAACACACGTCAAAATAAACCCAAATAATAAGCTACCAAGGACTAAGGAACGATAAAACAATCAATGAAATCCAAAACAAACAAATTTGAAGCACAGGTAACCTGCACAGAAATCCTCTTCTCATTGTATACAGATTCACCAGGGGCCATATTCTTAGTAACAAGCGCATCCTCTTTACCCTTGGCGATAAATATTCCACTATGCTTGTGAGGTACTACTACAACTTTGTTTCCTCCCTTCATTCCTCCTCTTCCACCACCACGACCACCACCGCGACCTCCACGACCACCGGGCCCACCTCGTCCCCTACCACCACCTCCTCCTCTTGCTCCCATCCCAAATCCCCGACCACCACCTCGGCCGCCTCTTCCTCCATCTCCTCTACCTCCTCCTCGTCCTCCAAATCCTCTTCCTCCTCCTGTTTTATGTTCATTTATCACTTCATCAGTCGCGTAAACTTAACACAACATCAATCTAACTAAACTATGGAGTACTTCAACAGTAATCAAAAATCTAAAGAAAAAGTTGAGAATAGCTACGAGATATTAGACTAATTTTAGGAAGAAGGCCATAGAAAGAAGCAAAGTGAGAAGGAGAAGGGATGAAGTACCTCTTACTGGCGGCGCCATTGTTGTTCTTGAGAACTGAAAGGAAAGTAGAGAGAGAAAGAACAGAGCACTGAAATTAGGGTTTAAGGAAAGGGAATATTTAGCGACAATAAAGAAGGCGGAAGGGGATTTTATTAGGGTTTAAGGTAGAAGTATAGGACATAGCCCGCATAGGTCGGTCCGTCTGGTTTTGGGTCAGCCCCCTAAATAATCTCCTTCTCCTTGAAACAATTCACATGTTCGGGTTGGATCGGTCCGGGTCAAGAGAACGGATCAATTTTGTCAAAATATACTCATACTTTTGGGAATCAAATGGAATTTTTGAGCCTTTAAGGTTACCCTAGAAAATACTATCATCGTTAAATAAATGTTTTAGAAAATTATTTCCAATCAGAAACCAACTGAATGGATTAATGTTAAATATGTTGACAAAGATAATAAGAAGTAACAATTTAATGGGAAAAAAATGCATTAAATGATCGATTTTTTTTCTTCTAAAGAACGGTTTGAGTCTCATAACTCGGACCCGGACCAGCCCCGTTGAGTCCGAAAGTATGAAACCCAAAGTTGTCCCATTAGGGTCCGACCAGCCGAATCCAAACCCATTGCCATACCTACTCATAGAGTCATGGGTACAAAAATTCAAGAGATAAAAATAATATGTAGCGAAAAATGAAATCTGAGAGATAGTGGAAACAAAAAATATATTGACCACAAATCCTCTTTACTACTAAGAGAATAGAACTTGCTTACGTGGCAAGCTCACATTAAAAGTTTTCCCTCCAAAATCTTTAATTTTTAATTATGCGAACAAATAATTAATGAAATGAATCAACAATTAAATAATATTTACAAAATTTCCATTTATACAAATTAACTTTTATGATAAATAGAAAAAAATGGAATAAAAAATAAAAATATTTATTTATCTATTATTTGACTTAGTTTGATTAAAATAGTAATTAATCAATATATTAACTAAAAGAGTAAGTTTTTCCCTTTCTCTTTATTTAATACTAATATTAATAACATATATTTCAGGTTTAACACAATTATTACAATAATATTTTAATTTTTTATTATTTAATATCATTATTTAAAAACCATGCAAATACATACATTCATGTTTATATTTTCTTCAAGGAGTATCATTTATACTCCCAAGTTTTCATGCGTAATTACCAGAGCCGGCCCTGAGGGTAGGCCCAAGGGGCGGAGGCCTAGGGCCCATGGCTGGAAGGGGCCCAATATCAAGAAGGAAAATTAGAATAGAATAAATAATTTCAGCGCTTTTTTATTGTGAATAATAGTCCAGGATCAGTGGTTACAATCTTGGTTTTTAATCAATAGCATGTGGGTTCAAATCCCCATAAGGCTACTTCTTTAGTAGTGTTTTTTTCCCAACCCTTTTAATCTTCTTTTTAGATTCATTTGTAATCTTCTTTTAATTTAATTTTTCCCAACCCATAAGGCTACTTAACGTGTCATGCTCTTCTTTTTAGATTCATTTGTAATTTTTTAAAAAATATAATCTATATAAGTTTGTATAATTTTTTTAATTACGGAGTAATTTTTAGTCATTTCTTTTGTATTGTCTATGTTAATTACGAAATATTTGATAATTCAAAACATATCTCAATTATTATAAAAATCTTAGCTGATCTAAAAACTTAATTTTTAAAAAAAAAAAAGATTCAAAAAAAAACTTACAAATTTTAGGACTCTTTTAATTGTTACTCCCTACGTTCCGTTCATTTGTTCGCTTTTATATTTATTGTGAGTAGTATTTTAATCAAAAACAAACAAATGAACGAGACGGAGGGCTATAACAAAATTTACGTCCCTAATTTTGATTTTTTTGCAAAAGGAAAATATAGCGAATTTAGAAACGTAATTTTGTTTTTCGCTTTGGTATTCGGGGAAAAAGTGTGTACGCAAAAATAATTCTAAAGTTCACTAGGAGGGGCCCCATTTTACGATTTTGCCTAGGGCCTCCAGACGTTTAGGACCGGCCCTGGTAATTACCGTAATTACAATTATTGATATATCATTTTATAACAAACTAATACGAGTATTAAACTTAAGTATATTTTATAAACATTTTTTAAAAAAACTATTATTTCATACGATTATCAAATCAAAAATTTCTCTTACAAACGATGATAAACGGTATATACCGCACATTTGTGCGGGTTCTAAACTAGTAACGGATTAATAAGAAAGATTAAAATTTACATGTAAGAAAATTTAAATATGGATGATTGAAAGAGAAACTACCCAATAATACGCTGATATTAATGATTGTAAAAGACTTATAGTACAACAAGGTCAGGATGGCCGAGTGGTCTAAGGCGCCAGACTCAAGTTCTGGTCTTCGAAAGAGGGCGTGGGTTCAAATCCCACTTCTGACATTTTTACTTCCTTTTTTTAATCCCAAACTGTGATCATCTTTCGCATCAGGCCATTACTCATCAGCCATGTCTACTGTTCTTTACTCATCAGCAATTAATTCATCGAATATTTGAACTACAAACAAGATCTAGCCATGTCAACTTATCAGCTTCATCTCATATTAATCGAGATAAAAGGCAAGGAATATCGGATTCTTGAAGTCGAAAACGACAAAATGCTCATCATCTTAGTATCTTAACCACCCTGTAACAAGGCCAACAAAAATACATGTATCGCCGAAGAAGTAAGCAAGGAGCAACAACAGTAAAACACACAATACTCAAATACTGCATTCATTCATTCATTCATTTTATTATTTTACTGAAGTTCCATAAGAGGATAACATTCAGGAGTTTACAGATAGTTTGGCTAGACGGTAGGGGTGATCCAAATATGAGGGGGGATATACCACTCTCTACCACCATCACCCGGATCATAATGACGCCTGAAGCGTCTTTCTCCCAGTATGTATACACTAGCATCAGGTGGACCCCAAAAGTGGGGATTCGTACAGTTGGCAGCCCTATAACTACGGTAGTCATCGGTAAAATAGATTGCATTCGGGATTATCCCGGGAAAATCCGAAGCTCTTACACAGTACGAGTAACTGTCGCCCACGAACACTGCGTCACCACCAAGGCTCCGTACTTCATCCCACTCGAAATAAACCTTTGGGATCCGTAGCCTAAAAACCCAGAACCCAATGGTATGAGAGGAAATACTGCCATCACCATTCGGGCGATACTCGAATAACTTCACTACTTGGAAAAGGCTATTTCCGTCGCTTGACTTTGCAATGTACCTTTGAGGAACATACAATTGCCCAATCCGCATGGACCCAAGCCTGGTTGGCAACTCAAGAATCTCAGTGATAGCCTCAAGCTGGGGGTAATCGGCTTCAGGGTCTGAAAGGAACACCTTCCCTGTTACACTTACTGCAATGAAGTGTCCATCAGAGTAAATCATATCATAAATGTAGCTTCCCTCTATAAAAGACCAATTTTCATCACCAGACTTGTAGTAAGCCACCTGTCTGTCTCTACCATAGGTCAACATAACCGTATATTTGGGGGATGTCACAGGATCAGATGATAATACCACCTTACAGATGAAATATTCGAGACAAACTTCATCTTGGACTGATTCATAAAAATCCCTTGCTGGCAAAAATGGGGGAAGGTTAATTGTTCCCTTCATATTTCCAAAATAAAAAGGGTTGAATAAAGTTACCATAAAGGATACGGGTTTCATAAAGATGAGCCAACCATGACATGACCCAATGCACCTGGTGTTTTGCGGCACTGGTAATCTCAGGTCATAGACTTGTCCCTCAGACACACTGTAAAGATTGCGCGGTCTTCCAGGCATGTTAGAGGTGGGGATCAGCAACATTGGTAGTCTGCTTCTGAGAACCATGTTGGTCTGAATATTTAATTCTTCAATTTTGCTTTTGAAGAATGCACGCCAACTGGTACAGACACTGCCAAAGCGAAATAAATCAGATAAAAGAAACAATTCAGTTATCATGAAAAGGATGTTATCAGGCAACCAAGCCCAATCTGACTGTTGTCTGGTTGAGTGCGAGAAATCCATTTTTGTATCTAAGAGTAGTGAAATTATAGAAAGGTAATGATGATGGATATTCTCACGTATTGCACTTAACATATATAAAGGCCAGAATACGGAACCAGGTATGGTAGAAATTCAGACAGCTAAATATTCAGAGGATTAGATCACTTGATAGTATTTACTTCCTTCAAAGAGTGATTAAAGTAGGAAGAGTATTGAAAAAAACAGGAAGATAATATGAGGGAGTTAAATGTTATCAGGTAGTTCACATTTAGAGCCAAGACCCAAGGTTATCACTTTTAACTCACAAAATAAATAAATAAATAAATAAATAAATAAATAAACAAATAAATAAATAAATAAACAAACAAACAAATAAATAAATAGAACAAATAGAAGAAATAAAATAAAATAAAATGCACATCTAAACAACTGTTTTACGTGACACGACAAACATAATACAAGCAGTTTTCAGTTTAAATAAGGTATACTCACAGGTTAAGTATTTAAGTAATCAAAGTAATGTCGAATCGTCAATTAAGAGCCTGAAAATGGCATTGATTAGCCTCAGCAAAGATATTCTAATTGTCACTTTGCTCCAATCCAAGAAATTTCCGTGTTTTTTGGGATGCAAATCCCGTATATGACAACTTCGCTAACATATCTACCTATATATCTTACTCTAAACAAGAAAGAATTTTTTCCCAGTAAGATCATCGACTCATACTCATAGTGGCACTCATAATCTTGTAAGATTTAACCAAAGTTCTAACTTCTAATTAAGCATCATCTCCTGCTAAAGTCCAGGGGATATTCGTTGATTACAATGTAACTGGATAATGTTTCCGGTAAGATCAAACTGGCTCTCTTAATAATTATGCTTCGAAAATTTAGACAAATTTCAACGCATTACCTTCTGGCAAAGTAAACGGGATATTCCTTGACTACAATGTAAATGATTAATTTGATACTCTTACATGTCATGCTCCTACTTAGGTTCTGTGCCATGCAAACTATGATAACTCTCCAAACACCAAGTTACAGAACTTGAGAGGCATGAAGCCGAGCATGCTATGGCAAGTTAGTTTCTCTCTTTAAGTTACGTGAAGTAAACAAAAACAAAGCAACAAAAATGATAAAGGGAATCTTTCAATATGTTACCTTCCGTTTGACAACGTGACCTATACGCAACCATAAACCACAAGTGTAATAAATTTATCTCTATCTTTGGATCACCTGAGCAACTTCCGCACGGGAGTATCATACATGAATTAATATCCCGCAGTGATATAGTAGAGCACGGATCTGTGATCTCCAACAAACAGAGAAAGACTTCACTAGACAAATCCGTACGTGGAGTTTTGACTGCAAAGAACTGTGCTTCCACTGTCGAACTTCGTCACCTACAAACCATATTATAGAAAAACGACAAACAGGTGAGCTAACAAACAAAAGTCAACTCTTATTTAAAAATTTCGGCATAAAATTCAGCTGCGAGCAGATGATACTCAATTTAGAAAGAGTCTCTTGAATCACCAAAAGAAAAAGCGAATCATCCGGCGAGCGACTGGTGCACATAAACTGATCTTTAACACTGCAATTACGTGATAATGTAAATCCACTAGGATATGCACTGACAGGTAGAATTTATTTCATATCATGAAGCAGCTAGGCCTGTTAAAAAACTTCTACTTCGTATAAAGTTTCTTATGAAGGTGTATGCCTTATATAGTTGAATAAATTCAAATAAATGGTGGCAAGCGACTTCCCTCAGATCGTGGACAGCAGCCTCTGTGGCTCTTAACTGAGAGGCACTCTTTTCTCCCATTAACATCCAGGAGTTGTAAAAACAAAGTCAACAGTAGAAAGAATAGGCACGTCCTTGTCCCACACGTAAACTCGTATACACCCAACTGTTCGTGATATATCTCCGTTTGTCATTTCAACAATGTACCATCAGTGACAACTTCCTATTACATGCAAAAGCTGACTAAAATTATACGACGTAAACACAAGTAAGATATTAATGGCAAGAAATCGAACCTAAGATTTTACACCACATAAGATCATAAGATAATGAGACAGGACAATTAATGTACGTCCAATGTGTATCACCTCTCTTCCCCAAGCCTAACATTCAATCCCACCATAGATAAGCATCAAAAGATAATTGTGATGAGAAGATACAGGCCCGGTTTGGCAGGCTATTCCAGCTAGTTTATTTGGCCGAAGTAACTAATTTGACCAAAATTTCGGCTACTTTATTTTTGTGCAAACGTGTGGTAAGTCTCTTATTTACTTCCACTAACTTTATCAAACAAAGCCATGGTCTCATGATAAAATAGCCATACTAACAAAATACTTACACTTGAAGTCTTGGCTATTTTCTCTAAAGTATCTAATAACATGATAAATGAAGATGTATATTACCTTGACTACTATTTCCATAGTAGAAGTGGTTTAAGGGTTACCGCAAGGAATCATAATCAAGGATGATCAGCTTACCATAAGATGACACAATATATCTCTTGAAGTAAAATAACTAAATAAGTTACTAGAGTAGTTTTGTTGCTTGGCCCGTGGCCGAGGTTACCTTCTAAAATTTTGTTTTCTACTATGTAGATTCAGCTTTAAATGAGCAATCCAAATAAAAGAAAAAAAAAGAACCAAGTTTTTAATCAAAGTTGTTACATCGTTTTCCAAAATCTCAGTAGCTTATTCCATCTTCAACGAAGCAAGAAGTTTAAAGAAACACACAAAGTAAAAAAAGGACAAAAAAAGCTTAAATAATAAAAAATGACTTTATAGAAGATTTCTTTTCCTCTAAATTTTAGTAGAAACTTTCCCTTTCATTTAGGTTTAGAAGATGAAAAATTGGATTCATCAATCATGAGTTGGAAATTTTGATGATTACCATAAACGCTAGCTGGGGTAGGTAAGAAATCAAATTCACGTTCGAACACAAAATCTAGCCGCTCGCATATAATAGAGTCTATCCAGGAAACTTTTTGGTCTTTTAATGAAAGCAATGTAACATTAAAAACCAAAACCTTATCAACAACGATTACTTACAAAGCAAGAATAATCCAAAGAAATAAAGAATAACAAATTTGGCAACTAAGATTTCAGTAGATTTCGGTGTACCGAATGAAAGAACAGGATTTCCTACTTAAAATTAAGGCATTGAGCCCTTGCGGGACAAAAAAAGTTAAAATTTCCAAGAGCATTTCTTTATAAATCAAGAAAATTTTTAAGACATAGCTCCCATATTACTGCTTATACTTTATACTAATAGAATTTACCATTGCTACTTTGAAAGTCGGGTTCCCTCCAATTTGCCTTAACATAACCATTAAAGCACATCAAATGAATTCCACACCTGAAACAAGAAGGATATACAAGCAAAAATACGAGGTGTTTATTATTTTGCCCCAACACTGACAAAAAAAACTGAGTAAACAATACTCCGTATTTGATTATAACTAAACTATAACCTCTCATCAGCTTTTTTCAGTAACATACTAACAGCGGAAATTCATTCAGAAGATTACCAAAATACAAATTGGTGATGGATGTAAAATCTCTGAGTATACGGGTCCGTAAGTATTAGTACAACAACAGTATTCCATCACCACAAAGGCTACCGCCTATCGTGATGGAAGGAAAGGCCTAGTACACGCACGTTGACACCTACAGGTAAACACATAATGACAGTTACACGTGTCCCACAGAGCCGCATTATCTACGTGTCCCACAGGGCCACAACCACAAATTGCGAAGATAAAGTTGACGACTTATTATTCACTGTTACTAATTCTTAGTATTCTTAATACAATTATAAATAAGAAAATAAGAAATATGGCTGATTTCCAAACAAACTTCTTCAATTGGTAGATTTCATTGGTCTAAAAACTGAATTTACAAGGATACACAAATCCAGAGTTGCAAACTTTAATCATTCAACATAACTGCCAGCAGTGAACCTTTTAGGTAATTGAATCCACATGAAGTAAAATCTTCCAGCGATCACAATCGCATTTAGGATCTTGCAGATCACAATCTAATTGCATCACTTCGGAATAGTTACGATCTCTTGATGAAAAATAAGCCGACAAAAAAAATCTAAACCCAATGAATCAGATAGAAAAGCAGCATACAGATTCTCAAAAAAAGCAAATAAAGATTTCAACAGATGAGCAATTCAAGTGCTGTGAATGAAAACAAGGTATTCTATTAGCATTGAACCCCCTGCAGTAACAAGATAAAAGTTTCCGAAACAATTCTATACGATAACGACAAAAATCCAGACAATAAAGACACTTAAAGACAGATCAGTAAACTAGTATACTTCGTAATTCACACCTGTAACAAGATAAAAGTTTCCGAAACAATTATATACGATAACGACAAAAATCCAGACAATAAAGACACTTAAGACAGATCAGTAAACTAGTATACTTCATAATTCATACCTGTAACAAGATAAAAGTTTCCGAAACAATTCTATACGATAACGACAAAAACCCAGACAATAAAGACACTTAAGACAGATCAGTAAACTTCGTAATGTATACCTTTGCTTCTTTGAAAATCTGATTTCCCTCCAACTTGCGTTACATAACCGTGTGACCTGCACCATGTGTACTGTACATTCCTCATCTGACACAAACCATATCAGAACTAAATTAATTTTCCCAAAACGTTCCCAAAAAAAAACTAGTGTACGAGAGTAAATATCAAAATTATAAATTACTTAAAACCAAGGGATTAGTCACCATGATGTTCTATAATTTGATTACATCATCAGTAAACTATACATTAGCCGACCCCAAATCTTTCTGGGACTAAGGCTCTAAGTATACATACTGAAATAAGTGGAAGAGCAGGTACATCAAAAACAAGGTTGGACAAAAATTAAGAGCAACTCTAAAACAGACAAAACTCTTATGGCAGAAACAGTATACATCAAAATCTTATAAACTCAGATGCCTCGTACTATTATAATTACGACGTACGGAGTAATTAATTGCTAATCCCATTTCGAGTGAATATAGGGTCAAATACTCCGTAGCTACAAGTACTACTCCGTATAATATAATTAGCATGCCTAATAAGTAATTAGGCCCTCCGTATTTATATTTTCATCCATTTTTATTAAAATACTAGTCGTATATATTAGACAAAGAGGACGAACGTATAGATGAGGGGGTATATTAGAATAACTGGGGGTTATTAGGTTATTTTCGATTATTATTTGGTACTCTGTAGTCCGTACTACAGCAAGTTCGGAAATCAAGAAACAATGGCTAGGCAGGCATATGAAAGACGGAGCGGTGGTTGGGAGGTACACAACTCATGAGATACCATCATTTTCAATTGAGACACAAGATAATCAGTAACAGCAGCAGCAGCAGCAGCAGTAATTTCAATTGTGATGAGACTGGCGATTGAATTTGGAAGCCTAAACTGTAATTTAATTTGCCACAACAAATTCATTCAATTATATTTGCCGACTCCATGATCCATCCCCCAAAACTAGAAATTTGGTAAAGCATTAGAGAAATACTATAATGGAGCAATTAAATATGACGAAATCAAGTGCATGTTCCTGTGAATGTAAGTGTAGTAGAATGAATGGATGAATTAAAATGAACAAACCTTTTTCTGGGGTTGCAACTGGATTGATTGATGGATGGATGGATGCTCTCTCTCACATTCCATTCCCAAACCTTACAAAATACAAATGAGGGACGGTATCAGCACTCAGCAGTCAGCTCAACTTGGTACACCAATAATGTATACTCCCCCTCATTCATTCATTCATTTGTTTAAAGACTTTTTTTTCAAATTTTTGCAGCGAGTAAGTAGGAATATCAAATCAAATGAATTAGAGGGAATATTACCGTGGAATACGTCAAATGGCATGTACAATGAAAAGCATAAAAATATTAATTTTTGGAAAGACAATCTCCCACTAGGTTATTACTCCTCGTAACCATTTTAGTATAGGGTAATGGGTGAATGACAAAATGGTAAATATTTCGCCTTAGTAGGGACGAAGTTGTAAAAAAAAGGATAGATTAAAAAGTAAGGTTGAAAAATTAGACAATCTTTAAAAACTTACCCAAAAAGAAATCCCAAAATTATAAGTGCCTCAAGTTTGTGATTTTAGTGTTGCAACTTGTAACAACGGAGACAATGTTTAGCTTGATCTACCAGTATTGCAACAATTTGAGCCCGCTTGAATCGGACAGATACATACATATAAAGTAGTGTAAATGAAAGCCCAACAGTGGAGAATTTCATTTACACTGTATTAAATTGCAACTATGAGAAATACTCCCTACTCCACACTAGAAACGGACCAAACAAAAAATAGCCTTGCCGGAATAAACCCACTGGAATATCACACAGAATAAACCAGGTAACGTATAATTTCACCATAAGAAATTGAGCAAGGGCGAGAAAATGGAGGGACCGAAGTTTCACACAGATACCGAATCACGTCTCAACTTCTTAAAACAAACTTGGGAGCCATTATCCTATCTCACATAATTCTTAAGCAAAGCCTTCCTATCTTATAGGACTACACCGCAAAAAGTCACAAGCCTAAGCTAAGAGATGTCGGCAACATCACTCTTTCTTCTTCTCCTTCTTTGGCATACGGTAACCACCAATAACACAAGCATGGTCACGCTCGAATGGCTCTAGAGTCACCTGTTCAGCTGGTTTAAACTGCTCTTGCTGTAGCTTCTTCACTTCTGCGGCAAACACTGCCTCAGCCGGCATTACTGAGTCGATACAGTTAGCCTGTCATTGCAGAGAGTTCAATAATTAAGTGGAAGTTCAGCGAAAGTAGGATTTTCATACAACAAAAGAAACAGACAAAAGTATTAAGTTTCGCTGTAGAAGTTTTATGAAGGGTTTATAGTTTATACCAACCTTGATAGAAATGACAAAGTGACCTCCAGCTTTCAGGAAGTATGTGGCATTTAGAGCCAAAATCCTAGCCTGTAATCGTTTAAAAAAATATTTAGGAAAAAATATGCCAACACAACCCAACATAAAGAAAAGGGGAAATGGAAGTATGGACGGTATCCTATAGATCAATCAAGCCAAACAAAAATGTGGAAACAAGTAGAGAAGAGATTCAACTGTGAAATATAGATATAATACGCTCATAGGTATCTATAAGTGCAACCACTAAAACCAGTTATTTTTAATCGGGGGAGAAGGCCAGTTATTAGGACATAATAAAATGTCATCAGTGAGAATCTTGAGACAGTATTTACAGGAAACCATCAAATGTTTTAAGAGCAACAACTAATTACATAACCGAGTCCAAGAGATTTTAAAGCATAGAAAGTGGATGCATTCACAAAATTTCAGGACAACAAATAGGAAGAATCTTATTCACTCACCGCATCAGTTAGTCGGAGCTTACATCACCCAGAAGTCGTGAAGGGGAATCCGATAAACTCATCATATGCTTATTTATGAATCTTAGTAAAATAATCACAATTAAGTTTCACACAATAAAAATACAAAGGAAAAACAAGGGGAAATCGCATTTAATCAATGCATCAGTTAGTCGGAGCTTACATCACACATAAGTCTTGAAGGGGAATCCGATAAACTCATCATATGCTTATTTAGAGGCTCAACTAAAAATTCAACTCAAAAGTTTAAAATAAAAGAAAATAAAAAAAATAAGACAAAATAGTGATTAATGCATCTGAACTCGGTTTTTACATCACCCAATATGTCTTGAAGGTGAATCCGAGAAGGCTCATCATATGCTCACTCACATTATCAAAAATGGTTAAAAATTTAATTCATATAAAAAAAGGTAAAATTTTTAGTAAATGACAAATAAAAAGAATAAATTGTTAAAGAATTACCAACTGATAAAAATGAGATAACTGAAATGGGGAATTCATAAAAGACAGTTCATGAAAGGAAAAAATCAAGTGCAGAAAAAAGATCAAATGAATAAAAAATTCAAGAAATACTCTTGCGGGGAAAAAATCACCAAACGTTATCAAATGCTTGCAATTTGCAAGATAGTGAACAAAAGAGCTTATGAGTGAAATACAGACACTAACAGCAGAGCATTACCAATGTATTGAAATAAGAACCTCAAAAAATAAGAAAAAAATAAAGATACGCTTATGAAATTTAGAGTACCAGGTAAATTTAGATAAACATCAAACATTGAATGTCTACAGACCTGATCAGGCTGAGCAACATCGGAAAATATTACATCAACCATGCCAACAAGCATCCTGTACTTGGCTGGATGCCTTGCATCTTCAATAATGGGGATAACATTAGTCCTCTTCTTTGCCATGTTAACTAAGTCTCTACCACTCCTGTGTGAGAACTCAACTGCATAAACAACACCCTCCTGCCAAAAGAGACCGACACCATTAAAAAATCCTTCAACCAGCAGAGCAGATGTGATCAAATAAACCATAATGCAAACAACTTACAGGTCCAACAACATCGGAAACATGGGACACAGTTGTTCCAGAAGCAGCACCGAGGTACAACACCTTAGCACCAGGTTGCTGATAAAAAAGAAGAGTATATAGTTCGTTAGTCAACATTAAGAAAGATTAAAGACAAACACTCACAAAAACAACATCAAATAAAAAAGAACTTACAATCCAGATATTGTCAACACCACCAAGAATAGCAGCTGCCAACTTTGAACGGAAAGGATTCCACACTCTGTATTCAATCTTGGTTCCATCGTCTTGCTGAAGACCATAAAACACATTTTAAACATCTAAATCTAAATTTTTAACACAATAAGCATATACACAAGTAAACAGAGATTGTCAATAACTCGTCTAAAATCAACATTCTGATCCTACTACAATCATAAATGAACCCTCAATGAGGAGAACCTTCATCGACACCATTACATACTGTTTCATCATCTTTTCATGAGTTTACAGTAACCATCTCCAACACAGCATACATACATAGATAATAATGTCCAATACTTATACTTCCCTAAGGCAAAGGCAATGCAAACGGGATGGCGGGATAGAACTATATTCATTGTGATAAATATTTTAATCAAAGGCAAACAATTGAATGGAACAAAGGGAGTACAATAGACGATAGCAAAAGCAACTATCCTGAGCGATACCAATAACATAAATCAACATTAACAACACTTCAACAATCAAAAATACACCCCAGATAATAAGCTGCCATAGACTAAGGAACGATACGAGTATACGACAATCGACAAAATAAAAAAACAAAGCAGTTTGGAGGAAAGCTAACCTGCACAGAAATCCTCTTCTCATTGTATACAGATTCACCAGGGGCCATATTCTTAGTAACAAGCGCATCCTCTTTACCCTTGGCGATAAATATTCCACTATGCTTGTGGGGTACAACTACAACTTTGTTTCCTCCCTTCATTCCTCCTCCTCTTCCACCGCCACGGCCACCACCGCGACCACCACGGCCACCAGGCCCACCTCGTCCCCTACCACCACCAGGCTTCATTACTCCACCTCTTGCTCCCATCCCAAACCCCCGACCACCACCTCGGCCGCCTCTTCCTCCATCTCTACCTCCTCGTCCCCCAAATCCTCTTCCTCCTGTTTTATGTACATTTACCACTTAATCAGTCGGGTAAACTTAAAACAATGTCAATTGAAAGTGAGATTAGACTAATTGAGATTCGAAATTTTGAGAGGAAGAGCGAAAAAGAAGGAATTACCTCTTACTGGCGGCGCCATTGCTGCTCCTTGGAATCGAATTGAATGTAGATAGAAGAAAAGGAGAAGTGAAATTAGGGTTTAAGGGAAAGGGGATGATTATGCGATTATAAAGAAGGCGGAAGGGATTTTATTAGGGTTTAAGGTGGTAGGCTTTGAGTTTTTTTATTGTGGGCTGTGGGCCGTGTGTATTTGCTGTCTAATGTAAAAATTCACTTAATTATGAGATTGATCCGAATACGATTAACCCAAAACAATAATAATCCATAGGTTTTTTTTTACTAAGGTAAAGCGAATTATGTGCAGGGAACTGAATCTTCAACTTCTTGATCAGAATAATGAAATTCTTATCACTTGAGTTTATCCTTTCTTTTCTAGATTTACTCTTTTTTGGAAGTGTCTAATACTAGTACATAGGATTGTATTATAGGTCGATTAGTCTCATCGTCAGTTGGTCCGACCCTGGAGCCAGCCTAACCAAAGACAATGTTGAGTAGGGGTGTTCACCGGTCCAAACCCGGACCGGACCGGTTTGACCCGCGGACCGGAAACCCAAAAAACCCAAACCCGTGGATCAGACCGGTTAATAAAGAAACCCGGACCGGACCGGACCGTAAAAATACACTAAAATTGATATTTTTTTAAAGTGTGGACCGGACCGGACCGGGGACCGGTTACCAACCTTTTTGGGACCCGGAGACCGGACCGGTATGTGCCCCGGTCTAGACCGACCCGGACCTTATGGTCCGGTTTGCCGGTCCGGGTCAATTTTTGAACACCCCCAATGTTGAGGCCTTTCCATCCACCGAGTTTCAACCTGGCCCATGAGAAGCTCGAGTCATTTCCATACATTATCCATCCACCGCCTCACGCCCTCAATCATTAGCCATGCGAATATACGATCTTGTAGCTTATCAATTTAGATACGGAGTAAACGAGTACTTAGACCAACGAAATGATAATCGGGACATCAAAAAAATTAAACTACTTGAGCGAATAATCATACGATTTGTTAATTAGCTACCAATTTTTGCTATCAACCGATAACAAATGTATTCAAGTATAATGAACGAAGAGTATTGCAAATCCGTTGACTTATAATGATTTTATTAAAAGATATTTACTCTTTTTTTTTTTCTCTTTTTTTTTTTAGTAAAACATTTCGTTAAAAAGAGAACAACATTAAAATACAGAGCGAGATTACTTTACAAAGGCTTAAAATCACCAACCATCCGACCATGGTCACAATTATTGGTTACATGCATCATGATTCATGCATGCGACTAAGACGGAGTACTAACTTAATTAGTTAGGATAATAATGAGGAAGCATGGTGCATGCATCATATATGGATCACCAGTCATCACCACCGTCAAAACCACCATCGGCGAGATCATCCTCGACTTTCTCAGCCGCCTCATCCGCCACATGATCTTCCAGCGCATCAACCCCTTCAGCTATAGCCAACCCACCTAACACCCCTCCAACAGCCCCTATAGCCAATCCTGTCCCCATCCCCATTCCCCCAGACTTACTCTCTTTTTTCTCCTTCTTCCCGTACTCATACCCATACCCATACCCGGGTTGTCCGTAACCCGCCTGAGCATATCCGGGTTGTCCATAACCTGGCTGAGAGTAACCGGGTTGTGCGTAACCCGGCTGAGCATAACCGGGTTGTCCATAACCTGGCTGAGCATAACCGGATTGTGGGTAGCTCGACTCCGAATAAGCCGGTTGCTGGCTGTAGGGGTAGTTAGCAGTATTCTGCGTGACACCGTATGGCTGAGTTTGGTAGCGGTCATGGGATTCGTGTCGCGGATCGCGCAGGCTCACTTCCACCTCCACTTTGCCCTGGGGTCTTCCTGCAATCGCATGATCAAATTTTATGGTGCACTTCTCCTATATGAAAAAATAACGTTGACCCGCGATAATTCATGGACACCAGTTTTAGAAATAACTATGATTTTTTCAAATTCATCGTTTTGAAAAAAATATTTTCTCTGTAACTTGTAATAAGAGTTATCCACGATCAAATATTTTGACCAACGATATTTGTTATCGCGAGTTTCAAAAATGTTCTTTTTTTCAAAATAAAAGTCTCCAATTAATCTGTAGTCGAGATTCATCGTAGTAAAAGTCATTATTTCTGGCTCAGACTCTCGATCATTTATTTATTTTTATATTATTTACGAGAAATATTCTAATTCGAGTTAAACCATTTTGACTAATGTTTAGAACCACCAATATTTACCCGAAGGGCGTTTGAGCTTGAGGGCACGTGAGAAGCGGCTCCCGATTCCTGCTTCATCAACGACTTCTTGAAGAGGGAGCTTAGCCGATCCGATGAGAGGCTTGGTATCAGCCTCGGCGTGGGCGTGGACCACGTCAATACGAAGGACAGCATCCTGGATAGGACGGTCGAGCGGGATAACAAGGGTCTGGTCCCACCTTGGGGACGTATCGCCTTCTTCGTCGACCCGGGTTGATACTTTTCGGTCCGGGTCAACCCATACGACTACATATGGGTTGATCGGGCCGTAGCGCCAGTTGACGTTTTTCAGGTCCTTGGCTGAGGATATGGTTACTTCTACCTCGTAAGTTGACCCCATTTCCAAGGATGTGTTGTTTTGGTGGTGAAATTGGATGTTGGTTCTCGTAGTCTCCTGAGTTTCTTCGGGTATTTGTATTTTGAGTTTTAGTCGTTTCCACGACGTAGCCCTTTCTGTGTTGATTCCGTGTGTCATATGAAATTACGTGTTTACCCTTTTGTTTGTTTGGATCATTGAGGGTTGTTTGAGGGCATTTTTGTGCCTTTTCGTTTTTTTTTGTTTTTTTTTTTTTTTACTTTTTAAATGCCGCGCTCTAATCCTAATCAGGGCAGCGAGGTCACCGACTCAGGGACACCAATTCCGGTTTGAGCCTATGTGGGTGACGGAGTCTCAATGTGGAGAAGTAATTCGGGAACCTTGGAGCGAGTCGAACGTTTAGGTTTATTGTCTAATATTTCATCCGTTCGAATTTAAAGGGTACGCTTCTTTTTTAAAGATTATTCACAACTCAAGATAATCGTTAATATTCTCGACAGTCTATAAGGATTTTTTAATCAAACCCCGACCTCCGTGGTAAGGGAACTCTAACCTCTTGAGCTTACTCCTTCTCGATTTAATTAATGTTCTTAATGTTTCATAATGTTACCCTTTACAAACTACGTTGCTTAGCAATCTAAGTTTGAAGACAATCAAGGTTTGGACCGTTTGGTAGGGGTATTGAGAGAAAGTGAAGACCAAGATCCAAAGTTTTAACTCGAATTGCCAGAGAGTACGGTTTATTTTTTGTATATATATGAATAGATATTCCATTGTCACAAAACTCATGAAACGGTCTCACGATAAGAAGTCTCCTAACTCATTGTACAGCTTGATATAGGTGACTGTGACTCTATGAGTGTAGACGGTAGAGTTTGTATAACTCAAGACTTTCAAAAATCATGGCAAAAGCATACGTTAGGGTACCTTATTTTACAAAAGTGACTTCGACTTATCGAGTAGTGGGTTTGTCACTAATAAAGATGGACTTTTATTGTAGTCACCCAAATTATTTGACAAGACAACCTTATACGGACTATGAACTTCTATGGTACACTGATATTAGTCCATTAGACACCGCCATATAAAAACAACGGTTTATCATAATATGTTCCATCATATAATTTATACGGAGAATATTTATTTTTTTTATTTTTTTTTTGCCATCAGTCAAGAAACCCAGGCCACCTTATCACGTATGCATAACAGCTGCAGCTAATTTATGCGCACTAATGTTAAGGTTTCGATAGATCTAGTTTCTTTCTTTCATTGTTTTTTCTTTTAGATACGAAGAATATTATGTAACTTTTAAATTGAATATATCCATCCATTCTAAATTATAGGACGATCTTAATAAAAAAATACACATTTGGTTGGCTAATCCATGCGAGCATTTGGGGGTTATATTGGAGCTCTAAGTTCATGTGGACAGTACTAGACACTCTCGGAGTCCGGAGTATATTCGGAAACATATGCTCCATATAATTAAAGTATGATCCTAAATCATCGTCATTCTTTTTCTTTTTTTTCGGCAACGAAATCATCGTCTTTCATTAACACACACCAAGTGACCAAGGTATCAATCAAGAAGGACCATTAGAACGGTAAACCCCACGCCACAGAATAAAAGTCACGGCATCTATCCTCATTGGACTACTCTCCCCATTTCTCACTTTATTCCTTCACCAATCACCCCAATATCATTTGATTGCTACACTTCCCCAACTAAATAAAACAATCCTATCGAACTCAGCCGGACTTAAACAAACATGAATAATTCTCTTGTGGAACATGAATAATTCTCTCGTGGATCGTCTCACGGAACATAACATGAAACAGACCAATATTCCATTCGTTTCAATCAATAGTTCACACTTTTTTCTCCCTCCATTTCAGTCAATAGTCCACACTTTTCTCTTTTAATTTGGGTATATTCATCAATAATTCACACTTAACTTTTTTAATACTTTTTTCTTTTTAATAAACAAACATTAATTATTACCTTACCACCTTAAATTTTATTATAAATTAAATGTGAACTTAAGATTGAGACGGAGGAAGTACTAAAATATAAAGAAGTAATTAAAGAAACTACCGCATATCTTATGAGAAATCTCACAAGTTGATGAACAAATGTACGGGGTAGAACATAAATAAACGGAATTGTATCAAATTCAATCAAGAATAAACAATCAAAAACTACTCCAACAAATGATGCTTCATTGTTCAGTCTTTACTGTTATACATCATCCAGCAAATCCAAAGATGAATACACCATACATCATACATGGTCATATGATCTTATTTGAAAATTTTGTTGGGAAAATTAGTCCATAAAATTGGAATTACCACCGTACACAACAATCTAGTTTCATGGCACTGACATTAATCAAATCACCATCCATCATCGCCACCATCGTAATCCCCGCCCCCAAGATCATCCTCCACCCTCTCCGCCGCCTCGTCAGCCACATGATCTTCCAACGCATCAAACCCTTCCGCCAACGCCAGCCCACCCAACGCTCCTGCCACCGCACCCACAGCCAATCCCGTCCCCATTCCACCAAACTTACTCTTCTTCTTCTCCTCCACTACCACCCCCTGCCCGTACCCCGACTGCCCGTACCCTGACTGCCCATACCCCGGCTGCCCGTACCCGGGTTGTCCATAAGCCGGTTGTGAATATCCGGGTTGACCATAAGCTGGCTGCGCATACCCGGGCTGACCATACCCTGGTTGAGCATATCCTGGTTGACCGTAAGACGGAGCGTAACCGGGTTGACCGTAGCTCCGCTGGGCATCGGGATAACCGGCAGGCGGTGCAGCGTAAGGTGGTGCACTGCCGTAGCTGGTATCCCGGTTGACACCGTACGGTGGAGCGCGGTACGGGTCGGGTGCCTGGTAGCGCGGCTCTCGCACCGTGACTTCCACTTCGATCTTGCCGTGGGGCCTACCTGCAGTGGCGGAACCAGCATTTATTGTCAAAAAATTTCAATCATGGAGATCTAACTTAATTTGACTGACCCGAACTAAAATTAATGAGATTAAATTTAATCGACTGACTTAACTTGGCAGAGTAAGATTAATTTAACTGAATCGAACTGAAAATAAATTGACATGCATCGATATTATCGACATTGCTTTCCCAAATTCTAATATGAAACGGACTCACGATACGATTATTGTGAGACGTCTCAAAAGTTAATCCCATTCACATGGGAGAAAGTTATTAAAATAATAAAATACTTCTATGTGAGACGTATCGTAGTTTGAGACCGTCTCACAGGAGAATAACTATTTTGCTTTTCACCCAAAAGCAAACGTGTAAAATTAATTGGAATGGCGATAAATAATTCAATAGATTGTTTTCGAAAATAATTCTGAGCTAATATGAAATTAATAATTGAAAATTATAAGTGGGAATTTTACCTGAGGGGCGTTTGAGCTTGAGGGAGCGAGAGAAGCGGCTGCCGATACCGGCTTCATCGACGATTTCACGGAGAGGGAGCTTAGCCGAGCCGATAAGGGGCTTGGTGTCGGACTCGGCGTAGGCGTGGACGACGTCGATGTAGAGCGTGGCATCTTCGATGGGGCGATCGAGAGGGATGATCA
Organism: Agrostemma githago; assembly: GCA_958450325.1. Classification (NCBI taxonomy): domain Eukaryota; kingdom Viridiplantae; phylum Streptophyta; class Magnoliopsida; order Caryophyllales; family Caryophyllaceae; genus Agrostemma; species Agrostemma githago. The sequence goes on from OY288246.1 coordinate 72,899,878, forward strand.
AGGTCTGGTCCCACCTCGGGGAGGTATCGCCCTCTTCGTCGACCCGGGACGAGACTTTTCGGGCCGGGTCGACCCATACGACAGCGTAGGGTTTGTTGGGGCCGTGGCGCCAGTTGACGTTCTTCAGGTCTTTGGCTGAGGTTAAGGTGACTTCTACCTCGTACCGTGACGCCATTGAAGGGTAGTTTCGATAGTTTTTATGATACTGTATTTTGTAGTGTTTTCGATTTGAAGTTTGGTGGTATCCTGGGTTCTGGAGGAGTCTTCTCACTCTCTTCTCTATTTATAGGCCGTTCGTTTCTTCCCGTCTATATCCGTCCCAAAGTTATACTCACTCTATTCAAATTCACTCTTCACATTTTATTTTATTTTGACACTATTCACACTTGAGGGAAATCTTCGATATTCTCGACAATTTTTAGGATTTTTGCTCATGTAAAATAAAAAAATATCCCTAATGTAAAACGTGTCTCGTTAAATGTGTCAAAATAAATAATGAAGGGTGGATTTGAATAAAGAGAGTAACCGTTGATACTACATATTGAGTACGGAGTAAATGATTAGAAAAGACAAAATCAGAATGCATCGAAAATAGCAAAAATAAATCTTTATTTACTAATGACGGATATACTTATCAGAGAAAATAATTTGTGATTCATAGCTACTTATATAATTTTCCTTTTTATGTTTCCCAAAAGTGATGTTATTGTGTCAATTACGTGTGTCCAGGGAAATTCCTAGTTTGTCCTTAAGTGTTTTGGAGTGGTTAGAGGTTTGTTTAGGGATACTAATGTCAATTCAGAACTATGTTCATATCTTTTTGAGGTAGATTTCTCAAGTGGGTGGATTTTGAGATGATTTTGGATATAAATTGATTATGGTTATCTAGGCCGTCAAATATGGACTAAGATCAGTTAGAGCGATTTTGAATATGCAATAGTTATTTGTAGGTCTCTTGAAAGACGGTCTCTCATCAACTTTACTGAGAGACTAGTACAAATAAAACTAACAGTGGTACCAAACCTAATAGAAGTAGGTACGATTAACACAAAAGAGTATACAAATATAAAGAGGGTACGCTTGTTATAAAAACAGGTACAAAACAAAGTTGTCATTTAAGGGTACGAATATGACATAGAGTGATACTGAACAGTGGTCTCTCAATAAGTTATTGAGAGACCGTATCTCCCAAGAATTTGTGATAGTTATAGGGTAAGATTGCAAGACGGTCTCACGCGTACAACGATCCCTTCATATAAAAAGTTCACTCATTTATCAATAATAAATGAAATTGTATTTTTTACAAAAGTAAATCGTTATAAGTGTGAGACCGTCTTACACTATGTATTTTTTATTGAATATGATTTGATTCTTGATAAATATTGTTTGACTCATTACAAATTTAAGATGGATAATGTTTTCAATATGTCTTGTTTCAAGTTATCTAGGTTTCTAGGCAACCATATACTCTCATTTCAATTCTTTCCATTTTGGTCTATAATTTTTACCAAACTACCCTAGTATATGGGTGAGTAGATACAATGTCAAAAAATTTCATCAGTGTGTGTATGTGTGATTATGTTACACTCGTATATAAATTTACCCAATAAATTACTCGTACAATTTTTGAGAAATAATTTTTTGTGTAAGTTAAATGTGTATTCCGTGATTGACCCTAATTGGTAGCTGAGGATAAAATGATATTTGTGGTGGGATTATGAAGTGATTTAAGTTTGTTTGTAGGAAGTAGGCTACCATCCTTGAAAATGAATTGTGAACTAATCTACTCAATGAAGTACTACTACAAGCGTAGAAGTCGTTGGCTCTGAAATTGCGCACCAATAATGAATAGGATAGGGACAGGCCAATAGAGGTGGGCGGAGACTAGAGTCTGTGTGGCGGTGCCTGAGGAAGGTTCACTTGATCAAATCGAAGATTCTGTGTTCAAAAATATTACTCGTATACGGACTAATCCGTAATTGTTTACTATTTTACTACTACAACAACTACAAGTCTACAAGAAGATAGATAGATAGCCCATTTGATGGTTTTCTATGGAACGCGTTATTACATGTGAAAGTAGGAGACAAGTCTGGAATGGGCAAAGGAAGGATAAGACACGCAATTCTATTCTAGACAAGTAGTAGTAAACCAGAAACATACTCCCCTCGATATCTTAATGTATACGAGTGGCGAGACTTTTACGATAAAAGTTCACCACTAAAATACTCGGTCGTTTGATATGGTATGAGGCTGGTCACTTATTAGTTTGATAAGAAAGTTAGCAAGATCATCTCACATTAAGTTTAAGTTTAAGTTTAGTTGAGATATAACACGTAGTAAAAATCGAAAATGGGAATCATAAACTAAAAAGTTAAGGTGGGGTGTTTCACAATTGTGAGACCTCACCAACCCATATCCAAAGCTTTGCTTTGGATTATGATCTCACAATATAGCCATGGTCTCGTAATAACCAACAACCCATATCCAAAGCTTTTCATTGTGAATCATTTTGCCCATACTTGAGGCCTTGAGGACTATAGTCTGAAATAGTTAACTGAAGTGTGAGAGCTCCCTTCCTTCAATCACGAGGTTGGGGGTTAGATTTCAACAGCAACTTAGTACACGTTTCTCAAAACTATGTTACAACAGATGGATGTGAATCGTGTGATCGAATGAACAACCAGAGCTTCTTTCTCTATTAACATGGCTAACTTCCAGCCCCAAAATGTCATCCACAGATCAACACACTCAAAAACAAGCTCCAACTAAACACAATCATTGTTGTTGACGACTTCAGACTAGCTTACGGGTTTGATCCAACAACTAACCTGACACTGAAACACAATCATTGTTGTTGACGACTTTAATTTGTACTCCCCTCGTCAAGACTTGAGGATCAATTCCCGCAATGCGCGTTAGAAGATCAACATAGAAGAAATTCACCACTTTTGTGCTTGCAATACTATCATGCCAAATCGATTTCACAATACTGACTAAATCATGTGATCCAAATCACAACTCAGGGCTCACTTTCCGGATTCTTGAGCGGCAGCTGAAATTCATTCAACCTACAATCTCAAATATGTTCACGGTTTAAAAATTTAACAGATGGGTAAGGGAAGCAAACGTACCACCTTCAGTCTGACTTTCAGATTCGATCTTGGTTTCTGACGGAGAGGGTGTGTCATTCTCATGAGAAGCTGCAAATGCCAAACCAACGAAACTTCATCTATACTGTGCTAATATGTTATTTTCAAGGCTGTTGGACAAAGATGCAATTTTCATTAACCTAAACGCTGTCTTTTTAAATTTTAAGGCACTGACATAATTTTTAAAGTCGTTTTTCTCTGCTGAAAGGGGAAAGGGTTTTTGACAGGCAAGCCATGAGACACAGTTGGAGAAAACAGACCTTGAGGTTGACTTTCAGGTTCCAGTGGGCTTTCAGGCGGAGATGATGCGATAGTTGGTTGTGTATCAGACTGAGTTGCAGGTTCAATCTGATTTTCTTGTGATGAAGGCATGGCATCCAGCTGAACAGCCGCAGATGCCTTCAGTTGCTCCTCAGTGATCTTCAAGTACTCCTCACTTGAATATGCCCTGCTAGTTGGAGCGCCATCTGCAACGTTGACAATGGGACCAGTCAAGAAGACAGAGGCAACATAAATATTAAAGTTTTCATAAACTACGTATACTAACTTGGGTCAGCCACCGGTGAACTTTGAAAATCCTCTACTGGAAGAGGCTTTGGGGGGGCGGAGGATTGATATGGATTTCTCATTGATCGTGGATCATCGTCCAGACCAATTTCCTTCTCCAGTGTGCTTTTAAATTCTCTAGAAACGTCCTATATGGCAGTAGGTAAACAAAAATGGATCATCTGTAAGAACTCCGGAGAAACAATGCAAAAAAACACGTTAGAAGTTAAAAAACTAACCTGAAGTTCCCTAATGGTGGGTTGAAATGCACGCAAGGTTTTACCTAAATTTTTTGCAACCTGCAATAGCCATGGTAAATTGTCACAGCTTATTATAAAAGACAATAACAATCAAGGATAGGTGAACGCGCATATGAAGACATGCACAAACATTTTCGTACAGTTATAGGATTGGTCTCACAGTCTCACACAAAACTCAAAAAAGGTCAGGGATTCCAACACTCAAAATCATCAAATTCCAAACTATTTATCCTCAAGGTCAGGGATTCTCTCAGGACAGGAGTTCTGATTCAATATTGCAATAAAACATGACGAGATTGACCAGCGCGGAGCTGGACAAGGATAAGATGTTCCAAGACGTCGATACCGCTGGAAGCATTGTCGAGGAGGTAAGTAGGTAACTGTAGGAAGGCTGTCAAAAAATGATTCTGGCAATGAGGCGGTGATTGAATATATCAGTACAAGGGTTGAGGATGAGGTAGCAAATCTCGTTCCTATGAATATGCTGTCGGTGTCACAATTTTCTAACTCAGCGAGGTCAAACACAAATATGATTGTTTGAAAACCAGTTTTCCTCCCCTTCTACTAAGTTGTACGGAGTAGTATTATGATCTGAAAGAGGGGGGCAAGTAAACCTACAATCAACATATACTAAGCATTGTACTCCATCGTCGAACTTGATTAGTGAAATGCCTTTCCTCTTTCAAAATCCATTCTCACATCAACTACAAATTTGCTTCTACAATTAGCTCTCAGAAAGTCCTTTTGTTGCTAGTTTTGGCTTTTTTTTCCTGGTTTAAACGACACTTTCTTCAATGAACTAAGTTGTTTGGGTACAAGCAGATCGCTAATCATCATATACAATCTATGAAACCCTGAGCAATATAAATTCGTTGCATTCACTTGGTTGAGAACAATCACCGAGCTCATACTCTCATACTCAATCACCTACCACTTGCACAAACACACATTACTATCCCAACAGTTAAGATTGTTTCTTAGCAAGCAGCAACCATGACTAACTAATTCGCTATGAATGAGCATTCGTGATTCGAGGGAATTCAGTAACCTTGGCAAAAACTATCAATTTCGAACATCTACATTCAATGTTTGAGTATAAACACTAAACAGGACCATCATCGGAGCCTCAGTCACAAAATGATTTGGTGTCGACTAACATAAACTAAACGATTTACAATCAGGAAAAAGGAAGAAATAAGTGAGCAACAAACCTCAGCAAGGCCTTTCGGACCGAAAACCAATAAAGCTACAACCCCAATTACCAACGCTTCAGGAGCTCCAACTCCAAATAAAGAAGCATACACACCCTTCCCTCTACATTTGGCCATTCTTCCTACAACACATCATTTTATTAGCTCCAAAATCATCTTACTTTGATCAAAACTACCCTAATTACATCCACAAATCATTACTCCCTCCGTTTCATTAAAATACTCCTCCCATGAGAAAATGGGACGATCTTTTTGGGACGGAGGTAGTATAATATTACAAAAACGCATCAAAATTAGACTAAAAAAATACCCAAATGAAGAAAGATACCATCTTTTTGAGGTTTTGCTGAAACTGAGATGCCCATATGCCTCAAACCATTCCAGGGAGAGAAATGGCATGAACCCAATTGAGATAGAGTTGAGGAAACTGGGAATTTAAGGGTTTTAAGCTGTGGAGAAGAGCATGAAGAACATAAAGAGAGAGTAAACATGGCTGTTCGTGCAGGTTTTAGGATGGGTGATGCAGCAGTAAATGAGACAGTGCAAAGTGCAGAAGAAGGAGAAGACATTGAACTGAACTCCTCCTGCAAATTATGGATGTTGAAGGTTTTTGTGGTTGTCCCTGAAAGCTTTAGAATTCATGGATTTTGTCCATTTGGTTGAGATGGGCAAGAAACAATGAACAACACAACAGTTGTGAATGATGGATAATATGATAGGAGAAGAACGGGTTGGGCTGGATCTTTTGGTTGTTATTGGACTCACCACCGGCCTAGATCGAAGACCTCAAAGGGCATCACAAACGGGTCGATTTAGTCGGTTCAAGTCAGATGAGTTTAAGTCGGATTATTTTAGAGCAGGTTGGGCAACGTGATTTTCGAGATTGTTAGAGCAAGTCCAATAGTGAATAGCTTGAATTTTGACACGAGATTTTAGTTTAAAATAGCACAATTATTCTTGCTTAAGACAGATACTCCGTTTTAAACCTTAAAACGGATGAAAATCGAACTCTCAATCTTATGAATGACGATAGAGTAAAAAAACTTACCACTTCAACTAACTAATTTGCGAGTGTTAATTTATACTGTACTCTCTATGTCTTATTCAATTGTTATCTATTGATTTTAGAACAAAGTTCATGGAAGCAATAATAGATGAATTTGGATCACACAAAATCCACTTGTCTAAGTTAACTACGAAGTATAACTAAAACTTACTAATAGTGAAAATAGATAACTACTCTGTATTGAATAATACACCAAAAATAGAAAACGAAGAAACGGTAAATTGATGGTTTGATTTAACAATGGCCGAGTGGAAGATAAATTAAAGAAATACTAGTGGGCAATTTTACATTTGAAGCTTCTTATGAATCTACATAGAAGTTTCAGTAGTGGAACATCTGCTGTGGCCTGTGTGTAGTAGTGGTCTATGAGTCTATGTGTCATTGGTGTTTACCTAATACTCTAACGCCGACCAAATCTTTCTTGCAATTGTATGTGCTGAGAGTGAGATTAACTACTTCATTTCCTATGCAATTGAGTACTTGACTCTCATCACTAAAAAACTAAATTGGTTGACTTGTTTTGTATGCATCCCAACTCAACTCTTGATTTTCTTCATTTACAAACTGCAATTGAGTATGACGGTTATATATATATGTATTAGAATTATACGGAGTAAAGTAATAGGTTAATTATCTTGAAAAAGTAAAAAAGTAGATTGTCTTGTTACTAGTAAAACATTTGTCTTATCTATGCATATGATATGATATTTTATTAATTATAAATTGATATTGATTGTTTTGTCTTGAACAATAATTTGTGTTTACACTAAACTCGTGATTGGATAATAATGCACCCATTCAACAAAAGCCATCCATGGTAGGGGGAGATTAATTGTTTTCTCACATTTTCCACAACTCATCATGCAATTTGCAGAAGAAGTTGAGACATACCCGTTGCTTACTACTCCGCAGAACTTTGGGTAATCTTCCTCCTGCATTTCTGTCTTTTCGTTGTGCTTAATTTTCTTTCTATACCTACAGCACTAAAAAAAAACAACTCACAGCCTTGCGAAGAAAGAAAGAGATGTGTTTATAATTTTTTTTGTAATTCCTAAATTGGGATTACGCTTAATCGCTGATTCATTCAATTCCGTGCGAAGGATAACCCTGACATCCAAGGCAACCTCTCCCAGAGATGGCCACGGTACAAACATTGAGACGATGTGCTATCTCATGTGCTAAAGATTGTGTTTATGGTTAACATAAGTCCAAATAACATCTTCAAAATAACTACTCGTACTAGCAAGTTGCTATTAACATCATAATAAAAAACAGTAGATTCAGCGAATATACTATCAGAATATATCATTTACCAAACCCATGAAATGAGTAGGTTGATACTTAATTTAATCCCAAACCCAAGAGTGTTATTTTTCATTCAAACAAGAAGGATAGGATATAAAAAGACAATGGACCCTGTGATTGCGAGTTAGAGCTGACATTGTCGTCAAAAGGAGTAAGTCTCCTGAGAGACGGTCTCTCATTAACTTTACTGAGAGACTAATATACAAATATAAAGAGGGTACACTTCTTATAAAAACAGATACAAAACAAAGTTGTCATTTAAGGGTACGAATAGGATATAAAGTGGTACTGAAGAGTGGTCTCTCAATAAGTTATTAAGAGATCGTTTTTTTCAAGATTTTGAGACTGAAAAAAACTCACAAGTAGACAAACACTCGACACATAAATACCAACAATCAATTAAACTCGAAAAAATCCAAATCAAGTCTACCTCAAATCCCAAAATCGACATGAGTCACTAATCAAAATTAGCAACCCATCAAAGTGATTTGAGAGCAAAAGCATTGACATTTGATAACCACAATTGAAATAAACAAACAAATTAGAACCAACTTTATGCGGAAAACACAACCTTCTTCCATGTTTTTCTTTCTTTTTTCCCATTTTCTTGCACAAAACTTACTTAACAACACAAATCAACTTCTTCTCTCTTTTCTCTTTCTCTCTGTCTTATATTCCTGCTCTCTCTAAATAAATAAAAAGAAAAAAAAGCTTGTAATATCACTGTCTATTTACTGTACCTTTCTATCTCTTTATTAAAATTAAACACTGCCCTTCTAAAATTTCAGCTTACATTTTTTTATTTTTATTTTTATTTTTATTATTTTTAATTTCACATCTTTTAGGGTTTCAATTTTCCACCCATCAATCAAATCAAATCAATCATTATAAAAAAATTCCCAATTTCCCCTCTAGATTTGCTATTGTTCTTCCTTTAAAAAAAATGAACAATTTTTTGTGCTTAGTTGTAACGCTTTGATGTTGGGTTGTTACTAAAATTCTGTATTGAACTTTAGTTAATTCACTTGATTAGTTACTTTTTGTTCAACATATTCCAGATTTTAATCATGGGTTTTTGATGATTTGCTTCAGCTAGTAACTACTAAAGGTACTTCATTTTTTAATTATAATAATTTCTTGATTTTGGATCTGTATTTCTATACTTATTTATGTATTTTTTTTTGGTAGTGTTTAGATCAAGCTAATTAGTTTCTTAATCTTTTATGTGGATTATATATGAGCTGGATGATGCAAGTTAGTATCTTTTGCTAATTTTAATATTGGGTTGAAAATTGTATGACTTCATATATTGACTTTGTCTACTGGAAAATTATGGGGAAAATTTAGAATTTTTCTCAGGGAGTTGAAATCTAAATAAATAATTATAATTACGGTTTTTGTATTGGGCGCACGTTAAGATGTTAATTAGAGAAAGAATCACAATGATTTTATTTAAGTATGGTAATTATGCTTTAATAATTAAAGGCACCCCCTTTTGTTAAATTTAATTGATGCATTGAAGAAGTTAGTTTGAGAAAATAAGGAACTTAGTTGATGTGGGAAATTAACAGTTGACTTGAAAGTTGTTTGCTGGAAGTCTTGGTAGACTTTTGAGAAAATTAACAACTTAGTGTTGATGTTGAAAAAGTCAAGATAGCATAATAACTTGGAAATATAAAGGCTGTGAACTATACAGTCAGAATGGTTTTTGTTTCCCATTTTCTTGGAGTGGTGTGCGCGGATGTCCTAGCTCATAGGTTTCGGAACCTTGATGTATAGTGCCTAGGAACAATTGTCATGTTGGGTTAAAGTGCTGTTGTGAGCGTTGATCTCGTGTTTTCACGGTTGGTCTCTGGAAGGTTTTGATGGCTTATACCTAATAGAGTGTCATTAGTTTTAATTTATGAGTAGAACTCGACCATCACCTTATGGTTTTGGTTGAAATGATTCATCTATCATGGTATAAGAGTCTTGCGTGTTCTAATCCCGACAATGTCCAAATATTTCACAAGGGGTAGGCAGGCTTGTGCACTAAGTACTCTTCAAGCCTAACGAGCACTCGAGTGAGGGGGCGTAATTGGAATGTTAATAATAGTTGGCAACAACCATCACCTTAGTGTCTTGGTTGAGATGGTTCACCTATCAATCTCACATCATTGTGGTGAATTGGTTTTATCACTCCATACAGGACAATGTAGTAAATTGAAGTTATGTAGTGAGGTATCAGGCCTTTGTGCACCAAGGGTGATTGATGTAAGATGTGTGTTCTAATGAAATGAATGTTCCTGATATCACTCCGTTTTTTTTTGAGGATATCTCTTCAGTTTGTAAGTGTTTGCTGCTTTGCCATTATATTTTGTTCACTTCCCGCTGCCTAATCTAATGGTGCATGTGCACGTTCACATATTTTCTGATACCCATAGGCCATAGAAATTCAGTTGTTGATCACTTTGCTTGGTATTTTCTGGCTGCAAGTAGAAACCATTTAGGAGTCTGACAAAAAATTATCTTAATAAGCTCTGGTTATGTTTCCATTTTATTGTCCAGGGTGCCGCTATATGAATTGTCCTCAATGCAACATAACCGTCAGTGGATGAAGTTTATTGAAGTCGAAATGGAGGCTCATGTAGATGTTTGTATGCCCAAGTGTGTTTTTGAATCATGAGAACATACAACTTGATAAGTTTATTCAATCGTTCTAGACCTTTAGTTGCGTCGTCATTTTGTATTTTATCTTGTGTAAGTTATAGTTTACGCAAACTATGGCTCCATGGTGGGGTAAATCATCATCTAAAGAAGCAAAAAAGAAACCAGGCAATGAGTCGTTCTATGAAGCATTTCGTCGAAGATTGAAAAATCTGTCTGATGTGAAATTGGATAGTAGCTCTGGAGTGTCACGTAGGCATTGCAGTGACACTTTTTCCGAGAGGGGTCTTCCATCTAGAGCAGAGTCCAGGTCTCCATCTCCAACCAAATCATCCAAACATGTTGGCAGGTGTCAGAGTTTTGCTGAACGGCCTCTTTCTCAACCACTTCCACTTCCAGGCGTGCATCCTGCCAGTGTAAGTCGCACGGACTCTGGACTCAGTATATCGTCAAAACCGAGAACAGAAAAAATCACCAAGTCATCATTGTTTTCCCCACTTCGTAGACCTGCCTGCATTAGGAGTAGGGCCGAACCTGCAGAGTTGGACAGTGAGTTGGCTACTCGATCAGTTTCTAGTGAGAGCTCAGTAGAAAGTGATGATTTGCCAGAGTCTAGTGTGCGTAGTCCTCAAGCATCAGATGTTGACATTGGGCCAAGAACTGCTGCCGGGAGTCCTTCTAGGTGAGAATAAGGATATGTTTCTTTTAGTATTTTTGTGTTACGTTCGTTCTTAGATGTCTACTTAATTTTATATAGTGTCTAGACTCTAGAGGTGCCTTGGGTGCATCTTTTGCGTAGGCAACTGAGGAGGCACACTACTAATGTAAGTCCCATGTTTTTTTTTGTAACTATTGTATTATACTATTATGTCATTCCCTTTGCTCAGCTATACCCAACTTTATGGTAAACCTTCTTTAAAATACAAAAAAGTGGTTTTGTTGTACAAAAGTTTATTTTAAAACGACAACTTTGTTTGCAAAAATGCCTTGGATCTTGTTGCCACGGTGCAGCTCGTGCTCAAGACTTAAGGATAGGTAGTACACTGTATGTATTCACATCAGCTGGAAGTGTACTAAAATGTATGATTTCTAATTTGGCTGACATTTTTCGATTTCCTTCTTGTTAGTGTGGTGCTCAAGGACCAGCCAATCAGGGTCATGCAGAGTGATCGTAGAGAAGCACAAAGACCCCTTAGCACTCCGCCAAGCAATCAAAATCCTAGTGCCTCTCCAAAGAAACGCCCTTTGCGAAATCATGTACCTAATTTGTTGGTTCCGTCACATGGTGCTTTCTTTAGTGCTCCCGATAGTTCAATGTCTAGCCCTTCCATAAGTCCCATGAGTACATCTAACAATGAGCAAGCTATGAACGCTGCATTTTGGGCGAGTAAAGCTTATCCTGATTTAAATTTTCTTGGATCGGGCCATTGCTCGAGTCCAGGTTCAGGCCATAACTCTGGTCACAATTCTTTGGGAGGAGATATGTTGGGCCAACTATTTTGGGGGCAGCCGAGCAGGATGACTAGTCCAGAGCATTCTCCAATACCTAGCCCTAGGATGACAAGTCCGGGACCAAGCTCTAGAGTTCAGAGTGGTACTGTGACTCCTGTTCACCCAGCAATTGCTGGCCCAACCTTGGAAAATCATTCAAGCCGGGGTGATGATGGCAAACGAAGAAGTCATCCTTTGCCACTCCCTCCTGTAATCATCCCAAAATCCTCTCCATTCTCTAATGGTAATTCAGCTGCCACGTCGCCTTCTGTTCCACGAAGTCCTGTGAGGGGGGATAATCTGCCCAGTCCTGGCGCGCGGTGGAAAAAGGGAAGGTTGCTTGGTAGAGGAACTTTCGGACATGTTTATCTTGGGTTCAACAGGTGATTGCTCAGAAGATTACTTGTCTTTTTAACGAGTTGAGCAGTAGTAGATGTCTTGAGAATATTTTTCTGACTGCCCTTAGTCTTTCCATAAATGATATAGTGAAACCGGTGAAATGTGCGCCATGAAGGAGGTTACCCTGTTTTCTGATGATCCGAAGTCAAAAGAAAGTGCAAAGCAGCTTCAACAGGTGATTTTTCTCAGCCTAAGCTGTAGCTTAAGAAATAACTGAGTGCGTGATTGAAGGGTTTTGATTGTTTGCATGTGTCAGTTGTTTGGGACTCCAATTTCTTTATCACCCGATACAAATTAGTTGAGAGCTCCTCAGTTTGAGAGATGTTGTTTACGGTATTGTTTGCTTTGATATCAAAGCTGCAATCCTTTTTGAAAATTAGTAGAATTTCAATGTTGTAATAATATCTGTCGTTGGTTGATGAGTACTGAATGGCACGAAAGAGTTAAACTTGGCTACTTTCTTTTAAACTTCTACTGAATTTTACAAAGCAAATATAAATAAATTGAGTGTTTCTGTTTGCAGTCGATATTTAGGATTCTTAAGACATTTGCCTATAAAAGAAGCTACCCCCTCCTTGGATGTGTATACATATTTGTGAATTAAGTTCTATTTTTTTGTTCTTAAATTTATTTTGCATCATTTATGAAACCTCGAGTAGCTTTCAAACTCACACTTTAAATTTTTGTGTAGGAAATTTCCTTATTGAGCCGCCTACAACATCCAAACATTGTTCAGTATTATGGTTCTGCAACTGTAAGTTCGACTTTGCCGTCTCTGCTCTCTAGACACCTCCTTCCCCCTTTTTTTCCCTGTTTCTCAGTGTTTTAAGTCTTTAGCTTTATGATATTGTAATGCCACTTTGAACTCCATGGAGTCTACATGTCAAAGACTTTTGGTTTTGTCGTATCGACATTGTTTTGACTTTGTTTCACTAGCATTTTTCTTTTATATGTATTTAACAGGTTGGTGATGGACTATATATATACTTGGAGTATGTGTCTGGCGGGTCTATCTATAAACTTCTTCAAGAATATGGACAACTGGGTGAACTGGCAATTCGTAGTTATACCCAGCAAATTCTGTCCGGGTTAGCGTACCTTCATGGGAAAAAAACTGTACATAGGTGAATCCCTTTCCCAATCAAACAAGCGGAGATTTTCATATTAGACTTCTGTTTATAGTACATACTTTTTTTTGGCTGACATTAATGCACAAAGATCAGATATACATTATGGGATAGATTAGTTATTTTGTTGATCTTGATTTGCAGAGACATTAAAGGGGCAAATATACTTGTGGACCCCAATGGTCGCGTCAAGTTAGCAGATTTTGGTATGGCAAAACATGTAAGTATTTGTTGCATTTTATGGTACCCCGCACTCCCACAGTTGAATTTTTATTGGCCCGATTTCACCAATGGTTATTTTTAAAGGTTAAGGACCGAAATTAACCTTTGCTTCAAGTATCCGGAGTTCGTTAGAATGAAGCAAGAATACCATAGGAATATAGGCCCTTTGTATTAACTTTAGTTATGGTGACTTTCAGATCACAGGTCAGTCATGTCCACTGTCGTTCAAGGGAAGCCCTTACTGGATGGCTCCAGAGGTCAGAATCTGAACATCATTTCTCCTACGTTGACTCCACTAATGTTTCTACGAGTGTCCTTAATTTTGATCTGCGGGATGCAGGTTATCAAAAATACGAGCGGGTGCAATCTTGCCGTTGACATATGGAGCCTTGGGTGCACTGTCTTGGAGATGGCTACAACCAAACCACCTTGGAGTCAGTACGAAGGGGTGTGTACATTGTTATATACGAGTACTTATAAGTATTTTTGGTGTAATTTTCTTCACTCCATTGCTCCTACCAGATATTACATGCTTTCTTTAAAAAAAATAAGGGGCTGGTATGGTCAAACCGGTTTCTTGATCAGTTTTTTACACGTGCACATCTCATTTTGTAAAATACCAAAATTTCTCAATTCTTTTATCTATTTTATATATACGAAATATTTTTGTACAAAATTTCTGATATACAATTACATTGATGTAAACTAGTGATATACAAGTAGTTTGAATAAGGGAAGAAAATAATCAACAAAGGTTACATCACACGTATTTATAACGTTCATTGGCGCAAGTATTGTATGCTGGAGTAGTAATCTATTGCAGGTTAGGGCGCGGCAGTTTGAGGTAAAATATTACTAAACTGGTTGGGTATGTTCATGTTACCTTTGCAGGTTGCTGCGATGTTCAAAATTGGAAATAGTAAAGAATTACCTGCGATTCCGGATCATCTTTCCGAGGAAGGAAAAGATTTTGTGAAGTTATGTTTGCGACGAAATCCACAGGATCGTCCTAGTGCTGCTGAATTACTTGAGCATCGTTTTGTTAAAAATGCTGCTCGTCTTGAGAGGCATATTCCAGCCCCTGTACCTGCTGATACCTCAATTGGTGTCGCTACTGGGACCAGAGCATTGGTATTTCTCTTCTTTCCAAGTCTTCACCTTGTCTTGCATTTACTTGTCATTGTCTAGTATAGATCACAAATTCACGATAACCTTGACAAATTGGATCTATTTCTAATTTTTTCAACAGATTTTTTATTCATTACTCATAAATTTTAAATATAACCTCAGTCCCTAGTTCAAATGTCTCGAGTTTCATGCATGTTGATATAGTGGCTATTCTATTTGTCACCTAGCTAATAACTCATGTCGTGATAAATGATGTCTAGGGGATCGGACTTGAGAGGAACCTTTCTTGCTTGGACTCAGAAATATTGACTGTTCATTCATCTAGGGTTTCACCTACCCGTCATCGCTCCAGGTGTGTTCCAAATATTAATCTTTTATGGAGTTTTATGCACCGTTTACCCGATTTACTACCTTTTTTTCTAAAAGAAAATTTACTACCTAGAAAACGCTTGAAAGGTAGTAACTGTCAAAATTTCCAAGGTTTATAGAATCTTGTTGTGCATGCATTACAACTCGCGAGACCTAATTTTTCTTCTGTTCCAATTTTGATCTTAGTGAATTTCACATTCCACGGAACAACATATCTTGCCCAGTCTCCCCGATTGGCAGTCCCTTGTTGAATGCAAGATCACCTCAGCACTTGAGTGGAATGATGTCACCTTCGCCCATATCTAGCCCTCGAACCACTTCGGGCTCATCAACTCCCCTGACTGGTGGCTGTGGTGCCATTCCATTTCATCACTCACAGCAGTCTTCTTACATGCAAGACGGTTTTGGTACAATGTCCAAGTCCCCAAACAGTGTTTTCCTCCACGGGCCATGTTACCACGATCCAAGCCCAAATATTCTTCGAGGAGTGCAGTCAAATAGTCCACGTGCATTGGCAACTTTAGTGGGTTCTGACAGTGATAAGCTCGTGAAGCAAGGTGTAAGAACCAGTCAAGGAGAGGTTTCTAATGGGCAGTCAATACTGGCTAATCGTGTATCCGAACAACTAAGGGAGCATGCAAAGCTAAATCCTTCACGAGAATTTAGTTCCCGTTCTTCATTGCCTAACCGGACCAACGGCCAGCTTTCCCCACACCAGATGACCAAGTAGTAACTGTGAGGCATCTATCAGATGGGTCTTTCGAATCTGAGTTGGGTATCAAAAGACGAGTTTTGGCCCCGGAGTTCAGTGCCCCCTTGTTGCAGCATTATGATTCGAGGCATGGTCCAGACGTTGGAAGACGGGGGTTTCACCTGAAGACGTTTGTTTCGTGCTAGATGACTTGGGAGGACTGACCCAATCTGAATTTTACCAAACCCAATACTGAAAATAACAACCGAGCCTGACCCAAACCCAAACCCAAACCCTGAACAACTAATTTGAGATAGAATTTGATAGCCACAACATGAAACGATCTTCAATTGACCTGGCTCATAACAACTGACCCGAAAACAATCAAACCCTGAATGTGACCCTTTTCACAAGTCCAACTATAAACCATTGTACAAATTGGGAGTGTCATGGTATCTGATGCTGACTGGTTGAGGGTGCAGGACAGACATCTGCCCTTCAGTTTCCGAGACATTTTCGAGTTTCTGAAAGACCTGCATTTTTCTAGGTCATCTTTGAGGTGTCGAAACCTGGAATGACGCTTGTGTTCCACAGTGTCCGAGATTCGCAACAGCTGGGAGCAGTCAGGTAAAATTACAGATGGAAAACCAAGGGACCTAGCTAATCTTTATAACTGATTTGATGGAATTGTCAATAATATCATCAGTATGTAATATTGTTGTCCAGTTTCTATACATTCACAATTCAAGTACAGAAATCCAATCCAATTCAAATTGTAATTACTTGTTCATCAAACTGCTGGGAATTTGAATGAATGTCTGACTTCCCTTTTGCTTATGAATCCGTCTTGTACTCCTTACTTAAAAGCTACTCTAGCTTGGAATGATGAATAATCGAAAAATAGGATGTACGAGTGATTGTTTTTTTTTTAACGAGAAGAAGAATTCATTAATAGAACGCCAAACGGGATAATTCGGCATGGTCTCGCTATCAGCTTTTGTTGAAGAGATCTGATGGACGAAGCAATTAGCTTGAAATTCACAATTGGTATTTGAAAAAACTCGACGATGACTCCTAAATCACACTTAAATTTACAATAATTACCTCAAAATATTTAAACGTATTTATATAAAACCGTCTTAGGATAAGATATTTTTTTTAGATGGTATGGTAAGATATTTACGGCTGTAAGAAAAATGAAGACACAGATTTGGTATAACAAGTAATGGGCCAGATGGCAAAAACGTAGCAGTCCTAGTACCACTCCGTAACAAAGTTAGCTAGTGTACAACGACGCCTGCCTTGTGTCTCATCTCTTCCACTTCCCCCCATTTTCCACCACCTCACCTTTTCTCTCTCCTCGCCGCAACCACCACCCTATCCTTCTCTCTTCTCGCCGCCGATCGCCGGACCTTCTTCTTCGCTTCTAGGTTACTCCATTTTCTCTTCGCCTAGCTAGTACGGAGTATGATTGAATTGCTTATGGTTTTCGTTGATTTATTCTGTTATACTGATTGATTTTATTGATTGAATTTGTCGTATGGAGTACATTTTGATTTACTGACGTAGCTGTTCTAGCTCCTTTTCATTCTTGTTCAATTTTTCTACGTTTGTTGCTGATTAATTTTGTGTTTGCTGGTTATCGCAGCTTTGTTCAAGTAATGTTCATGTCACAGAGTTTAATTAGTCGATATTTGATGTTATTGTGTTGGTAATTTGATATAGTTTAGCTCTCTCGATGCCGCCGAGTTCTTGCTTCGCCTTCTTCGTTTTATTATGATTAATTTGATTGGATTCCTTGGTATAATCTGTCACACTGATGAATTGATGGAATTATTGTGTTATTACTTTGTGAATCTTTTCAATGAGTTCAGTGTTATAGCTTTTAGCTGTTTTAATTACGTATTTATTTTCGGTTTTCTATATGTTTATGGATTGGTACTGCCGAATTGGAAGTGTGTTTGCTTATTATTGTTGCATTGATGATTAGGTAATGTCAAAGATTCGAGGTTGATGAAGTCATGAAAATGAGATTGAAGTTACTATGTTTGTATAGGCTTAGCTTTCTCAATGCTAGCTCTAGACGGCTAGAGTTCATTTTCTAGCTTAGAGTCTCTAATCCGCTCTATTTCTTTGCTATCTTCCCCCAAATTTCCGAGTTCTTGAATATATGTGAGGAGTATTTCCGAGTTCTTTGCTTAGAGTATATTTTTATTATCATTATTGACTTACTGTTTTTTGCTGTAATGGTTGAGTAGATATGGTTGACCTTCAAAGGCATGATAACTTAGGAAGAGGTTGTCAGACAATTCTCACTATTATGAACTTACGGATTTATAAGACGATAATCAACTTGGTGTCTTGACGATGTACTAGAATGACAGAAAGTGTAATTATACAATCTTCAATCTTCCTTTTTTAGGTAGAGGTTTTTTCAAGTTTTTAACTGCTAAAATGAAATCCTACTTATTGAGCTGCATTGAAAGTGAGATTTCGAGTGATTGGATAAGCTGTGGGCTTCGCATAAACGTGTTATAGTTTATTCTTTTTCCTTATGCACTCTCGGGTGTGTTTACTTGTTTATGAATATACAAAATCTTTGAAACTGATGTGTGTATTTCTATTCTTCAGGAGTATTCGGCGAGGATCATTTTCATTTCCTTTCTTCCAATTTCAAGATTGAACAACTTGATGTATGAAGATTGTAAACGCTGTGCTTTGAGGATTGATATCGTGACCAATTTATGAGCAAGGAATCAATATTTCTGTGATTTTAATAAAGCTTTGTGTGAAGTAAAATAAAGCTATCTACCCTTTGTTTTGGTGTCTTTTTGAAAATACAAAGGAACAAGAGTCCTTGTACTCCTAAGATAGAAAGATACAGAGTATTAGATATACCGAATGCCAGAAGGTACAATGGCAATTGTCAAGCAAGAGGTATGTTGAGTGGCTTGATGATTTTTGTTAAAAGATTTGATAGGATGCAAAACTTGGTTCTTATGTACATGGGTGTCATTGCCACGTCACCCCCTACTAGTGTCCATAAATTAATACGGAGTAAAAAAATGCGGAACTAGGCCTTCTTGTTGGTGTTCATTAGATTACAAGAATCACTACATACTTCTTATGGTTTTTGTTGGTTTATTATTAGAATATTGAGATTGTGGGGGTAACTTTACTAAAGCCTGGATAGCCCACCACTGTAGTTTGTATATCTTTTCCCTTTGTACAATTTGCATGAATATAGGCTGAACCAGCAGACACGACACTCTCATGATATTCCTTTACCATAGTGATTACTGTTATATAGATGCTTTGACAGTTGTAAATTTATAATGCATCCTACTGCAAATTACCGCAGATGAAGTCTTATGTTTGGCTACAAACTGCTGATGGCTCAATCCAGCAAGTAGAGGAAGAGGTTGCAATGTTTTGCCCCGTTATATGCCGAGAAATACTTCAAACGGGTACTGGGACCTGTAAAACAAATGCTGTAGTACTTCCAGAACGGGTTACTCCAGTAACTTTGAGTTCAATTTTGGATTATTGTCGTTTTCACCAAGAGTCAGGCCACTCCATTAAGGTTAGCCTGCGTTATTTTTTTTGTGTATGTGTTTTTGTTTGTTTGTTCATAGTACATTGACCACCAAACCAGGAGACTTGAGGAACTCATTGAATTTTCTAATAGCGTATTTGGTTGTTTTCACTTGGCTTATCTTAATCTGAAAGTCTCTCTGCCCACTACTCTTTTATATAAACAAAGTTCTTTTTGTTGTTTCATATGTTGGTGTACATGCCAAATGCCAATATCGTATCTGTATCCTTATGTTCCCAGGAACGGAAGGCATTTGATGATAAGTTCATCCGATTGGATACCAAGAAGTTATGCGAGTTAACATCTGCTGCTGATAGCCTTCAGTTGAAACCTTTAGTTGATCTCACAAGTCGCTCACTTGCTCGAATAATTGAAGGGAAGACTCCAGAGGAGATACGTGAGATATTTAATTTACCTGATGATCTCACAGAGGTTATATTCTAAAAGGCTTGTACCATGTACGTAGTATAGGTTGCACCCTTCTGAGTTGAGCATGTGTATTACAGGAGGAAAAATTGGAGCCATTGAAAAATGTAACGGACGATCCTCGCATACGACTATTGAACCGGCTGTATGCAAGGAAGAGGAAAGAACTGAAAGAAAGAGAACAAAAGAAGGTGCTTTTTCTTTCTTTCTTTCTTTTTTTTTTCTAATGGAAACCCTGAAATGGTTCAGTTCATAGGGATCAAATTAGTGTCAACAAGAGATATAATCTACTCGGTCCTCAGACCCTCTCGTTCTCTAGATTCGGACTTAATCTGGCAAGAGCATGAACCACACCATTAGCACTACCTCTAACAAGTGAGCAGGCCAAATTCTCAAGTCTTAATAAATTGGAAATTTTATCAAAAACAAAAGATAATTCCCAACGTCCATGTAGGACAAATCCTAGCTTAACTCAGTCAGTACACATGAGTCCTGATTCCTGATTATTTGGTATTTCAGATTATTGAAGCTGAAGAAGAGGCTGTAGATGACCGCTCTGTGGATGATCTCTTATCATTCATAAATAGTGGAGAAAAAGGTACCTGGTTTTTTCATTATTGATTTGCATGTACAACTTGGTTTGCTCATTTACTGAAGTGTCTCAATTTAATTGTGCTATGATAGCTACCCTGTTTTTACTCTCCTATAGATTTGCTTGCCATGTGAGTTTGGTGTGCATTACATAAATTGTACGGGAGTACAATAGAGAGGCCAGGGGTAGTTGAGCCATTTTGCTCTGCATGCCACTGTTATTCTATTATATGCCAAATCAAGGGCAGAAACTGTTTTCATTTTTTAAAAAAAAATACCCTTGATTTGATGTACATATGTAAGCCATTGCTATAATCTCACTTTTGGGTTTCCCATAAGATTCGAGAGACAAAAGTTTCTTCTCTCAAAATCAGAAGCCTGTGCAAATAGAACCGCTCAATTTTCTAGGTATTTCAGTTACTTATCAAGAGTTGTGATGTAATAGCTCCACTTAGTTTTGAAATTTATCATTCTAGAGGCATTCTGTAGTAATCTAGAATATCCTCAGCAATCTAATTTACTAGCATTTACTTTTGTGTATTTGTCATGTAGAATGTAAAGGAGGTAAAGCAGCTAAAACAAAAAAGAAAAACCGTAGAAAAAAATCACACACGAAAGTGCCAAACAATGCTATCGGGTACCACAAGGTCAGTCCTTTCCCTTTCTTTCCTAACATCTTTTGAAACCCATGTAGCCCACTAATGTTTATTAGTCTATCGTTATCAATGCAGGAAGGAGACCTCTCTCAATCGTTCGAAAATGGAAAGTCTGTTCGTAGTTCTGGACCACATGAGCTGGATCCTAAAGACTATGATGATGGTGATGATGAGCTGGACCCTGCAATGAAGGAAGAGCTCGACAGGTTCTTGATTTTTTATTTTATTTTATTATTTTTTTTTTTCCATTTCATGTGCTATATTTTCTGCTTTTAGTTGTTTTTGAAGCTTCCCTTATTTGTATGTCCAACCAACCCGGGTGTCCACAATGAGAAAGTTCAATCCTTCTGAATTTCTGATTAAGTCGCATTTGTTAATTTATTTTTTCTTGCTTACGATTGAAAGACACCTTTTTCCATACCGTTGAAGAATGAAGCCAGACTCAAATCTTCTTTGGTCTTAAACTATGACAGAATCAGAAGGCTCGCTAACTGATCGTTTTTCCTTTTATTGTGAATTTTCTCGATGCAATACTTGACACAATTTTCAGTCTCAATCATCTGAAAAAGCCTCTATATGTTTGCAACACATGGGTAAAGCTATATACTTCCGACTCCCTTATCCCGTCATGTAGAATGCTAGATGCATTGGGTAGCGCTGTTGTGAGGGTCTGTTATTGTGCAAATTGTACAGGCGTACACCTTTCTGAGCCAAGGCAGGGGGTTTAATTGCTCACAAACTTATTCCTTTTGTCAAAGCTTGAGAACGCAAAAACTACTACGAGGAACATTCTATGCTTGTACGCAGTTTGGGCAGCATGAAATAACTAATGCTATTCAATCGAAATAGTAGATGGGTTAACATACATAACGTGCTTTTATTTGTCTTGTATTCCACTACTGTAGTCGAGCCACATGTTAGCTAACATTCAGTGATGCAATAAATGGTGAACTCGTAATGTTAAATTTGTTTTGCAATTTACGTGGTACTGCAGGGAGGTTGAGGACTTTGCTCGGAGGCTGAACTCAGACTGGCCAGAAAGAATGCAAGAGATTTTATCTTTGGGTCAAGGTAGAAGTCTCTCATCTATTTCATTGAACAGCAACGGCAACAGCAACGGTTCTAGGCAGAGAAATAATGGTAAGTTTATCAGCCACGGTACACAAAAACTGTGTTAGATAAGTCTGTCTTACATGTCAAACCATGCTCTTATTCTCATCAAATCCTTAGTGTTCTTTCCACAGCCGGTGTTATTGAAATGTTGGATTTATAATCAGGTTTGCAGAGGAGAATCATTGAATGAGAAAAGTGGAATGATTCCAGTTAACATGACCACATTCTGATACGGTATAAGACATTCCCTCGTTAGTAGGTTGGTTAATCATGCTGGTGTGCAGTTGTTTATATGATGCAACATCCAGGGGTCACGAGGATGGGATAGCCAGGAACCGAGCCTAAGCCAGGCCCGTTATTTGCAAAATGTGTATATTTGTGAGTGACATTTGACTTTGGATTGTTTTTTTCATTCCAAGTTGGTCACATTCTTTGCTTTGTTGTTCACTACATTACATAGTTTCGCATTTTTCCGGCCGACATGTATTGTTTTCAGTTGAAAGAAACAAGTTCTTTCCTTTGTAACACGTTTAGCCTCCAATCCCCTTGTAGTACTACGTATGTACAATGGATTTGTTCAAACGATAGAGTTAAAAAGTTTTTTGGAGGAAAATGAAATACTAATAGGTTTTAAAAGTTCTTCCACTCATTTCCTTTCGTTTTCTGGTAAATTTTTTCTGAGAAATTGACAATATTATTTTTATAAAAGATAGAGACTACCACAACCACGTGATTCCAATGTATCGCAGTCTTCCAATGGACCTTGTTTCATTACAGTATGTCTTACGGAGTAGATTTTTTTGCCTGCGTGGATTCGCTACAGAAGCTAACTTGCCAAATTTCAAATTTTGATTGGGATTGTCGTATATTTTCCGTTGATACTCATATTTTGTGACAGTTTTATGTGACATTATTATCACCTCGTGTGATTTTCATTTTTGTTTCGGACCCCCAAATCCAAGAAAAACATGTGATATACACTTCAAATTAAGTTGTAAGGAGGGTCCTATTGGATCATGTTTCATTTTCTCCAGATATTTTTGCCACGTTCCCGGGGGTCACTAAAAAAGGTACCATCTCCAATTCCAATCAAGCCCAAAAAAAACTAATATGTCGTCTTTTCACGATTTTATACCAACGATAATTTTTTTATACAACAAGAGCCTATATGTTCTCCATTGATGCTCAAATTTTGAATGACCATAATATATAACCTTATTAGCATCTCGTGCGATTTTAGGTCATTTTTGTTTTGGATCACAAAATCCCGGAAAAAACGTGTATTATACACTTCAAATTGAGCCGTTTAGAGGGTCCTACCGGACAAGGTTTCATTTTGACCTGATTTTTATGCCATGTGTTTGGGATTGCCACAGAAGGTACCCGGTTCGATTTCAGGCCCAAACAAAATCAATATGTCGTGTTTTCACGATTTACCAATTTTATATTAATAATAGTTTTTTATATAACAGGAGCTTCATATGTTCTCCGATGATGCTCAAATTTTGTGGCTATATTGCATGGCTTTATTAGTATCTCGTGCGATTTTTGGCCATTATTATTTCGGACACCAAAATCGCGGAAATACGTGTATTATACACTTCAAATTGACCCGTTCGGAGGGTCCTTCTGGACAAGGTGACATTTTGTCCTATTTTTTTTCCATGTGTCTGGGATTGCTACAGAAGGTACCATGTTCGGTTACAGGCCCAAACAAATCAA
Source organism: Agrostemma githago (assembly GCA_958450325.1). NCBI lineage: Eukaryota > Viridiplantae > Streptophyta > Magnoliopsida > Caryophyllales > Caryophyllaceae > Agrostemma > Agrostemma githago. Next base: position 72,923,594 of record OY288246.1, read on the forward strand.
TACGTCATGTTTTCACGATTTATCGATTTTATACCAACAATAGTTTTTTGTACAACAGGAGCCTCATATGTTCTCTGTTGATGCTCAAATTTTGTGTGACCATAATATATGACCATATTAGCATCCTGTGCAATTTTAGGCCATTTTCGTTCCGGACCTCCAAATCGCGGAAAAACGTGTATTATGCACTTCAAATTGAGCCGTTTAAAGGGTCCTACCGGACAAGGTCTCATTTGTTCGGTTACAGGCCCAAACAAATCAATACGTCATGTTTTCACGATTTATCGATTTTATACCAACAATAGTTTTTTGTACAACAGGAGCCTCATATGTTCTCTGTTGATGCTCAAATTTTGTGTGACCATAATATATGACCATATTAGCATCCTGTGCAATTTTAGGCCATTTTCGTTCCGGACCTCCAAATCGCGGAAAAACGTGTATTATGCACTTCAAATTGAGCCGTTTAAAGGGTCCTACCGGACAAGGTCTCATTTTGACCTGATTTTTTTTCCACGTGTCTGGGATCGCTATAGAAGGCACCCTTTTCGATTTCAGGTTAAAAAAATCAATACATCGTGTTTTCACGATTTACCGATTTTATATTAACGATAGTATTTTATACAACAGGAGCCTCATATGTTCTCTGTTGATGCTCAAATTTTGTGTGGCTATATTGTATGACCTTATTAGTATCTCTCATGATTTTAGGCCATTATTGTTTCAACACCAAAATCGCGGACAAATGTGTATTATACACTTTAAATTGACCCGTTCGTAGGGTCCTGCCAGACAAGGTTTTATATTGTCCTGATTTCTTTTGACGTGTTTCTGGAATCGGTACACAAGGTACCCTTTTCGATTTCAAGCCCAAACAAAATCAATACGTCGTGTTTTCATGATTTACCGATTTTATACAAATGATAGTTTTTTATACAATAGGAGCCTCACATCAGTCACATGTTCTCCACTGATGGTCAAATTTTGTGACCATAATATATGACCTTATTAGCATCCCGTAGGATGTTAGATGATTTTCATTCCGGACCCCTAAATCGTGGAAAAACGTGTATTATACACTTCAAATTGAGCCGTTGAGAGGGTCCTACCCGACAAGATTTCATTTTGACCTGATTTTTTCACCACGTATCCGGGATCACTACCGACGGTACCTGTTTGATTTTAGGCCTAAACAAAATCAATACCTCACATATAACTTTATTATGACTTATGAGATTGTCTCATTATAAAATTAGGCTTAACAGATAAAGCAAAAGTCAGTTGTCACATGATCTCTGGATCTGTACACTAAAACAGGGTTAAAAAAAATTGTAGAAAAAATACCCATTGCAAAATTATTAATTGTAACAAAACATATCACCTAAAATCTAAAAAAAAAAAAAAAAAAAAAGCTTAAAATACCCAGTTTATTAGATGAGAAAATATCCAAATTTCCCCAAAACATATAATGAAGGTATACTACGATCGAAAAATAAATACTCCGTAAATGATACGAGTACTGAGCTTAAGCACTAACAACCACTTTCCCCAAAAATTTCCAAACAGAAGACCACCCCTAAACCTGGAACCCCTCTGAAAAGAATGTACAGATATGATGGGCGAAAAAACTGCACATTTGCCATACCCACTTGTATAACGTACTGTATCTCACAAATTTCAGAACTCGCGTCTTTGTTTCTGGATGTACTTGACCTTACCGCCTTTCTGCGGCTTAACCCTGCCCTTCATCTTCGCTATTGTTGAAGAGTCGATGGTCAATCGGACTGGTTGGCAGTTCTCCACGGATGCCAGGACGTTACTGTCGTTTAACTCGAGAGATAAAACTTTCTGATTACTAGAATCGTCTTGTACCATAATATCTCCTGGAGGTCCGTCTGGGAACACAACTAGTTCAACATGATCTGCTGTGATAGCCTCCTTCCACCCTACATTAGTGAAAAAACCATGATGTTAAGTAAACCAAAATCGACCTGTGATCATACTATTGGAAAGACGGAGTAGAAGTCAAGAAAAGCATGCAATGGCATATGCACTTCACTAGAGTTCAATTTGTTAAGGGACCGTTTGGTTCAAAAAGGTGGAAATGGATCACAGAACATACTCTGAGAGAGAAATGCTTCTGCTAGATGGCTGGAAAACTTGAGGCCTCCATTATGTCTGTCTTCGGCACATGAGTTAGATTTATCTATGCAGCCATTAGCACTCTCAACTATGAATGTTGGCTTCACCCCAACACTGTCATTGGTAGTACCACTGCTATTATGGATGGGAAGGTGACCTGCATTATCACGTCGATTGACAGGTCTCCACAACATGACAGCTGAATTATTTGCAGGACCCCGATTCTCACTTAATACAGAATGTTCTGAAGCATGGCCTTCAGAAGCGCTTCCAAGATTGCCATCCTGTCCCTGCATAATACTATTACCAAGAGAAACGGGTATAGAACCAATTAAAACTTTTCTTTCTTGACATGGTAGCTTTGGTGCTTCAGTAAGATCTTTAGGTTTAGAGCTCCGTTCATCAATATCTGATTTAGGTTTTGCCGTCCAAACTTTGGTGCCATTGGCAGTAATATGGGAGTTTCGTGAAGAGGCACGTTTCTGAATGGCTCCAGGCCTTGGGGCATGATAGTTGTGATTGGTGTGAAAGCCATTGGGGTACCTATGCGATTTTGGTGCTTGCCAGCGTGAGTTGGCCGCTTGTCTTTGACCTTCTTGATGCGATCTTCGATGTTCAAAATTTTGGTAAGCGCCGAAATCCGGATTACCCTTTTGGTGGGAACCTATATCTGGACGTCTGTTTTCCTGATCTACAAAGTTATCCTCTTCCACATCCACTCGTTGATAATGCTCAAGAGATGAGGTTGCATCAGGAGGTATTTCTAGGGTCTCTAAATTAGTGTCATCATCATTAGATGGGATTGAACTCGATGGGGATGGAACACTTTCTTCAGGGGAATCATCATTTTCGGCATATGCTAGCTCTTTTGCCCTTTGCTCTTTCTGCCTAAGTTTCTTCAGTCGTTTCTTCTCCATCAGAGCAGCTTGCCTGCAGGCAGAGTGGATCAGAGGGGGTATCAGCTTCAAGCCTTCAATAAACTTACATAGCTCAAAGTTACGACAAAGAGAATCCCTGACTATGGTGGGGTAGGTAGGGAGAGGGGAGATGTACACAACATTACTCAAATTGTGTTACAAATTGCATTAATCAAATCCTACTCACAACACAATAAGTACAGCCTCTTAAAATGAGTCTTTGGCCCACTTGAAAGCAGAAAACTCATATAGAATTCCATTTGCGTAAATTTGATATTTAATGCATTAAGTACGGAGTAAACTTTACCAAACAAAATTCACAACAGTGAATTGTAACACTATGAGATATGGAGCTAATAGACGGATGTAATCAAATAATAAATCCTAGTTGTCCCTCTCCAGACCAAACAATAAGAGAGAATGAAGAAAAGTGTACATTATTATTACTAACCCAGCTGGCTATACACAAGTTTTAAACAAGGACACCCGTCTACTAAAAAAGAAACAGCAGCAAAGCTTTAAAATGAAGGTTTAACAATGTGAGTAAAATAATGAAGAATCCACAGTTACAAGTTTACAACAAACACATATACGTCAATATACCTCTTGTAAGCAGCTTCTTCCTCATCCACAAGCAGTTTGTGATACCTTAAAGCCTCAGCATCTTTATCAGCAAGGCATGCCTTGACCTGTTAGAACCAAAAAAACTGAATATTTAGAGCAATCGCAATGGAAAAACTTCATATATAGTTTTCCTATGCCAAGTCATTTTTCACCCTACCCAAAGCATAAGAACTTACAGTAACAATGGAAGAACTTGTTATTTTGTTCTTAAATTACTACTCCGTATTTTTCTTCTCTACATCAATTATTTTAAAAACCCAAGAACTTGGTTCTAAAATAAGAACCTAGTTAGGTTCTTATTTTGACAATCCCATTGACATGCACAATGGAAGAACTTGTATTAATAAAGTTCTTGTTGACGAACTCAAGGCTAAGAACCTCCATTGGTATTGCTCCTATAACAATGTACCAACAATAACATTACTGCATCGCCTTCGAGGCTCCTGAAACAACAGGGTAACGGTGGCAATCAGATGTACACAGCCTACACATGTGTTGACAACACAAAGAGGCTGTTTCCGTATGACACATTATGCAAGTTGCGCAATAGTTGCATCATAACAGTTATTTCACAATAAAAAGAGGCACACTCCTTACTGAATTTAGTGAGTCATTTTGTTTTAACCATGTAACATAGACAAAAACAGAGGGAAGGGAAAACTCGAAGCCAATGATTCCACACATAAAGGATAATTTTACAAGTACCAGTTTCTGCTCAACAAGGAAGCTAGTACAAGCAACCAAGTTCCTCGTCTCAAGGCCAATCTTTTCGGCATCACCATCGAAAACAAACTTCTGTATTGATTCGGCAGTGCCAGCGCATAAAAATGTGTTCTCGCTTGCATCATCTAAAATGTTGAACAATTCCTGAGATGATAGTGGGAACCTCATAGCCCTTCCTTGTACAATATCCTGAAATAGTCACGCCATAGTTAAACAAAGATAATCAAGTCAAGGAACATGGACAAAATAGAAGCAGCACACAATTGCGCTCTCACCAGGAGTACAGAGCCAGACTTCACATAACTGTGTGGCAGAGAGGTGTATCCAGGTTTCCGAATAAATATTGTCAATGCCTTTATGATTGAAGAGCCATTAATTCCCTATAAAGACGAAAAAGAAAAGGATAATAAGACTCCCAACTAACAACTAATTGTCTTGTTATTACAACAACATAATCCCAGAGTGCTCATATAGATGCATAACAGATGTTTTGTTAACTGTGCTTAAAATAAGTTCACAAGTAAAAAAGTATTAGACAGTACACATACTCTCACGTTCCCACATTTCTAAATTTAGAGCTCTGTTTCCATACCACCGCCTTCCACTATCATCCTAAGAGCAATATTGTAAGTAAATACAGCTCCAGTTATTTCAGAACACTGCAATCACTTAACAAAAAAAATGCCTCGACTCGTAATGATTACCCTTTTTTTTAACGATATTACATAAAAAAATTCCAATCATACATTATTTTCTCACTACAAATAACTGACCAACAAACATAGAAGCTGATGCATTAACCCCTGAACAAGCACAAACCAAGAACAAATCCAAGACTACCAACAAAAGCCCTAAACATTCAACAATTATCACAAATGAGAAATGAAATCTTACCTCTAGGAAAACATCATCAAGTGACATAATGTCCATGGACTCCGCTACAGATAGCTGCAACAGTATATCCAACTTAAAAACTATGAGAAACATTCCAATGTGGAAAACCAAGATGTTAAAAAGGAAAATAACGACAATGAGCATACCTTATCCCAAAAGGCTTGCAACATGCACCTATTTTTCGCAGCTGAATCCTAAAAAATTACAAAACTTAATAGTCAGCATTGCCCAAAAAGATCACTTTGTGACAAGCTAACTAAGAAAGTTATGAACTTAAAATTATTTTAAAGATCAAAACTAGCATAGTTTAGTCATTACACAGCTATTTCAAGATTAATGGCAGGTTCAGAGCAAGTAAGATAAGTATCAGGGTCTCAGGTACCTTATCAAGGTTCAATTTACGCCTATGCAGGCGCCGATGTCTTCGGTAGCTGATTGTCGAACAAAATTCTTGAGAGCACTTATCACACTTCTGCATTTGGATCTTCATGGGAGATAGCATAGGTAGAGGCCACCCAGGTAAATATGCTATGACCACAACAAAAACAAAAAAGATTAGGAAACTCCGCTTAAGAATAGCCTAAGCTATACACCAACCAAAAACCTCTACTCTTCCCAACTGACGAATCACTTTCTACCCTAGATAAATGGTTTAGAGTTCTTTGTTGTTTAGCGACGAATCATCGCAATTAACATGACTAAAAATTTCATTGACATTCTAAATAAATTCACTGGTTAACTCTATCCTATAAACTTTAGCAATCGATATAGTACCTTGTTGATCCAAGGCATGAAGTAACTGGTTCCACTGGACTGGACTATCGTTTACCCTGGAGAAGGAAAGATATGGCTCTTTCCCTATTGTTTGTCTAATGAAAGTGTCTATAGAACCATTTTCGTCGCTGGACTTCAGTGGTTGTGCTGCTTCGATCTTCGGAACAGGCATATTTCCTCAGAAAGTTCTATCTAAATAACCAAAATTGACTGCATAATATGTGCTTGATGAGTGGATGTGGTATAAAAAGTGGAAAGAGGCTTTAGACAAATAGAATTCAAGGAAAACAGTGACATTCAAATGACCATAGAAGCAAGGCAAGCAACTATTCAGCAAACCTTTGCAAAAATAAGAATCGTGATCCAAGTTACACAAACTTGTTCCACCAAAACTACAGACATTTCGGCTTAGAATATACAATAGTTGATGAATCAAGGCTTACCATCATCATCCAAAATCTAAAAGCCAACCACAATAGTGGTATTAGATCTTAGAAATTATTTGTCAAAACTATACCGATTTAGATCATTAACTACTAAGAATTGAACAACATAGCTTGCGACAAACTGGTGTTATACGATCTCTGCTTGCTAATTCAAAATCACACCTTCGCAGCTATACTAAAATCATAAAGCAGATAACGGACTTAATGGTGCCGATAACACCATAACAGGACGCATGATCCATGGCAAATCAAGTGTACAACACGAGACACATACTCATGAAACTCACTAACTAGAAGTAATCAGTCTTCATTACAATTACAAAAGCCACATCTCCAATGATGATCTAAATTTGAGAACTTCAAGTATACATGCCAATATAGAACAAATCGCCATCACAATACCCTAACCTACACAATAATGTAATCCAGGGATATACTAACCCTTGGGTGTTCCTTTCAAATACACGAAACGATCTTCACCACAACCATAAGTGAAGCACTGATACTAATTACGCAAGCAAAACACTTGCGCAACTCAAATACCAATGCAAGTGACTTAACAAATCTATACCTAAAACCCATCAATTCGAACGAGAATGTCTCAATAATACTCAAATGCCCCCCACGTGTCTTTCAACAAAATACAGAATTATGTAACCAAAGAGATTAATTGATGAACTCAATCCCTAATTCCCTAATTCACTATCTATCAATTGGTGACCTTTTTTCCTTGTCGAGTGTCAATTAATCGAAGGTAAACAAATGATTCGGGACAAAGCGAATTAATCAAAGCAACAAATAACTCTTAAATGAAAAGGGCGTGATCCAACTCAAACAATCACAATAAAAAAAACAAAAACCCACAAAATGCACGCAACAAATGAACAAATCCCACAACGTAAAACCCATAAAATACAAGAATTAATGAATTATTAACACAAAAAAACAACAAACATTGGATCTAATCCACCAAAAAAAGATAGATCAAGCATATTATATAAACTGTAAAGGGGGGAAGTGGGAAGGTACCAAGTATTGAGTTGAAGAAGGGTGTGATAACGAAAATTGAAAGAGCGGAGAAGGAAATGATCTGGAATGGGAAAAAAGGGGTTTGTGAGATATTATTGGAAAACAAATTAGGAAGAATGGAAGATGAATCAAATCAATTGATTTTGCAAAGTGTATTAAGTCGGCGAAATTTTACAATGAAAAGAAAAGCCGGAAATACTCACAACTCACCATATGTTATGTTATGTAATGTCAATGTCATTTGATTTTAGATTTTATGCATCACCTTATTAATAAAATGTTTTTATTTTATTTATTTGATTTTGAATCTCAAAACATAGTCAGTCTTAAAATTGTTTATCGAAGATGTCTAAGACTAGTTACCCTACTAGACGTCTGGTATTGTAATGCGATTAGGTGCTATTTGTTAGAAAAAAAGGCTACCGTAAAACAAATTGTTTACCTACGTGATACACCATGATATTAAATACTCTTTTTCCGTAGGTAAACAATTTGTTTTACGGTAAACAACCATGTAATAAATAAAAGTTTATAATTGGACAATTTTATTAGTAAAAATATTTAGATGAATCGTTGAACTCTTTTAAAAACGTCTACATATCTGTCTGAATTTAGAGATTTAGAGTGAAATTATTTTGTTAGTGGACTTTTTATTAAAAATAAAGAAAGAAAGAAAGAAAGAAAGAAAGAGGGAGTGAGACAAGTGCACAAGAAATATTGCAATAATAAAGTTATGAAGCTATTTAGATAGAGTTTCGTAGAAAATCTTGCCTTTGGAGGTTGATTTTGATTATAGTTAGAACAAGTGGTTGAGAAATCACCTCATGATCTACATTTGATATTTACACAATACTTTACCACCAGCATTGTTAATTTGTTGAGTATTACCTAATACCTTTGCCAAATGTTGTTGGAGTATTATATAAATTATAATCAACACTTAAATCAACAAATAAATAAATACGTGTTCTAGATAAATTTGAAGTCCCAAATTCGAGTCATGGTAGGAGTTTTGCAAAGAAATTTGTTGAAAAATATTACAAACACACCATACTACACAACACTTTCATTTTAAAAAAAACAAAAGAGGAAATTGATAATGATCTCTCTTTAAAAGAAAAAAAAAAGCTAAAGAAGAATGAAATTTAATGTGATTTTGTTGTTTTTTAAAAGTAAGATCATAATACATCGATTTGAGAAGATTTTTATCACAACCTCCTTGTGCTCGATTGATAACTCGTGCAAATCAAAAACATTTTCAATACAGCAAGTCTTGCTTGTGACGTCGCATACCTCTTTCCTTTTCGACATTATTTAGATTGGTTGTGAGTCGTGAGTCGTAATAAATAAGAATTTGCCTGTTCAATAGAAGGCGAGCAAAACTGTTTCCGGTACAAAGTATCAATGTACAAGTACAAGGAACAGGAATCATTACTCAAGGAATACATTGTTGGTGCGCGACTGGCGACTGACGACTGTGAATGTAGAACCATGCTAGTAAGAGCTCATATGAGGAAGAATATGTGTATATGTGCAGATCTAATATAATTAAGGTCATAAAAATGTGGGATTTACGAGCGTTGCAGCCATTCCTGGATAGCATAATGAAGAGCATGGTTGGGGACGAGGTCACAGGTTGGGAGCTCCAAGTTAGTCATGGGTGATGTCGTGTGCCCGCTCTCCAACCACTCTCTTATCGCCTCTCCTTCGTATGTGTACCCGTCTCCCGCTGTACAGGGGTCCTTCATCACTTCCTGTAATCACATAACAATAATTAAGTCATCAAGGATGGATAGAGAGTAAGTTAAACATCAGCTGAATGTTACTCTTATCGCCGTCACCTGGTAAATGGGACAGAGGAAATGAGAGGGTGGTCGGCGGTTCTCCTGATTCTGCCAAGATGGTCTTTCTGCATCACATGAGTTTCTCAAAGTTTCAAGGACACTCCATACTTTTACTAGCTCTGGCCGCTTTGATGGGGTTCTATCACAGCATTGCACTGCCACCCGAGCTAAGGATCTCACTTGACTAACTGGCCAGTTTCCGGCTGAAACATCCAATATTGACTCAATTTTACGGTTTTGTAGGGCTCGTTTCACATCTTTCACAATCCCCGGAGTACCAGTTATCAGATATAATAGAATCATTCCAAATGAATAGACATCTGAAAGTGGACTAATCACTCCTGTACTGAGGAATTCTGGGTCGGTATACATAGAGACGCGATTCTGACTGGTGGATCCGTAAAGAAGTTCTCTTTGATTTTGTAGAACTAAGTGGAAGATTCCCAAGTCACCAATTTTGCTGACAAAGTTACCATCAAGTAGGATCTTTGTCGGCTTTAGATTACCATGGAAAATTGGGGGATTATTGGTATGAAGGAAAATCAAGGCTGAGCACAGTTCAATTCCAATGCGGACCCGCGTTTGCCATTTCAGAGGGCGAGTTAGGGTTTTCTCCTTGCAGGCTAGGTTGTCGTCTAAGCTACCTCTCTCGAGGTACTCATATACTATGGATCTTGCTTCAGGACAAATCCCAATGAGTGTCACTATGTTTGGATGCCTGATTCGGCTTAATATTTCAGCCTGCAATTTAACAAATACGAGTACTCCGTATCAAATCATGGAGACCGGCACATTTAATCAATGTTTTCAAATTGTCCGATAAAAATGAGATTTATAATCTGCCACAGGTAGACCTGGAAAAGCAAAATCTGACCCGACCAAGAAAAAACAACCCAAAGTAAACCCAAAATTGAGGTAACCAGACCTAAAACGACCCCTAAATGAGTAAAGCCCTGTGCTTTTGGGAGGAAACGGATACGCTCTGAATTTATAGAGCTGAACTGTGCGTAATTACTACTCAACAGTTAATTATCAAGTTTCTTGTAGAGTTTTACCTGATGCTCAAACATAAGTTGCCCCTGAATCCCATCATTAGGCAGCATCCTGATAGCAACTTCCATATATCCAAGCATTCCTTGATATATGCTTCCGTATGTTCCATCTCCAATTTTTTTAGATGGATCAAAACCGCACGTTGCTTCACCAATTTCAATCAAGGAAAATGTAGAAAATTGTGGACCTGACAAGGCTGCAACTCTCTGCTCCTTCACTTTCTGAAGGATAACCACTTCTTGGACAGCGTTATCACGCTCTTGCTCTAGCTGGTCCCTTTTTTTCCTGAAAGATACCAAGAGCTCGACAGCTGAGATTATCTTCTCCTCAAGTTCCTTAGCTGCCATTTCAGATTCTTTGACCTGAACTTCTATGTCAGAACATTGAGCTTGGATTATTGGAAGTTCACTCTGAAATTTATCATGTTCTTCTTTGTATCTTTTGAGTTTTGATTTTTGCCTTGCCAGGGATTCCTCCGCATCTTTTCTTCGTTCCACTTCCTTAGCAATTTGGCACTCCGCATTAGTTGCCTGCAATAATATGCATCATTTGAGTGATAAAATAAAACATTGAACCGCCTCAGGGCTTCAGGTAAACATCGATTGTGCCTACAAAGCACCAATACTTCTTGAGTTCTTGGCCTCTCGCTCGGTTGGCTGCCTCAGATCCACCACTTCCTTTTCTTTGTTCCATCTCAGCAAATATGTATTTTAGGTGATTACATCAAATTGAACTTGTTATTCACAGAGTTAACAGTTACGGAGTATTTATTATAGGCATTTTCGTTATGGGTCATACCTACAGTCTCTCTGCGTCATCTAAATAGGGCAAGGCTGCACACTGCATACACCGGCTACACTTATGCGTATAAATGCTATAAGACAGACATAGAAAACAACGGTATATGAGATGCAGGGATCACCTTATTTATAGCATCCATTGCGTCCCCCTCGGCTCTCTGTCGATGGACTGACTCTTGAAAAGCCAGTTGTTTCATGCTGTTAGTGTCTGATCTTACCTGTTCCAATCTACTATGAATCCCTCTTAGTGTTTGTAGTCTAGCTTTTCCTTCCTGTGCGATAGTGATGGACCACAATGAGATTATGAAGACAAAATTCTTTTTAAGTCCTGAAAAAAGACGTTAGAACATCCTGTTATGTTCTTAACTACTACTACTACTACTTCATTTCATTTCGCACGCCTTCATTAATTCACATCCGACAAACTTTACACTGGCTACACGAATCCATTAAAAGATTACATATAATAATTATAAGTTCCCTAATAATATTTTAGGAAATATAAACCAGAATGCCAAGTTGCGTACCATTTCCTCCCCAAACAAAGCTAAACACGAAGATGAATGAGATTTAATGATCTGATGTTTGCCTTCAGCTGCAATTCTTTTTTCTGTACTCAAGCTAGCATCAAATCGAGTAGAAAACATCAGACGGTGCTCAATTTGAGAATTAAAGTCAATGGAGGACGTTCGAAGTATGGATCCACGCTCCTTGAAAGTCAATCGTGGTGGTGACATGTGCCCGTCAAACGTGTAATCTATACTCTCATCTTCAGATTCTTCGCCTACTTGAATCATCTCAGAAAGAGGCGAAGATTCGGACTCGTCAGTTGAATCATCACCAAGATTGTCTGGATCTCTGGTCATCGTATTTGATGGTATTGACTGTTGCTCTCGAGAAGATTTTTCCCCGATATCATCTAAATATACACGCTTTTGTCCTATGTTGGCCACTTTTGCAGATAATGATTCCGTTGCCATAGAACTGGGAACACCCTTCCTGTTGAAATAGTCCTTTTCTAGTTAAATGACAACTAACGATGAGCACCACGATGGCAATATATATAAATCCAGAGTTAAGGAAATAAGAACTAGAGAGATTGCACAACGATTTATGAATTGAGAACTAGAATAACCTCGTAAATATAAGGTTACCCCGACAAATAAACCAGATATGGCAGGAAGCTGGTGCTTGCTCGCAGACAAATATCGCCTTCTGAGACTTAAGCTCTGCCATTTCTCTGCAATATTCACCAGGTTGATTAAGAAGATACCACAGGCTCTGGACAAATGATATATATAGTACTGTACAAATCATGTCTACATATTCCAGCAACGAAAAATAGTGAGTCCTAGCCTTCTTTCTGTTTTTCACTCAGTATGCTGAAATACAGGTCTACATTCTAAAATCAGAAATACCGGTATTCAAAATTAAAATCTCACTCCCAACCTTTTCCACATATAGATAACATTATAACAACCCTTCTCACGTCTCACTGTGAAATACTGACGCTTAAAACTTATCCTACTACTCTAGCCAACATGATGCTTCCGCCTTATCAAACGTGAAGAAAGACTTTGAATATCAATTAGAGCATTAGTTCAATCTGACGTACTTTCTGTAAAATTTATCAGCTGCTGCACCCATAACCAGCCATTTGATTCCCTGTTGCACAATCATCTGTACTATTCCTTCTTCAATGATGTCCTCTTCAATCCACATCCTATCGGCATGCACCTGGACACTCAAGTTTCCATAGTCAAAGACTATTCAGACCAGAAATACACAACGATATGAAAAGTCCATACAAATTGAACAGAAAGCTTAGCGAAAAGGGTAAGAAAAATGACCCCCATCTTGGAAAGTAGGAGAACATATTGACTGATAAGTTTACGAAGCTTCTGTGCATCTGACTCACGGAGTGTGTTAATTGCTCGTTGTTGGAATTTGCTGACAGTTTGCTTTCCACCGACTGCATGAGAAACACATCAGTGAGATACGTGAAAATCTCGAAGAGAAGCATCAAATAATGAACTGTCTGTCGAATTGACTCTTTCCGATTCATAATATAATCAAATAAAATGCCAACCCATTTGCATTGAATGCTGAAACTGGCAAATGAAACCGGAACAGCATCACAAATTCACAATCAGCAGAGGTTTTTCAGAGCAAATCAGTCATCCATTTGAACAGCAGGTTCAACAATTCACTCTAACCACTTCTAAGTTAACTAACCTAAACCCTTCTCTTCAGACATTTAGGCACAAATTATCACAAATGTCGGATTCGATATCCAAGATTCACTCACCAAGCTTTTTGAACTAAATCCAAACCTCCAAAATTTCATCTTTTCACCTGTTCCATACACCATTATATCTGGATTGGTAAAAAAAGTACAGTAATTCTCATCCACCCATACTTTTTACTGTTCTTCCCATACCACATTATTTCTAGATTGTTAAAACACCATAATTCTCATCCAAAAGTTTCATCTTTTTACTGTTCAAGTTTAAACATAAAAAACATAATAGATCCAAATCAAATATCTCAAAGAGTGATACTAGCAGCGAAATCCCTAAAACTAATAAGTATATTGAATGTAATTGGAACCCAATATAATCAGTGTTGTATAGATCATCTCAACTTCTGCATCAAAATCGAAAGAAAATTGTTTTCTGAAATTCCGCTTTCAAAACTAATCACATGCAAGTGAGTGAGCTGAAATCACCTCCAATTCAGCACCAAAAACCATGATATATGAATAGAAGAAAAAAGGGTAAGAACTCACAAAATGAAACAAGTGAAGTAGTCTGATGAACATGAAGTATACAAATTTTCTTGTTTCCACCAAATTGGTGAGCTGCCCATTGAAGAAGAGATTCACTTTCCTGCAGATGCTTACCCACTGCAACAAAAACAGTGTTTTCCACATAATAATTGTAACTACTACTTTCTTTCTCATTGCTACCCATAATTCTACTCACTCAAACTTCAATCCATGAATTTTTCATAATCATGCAGTAATTGCTGATAAATCTGGTAGAACAATGGGGAATATTGGGATGTGGAGGGGGAACAATGGGGAATTGGCTTTATGGTTGTTCAGTTTACTGAAGAATTATGGTTTGCGTTTGAGAGTTGAGTCCACTTATTGGTTGACAAATTGGCAAAGGGTTGTAATCTCTATGGAAAAATACTTGTGTATTGATAATGTGGAGTTGTGACATGGGTAGTAAGTTGGCTACCTTTTCAAGCGACATGGTGCTTTCCAAGGTAGATACTTGTAGTCTTGTAGACGAAGCTTCATTTTAGATCTAACAAACGGGTCACTCAAGTTGGATTTATAAAATCAACGTGAATTTAGGTTTGCCCACGTAATTTTGTGTATAGTCTCTCCATTTTTTATTAATTCTTTTTAAGGCCTCGCTTGGGATAGAAATTATTAAAGGGTAATGAAGATCAAAATGAGATGATATTTTATGAGGAGAAACAATTACTGGGAGTACTACTTCCTCCGTTCCAATCATTTGTATACATTTGATTTTTTTAAATCTTGTTTAAATCCTCTAATAAAATACATTATGAATATCAAATTTTTATAACTTTCAGTAACACGTAATTAAAGATATAGACAAAAGAAAACGAGTAAAGTAAACGTAGAACGGAGGGAGTACATTATAAGGGAAGAGGGAAGTAATTGTTTATTGTTTCCTCCCAAAAGACGCTATAAACTTTTTTCTACATTTCCGTTTAGCACAATCACTAATTTCCTTCATTTTCTAGTCCATTTTAACTTCATTGCTCTCAATTTATTATCTTCATCCCAAGCGAGCCCTAATTTCTAATTTGAGGTACATGACTAGGGATGGCAACGGGTCCAGGACCCGGTCCAGACCCGGCGGGTCGGACCCATACGGGTCGGGTCTGGGTCTCATTTTTTCAGATCCGGCGGATCCGGGTCGGGTCTGGATCTTATTTTTGAAAACCGGGTCCGGGTCCGGGTCTGAAATTTTGGACCCGGACCCGACCCGTGGACCCGGCACTTTAATTTAAAAAAAAAATAAAAAAAAAATAAAAATCTACCAACATAATGTACATACGCAGAAGGCAGAACTGGTAGTAGCAAACAACTAAATTAATTACTCTCACTTCTTTCCTCATTCCTCAATCCTCACCATTTGTTTGTTCATTCAAGGACTCAAAGTTGTAGTTATAACTTGTGGATTGTGGACTTGTGGTGGTGAATTTAGTTTGTTGTCGGACATTTATGTAAGTCTTCTAAGACCGTTATGAATGAGTTTGTAAGAGTGTTTAGTTTCTTAGTACAATATATGTCGTAAATAATTTTGTACGTGATAAAAAATACCGGCGAAATTTGAAATTTGGAAGAAATGAAGAATGTAGGACAAAATAAAATAAAATAGTGAGACCCGCGGGTAGACCCGGACCCGGACCGGACCCGGCGGGTCTGGATCCGGGTCTTAAAATTTTGGACCCGGCCGGGTCCGGGTCGGGTCCGGGTCTAGGGTAATTTTGACGGATCCGGGTCCGGATCCTAGTGGACCCGGTCCAGATCCGGTCCATTGCCATCTCTATACATGACTTTAGCGAACTTTAGCTTGTTAAAAGCCCATTCACACTGGAGTATTATATTATCAGCCACATGCTGAAACATCCGACAGATTAACCATACTTATAAAAGGTCGCACCTATAAACAGCCGAATTTGCTCTCAGATGGTGAAAGGATTCAAAAATAACATGAAATCAAAATTATGAAACAGCTAGAATCGTCATATAATCAAACACTTCGTTAACTCTTCTCTTCAAAACACAAAGGGAAGACATCCTAGAGGGCGACGATGTTCACAAATTTCTTCTTGGCAAACGCCAGCCACCATTTATTAGGCGTTCCGTTATGTCTATAGGCAACACTCAGTAGTCTCCCGCTTGTCTCTTCCCTTATCTGCTTCAGATAATTTCTGAATAGTTCTGTTCAGGAATAAGAGCAGGAAAAAACTTAAAACAGCTCAGAATGTGTCAAATGCTTCGAAAACCAGAGTAAAATTGGTGAAAGCGGTGTGGCGTGGCAGAAAGAGCAAAACGTGACACTTGCCAAAATAAAGTGTCATAGTAACATACTCGTATTAATCAATCAAAGCCGTGGTGCACAAAACTCGGAAGTTCATAAGATTACCTGCTTCTTGGTTTGATTTAGGAGGGGAAAAGAGTCCAGGAAAAGGGAACCCAGACTCTCCAGGGACAGGAACATCCTCAAGTCCCAAATTAATGATCGCCTTTGTACCTTCAGCCAACGTTCTGCAACCGTCAATTCTTTTCAAGGCTAAATTGATATAGTATGTCAAATATATAAGCAACTTATCAGCCGAGCTTTTTATATCAAAGTTCCTGAAGAAGACATTAGCACGGAAAAAGGTGATCGTCTCGTCAACGATATCAGTGCTCCCTGTACGTATTTCCAAAGAGGATGTTAATACCACGGCAAAATTAGAAAATGAAGGACTTATTCACAACTTGACAAAGACAAAGGGAAGACCAAACCTTGGTCGGAAACAGGTGCCGGACCCTTGATATGGCTTTTTAGTGGAAGCAATGGACAGCCACAGGCTTTTGTTATGCCTTCCTCATTAACAAAACTAGAGTGATAAACCTATAAGATCACTACCGCTTGTCATTACCAGCACCACATTTTTAATTATTACCTACTGAATGCATTGGAATATAATGCTTGAAAATTCTCATTCTGAACACAAACATGAACCGTTCATAAAATTGAACTAGCTCATGGCAAAGAATTTTACTGAATGCATCAGAATATAGCATTCAGAGTAGAGTACAACAGCCAAAGCATATTGCATCTAAACATTCTTCTCCGAATCTGAACCTATTTCATCATAAACTGTCGTCTACAGAGTACAGACCCTAGAAAGTAGAAACCGAACCCTTCACTATACGTCATTCTTATTCAAGATAGTACTGTACTAAAATTGCAGCAAGACAATAATCATTGAAAAAAATATTGCATCTCTAAGCAACATAATTCAAAATCTCGGCTGAGTTGCATCGTATCAGCCAAGCTGTATCGATTTTTTACTCTACCGATACAAGATATCACCACCGAGTAAGGACCGATCATACCGACACCGTGACTATGACCGATACAGAGATTTTGAACCATGCTTAGCAATGCAAAGCACAGTCAAAATGTATAATCGAATTAAAAAGATGAGTTTATAATATCTCACCATTTACTCGTGTTTACTGATATAACTATTGTAGTAGCTCGATCAATCAAGCAGCGTTGATCTGTACACCAGAAACCATATGATCAATCTCACAATTTTATCCGGAGTAACTTAATAAAAGTGGAAGCTTTCGGAAACTCGGAGGAAGAAGAAGTAACCATTTCCTCCTAATTTCCATGTAACTTGATCTAAGGCGTGAGGGTAAAATGTGGACAAATTAAAAATTAAGCTTACGTAAAAAAGGAATTTTACCTTAGTGCATATGTCGACAAAGGATGATCAATGGCGACGTCAAATCACTGATTTGTTTTATTTCTATGGCGTTGAGTGATGAAAATTGATTATCTGCAACTTTTTCCGCAAGATTTGATTGACGTTTTTCTAGGTTTTACGAGTATTTCGATTTGGGGATTTTGTTTAGAGATGGTTGGTTAGAGAAGGAAAGTAAGACCGGTTGGTTTGATTGTCGCGTGTTTTTGCACCTTTGATATTAATTATACAGGTCAGAAAATAGACTCATGACTCGAAAATATGAAGGCACTCAATGAATGTAAGCTAAATCTGTAAGGGACGATCTCTCGATAATATTTAGTGGACACGTATCTGGTTCACATAACTGGTTACAAATCTTGCACGACAAAGTCGTGTTTTTATTGTTTTACTTTCTCTTTTAAGATAATTTAGATTTAGATAATATGATACAATATCGTGATTACCTCCGAATACACATGAGTCGAAGAATCAACTAGTACATCATGATAATTCATGTGTCATATACTCCGTAACTAGTAGCTTAACGATCATCACAGAAATCTGAATACAATGGACTCAGAATTCGAATTAATATTAAGGACTCGCTTGGGATTTGGGTAATTATTTCGAGGGTAATAGAGCAAAAATAAACTAGAAATGTTGCTTGATTGAAACATTTTATAGTGTAAAAGGGATATAAGGGGGAATAATTACCCCCATTGGGTAATGCATTACTTGGTGGGAGAGGGGAGTAATAATTTCCCCTCAAATAAGCTAGATTTCCTTAATTTTTTCCATTTTCGCTTAACATATCACTACTTTCCATCATTTTCTAGTTCATTTTGCTCTATTACCCCGGAATAATTACTCTCATCCCAAGCGAGCCATAAGGATTTATTATTGGACCGTAACTCCCAAGTCTCCAACGTAGCTTGACAGATTTTGTTGAGCCATCAGAAGCCGAATTAGCCCCCTCACTGTTGTGATGTTGTCGCGCTTGGTGGACCACCGCATGCCTAACCTCCTGGTGGTTATCATGGATTATCCGAAATTGTGGCTGTATCGACATTGACAATCCGGCCATCATATTTGAGATAGCAGCCTAGCTAGCCAGCATGAATGATCGATGTTGGTTCATAGTTGATACTGTTTGATGAATGATGATGTATGGTGATCCTTCGCCCGTTGATAGTTCGTTACACTTACACGGCTAGCACGTAATCAAGCCAGGACATTGTCAAATGCTGCATCAATTTCGTATACATGATGGAAACACTTAATGGCGTATTAGTAAGGAGTTAAGTATAGTTTAATCGAGTTTAATCACTGATTGAGGAATAAATATATGCTATCCGTACATACAGGTTTCTTTCTCATGCTCAGTCTAATGGTCCATGAATACTCAGTCTAATGGTCCATGACAGTGATCTTTAGCCTCTCACTCACCGAAATTATATAGTTTCGTGAGACCGTCTCATAGAAAAATGTGTGTTAACTAATGGAGTAGTAAGATTTTTAATAATAACACTAATGGGTCATATATACTCCATAGTTGATCGGAGCTCAGTTTGCGGTGGAATCCTCGAGCTCAAATTACACTCACCGAGGTTGCTCGACTCGGAAAAACTATAGCTCCATTTGTCGTTATTCTTTTCCTTTTAAATCAAACTGAATCGTACTGAAAAATGAGCTCAAACACGTCTCCAACCTAGATTCGGTCAAGTTCAGGCCAAGAATTTAAAGGAAAAGACTACTAATCAAAGCAAAAGGAAAGAAAAGGTATCAAGTATCAAGTACGTATACCAAGCAACCTAAGACTTGTACTCCCTCCATGGTTGCATACTCTGTAGTCTGTGACCACTAATCCTCTATGCTGCTCTCTATATTTTTGCTGCATGCATTGAGATTTGAGGCTGCCCTTTCAAACACCCCAAATTCTTGTTTACAACGATTATGTCCATCTTAACTTATAACTAATCAAATAACATGAACACGACAAAAGCACGACACATAACAATTATTGTCCAACTGATACAAAGTACATATTATTTGACCCGTTTTAAAATTAATAATTAAAATGTCAAATATGCGTATCATAACTAAATTACATTGACTATAATCTACCTACACCAGTTTTTGCCACTATATATATATATATATATATATATATATATCCTTCAATTCATTTTAAATTTCGTTATAGTTACAGTTTTAATCAGCTATTGCTCTGTTTTATTTCCTCCTTTTTTTTACAGCTTGTCTCTGCAATAATGGTGGATTGCATGGCGACTGACGAAGAAAGCCTAAAAATGGATGAAACTTCAGGTAAGAATGAATTGGGGACGTCGTCGTCGAATTTCACGTATGAAAATGCTTCAAAATTCTACGAAGAAGCTGCTATTTCCTACAAAACTGCCCGATCATGTAATTTCACCTCTCTATTCCATCTTATCCTCTGTTTCATACATACTCATTTCTTTACGTTAAGGATACTAGTGTTTCAATACTCTTATCTCCGACGGGTTAAGTTATACGGGTCAAATCAGAAAACGGATGGATTATATGCATCATGATTTTATCATTTATGAATTGAGTTTGGAGTATTTTCTTTACCGCTCTTCAAACCAAAACATTTTTTTTTTCTTTTTTATGCGAACGAGACTTCCATTTTATTTTAAAAATTAACAAATCAAAGTCGTGGACTTAGCGTGACATAAAAACTGTTTGATGTCACATTGTCACATACGATGAATATATCCATCATAAATATAAACTGGATCAAATGGAGGCATTAGATAATTAAGACAAACATTTTATGAATATCTACATATATGAATTTTATTTTATCTACCTGATTTAACTTTTACGGAGTATAAATTTAAGATATATATTCATTTTAAACTAGAATTTGTGCAAAGAAAAATGTACAAAGTAGGATATGTTATTCCTCCATCAGTAATCAACCAGATTATATTATAGAGTACTTTATTAATCCATCAATAAGTAATTTTTTTTTAATAATTGTTTCAATCATGCATTGTGCATACGGAATTAGATTAGTTACGTAAGTAGGGTGTATTAACAAGGTTTGACAATGTCGCTTGCTTACGGGCCTAACCATCAACAGGGGATGAAGCTGGGTCAGCATACATCAAACTGGCTGAATCTCACTTGAAGGTCACATTTCATCTCAATTTTCGTAATTATTCTCCTTCCAAATCGTCAATCATCATTGAATTGGTGGGATCGGATGAGGTTTAAATGTTTAATAATCGAGTTTTGATTCATGAGTTTATACTGTCAACAACTCGATTTTAGTAGAATGCTATGTTTTTGAAAATTACAGATGCAAAATAAACATGAAGCTGCTGCTGCTACTGCTTTTGTGGATGCTGCACATTGTTATAAGAGGATCTCTCCTACAAGTTTGTCTCTTTTTTTGTTTCCTTTTTGTAATTTGCTTTGCGTTTCCACTTCCCAAAGCTCAAACTCGTAACCTCTTGTAACAATCCCTATGCGTGTTGACATTACACTACATAACATTAAAACCCGGTATTTTGGCCAAAACAAGAATGCCTGAACACAGTACATAATTTGCACTCTAATCACATTGCTGCTGCCACTGGAATGTTTTTTTGACAGAGGCCATATCATGTTTACAGCAAGCCGTACAACTATTTTCTTATACATCCACATGTAGCAGCTTGGCTGCACAATATTGCAAGGTAAATACTAAATATAATGATGCTGGCTCACGCTACAAAAAATAATCGCTATGACGAGAGTAAACTCAAGTGATTAGATCTTTCTTATTTCAGCCTCAGAATCCAAAAAAAAAAACTATTATATGAAGTTTTTTTGTGTAAACCATCTGATTGGTGCGCATTCCCAAGGACTCGAACTCGAGACCTCTGGTTAAGGTTGAATAACCCCCTCAGTTGATCAAGTAAACGAAGTCTTTGACAAAGAATAAAATGCACCATAAAAGGATAAAATGGCAATAGTAATAATGTTTAGTTATGGTGAAAGTTGTAGGGATAATTAGGGTTCATCTTTAATCAAATTAAACAGGAAATTGGAGAATTATATGAGCAAGAAAGCGATTTCGAGAAGGCCATTATACATCACGAACGTGCCATTGAGCTTTTCAATGCTGAAGGAGCAACAACATCTGTGAATCAATGCAAGCAGAAAGTTGCTCAATACTTTGCAGTTCTATTGCAGTATGCTCACTTACTTATATTACCCTTTACTGTGTACTCACTGTCTCATTCATTTGTTTACTTTGATTAAAATACTCTTTGCACAACAGAGACGGTAAGCGTAGCTGTTTGATATTCTTACCAAGAAGTCTTGTTTAACATACTTAATACCGTAATAAGCTTAAGTGACACAAGTCCTACTTTCAGATATCCAAAGGCAATAGAAATATACGAAGAAATAACGCGAGAAGCTGCAAATAGCAATATGCTAAGGTATGAAGTGAGGGGGTATCTCCTAAGTGCTGGTCTTTGCCATATGTGCAATGGAGATGTTGATGCTGTCACTACTGCATTGCACAAATACCAGGTTTTCCACTTCTTTTCTGTTTCAAAATTTAATCAAGTTCAAATGAATTTTCGAAATTTGACTGTATTAACCATTTGCAGGAATTAGATACCACTTTCTCAAAAACTCAAGAGTGCAAACTCTTAGCTGTAAGTAACCACAATATTCCCCTTGTTTTGGGCGTAACTAAATTGAACGGAAGTGAAAAGAAGTCGAGAAGAACGGAATTTAAGTCTGCTTACACGTTGGTGTACTTGTTTTGATATCAGGATTTGGTGGAGGCGTACGACGAGGGGAATGTAGAGAAGTACACAGAGGTTTTGAAGGAGTATGACAGTGTAACTCCATTGGTATGATCTATTTTCATGCAAGACTGTCATAGTTGTGCTTGATTGTGATACCCTTTTCATTCAGATGTGTTAACAATTTTTACACACTGCAGTTCTGCTCCTGGAAAAGGGTTCTTCTGATGAGAATAAAGGAAAAATTGAAGGCTAAGATAGCAAGGTGCAAGGCAATCAACGTTTGATAATTTAGTTCGAATAATGCGAAATTGGAATTCCAAACAAAATGTTTAGTTTTATCTTTGTTTTATTTCTCGTATTTGATCAGTATATTATGTATAGATGACGAATAGGTAAAAAAAATGTGCACGATGAACTAATAGATTGTATGTCACGAACTCATGCTATGTACCATTCAATTATCGTGATGGTTGTGGTTCCACCCACTAGCCATCGTAGATGTTTAGCTTGCTAAATGTAAAAAATTACGCGCAGTGAAAGACAGAAGAGGCTTTGCTTTCAAGATGGTGACATTGTTCGTAGCATTGTCTCATGAATTTTACGAGTGTCATTTGTAACTAAAAACATACTTGTACTAGGGATCGAGTCCAAGCTTACCATATTAACAATAAATGTAGCAATATGAGGTTGCCTAACTGCTTTTACTGGAGTAATTATTATGCAACTTTTGCAAATCCTCACAGAAGCTCCAACTAGGTGAAAAGATTTCCTCCTATGTTCTTCATCAATCCTGTGATCTATGAAAACCAAATTATAAATCGAAGTCCACAAGTTAGAAATTTCAACATAATAATACTCGTATACATGTAGAAATTTTGTTGATCTTGTAAGCTATATATGTTACCTGCTTTTGTGACAGACCAATGTCTTTTAGATCATCAAGCTACAATGAAGAACAACAATCTTAATTCCATGTACATATGTTGTTTGTATACTAGTTTTGGAGCATAGATAGATGTTTTTTTACCTCTTTGAAGGGCTCAGGACGTTCTTCCCGCAATTCAACGATGTAGTTAGCTCTTTGTTCTCCTATTCCCTATCGGAGAGTTAAAACAGTCATGAAAAAAGGGCCATTTTTTTGGCAATAGATGATTGTAAGAGGATGGTTTGTGCATCAAGCATACTATGTAAGCACTCTGTGTATGAGTAATATGACACTGACCTTTAATCCTTTTAGCTCTTCTCTGTTAAGATAAACATAAGTTTAAGAAGTTATACATCGATCTTATTACAAAACACGGAAATACAGAAACATTTGAGCCCTATTGAACAACGACTAATGGTACAGACGAAAAACTGGTTTAAATTTGTAAACTTACTTGTCAGCCGTATTTAGAAATTTCAAATATTCTTGTACAAGGTTATCCTGGAAAAATAATTTTTGAATTAGAGTTCGCAAGATATAAGAGAATCGCTCGTTTAGAAGATAAAGGGAAGAAATCCACTAACCTTCACTGCATGTAAATTTGTCCAAGGACTTTCGTTGTTTGAAATTTCGTGATTTTCAGATACTTTTGGACAAAATGTCGGAGTTTTAAAGTTTGCGTCTTTTGAAACACACATGGATTTTAAGTTGTTGGACAGTTCCTGCAATCTTGTACTCAATGGCGGTGACAACTCGTCATGATACTTGTTCTCTATATCTGCAACAAATAGATTGTTATATCCGCAATGAATCTGCAATTAAAGCACAATAATTTCATTCACTTTCAGATACTTACCTTCAAGTAGATACCTTCCTGCTGCAGTTGGTGTTTTGTGAATGCAGGGAGGGCTGAATTTGTTCTCAGCTTGTATTCCATCCTATAATTAACATCAAGGGAGCTGCTATTATGACTGTATGTTTGAACTGTTCTAATTCCAAGTATTCATGTTTTAACATCGTCAAATTAGGAGGGTGATCTCCCGAACTATCCACATTTAATTGCCTGTGTATCGCTTCTTGTTATCATTCAAAGAACAGTGCTTTGTGATTGTGTATGATCACGGCCAGATTAGCATAACCTTGTGGGGGAAAAAAGACCTACCTCTTCTAAGGGAAGTTGAGACGAGTCTGAATGTAAAAAAGCTTTTGATGTTTCCTGCAGTGACAGTTCAAATCAAAACATGTAATAAATTCACCAACGAAAATGTTGGAGCATCCCAGATAGACTGCAGAGTAAGGAGGAGGAGAATCGAGCAAAATAATGCAAGTATACTTCAATACTTGGATTATACTTCTTTAAAGAGCGTTTTCTATCATGGCGAAAAAGATTAACTTGTCTAATAGGCTATAGGGTTACAAAATACTCCGTGTATAGCTTACCTTATCAGAAGGAAGCTGAGAAGAATTTACATCCGAATAAGCAGTCTCAGTAGACTTCTCCTGCTACAATATAATCAAGTTAGACAAAGACAAATCAGTATTAAATTAAGTATCAAGTAGGAATTTAATCATTTAACACAAAAACAATACAACGCATTATACCATACCTCTAGTTGTGGGGGCAAAACAGCTGTTACCTCACCATCTAGAGAGGAGATTGCCTGTAGTATAGATTTATCATTTAAGAAATTTTGAAGTATTTCTAAAAAGGAAACTTGGTGGCATAAATGGATTAACTCTACAAAGTTATACCTCCTGGGCAGAAGAATCCGTGGATGGAACAGGAACAGTTACCGGGAGAATCTTTTCCTGAAACGAGATTTAGTCCATTCGTTATTTTAGCAATTAGCATTGCCGACCTGGTAGTGGACTTAAAACAATTTTTGGGTGATGAGCTTGTGGACGAGGTTGGCGATTAATAGTGAAATGGCAATCTACTTTATCTTGTTTCTTAACAGAAGTTCAATACATTAATTCTGCGTTTTCATAAGCGAAAAACAGAAGCATAATCCCCGCAATACTATTTAGCATACTGCTGAAAACAACAAGTTAAAGGACAGAATTTTAAGGAATGGAAGAGGGCGACTTACCCGCTTTGGAGTCTTGGCTTGATTATTATCAGCAAATAGTTTCCTAAAAAGCCATATCCAATAATCCATAACTAGAAATTTAAGTAGCCAAATCAACCAAACAAATTGCAATCTTTGAAAAAATGCACATTAAATGCAAACCTTCCACTCTTTTGTGCAGTTATGCCACCGCTTGATTTGCATGCAGACATTTGCAGACGTGATCCAGTGTTCTTTCTCACGGATGCTGCACTCATGGGTTTCATGACTTTAGGAGACACCACATCTACTCTCCTAGGGGGTTTAGAGGCAGACTTTGCAGTTGGAGAAGATATTACAGTTGTCTTGTTAGTAGTTTTACCACTTTTACCCGGGTTCAAATAAGCCAGAAAACCAGCTATGCATGATCGAGCAGCTACACTGATTGTTTGTACAGTTTCTTGGCAAAATGATGGATTCTATATGGAAACGAAAAAAGAACATTATATCTCAGCCACGTTACTGATTTCAGCCTACTTATAGAACAACGTGTAAACTCCTCATTACACTTACACTAGAAGCAATAACACTTACCATGCAAGCAATCATTAGAACCTTGCTCGAGCCACCAAGAGAGTCTTGCAGCATCCGCGTTAGCTTACTTTCCCTATAAGGTACACGATCATTCGCATTCAAGGCATATAAAACATTGTGTACAGCAGTAAGAGACTTCTTAATGCTTGTCGTTTCCGCTCTTTTAAAGTCATCACCACTATTTCTCCTAGAATCTTCATAACCTAATTTGACAAAAACAATCATAAATCATTATAATGTTCAATGTATATCTTCAACCGACACAAATATATTAAACTTTGCAGATCAAAAAGATGGAGAACATACTGGCCAGATCGATAAAATTAATCTTCCCCACAAGTTTAGTACTTGAATTTTCAGTTTGCGGCGACACAAGATACAGAATACAGCCTAGGTGACTACGGTGAACAGATTCAGCCGCCTTTTGCACCCTATTGTTCGCTGCATTATGATACAAACTCTCAAACTCTTCGATGGAGTTCACCTTCACCTTAGAAAGACCTTTGAGCCTAATCTTTCCCTGAGCATCCTCGAAAACTGAAACCTCAGATCTTTTAGAGTCTAATATGTCGATAATACGATCCTGGCACATCTCAAATACAGAAACATTCACAACTTTCCTCTCTTCTTCCGCTCGAGTTAAAACTGAATCCGTTGTAAGCACAGCCAATCCAAGCTCCTTCTCAAAACCCTAAACACAAATGCACAAAAATCTAAGAAAATCATACTGCAGCTGGAAACATTTCCGATTTTCCTCAATCAGTAATTAGTTCTTCATCATTTCTTCAGTTTGTGGGCAAAAGCGGAGAAGAATGCAAACCTGAACAGTGTGAGTCTTGCCACTGCCTCGAGGTCCGTAAGCGAAAACAGTGCAATTCTGACCTCCAAATAATCCCGAAATCAAGGGTTTGATCTCTTTACTGAATATTTCATCATTCACAACACCTTGCTCATAACATTCATCTACTTCATAACTTTGCTTTCCACTGTCAAATTCATCAAAACAGGAAACAATTCTCTTTCTAATCACTTCCTTCAATCACTTTAATCCTAATCAACTTAATCCTAACTAATTACCACAACTTGAAGGCCCGATTCTTTTCGACTAAAACCGAATACCAAAAATGAACTCAACTGAACTGAAATTTACAAAAGATCCCAGGAGAAATCACATACCTGGTGATTTGGTCAGAACTGAAGGAAATCTTGACTCTAGACGAAGAAGAAGAATTCGGGTCGGGTCTGGAAACCAAAATCCAGGGATTCGAACATATTTCGGCGTCTTGGACGAAGGGACCCTTGATACGAGCAACAACTCTCACCTTTCCACTTGCAGTTGAAGCCATTAGTGTTATAGACTAAAAATTGGTGAGGTGAGGTGAAATAGAAGAGATGAAGGGAAGAAGAAAGAGTGTAATAATGGAGGATTTTAAGTAAAGAAGATGGGATGAGATGAGATGATATTTTGGGAGAGATGAAGAAGAGTAGCCGTTGTATGTATGTTTGTATTTTCTGGGGGTTTTTGATTTCAAATATTGTTTTTGTTTTTATTTTTTCCTTCAAAGCTCAATTTTTTTGGTTTGCTCGAAAGGCATGATCTCTTATGAGACGGTCTAACAAAATCTTCGAGGATGGTACTATTATTGTGAGATGAAATAACGCAGGATTAATCTTATCATTATTCCAAAAATGTAGTTATGTGAGGTTTAATTGTTTCGAATTAGTTCAACAACGAGCCTACGATGAAAAGATCAATGTCGATTTTTTAAAGAAAATTCTCAGTAGTTGTATCAAGAATCGAGATCTTGAAAAACTTTCAAAAATTCATTTCGATAAAATTAATAAAGATGCAGACATTTTATAATACTTGGTAATAATCTAATTGTGATATAGTACCAGTCCCTCCCCCACTAAGATTTTCCCACTTCAAAACTTTGCTTATTCATCTAATTTCCTCTCTTTCTATTGGTTACTTTTTTGTGATTTGACTTCTTGATCCACACCAAACAATTTACCACAATTAATTATTGTTAATCAATGTGCCACATTGGAGTGGAAACATCAATGTGGGGGAGTAATATTTCCCTGCATCGACTGGATTATACTCATAACTCAGATGAGCAGAGTTTTTGTTGAACGCCAGAGGGTCCCTGCATCGAGTTTTGCCATCCAGCCTTGATACAAGATGAGCAGTTGACTGCTGAGCATTTTCGAAAAACATGAGAACCTAAAGTCGATACGCATGCAGAAAGATGCAACCAAGCAAACAGCCATAGAGCAGCACAACTAGTCTACAAAGTTTAACACATCTTTCAAAGGCAACAAAGAAAATAAAGGCACAAACGGATGAATGAGGGAGAGCTAAACGAGGGAAGAACAAAACAATGAACTAAATTTCGTTTGAAGGAATGCTAACACAAGGACAGACTATTGTCAATAATTCCAGCAGAGTCGAAAAGGATTCACACAAATACGTTAAACAGTGTGTAATATAAATGACTCGGGAAAAAAGTCTGAGGTGATCCTCATAACTTACACTATGCTGAAAGCCTGAAATACACTTCCTAGGAGATATTGCGGAAATACAAGGGGCTCATTTCTTCTTCTCAGCTCCTCCAGCAGACCTCATCTTGCGCAGAACACTGGACATCTCCTCACGCTTTCGCTTTGCTCTCTTGTGTGTCCCCAACTTTCTCTTAGCTACCTTCAGTGCACGCTTGTCCTTCCCAACTTTCAACAGCTCTGTTATTCTCTTCTCATATGGCGCAAACCCGGCAACCTCCCTGATCACATTTCTCACAAAATGTACCCTCTTGCTTGTTTTCTGATGAAATAAAACAGTGCCAATTAGTACACCATTTGGTCACATCACTCACAAGCCACAGCCTCACAGCCCAACAACAACAAATAAAGATGGAAAAGAGCAAATTCAACATCGATCAGCAATATTAGGTAAGATATATAGAGAATAGAGTTTAAACTCCATGGTGCAAATACGGGATACGATGGAACCAATTCATGATTAGTAAGCAGGGGAACAGATTATCACAGAATTTACAGAAGATATAGTATAACATAACCTGTAATTGGTTCTTTCTCCACCCCATTTTTAATGTCTCCTTTTAACTTAAGGTCATATCTAAAATTAAGTAACAGCTGATGATATACTATTATTACCATTTGACACAGAATTCACGCGCGTTACAGCTGTTACACCACATTACCTTCAGATTCATGTTATTTGTCAAGGGATAGTATAGAAGGGATGTAAGGACAAACTTAAAGGGAAACTGGGGAATATAGAAGAGATGTAAGGAACTAAGGAAGTAACAACTAACTCACGAACTCTCAAGGGCCCAAGTCTATTCTAAGAGCATAATTTTGTGAAGTTGGTCCATTTCCATGGCTTTAAAGTATCTATACAATTTAGTTACAAACAAATTAACACTACATTTGTACTTGTATTTTAAAAAGATAATTTCATGACATCCTTTAACTTGGAATAACCCTACTCACAAATGCTCTCAAGTAAACAAAGAATAGCACACATACCCCTTTGCGGTCAGATGGTCGAGGAGCCAGTTCCTTCTTGGTCACAATATGACCCTTGTTCAAACCCACAAAAAGACCGGTATTCGGCTGCTTAGGTGCCATTTTCTGCGCGGAAAAGGGAAAAAAAAATTAAGCTACAGCTATGGCTTCCAAAATAATCCCTCTTTGCAATCAAAGAGGCTAATGAAAGTAGTCGTACTACAACTATAAGACTACATAACTTAGAGACCACCCTTTTGAAAGGTGTAAATTCAACAAACTATGTATTAAAGAGCAACCCTAAAACCAAAATTCTTATACGAAAGAGCACTTATCAGCTCGGGTCGGTTTAACTTTGAGACGATCTCACAGAAGGCTTAATGCAATTATATTACTCGATGGAATACAATTGACATTCTAGTGCAAGGATTACTGCAACTAAGATAGCATGGAAGCTAAAACAATTGCAATTACATTAACCTCTCAACTGAAATTCAATTTACTCCAAATATTACATTTTACATCTACATTCATTTGCATACGGATGCTATAAACTCCAAATTCTAAACGAAATTGCTTACAAAACGAAACAATATCATCATTTTAAACCCAGATTCTAACCTTCACATTTACGAAACTATGTGAAAATTAATTGGGGCTAAAAACGAAAAAATGAGTACCGAATTATACGACAATCATCTACACATAAGTAACAGCAATGAAAAGATTGCGAGGAACATATGAACAAATCAAATTGCGAATTGCAATGGGTACTCATTAGTCTGAAGAATTAACGAAGTAAAGAGTGAGAAAGGGAGGAGAGAGGAAGACTTACTGTGAAGCGTTGAGAAGCAAAAACCCTAGAATCGTCCCCAAATTGTGCTATGAGTGAGATTAATATTAGGGTTTACGACTGCTTTCTTTCATGGGCTTCTCTCACTTGGGTTATTCAGCCCGCATCCCCTTTCGACCTCACCAAGATTAGAAATAACATTATCATACCGTTTTATAATCTAGGATGAGCATAAATAAGTTGAAATCCAGTTTAAAGTGGAGATTTTCAATTAAAATTACTCCGTATTAAATTGTTGCTTTGGTCTTTGAGGTTAATAATCTGGTCTCAAAGTATGAGACGGTCTTATTAAACAATTTTTTATTAAGTTATGTGATCTTAAATCTAAGCAATTTAGCTTTGATTAACTTTTCTATAGCACCATCACATATTATAAGACCACAAATTCTTGTATGAGACGGTCTCACGATACAAGGAAGTTACTTTTAATATTATTTTATTCTCTATTAGTATGTCTCACGATAAGTTACCGTAAGACGGTCTTACAGGAGAATAACTAAAGACCACTCTGATAGGAAATACGAAGTAACTCAAATTAAAAAAAATAGGCTGTCTATTGTAGAACAAGTCAAAAATGGGGAAGATCCAGTCTAAATTAAATGTAAGTATAACATAGATGTCTTAGCATAGTGATTAAAATTAGTTATCCTGGACATTAAATCGCAAGGTCGAATCCTCGTCACCCTCTATTGTAATGCAAATAAATGAACTTCATTATAAGAAAATTTAAGTGATGAATTATCAAAGTAAGTGTCTGAGCTTTTAGACAATGAGTTAATCTATAGAAAAAGATCTCTGAGACCGGTCCAACTCTGTCTGGCCTGATCTCTAAGTCTTGAAAATGTGGTTTGCGGTCTCCGATTTTCGGGTTCACAGGTTCAGTTCAATCCAATTCTAATCGATGAACATCCCATAATTGTGGTGGATTATCAGACTTGTGCCTCGCTAAAGAAAAAGAGTAAAGATATACGAAAAATATATACAGCATATTTCATTTCATTCGCTAAAAATTTGTTCTGCTAAAAATATATACAGCATGTTTTTCTTCTTCTACTAAAAATTTGTTGAATTACATTTATCGTAATCAATTTGAACAAACGTGTGTATCCGGCTAAAATTGTATACTTCCTTTTTGAGATGTGAGTTACTAAGTCCGAGTTGTCTCGTGCATATGTAAAGCGTACAGACTCGAAAAATTGGGCTTCATTCATCCTCTTCTTCCTCTCCACTTTGATCCATCATCGCTTCCTTTTCAGAGGAACTTTCTATGACCGACCTCGACATCACGGTTAACCATGCTTAGCCTAATTAGTTAAAAATTATAGTCTAATTAAACCAACTTCATATATCCCTCAGATGAAATACGGACTCAAAACTTAAACCTCAACATACCTCTAATACCATGTTAACGAACCAACTCAACCAAAGCCTTAAGGCGATGGTTGAGGCTCGTTTATATTCTATTAGTCACTAACGATGCTATTTGACCTAGGCTAATTTTAGAGTCATGGTAACTTTATGATTTTATATACTATTCACGATGATTACTGTGGTTTGCATCATGACGGAATACCGGTCATCCATTACGACACTACATCAACCAAACCCAAAGAATTTATATCGCAATACCGGCTTGTTAGTCAGTCATATATGAATTTCCAACTCCTAGTGCAACTTAAAGCGTTTATCAATTCTGCATTTTCCAGAGACACTACATTGAAATCGACCGGCCTTATCTCAGTGTAAAAAGCTTCATTCCCAGTTGCAAGCGACATACGAAACCCCAAGAAATCGCGGGCCTAGACAATATTGGGTACTTTAAGTATTGTCTTTCCCCCGACCAAGACTTTGAAATTCTCACTTTTGTAGTACAGGCTCTTCGAGATACATCTCTAAATCTGTGTTCACTTGCGTATCACTCGTTCCCCTTACGAATCCCATGAGTGAGGTGTCTTCACCGATATATTAATCTTACCAACATCTTCCGACAAAATTCGTATCACCTTACCTCGTTGAGTCCGGTATATCTTCAACCCCTCTCCTCTACGACATATTTGACGCAATTTTGTTAAACCTTATCTAAGAAAATATTGAAAGATTCACCCTGACGTAGGAGCAATTTGGTAGACACGTCCGCGGTACATACCCATTTCATAAAATCTTCCATAGTTTTCGCCAGTTGGTCGACCTCTAGCCCTCCATGGATATATTTCAAGATAACTGTCACATTTGTTTATTAAAATTTAATTGTGACAATATAACCAAATCATTGTCACAATTATTTGTCACAATTGTGACAATTTGGGTCATATTGTCACAATTATTTGTCACAATTAAATTGTGATAGTTCTTTTAATACTTTTAGGATAAAATTATTTTTTACGAAAATATTTGGCCAATAGGTCATATTGTCACAATTAAATTGTGAGGGTTCTTTTAATACTTTTGGGATAAAATTATTTTTTACGAAAATATTTGGATGTAAATATGATAGGATAAAACATAATTCCTCTAGTTTTAATGTTTGTCCCCTTCCAATATAATACTCCACAAATATATATTTTTGATAAAAATATGGTATTGGCAAAAACATTTGGGTTTACACATGGTACCATTCATTTTAACTTTGTTCCTGTAGTAACCTTATAATTTATCCGTGGTACCCCTAACCATTAATCTGTTATAACTTCTACTTTCATTAGATATGTGTATTACTTACCCAACTACACTACTCTATTACTACTACTTACTACTTTTGGGTCAACACTAATCTATTACTAATAATCCAAAGTAATCCTAAATCCTAAAACACTTTAACGACACTTAGAAACACTTCAACCCTTCCACCATTTTCCCCAAACGAGTTTCTTCCTTAAAGAAACCCTATAAACAACTCAATCATCATGAACGATCATCATCATCTGATCACCATCCTTGAAAATTAATCACGATAGATGAACTAGCATCTCTCTTGTATTTTGTTGTATCATGAAAATGTAATGTGTAATCTATACAATTTTTTTATTGTTTGATGTTTAAAGCTACAAAATATAAATTTGTGGGATTTAAAATTAGAATTTGATTTCATCTCCATTTTCTTTTGCTCCGTATTGGAAGGTATGTTTTCCTTCTTTTTTTAGTTTGGTCATTGGCATTTGCTTCAACATAAGTAGCAATATCATTAATAGCCGCATTGAATAATTAGCTAATTTTGATTCAAAAGTTAGAACTGCTACGAAAACAAATCTCAATTGCTAACAAGTTTAATTAACAAAAAAGAATCCCTGCAAATTGAAGAATTTACTCAGTAGAAAAGTTTTTTCAAGGGACGGTCTAACAAAAATTTTGATCGGTGCAACTATTGTAAGACGATATAACATGGGATCCATATCTTTTCTTCTAAAATTGTAGTTACATACTCGAGTTTAATTGATTTGAATTAATTCAACAACAAGCCTACGATGAAAAGATAAATGTCATTTTTTTTTAAAGAAAATTCTCGGTTGTATCAAGATCTTGAAAAACCTTCTAAAATTCAATTCAATAAAGCTAATAAAGATAAAAAATGAACGAAATTAACTTGACGTTATGCAACTCAAAGTGGCTAACCCAAACCACCCAACCCAGGATCCAAAATGACCTTTAGAGTATAGAACCGAAACAACCGATATTAAATCAATTAAAAATGTGCCGGCTAACATTTTATAATACTTGGTAATAATTTAATTTTGACATAGTACTAAGGCTTTCCCTGCGTTGATTGGATTATACTCGTAACTCAGATTCGCAGAGTTTTTGTTGAAAGGCAGAGGGTCCCTCCGACGAGATTCTCTAAAACTGATTCCAGCAGAACATCTCAAAAATGGGTAAACCAATAAACATTGTTTTGCCATCCCGCCTTAATACAAGATGGGCTGTTGACAGCTGAGCATTTTCACAAAACATGAAACCTAAAGTCCATAAACATCAAATACACATGCAGAAAGATGCAACCAAGAGAACAGCCATACAACAGCACAACTAATCTACAATGTTTAACCCATCTTTTAAAGGCAATGGAGAAAATAAATGCACAAACGGATGAATGAGGAAAGAACGCAACATTGAACCAAATTTCATTTGAAGGAATGCTAACACAAGGATTGACTATTGTCATGATTCCAGCAGAGTCGAAAAGGATTCACACAAATTCGTTAAACAGCAAGTAAAATAAATGACTCGGGAAAAAAGTCTGAGGTGATCCTCAAAACTTACACTATCCTGAAAAACACTTGCTAGGAGATATTGCGGAAATACAAGGGGGCTCATTTCTTCTTCTCAGCTCCTCCAGCAGACCTCATCTTGCGCAGAACACTGGACATCTCCTCACGCTTTCGCTTTGCTCTCTTGTGGGTCCCCAACTTTCTCTTAGCTACCTTCAGTGCACGCTTGTCCTTCCCAACTTTCAACAGCTCTGTTATTCTCTTCTCATATGGCGCAAACCCAGCAACCTCTCTGATCACATTTCTCACAAAATGTACCCTCTTGCTTGTTTTCTGATGAAATAAAACAGTGCCAATTAGTACACCATTTGGACATCTTTTAACTTGGAATAACGGTACTCACAAAAGCTCAAGTAAATAAAGATTAGCATACATACCCCTTTGCGGTCAGATGGTCGAGGAGCCAATTCCTTCTTGGTCACAATATGACCCTTGTTCAAACCCACAAAAAGACCAGTATTCGGCTGCTTAGGTGCCATTTTCTGCAGGAAGAGAAAAAACATTAATGATACAGCTACGGCTTCCCAAATAAACCCGCTTTGCAATCATAGCAGCTAATGAAAGTAGTCGTAAAATTCGCCAAACTATGTACTCCGTATTTAAGAGCAAGCCTAAAATCTAAATCCTTATACGAAAGATCAACTTATCAGCTCACAAATTTGGGTCAGCTTAGCATTGAAACGATCTCACAGAAGGCTTAATGCAATAATTACATTACTCGATTTCGTTGAAGCGAATACAATTGACAGTCTAGTGCAAGGATTACACCTACTAAAGATAGCATGGAAGCTAAAACAATTGCAATTACATTAACCTCTCAACTGAAATTCAATTTACTCCAATATTACATTTTACATCTACATTCATTTGCATACGGATGTTATAAACTCCAGAAATTGCTACAAAACGAAACAATATCATCACTTTACACCCAGATTCTATCCTTCAAATTTACGAAACTATGCGAAAATTAAGTGGAGCTAAAAACGAAAAATGACAGTTGATCAGGGCACAAGTAAAAGCATTTGTAACAACAACGAAAAGATTGCGACGAACATATGAACAAATCAGATTGCGAATTACAATGGGCATTCAATAATCTGAAGAATTAACGAAGTAAAGAGTGAGAAAGGGAGGAGAGAGAAAAAGACTTACTGTAAATCGTTCATAAACAAAAACCCTAGTATCGTCCCCAAATTGTGGTACCAGTGAGATTAATATTAGGGTTTACGACTGCTTTCTTTCATGGGCTTCTCTTAAGGATCAGTAATCACTTGGGTTATTCAACCCACATCTCCTTTTGACCTCAAATAGATTCGAAAAAACATTTATCATACCGTTTTATAATCTAGGACGAGCCTAAATCATGAGAAACCCAGTTTAAAGTGAAGATTTTCAATTAAAATACGATAAGAATTTGGAGTATTAAATTGTTGCTTTGGTCTTTGAGGTTATAAATCTGGTCACAAAGTATGAGACGATCTTATTAAACAATTTGTGTACTAAGACTCCTGCAAGTTCTTTAATCTCAAATCTAAGCAATTTAGCTTTTCTATAGCATCATCGTATAGTAAAGACGATTCTGATAGGAAATAATAACTCAAATTAAAAAGAGGAGGTCATCATCTAAAAAGAGGGAGAATATGTTTATAGACCATCATATATAGGACGAGTCAAAAATGGGAAGACTCACTTTAAATTAAAATGTAGTGTACCGAAATTGTTTTAGTCTAGTCGCAGGTTTGAATGAAACCCCTAGTTGCACATAAGGATCGAGCCTCTGATCTCTTGACGAGGGTAAGGAAGCTCTAACACATGAAGGGCTTTAATCTCTTTTTAACAAAATACCAAGGTAGGCTTCTAGCCCCTAGGTGTCTCCGTTGTGCATCATGTAAAGCATACAGTCGCAACCAACACTGAGAAAAATAATACGAGTACTCCGTAAGCTTGAGTCTGACAAAAACCCTGAAACTCGTGACTTGATGTGGATGAACAGAACTTCTGGTCAACAAAAGAATGCTGTGTATAGTCTAATACTAGTTGGAAGCAAGAAAACATTCACAGTCATCTGGTCTCGTCATTTTTCGGTGTTGGAGAAGAACTTTGTTTCAAAGAACAAGAGGACTTAAAAGCTTCAATCTGTGACTGGCACTTGACATAGTCGCCTTTGTTTTCGTCCAAGCATTTCTTCAAAGCTTCGACGTCACACGGTGACAGCACCTTCTTTGCTGCTCCAGTCCCTGCATTCTGCTCCATCGGGCTAGGTCCCAAACTGTAGGAAAATAACCAGCTTTAACAATATGCACACATCACTACATCAGCATAGTGTCTTTATAATACAATCAAGAGCAGATGAACTACATTATCAGTAACTTTGAAATCCATCAAACCAAGCGATGCTTACGTCTATTCCTTTCACACACATAATACCAACATTATTTAAGAGTGGTCAGAAGTGTGCCACAAACTGATGCGTCTCCGATTGTTGGACTCGACTATTTTACCAAAAAAAGCGTTTAGTTTTTGCCTAAAAAAGTGGCCAACAGTCATACTGACACGGGTACATGAAACAAGACGAAGGATCAGAGATCTTAAACACACAACACATTGAATAAACACAGGATCCTTATGACAGTGTGAGGCACATTGAATAAACACGTGGCTAAAGGAAAAGTCGTCTTTGATGTGAAAATATAAGCTGATGATCTCTTCCACAGACTAAGGGATGTCTTGGAACGGGAAATTGTTGCCATAGCAATAGAGTTCAAACATAATGAAGTAGACGAGTACTTAACTACTCATAAAATGTACACCCATATTAAAACTCTCATCGTAAAGAATTTTATGATGTAATTTCCACAGTTTTCGGACAGAAATTGAATTCCTCCCTTGGTCGATCCCCGATTCCTTAACGTCTCGTTTTTCCTCCCATGGCCGCCACAATCCCTCGTTAATCTTTCCCTTTGTTACCCTCGTCCCAAACAAACCCATAGACAATCATTTCCTCCAATTTCAATTTCAATCCTTCGTTCATTTCAGTGTTTCAGACAAACATTGGTAAACTAAATCTACAATTGAATGGGATCGAATTTCGCAGGCTAATCAATGACAGAAATGAGTGAATAATGAATTAATCTGTATCTAATTCTAATGCTGCACCTGCATAATTAAAATTGAACAAAACGAGGTTGCTTCCAAAGTCCAAAGATATCTTCCTAATTACACTACATGTAATTGCATGATTTATGATAGAGGGAAGAAGCGAAGTACCTGTAGCTGTAGCTGTAGGCTGTAGATAATGAACTCTTTGAACTTGAGTTTTCCGATTCCGACGCCAATTGGGTTGGGTTGGGTTGGATAATCAATCGGGAATGGATTAGGGAGGATTTGATGTTTTCTTTTCAGGTTATGGAATCCGGAAAGTGATCACCTACTCTTGCTTAATCTTGCACCTTAAGCAATTTGTAACGTGATGTGATTTGGTTTATATTTGACCTGTCTTAAAAGATTTATATCGAATGGTACCATCACAAATAAGAATTTGCCTTAAATTATTATCGAGTATTATAAAATGTTTAGCCGGGAAGTGATCCGTTATATATACAAGCACGGTTATAGAGATGGGAGGAAGCTTCTTTGGTTTAATCATCGATTTTACATCGACGCATGGACCCTCTGGTACTCAAAAAAAAAAACTCGAAACGAAAGATGATGAGCTGACTGACTAATGTGACTAATCAATCAGTCACTGGGATAGCTACCTGAAACAATGCTGCAATTTCAATACATTTGTGTTATTTCATCCAAGTATCAAGTATGAGCACCCACAGCTTCCCACTATTATTACATTCGCTGAAATCTAGTCCGGCAGGTTATTCCAAGTATCACTCTGCATGTACATTCTTCAATGTGGGAGGGAGAGGGAAACATTAATGCACTAAAATTACTGTAATTCACAAGCAGTAAACAGAGAGCTGCTCAAAATTCACTCGTAAAAAGAACCCAAATGTGAGATGCAAGAGGGAGGCTATCTATGTCTTAAACCTCTGAGTGAACTTATCAACACCTCCTCGGCAATCATCAGCGACCCGCTTAGCACCTTCCTTCACTGTCACACTAACGCCAGCTGCACGCTCCTGTAGTCCCTGTACGGATTCTGCGGATTTTGCAAATGCGACATCTTTAAATTCTACCGTCTTCTTCCCAATGTTGGCGATCCATTCTTTGATGGCTGATATTAGCTGCTGAATTTTACTGATAACACTGTTTATGATCTCATTTGACTTTCCCTTCACTTGACTTGCCATTAGCTTGAGTCTATCAGTCAAACTGTCGGCACTATCGACAGTTTCTTCTAATGCAAGTTTCTTCCCTACGTTGCTCCATGTAACATCAGCTACAGTCTCCTCACGAAGGTCCTCATTGACAACCACTTTAATGCCCTGTCTCTCCCAACGGTCTCGGGCTTCTTCTAGCACTTTTGCATGCTCTTGAACTCTTTTGGCTTCATCCTCTGCCCATGACCTGAAATACAAGTTCATATCATCAACCAAAAGTACAATGGGCGCAAAATGGAGAGACTTGGACAAAACTAGTAAAATGAGAAACATCTACTGCCTAAATAGTTAGTAATATGGAGTATCATATATGACAGCAATAGGGAAAAAATCGTTAACTTACCGGGCCATGGCAAGAGCTTTTCGCTCAACCTCAAGTTCATATTGTAGCCGAACGATTGCTTGGTTCTCTTCCTCCGTCTCTTTCCTGAGCTTTTCAACAATGTCCTTCTCATACGATATTTTTACCTTGTTACTCATAAGGCCCTCCAACTGCTCTTCGACCTCATGCCTCAATTTGGAGAGTACTTGCATTTCTGATTCTACAGCGGCACGTTGTTTCATCAGGGCATTATTTTCTTCTTCTCTCTGTGCTTTAAGCCTTTCCACTTCCTGCATGGCCTCTTCCGCCATTTTCTGTACAACATCTATTTTTTCTCTTTCCATAACAAGTTCTTTCTCAAAGTTCGCATTGACGTCCTTTTCAACTTCAGCTACCAACGCAATATGTGCAGAAACTGCTTTGTCCGCAATGGATTCTGCTTCGATACGAGCAAGTTCTTCACTAACTATTTCTGCAGATTCCCCAGTTGCAAGAGCAATTGCTGCCTGGCCCTTTGTAACAGGCTTGTCTGGTTGAAAAAGCCTTGTGTAGCCTACAAATCATTGGTAACAATCTCACAATTGTCATATCATGATTCATGAGTGGGACGAGACAGTCTTTCTAGAGAATTTGTGAGGAATTTGTTTTTTATGAGAACTATTTGATCATAATTTCAGGACTCACCAAAGGCAGAGGCTACAATTCCTTGATCTTTTGCAGATATGTCCGCCACAAGTGCAGGAAAAGCATCTGGGTCAATCCTATCAATGTCGATGAAACCAGAAAGCTGATGCAATCCCTATCGATGAATGAAATCAAAATTAGTTTTGATATAAATCACATGCATCTTGAAGTCACCTGTAAATTATAGGATAGCAACTATTTTGTAAAACCTTCTTGTCAGCTTCTGGTAACTGTCTCTTTTCTAGAACCATTTTCCAAGTAACAAGGTCCTGACGAGATAGAGGACTGCATGAGAAAATTAAGAAAGTTCAAAATCAAAGAGTCAATAATAACATCGACAAGAATAAACAAGGTCTATATGGACAAACAAAACTACCAACTCAGTTCCCTTATGGTTTGGAAACCTATAATCAATTAAAATAAGTTTTTCATTCTCTCTATGGACTACGTATCTATATAGTCACTGGACATTAAGTCTATTTTCGAGAAGTATGTGATAGCCTTTCAGTAAGTGACATAAAGGTAAAAGTAGGATACGGATGGTTAAAATCGCAGAATTGACTGTCAAAGAGGCATGTTTTGTTGTACCAAATGAAAAAGAATCACCTATCAGGATGGAAATAGAAGGAACCAACATCTTCATCTGGAGAGGAATTCATATCACGTCTTGACAGCTTACTAGAGATAAGACCAGCTTCCGCGAGACCTGGAACATAGAAACTGTTAATGAGTACGTAAGATAACACACAACATGTTCAATCATAACATCTGCAACTAAGGTAAAAGTAGTTTATAGGTACCCTGAATGCATGTGAAATCAGGATCCTCTGGTGTAATATCATCAAATGCAAGTTCAGTAACATTCTCTATGTACATGGCAGGGTAGACCTTCAAGATGAGATTTCTGGATAGAAAAAATAGCATGACTTAACAGCTTACAATCATAAATCTGAGAGAGGACACAAAGAAACTTGATATATCCAGTACATACCGTGAAAGGGCACTACTAGCAGATACAAGCCATCGTGCATACTCTCTGCGAGTACAGAGGTCACTTACTTGAACATCACTCTCAATCACCTAAGATACACATGCAACGTCATAAGAGTAAACAGAATGTACTCCTTAACAAAACAATGCAACCCCATTTTTAAATGACAGGAAATATGGAACCAAATATAGAAGAAGCTACACTCTTTCAAAGATGAAAAAACATGATGTGAAAGGCAAAATGACACAAAAGACCAAACAAGTGATAGTACATCTCATCTATTCCTAGAGCTAACGTGAGAACTAAAGTGGGTCAACCATTGAGAAAGGTAACTCTAATCACAATGATGTAAAACTCAATTCGGAGAGAATATCCTAGTAGCGTGATGCAACACAGAAGTGACGCTCTAAGCCAGTCGCACCACAAGATCCTAGATGGAAGGTAACAGCGTAACAATCAAGGTGTCCGCTCTTAGATAGAGAGACTATCTATGTCTCAAGAAAATGGCTAACCTGTTGTGTTTAGATAGGTTATAAGAAACTTGCTTAGTAGTTGCATATACCCAGCTATATTCCTAGCTAATTGTTTGTGTATTTGAGTTAGAAAGGGAAATTCAGGCAGAGAAGGAAGGGCTTAAAAAAGGGGTTGTCATTTCTCAGCCAAACAAACATATGCCAGCAACAAAAGCGAACAAGTTATACACATAAATCAACAAATGCTTTATAAAAAGATGATCAACGAACAAAGGCTTTTATTGGCTAGCGTTTTCATGCATGGCATTACATATTCATATCCAATAATTGGCAGAATACACAAAGGGTTTAACAATTTCCGTATCATCAAATTGAACACTTTTTAAAACAGCAGAAACATCCAGAATTCCAGATGAGCACAAAGTAGTATTGGTCAATACAAGGCATTAGTCAAGGATATCATACTTACTATAGACTACAGGAGGCTATGAACTAACAAAACATTATGATACAAAAGTTGCTTTAAGGTAAACATATGCACAAAAATAAATAAAAAGCCACATGGATTCACACCTTCAAAACTTGTAATGCAGCCAATGCTTGTGCTTGACTTTGATCAATGACTGCAGGAACTAAAACCTTTCCAGGAGGCACCTGAAGTGCTGTAGAAAGTAGTGATGGTGCAGGAACTCCACGAGAGATAAAGGTACCCTGTAGTGATTGTGATTCAGTCACATTATCAATAACCTCACCCACACCAACCTCATTATCAGCAGAGGATTTGGGTTCAAGAGTTGCTGTTTCAGAAATACCATTCTCACTAGTGTCGTTCAATACTAATGGTGCCGAAACTAAGATATTCTCAGCGGCTAAAGTTTCGTCTTCTGGAATTGAATCAACCTTTGCGGCATTAGAACTATCAAAATCTTCAGATTCAGTGTGTAAAGTACTACTCGCAGGAAATTCAAGGGTGCCTTCCTCATCATTAGTGCCAAGAGATTTAGAATCATTTGCATCTACTCCAATATCCAGGTTTTCTCCAGTGTAACTCTCATAAGATGTATCATTACTCTCCAGCAGAGACTCAGGTGGGTTTGATACTGTATTCAAACTGTTTAACTCAGACTGCATTTGTTCTTTCATGGAAGCATCACCACTG
Organism: Agrostemma githago; assembly: GCA_958450325.1. Taxonomy (NCBI): domain Eukaryota; kingdom Viridiplantae; phylum Streptophyta; class Magnoliopsida; order Caryophyllales; family Caryophyllaceae; genus Agrostemma; species Agrostemma githago. Next base: position 72,966,328 of record OY288246.1, read on the forward strand.
ACTAATGTGGATTTTTCAACGGCAACTAACTCAAACTCCTCAGACTCTAGAGTAGTATCACTTTCGCCTACAGCATTATACTTCACATCAATTGTACTCTCTTCCTTGGAGAGAACGTCTTCTTCCGATATCACCAAAAGTTCTTGCTGTTCTGTTAATGGCTCCATAACTGGTCTTGGCCCTGAACATATCATTGGTGTTAGCGATTATATAAGTCAACAGGATGATCACCATTGAGGCTTTAGTTTTTAAATGACACCGAGTACCCATGGCAATGATGTATAAACCACAAGGTGAAGGCGCACGCTTCATGCGTATGAAGTCCACTAATTTAGCAAACTAATACGGTGTATGTATTTCCCAAAAGAAAATGAACAACAATGCCCCTTTTTTTGGATTTCGAAGAGGGCTACATGTAAATAAGGTAAATGTAGGGATCATTGGGGGAAGGGCAGAGAGTAGTAAAAAAACAAGTGCAAAAAATATGGCAATTACTTAGTACCACGACACCTTACAGAGCTTTATGTAAAATGCTCGCCAAGAGCAGCCCGATTTCCGTAGTGCATCAGTGTGCCTTGCGCCTTTTAGCACACTTTTCTAAAACTAATGCTATCTTTTTTCTCTTAGGGTACAGAGGAGTGAGACAATTGAGATATAACAAGACTTACAGCAACGGAAAATACTTCAAAAGTAATGCCACATGGATACAATGTCCACAAAATGAGAAGTACTACTCACTTGAGTTGTTTCTCTTGCCAATTGACAAAGCTGCAGAAGTGATGCCAGCAACAAGGAAAACGCTGGCTAGCCCAACTCCAATGATTCCTGAAATCCAACTATTTTAAGATCATTGCCAACATCAAAAGAACTTACATATACTCCACATAGTCCAACAACTAAATTAAGGCCGACATTCTTATTTTGAGGATCGAAATCCCAAATTATTATCTAACAAAGAACAAAAGGTCGTCATTAAAGTTCTGTATTAGATGAAAGAACAAAGTTATCAAATAACTAGACTATTACCAAATAATTAGCATAAAAATAACAATTCGACACATGAACATACTCTTACATTCTACTCCACGTAACCCATTACCGATCCTAAAACCAATTGGTGATGGGAGGATTAGTCTCCTCACTCTTATTCTACCGATGTGTGAACATGCCCCATCAAAGGAACGAAGAAACCCAGCACTATCCCAAAAACCCAAAACATATAAACTCAGCAAAAATGATACTAGTAATCTTCTACCACAGTTCTTTAGCATCTTGTAACAACACAACACAACACACTAATACTTGTACAACCACGGCCACGACCACGATTACTTTGATCAAGTGTCTCAGGGGCTCGCTCCTGCAAATGGCATATGCTAAGACAAAGAGATTGTTTCCAGATGACCCAAAAAACGAAGCGCAATCAGTTTAAAGCATTATCTAAGCCCTACATTATACGAGTACCAAACTACTGTATCAAAAACCAGTAAAAGATGAAATCAATATGATAAATTTAACCTCCAATTCCTCGTTTTTTCGGAGAATCACCGGAATTACCAAACCAATCAGCATCGGCATTACCCAAATTAACCCAAGAATCTTTGTTATTATCATCCTTACTGCTGCTATTTCCAACCCCGTCTTTTTCCGAACTCTTAGCCTCATCCTGAGAATCACAGTGAACAGATAGTCTTCGATAACGACGACGGTCATCAAAGCTCAAAACTCGAGCTCGAAGCAACAACAATGGCGATTTCTTGAACTTGAAGTTGAATTGAAGCTGGTATGACCATGTTGTTTTTGTTCCTGATGTTGTTAGTAAACTCATCTCCTCCCAAACCCAAAACTAACAACTACCCAATACTCAGAACAATAAACCCAGAAATACCCAGAAATTAGAATTGGAAGAAATGTGAAAAGATTGGTCCTTTTTGTTCCAAGATTTGTGGGTGGTTTGAAGAGGAGGAAATGGTGATGCGATTAAAGAAGTGGAAGGTGTAGAGAAGTGAGTGGGTGAGTTATCGGAATAAAATTTGCTCCAACTTTTTTTCACTCGGAACTCACAGGAGTTCTACCAACCTTACGGATTTTTGGATTTTATTTTTCTTGATTTTGTCGGTTTATATTGTTGTTTCTTTTATCACCATAATTATTTTCTTGGATTTTATATTCAAGAGTCTAATTATAATCAACCCTTTTAATCCCAAAATTATTATCGTAACACCAACCGTCTCACACCAGAATTTGTACTCCTAACTTCAATTCATTGAGTTGCTTCTACCCATCGGTTTTTTTATAGGGTAATATAGTTGATACAATCGGTATCTCCTAGGACAATTACCTCTTAATGTGTTACACTCGTCTCATTTATCAGTATTTGGTTAACACAAATTATTGTTTATGACGGTCATATCCTTCACAACAGGTCAAATAGGAAAGATAAACAAAAGATACAATGTTTGGGGAATAACAAACGGATTGTCTTTACTTATCTGTGTGATGATATTCAACTCGTTAACAAACTTGTGACGGATATACATGTCACAACTCACAAGGAAGCCTTAGTGGTTAACAAAAACCGATAAATGAGACGAGTGTAAGTAATGAGGTAGGAAAATAGTACTGAGTAGATAATAAAGGGATTATTTGTATGACTACTCGTGAGAAAAAAAGAAGCATAAATTACAATTAATAAAAAATACCGTATAAAAATAGTGCAGTGTTTGATTGGTCAAATTCGCATAATTCTCTGGGAATGATAATTCTTATGAAACTCTCCACTTTTGAGTGCAATCACCCTAAAATCAGAAATGAGACTAATTCAAGAAGATGAGGGAGTAGCATGTAGGGAGTAAATTTCTTGTGAGATCGAATCAGAGAAAGAGTGACGGTAAATGAACTCTCCACATCGAATCAGAGAAAATGATCAAGCGTGTTTTAAATGTCAAAGTTGCTCGTTTGGCCTTGGATGTCGTGCGTGGCCCTGCTGGACTGGGGTGGCACCCTCCACTGGCAATCTTGCTTGGTCCTCACCCGGAGGATTGGGGTGGCTAACCCTCTTGTGCTTGTCGCAGCACCCAGGTCGTCGCCTACAGGGACCATGGTTTGTGTTTTCTTGCACGTAAAGCATTTTTCGTTCCTTCATCATGGCTTTAGCCAACTTCTGTGAATTACAGAATTACCATATACTCGTATACATACAAGAGAAAAAAATGCAGAACCAAGTATGACAAGAAAATATTCCTGTAATACATTTTCTCAGGCTCGTGATAGTTTACATTTGCAGCGGATACATCATACTTGCATAACACAAAGCCTTTAAAGAAAAATTCAGTCCAAATTAGTTTTGTCTTTCACTATTCGGTGGTTTCAAGGAATGGATAGTCGGTGTACCCAACAACCGGATCTTGAATGAAAAAGGTTTCTCTGTTGTACTTATTAAGAGGAGCATCAAGCTCATATCGTCTAGGCAAATCTGGGTTAGCCAAAAATAAGCGGCCATATGCGACGAGATCTGTAAACCCGTCAGAAACAGCCTGATTTCCGTCTTCTCTGTCATAACCTCCAGCAACAATGAAAGTACCATTGAAGGCCTCTCTCATGGGCAAAAGACTGTGGGGGCATTTCTTCTTCTCTGCCAGGGTTATCATCCTTGGTTCAATAGCATGACAGTATGAAATACCATAATTACTCAAGGATTTGGCCATATACAGGGCTAGTGCATCTGGGTTTGAGTCTCCGGCTTCTGAGTAATTGGCATAGGGAGAGATGCGAAACCCAACTCTATCTGCACCAATCTCGTTGACAACAGCCTCAACTACCTCCAGAGCAAACCTACATCGGTTTTCTAGAGACCCACCATACTTGTCCGTTCGATCATTGACTTGGTCCTTCATAAACTGGTCGATGAGGTAGCCATGGGCACCATGTATTTCAACACCGTCAAAACCTAGATGAAAAGCAACACACGGTTAAAGGTCTTTATACATGAGGTAAAACAGATAGAAATGACACACGGAAGAGGAAGAACTGATCTTAATGACTTAAGAGCAGAATAAAACAAACCAGCTTCTATAGCATTCCTAGCAGCAAGTCTGAAATCATTGACTACTGAAGGTATCTCATCTGTTGCAAGCCGTCTTGGGGTTGAATATTGCACAACGTCTATGCCATTGGACCGAAGTTGAGGCGTTAAAGGTTTGTCTGTTGAAGAGATTGGGGCTTGTCCATTTGGCTGAAAACCTTACGTCCACAAACCAAAACCACGCATACACGTGAGTCAAAAAAATAACCAGGGAAAACAAATAAAAGTAACTAAAATGGTATGGGTATTCAGAAGGCCAGATTGAGGAGGTGAATGCATATATATACATATATACCTACCTTGATTAGAAACACGGCCGACGTGCCAGATTTGACAGAAAAAGATGCCGCCTTTAGCGTGAACAGCATCGACAATAGGTTTCCAAGCTTCAACCTGGTGTTGGGTCCAAATACCAGGTGTTTCTGGATAGCCTTGAGCAGTGTCGGAAACACCGGTTGCTTCAGCGATGAGGAGACCGCCATCTGTAGTACGCTGTGAGTAATACAATGCTGCGTGGGGTTGGGGTACATTTCCATAAGATCGTTGCCTCGTCAATGGAGCCAAAACCACTCTGCACCAACCAAAACACATATACAAGTGCTAAACTAATAAAGTAACCAATTAAATTGATAGAAGTAGCAATTAATTAATTTGAATGCAACTAACAAATTTTGTTAAAAGGCATAAAAGTATGTATGTATGGATGGATGGATGGTAGGAGAGAGCAGAGACCTGTGAGACAACTGGAACTTGCCCATTTGATAAGTAGTCATCAGAGGGACAGTTGCAGTTGCTGCCATTATTGTTGGGTTCACAATAAACTAAACTTGATTTCTTTGTTTGATTTGGTTTCTTGTGAACGTAGTAGAATTGATGAAATGTGTGTCTGTGTTATAATAAGATGAAGGAAAAGATAATTTGTAGTATTGATTAGGTGCTATCTATTTATACATTATAGTATCTAAACTAAATAAGTTAATACAAACAAGTTGAGGTATGAACAAATCAGTGACGATATGTCTACACTATTAGTGATACACTTGCCTAATGAAGGAGATACGGAATCATGTAATTATAGACAACATAGAGTGAGATATGTGATTGACAATCCTCTTTACGACTAAGAGAATAGAAGTTGCTTAGGTGGCGAGCTCACGTTAAAAGTTTTTCCTCCAAAACCTTTAATTTTTAATTATGGGAACAAATAATTAATGAAACAAATCAAAAAATTAAATCATATTTACAAAATTTCCATTTATACAAATTAACTTTTATGATAAATAAAAAAAATAGAATAAAAATTGAAAATATTTATTTTGAGTATTATTTGACTTAGTTTAATTAAAATAGTAATTAATCAATTATATTAACTAAAAGAGTAAGTTTTCTCCTTTATAAACCTCTTTACTTAATACTAATATTAATAACATATATTTCAGGTTTAACACATTATTACAATAATATTTTAATTTTAATTTTTTTTATTATGAATAATACCATTATTTAAAAACCATGCAAATACATTCATGTTTATATTTTTCTTCAAGGAGTATCATTTATACTCCCAAATTTCCATGTGTAATTACAATCATTGATATACTGTATCATTTTATAACAAACTAATATTAAACTTAAGTATATTTTATAAACATTATAAAAAAAAAAGGGAAATTCTCATTTGTACCCTCTAAGTTTTCACTTTTCCCATTTGTACCCTGCGTATAAGCAATTCCCAACTGTACCCCTGAACTCTGTTAATTACTCTCAACCGTGACTAAACTAGAATTAGCCGTTAAGTATGGATGTTAAGTGCCAACTTGCAGTCCTAATCTAATGACATGACGAGTGACATGTCGGTCTAGTAGCCTTTTGGCTCTCGTTAATCCCTAATTATCCCTTCATTCTAATTTCGAGTTTTTCCCTCGTCGAAATCAACAACAACATGCAATAATAAGTGAAAAAAGCTATGATGATGATGGTACATAGAGGAAGAATGACATATGATATGGTGATGATCAGTGAATTCGAACAGGGGAAGAAAGGAAGGAAGAAGAAGAGTTTATAGTTTGAAATTAGAATGAAGGGGTAATTAGGGATTAACGAAGGCCAAAAGGCTACTAGACCGACATGTCACTCGCCATGTCATTAGATTAGGACTGCAAGTTGGCACTTAACATCCATACTTAACGGCTAATTCTAGTTTAGTCACAGTTGAGAGTAATTAACAGAGTTCAGGGGTACAGTTGGAAATTGCTTATACGCAGGGTATAACTGGGAAAAGTGAAAACTTAGAGGGTACAAATGAGAATTCCCAAAAAAATATTATTTCATACGATTATCAAATCAAAAATTCCTCCTATAAATGATGATAAGCGGTATATACCGCACATTTGTGCGGGTACTAAACTAGTTAGAGCATCCCCATCCATTGTTTTTTCTTCATTCTTGATGGAGGATGGAGAAATTTTGGTCCTCCATCCAAGAATGAAATATTCTTGGTGAGGAAGAATTCAAAATCATTTGTTCACTCAAATGGAAGAGAGAATGAGAATTGTGGGGCAAATTGTCATTTCTATGCAACATTTTTTTCTTTTAATTTTATTCTACCAATGATAAAATGCCATTTGGATTGAGTGTGGGTTTTGGAATTTATTAGAGGATAGTAAATTCATTCTTGGATGGAGAAGCATTTTTAAGATGAAAAAATTGAGGAAGAAATGACGAGGTGGAATGGATAGGTCCCATCCAAGAATGAAAAATTCATTCATGGATGAACATGCTCTTAGTATCAACTAGTTGGAAAGCACTAGTGACGTTGATAAGGATATCAAATTGGATTATGGCATAAATTGCTGAGACTCCAAATTGGATTATTTAAGTTTATTATGATATTTTATTTAAGTTTATAATCTTAGGAATTTTTTAAGATTCAAAATATTGTTGGTTAATATCTAAGAATAAATTATTGTTCTTATTTATATAAAATTCATCAACTCATCATAATACTTTTGTAGGATTATTTTTTTCCTACACAAATTTCTATATATTCTTTATTTAAATTAAAAAAATAAATTAAAACTATAATTATTTAAAAAATTCAAAATTTCAAGTTTATATTTTGTAGGGTGAATGAATGAATATTAAAACAATTATCAAACAGAATTGACTAAGAGTTTCACGTTGTCGCTGTCCAATTTTTGTTGCCGGTGGTAATCGTCTGTTTATATAGTGATAATTTTGTAAGTCTTAAATGGGGTAGGATCGTTTTTTATACAAATTCTTAAATGCTTTATTTTTTAAAAAAATTTAAAAAAATCGAGTCTTAGGTAGAGTAAAATTTTTAATTTGTGTTATCTTAAATAGGGTAGGATTGTTTTTTTATACAACTTCCTATATTCTTTATTTTAAATTTTTTTAAAAAAAATCGAGTCTTAGGTGGAGTAGATTTTTTTTTTTTCATATACAAATTTTTATATTCTTTATTTAACTTAAAAAATACTCCGTGTATTAAAAAAAATTTGGACAAATCAAATCGCTCGAAAAGTTCTGCTTTATTAATATAAATAAATAAATAATATAATCTTGATTGATTGATTTCTAAATATTCCTTAATAAAAATTATCCTCCGTAACAGCTAAGTTAACAATCGTTTTATTAAAATTAAAATTGAAAATTGAAAAATAATTTCCTATCATTATGTTGACAATTAAGTAAATTTACAAAACTAAAATCTATTTTTCATTAATAAATTAAAATGAAAGTTAAAAATTAATTAAAAGAGAAAACATAAATTGACGTTTGAAAGAAAAATAAATTACAAAGTAATATTTTTTTAAAAATAAACGAAAATATATATATAAAAAAGAAACAATTACACTTTTTTCCATAATTATAAAGTTAATTAATAGATATTACTCATCAGATAATATATATTATTCAAAAAAATTAAAATATTTTTGTAACATATATTAGATCATATACTTAACATTTAAGAAACAAAATCTTTTTTATTTCTTATATTTTTTTAGTTTGACTTGTTCACGTAGATAGATATGTTTATTAGGAAACAAAATCATTTTTTTCCCACTATTTTGTGAATTTCGTTTTTTTTGTATTTTTTTTTAAAAAAACATCGAAATAAACTAAACTATTTAATTCAAGCTTTAAAAAAAATGATAGAATATTATCCTGGGATTATTTCAAAAAGTTAAATTCAAAAAATGAATATAAAATAAGTATATTAATATTTATGAAATTATGCAAAAATAATTATGTTATAATTTTTTTTCATAAAAATAACAATTCCGTCAATAATAATTATAGTTATTAATTTTCTTTACAATCAATATAAACCAAAAGTAAATGAGAGATAAATAAAATAAAATTTATAAACATAAATTCAAAGAATATTAAAAAAATAAAAATATTCTATAATTAACTTAACCATGGTAACAAATTAACTAAGGAAGTAAAATTACTAACCTAGTCCTAAATTAGGTTAAATAACAAATAACACATGGCGCGACATGATTGACTGTGTATGAAAATCACGAGCCTTTTCTCAAATGTTACTATCAGGTCGATAAAATAAAAATATATCATGAAACTATGTTCAGATAACTACTAAAACTCGAAAAGGCTACACTTACACGCGGTGTATGAGAATTTTATACACAGCAAATTATATTGCGCCACGTGTCAACTTTTTGTTAACCTAGAGTGATTAGTTGAGGGTTAGGTTGGTAATTTTACACTTTTAGTTAATTTAGTTAAGTCAACTTTAGACATTTTTGTAATTAGTTTTTTTATTTTCGTTTTCTTGAAATAATTATATGATATTGTTAATATATTTTTGATTCATTTAAAATGTAAAATTAATTAATATTATTACATTTTGTAGTTTTTTAAAATCTTAATCTATTATTCTGTAAATATATAAAAGGTAAATATATTAAAATAAATAATTAATAATTAGAATTTTCGAAAAATAATACTCCCTTACAAAACATATTAAATTTTTTGAAAAGGTAAATATATTAAAGTTTTCGAAAAGATAAATATATTAAAGTTTTCGAAAAGATAAATAGTATGATTACTAAACATATTAAACATATATGACTACTCTATATAAAAGGTAAGTATATAAAAGTTAACAAATCAAAATAATTACAATGTGATATTCTTAATTAATATTCCATTCCATTCCAATCCAATCCATTATACAGTATATTTATATCCATCTTCTACCTATTTCTGTATAATCTTTTTACGACGTGAACGTGTATATATATAATAAATATTTTTATATAATAATTTTTTTTATAATTATAAAAAACGTGAATATATTCTGGAAGATTAATTAAAATTTTCTAAAATTATAGTAAATTTTTGGATATACGTTTTTAAATTTTTGACAATTACATTATATATATAATTTATGAATACATTATATATATATATAGGAAATATTTCAATTATTAATATACCAAAAAAATCGTATTAAGAAATTTAAATAAAATTTTCATGAATTTACTTTAAAATTTTTTGAAAATTTTAATTATTAATTATTTATTTTAATATATTTACCTGATATTCATATACTCCCTCCGATTTTTATCTATCTTCCTTATTTCTTTATTTGGCTGAAACACCCTTTCTTCAGAATTTCTATTTTGGGCCATCAACACAAAATTAAGGCATGCGATACCACGATCATATTCAGATTCATACTTATGATATCATACACAACCATACTTATGATCTTCATTTCATAAACGAGACGAAACATCCAAATTAACATAACCTCACACTCTCGTCTTCACAAACTAACGGGAAAATTAAAACTACACTACACAATTTCGCGGCAACAACAAATCAAACACTGAAGAAAGAAGCTGAATAAAAAGTAAAAGGGAAAAATGGAAAGATTATGATTATACCTAAGGTCATTTCAATCGCAATCGATGAGGATGTTGAAGCCATCAATGGAGACGAGGTAGGAAAGTGGATTTTCGTTGAAGACGCCGCATAGTAGCGTCACTTGCACTGATATGAGTGATATCCCCATTGTTTACAGATCTCTTCAACACTTCACTTCAGTGGTGCACTGGTGTAGTGGTGTGTGAGAGAGAAGTAATGGAGGGAAATTGATTTGGGGATTTTCTGGGTAGAGGTTTTGGCAGGGTTTTGTGATGACTTTAACGACGTCGTTTGGTACAATTGCTGACTAATACTCTTTACTTTTTCTACTGTTGAATTACTCCGTATTTGTTAAGTTTTGATTGATTGTATCTCGATTTTAAGACGATTTTAAGATAAGATCAATTTTAGTAATAACGGATACAAGTCGGACCGGGAGAACGGCTTGGTTAGAGTATTGGCAAGATGATCAGTGGCGTGATGAAAAACAAAAAAAGATCCAAAATGAAAAAAAAGGGTAGATCTAAATTGCAAAATGGAACAATATTAACCATACACTTCAGGTAAAAAAAAAATTACTCGTATTAGAGAAAAATCCACACGTTAATGAATCCGTCAATCTCCAACTCGACTGTTACACCAAGTCAAAATGAGATACGAAGTACTCTGTTTAAGCACAAACAATTACGCATTGCTTTTAGTTACAAATGAAACTAGATTTCAATTAAAAAACGGAGGGAGTAATTCTTGGGCTTATAAAGTGGAGTCTCGCGATACAACAATTCCTCCTTCATGAAGATACTTACAACGGTGATTCATTTCCTATGGAACTAAGACGACGCATTTGACTGTCCTAACTCCTAACCAACAGGAAGAAGAAAATGTTGAGCCTAAGCGTGAGAGCTTCACAGTTCACAGTAAATAGAACTGAGAGTACAGAAAATCTCTAATCTTGTAATATTCGCTCGTTAAAGGGCCTTCCAGAACAATTTGCTGGCTTCCGGCAACACCACCCTGCATCATGCATATCATAGTTTCAAACATTTTTCAGTTAGGCTCAGATTATACTACTATTATTCAGGTTAGCAGCAACCAGTAGTGTGCCTGACTGACTAGGGGAACTCGTGATCGAGGTTACAAATTCATCACCATCGACAATACATTACTCAAAAAAGTTCGGCAAAACATCTACCTTTTGGGTTGGATCCCCAACTTTTCGCAAGGTGATGAACTCTCCACATCGTAAGGCTCCCCCAGAAAACTCTGCCTGCAAATCATGTCGTGTTTCACATTAAGTTAGGCATGCTCTTTATAGCATCAGACCAGACCAGACCAGCCCATCCATAAGATAAATATACCAAGTTAACAGCCAAGGGGTTGGAAGTGACATTACCTGGATGTTCTTATTAGCTAGAAACTGCTTAAAATCAGCCATTTTTAGGTCACCAACAAAAACTGACTTGTGAGATGGCGCTTCACTTGAGACAGGAAGCAGAGACAGCATGCCTCCTTCGGTACTCCCAACTTCAGCATCAACCCAAGCAACTTCATATTCTCCAAGCTGTAAGTAATGACATGTGTTTAAGGAGAAGAACAGGGAAATCAACATGAGGGAAAAGAATTTGAGACAAATGTTTTTTGGGTACGGAAATTAAGCCAATTGGCACCATTAACAAGCATGTAGAAATCAGCCAAATTTTGGTCCATCAATAAGCAAGGTCTTGCATTCTAAGCTACACTATTTTTTCAGTGAACAAGAAGTGGGGATGAACCCAAGTTAGCTAATAGTCTTGGCTGGCAAAAAAAAAGAAGCTAATAGTCTAATACACAACAACTAAGAAGCATAGAAAGGAACTATTCGGGCCACAAAATCGTCGTGAACCAACTCAAACAGCTTAGCCGGAGTCTTCTCTTCCTCAAAGATAGTCACTTGAACATTTTGGCCATAAATGTGACCTAACTTGCCAACCAGTCTGCACAACAATTCGCTTCTCTATAAATGTGACCTAACTCTACTTTCCAGGGGCTATCTTCAATGTGGCCTCTTCAACAGTCCATGATCTCAGCTCTAGTAACTGTAGCAACCCCTAACTTTTCCGCGAATGCAACAAGGATACAACCAGTTGAACCTTTCAAAACATTAGAGCAGCTGAGTTTGGGTTCAAACATCTCCAAATCGCATCTACCCTTGCAATATTTATACCTCAAGACTCTTGCCCAAAGGGCATTAGGTTCAGTCAAAACTCTCCAGCCAAGTATGGCCATGAATGCAACTTGGGACTAAGATATGTTTCTTTATAAATACACATTTTCTAGTGAAGACTAAGATATGATTTTGAGGACTACATACCTTCTTAAACAAAACATTGCTCATCAACTTCTCTGATAGTTGTACCTGCAAAGGGAGAAGAACCAAACAACTTTTGTTAAAAGCCCAACAACTTCATCTCCCAGTGCCTCAGGCTACTGCATATGGCAGGGTAATATTAAGGGTCATATAGTTGGTTATTTCAGATGATTCAAGATGAAAATTGTGTTGAAAATCACATAATTCAACTGCAAATATATTAGGGAGACATCTTGTTTCATTTGTTCATATTCTAAAGCTAAGGACATGTGAGTTCTTGGCTTCATTTGAAAATAAAATAAACAGTTGCTCTGCATGATTTAAAAAAAACTTCAATTACATACCTTGTAAGCACACAAATCAGAGGTCACATCAATGGTCTCTCCGATTTGAGGCGCATAAACTTGCGGACAAACAATATTTAGACAATGTTGCTTTAAATGTTCTGTTGCCTCTGCTGATCCATGCACCAGAACCTAAAAGAAAACGAAAAATATCAGGTATGCAATTATAGGCTCAGAGGTTGCCAATGCAAGAAAAAAAGAACTTCAGAGTTAGAGAATTTTGGTGTTTATAAAAGAGAAAGGAATGTATGAAATATTAATGAACATTCTCACAAGCTTCAGCGGAGAAACATGTGCAAGAATTGACTTTATTGAGCGACCATCGGAGCGGCCCTCAAAATCCATGTAAAGCAGCGAACATTTCACTTGTACCTGGAACATTATGAGCAGCAGCTTCAAGTTAAAACAGTTCTGAGATCTTCAGGCCATGTAAGACAGTTGTTAACAAGCAGATTATTGCAAGGAATCCCTTGGTTGTATCCTTGTCTAACTACATCAAGTAAATTGAATTATCAAATATCTCATTTCAGGGGAGCGACGTTATTTAAATGATAAGTAAATGGACATTAGAAACAGTAGACACAGGCCATAGCAAAATATAGGGTTGACGTGCTGTACTTCCACACAATTGAACTATCTATGTGCATTTCCTCATTGACTCAAGTGTAGATTTAAGAAATAGTAGGGAAAATCATTAATACCCTTTGACCACATTTAGATATGAAGGAAGGTCTCTGATGGGAATAGAAAACTTATTTAACTACGGGTACAACAGGGAGTTCGCTACTTTACTCACTATTTTACCTACTGTATTTGGAAAAGGCACAATAAATTTGTGAGGGACAAATAACGAAATGGAGACAGTAAAAGTGCGATGGAGAAGTAGTTCTTTTTACAAAAAAAATAGCACTCCATATATTGTTTCTCCTTTATTTGTGTGTGCGCATGTGTTATTTAGCAACTCGGCTTAAATAATGATTTGCAGTGTGATCTATATTAACAGAATGAAAAACATTCTAGTTTAATGGGGTATATAAACTGATCATGATAGTTATGTCTGCAAACACAGACTGTAAAGTCAAGCAAAATCAAGATTCAAGAAGGTAAAAAACTTTCACAATTAGCAAAAAAGATATTTATGCAGTGTCAGACCTGTCAGTAGAGACAGTAGATAGGTTGGTTAATTTTCAGTTGCCATATAATGCTAACAAAAGACAAGGTGTTCATAATACGAGTGTAATCTTCCAAACCATCACACCTTACGATCCAAGCGCATACAAACCATCTGGATGATCTAGTAGGATTTTAACATAAACATACAAGATGCAGCGAAAAAAATTACAGTTACCCAAGTTCTTTAGAGAGTAAAAAAATCATTTAGCTACTTACAGTCAATTCAGTGGAGACAACTTTAGATGGTGTTGTATCAAACATTAAACTAGCAGAGCCTTCATCAAGTTTTCCATCACTGCCCTAAAAAGTACAAGAATTGAGACAAAATTAGCATCTCTTATATTTTACAAATACAATCAAATCAATAGGAATAAAAAAACAGCCACATAATGTACACAAAGAAAATGCACCAATACAGTAGTTGACAACTGACAAGATAGAGTTTATCTTTGGGCAGCAAGATGGAAACCTTATTCCCATCTGAAATGCTCTATAACTGCATTCGGCTTAGAATCTTTATTCCTTCACACCCACACCCACACACACAAAAGGATAAGTGACAATAATGGGATTTCTATATTACGAATTTAATAGCTTCCCTCTTATTTTACCAGAATACAAAGTCGTAGAGAAAGCATACGTGCGAATTTAATAGATTCCCTCTTATTTTACCAGAATGCAAAGTCGTAAGGAAAGCATAAGTGACAACAATGAGATAACTATATTACAAATTTAATAGTTACCCTCTTATTTTACCAGAATACAAAGCCGTAACTGTTACATGGAGCAAAAGTGACAGAACCAAATAGCACACATATCAGGAGTAAAGGTGCCTGTAAATTTGAAACTAGAAATCATCTAAGCTAGTTGTACTAGGCAACACATAACTGATAAAGAGACCCATTCATTGCACAACCTCAATATTAGCTGCATAAGAAAAAACCCTACCGGCATGAATGATTGCTCCATATTTTCTTCCTTAATCACATAATCATCAGGATTGATGACTTCACCAAAATCATCCCAAGCAGCAGAATTTTCATTAAAGGGAAACATAGGGGCTACACTTGTTGAAGGTGAAACAAAACCATCAATCAAGATGTCCTTGTATCCACCAACAGAAGTGCCAACTGCATAAAGGTACCAACAATGCACCCGTTAGTAGACCTACGCCTATCATTGTCAAACAGATCACATATTATGAACACTGCACATTCAAGAGTGTGAAAGAAACTAGAGCAAGAATATTTTCAGTCTATGTTTAATCCGACACTTGTTCTTACCTCATGAGCCCTTGCTCTACACTCAACACTCCAAAAAAGGTATGACAGTTGCGATTCATTTCAACCAACATGTAAACTTTTCAATTAGCCAAGTTTGGTACTGAGACATTCACCTACTTCAGGTACTTAATACTTCTAGCCAAGTGTGTTTAACATAGTATGAACAACATAATATCCAACTTGAGTGGTAATGGTGCGTGCCTGTCAAATCTTTGTGTAATAAACAACGAACAGCTATTTGCAAATAAAAATGAACGTGAGAATCCTTCATGATACATTTAGTACAATCACCATGCCTACTATCCCAATGTGTATTTTCAGTGTGGGCACTGGAGGAGTGACTAAAAGATTCACTCACTTCTATGATCTGGACCAGTAGATACTACCATATTTTCACCCCTTTGAGAAATGAGAGTGTGAGAGATTCATTCAACTGGGAGTTCTGCCGTCCTCGAGGAAGGAATTAATTCTTGATATAATGTAAAAATAACAGTGATATTACAATTAATGAAGATGTTGGGATGCTAAAATGGAATGGACATACCGTCCAATACAGAGCGTGTTTCATTTGAATCAACCACCATTGGATCACCAAAATTAGGATCAGATCCATGTGGTATTGTCACCGCTTCCTCTTTCTTAAGACTTGCTTTCATAGCTTCTTCTTTTTTCCGATTTTGCTCTTCTTCATATGCTGCCAACTCCTCTCCTACTAAAGGTACTCTTGTTGATAATGTGACTTTAACAACTTTTGGAGGTGGATCTACCTGCAGCATTCGCGCTAATGTACCAAACTGTAGAGCAAGCTTACAAAGTCAGTATTCAAAGTCTTAACAGACTTTATACCCTCCATTCAATTTCCGATAGGCTGTTTAGATGTTTCAAAATCTGCCTTGCATATTTTGAAACATGTAAACAACCAATTGGAATGAAGGAACATCATATTTACACCCGATAGACCACATAATTGAAGTTCAATTTTGGCAAGTCAAAGACCAAAAGAAAGCATCCACTCCTCGAGCATTCTCTTATTCATTGATATCTTCACCTTTACAATTTTTTTTATGCTTTTACAAAATAATGAGTAAATCATAAATAGTACTCCGTACAACATAGCTCCCTAAACATTTTGCCCTTCATTCCCCCACGAAGTAGCAACTTATCATTCAGTTTACAGTTTAAGATTCGTCGGGAAACATCCCTTACTGCATAACATTTCAAAGACAGATAAAGTTTACCCTTACCGCAGCATTGGTAAAAGCGATTACCAATGTTATTGAAGTGGTTAGTAAACCACAGAAAGATGCAAGTAGAAAAATTGTGAGTTACAATCACTCTTCAAGAGTTCTCGAGAAGCAGCACTATGACACCAAGTTCACCACTATCACAAAGGCAATATATCAAAGAAAGACCAGATAAATTATTACCTGGCCTCTTTCAGTGAAAAGGACAAGATTTTTGGGATCAGTTGCCCATTCAGCAAATATGTCATGAGAAAAGCCTGCTTCCAGACTGGCCATCGAAGCTAAAACAATCTACAAAATAAGCACGCTTTAAAAGTTTCGAAAAGAAAACAAAAAGAAGGGTCGTGCTTTTTCCTAACGAGCTTTTACTCGATCCTAACGACATTTTACCGATTTACCCTTCTCATTTCATCATCTCATCAACATTAATTCTCTCTCTCTAAAAAGCCCCAAATCCAACCCATCCAAAACAACCGCCACCCAAAACACTAGCGTCGGAATCATCATCGCCGTACTACATCATCTTGCCGACTAAACGTCTACGTTGACGTGGTGGCCGTTTGGGTTGTCACTACCAACTTTGGGGGGGCGTTTGGGTGAGGGGTCGGGTCAAGGGTGGTCGGAGTGGTGGGTCCAGGTCGAGGGTGGTGCGAGAGTGGTTGATCGCTGGTGCGTGAGGGTAGGTCGGTGGTGGTGGGTTTGGGTGGCTTGGGGTGGTGGCCTGGTGGGGAGGGGGAGGGTCGTGGGGTTTGTTTGGTTTTTTTTTAAAAAAAAAAAATTTGTTTTTCACTTTTTTTAAAATTTGTTTTTTTAATATTCTGTTTTCAATTTTTATTTACTGTTTTTTTAATGTCAAATTTCTTTTAGATTTTTTATTTTAATTTTCTTTTATCGTGTAAAGTTTTTTTTTTATGAATTATGATATTTTTGTATTACCAATAATTTTTTTTATTAATTTTAAATAATTAATTAAACAATTAAGTTTAAATAATTAATTGAACAATAATAGTACCATAAACAAAATATTAAGTATTGTAATTGATAAAACGTCATCAATAATCAAATTTGACACCATTAAATTGATTAGGGAAGTTGACAAAACGAAAAAGAGGTACATTGGATGTTAGGTAAAAGTTAAAGATTTTGAAAGGGTAGAATGGGAAAATTTAAGAAAAATTCGTTAGGATTGAGTAAAGACTCGTTAGGAAAAAGTAATTTCGAAAAAGAAATATGTGATGTCATACAGAATAAATGATAACTAACCTTCGGGCCTTCAGGAACATTCTCCAGTTCACTCTTGTTTATCAAAAGTGAAACGTGCCTACAAAAAAATCATGAAAATGCCTGGCAAGTAATTATTTCCAACAAAAAGCGATTTACTTCAACAACAAACTTGTAGAAACAGAATTCACTTCAGTGTATGTATATAACTATCACATAAGAAAACTTAAATTGTGCACACTTCCTGAATCTAGCTCAAATACAGTCATAAATCACTAAGGAAATAAATCTAGAGTAAGATGGAATATAAGGTGAAATAGAATCACTCACTTTAGAAGAAACGCATTATCACGTGTGTTCTCAAAGGACTTTGCTATAGAATCATTCATCCACTCTAGAAAGCTCTTTACATATTCTATCGTACTAGACGAAACATATGTGAGAAAGAAGATTGGATAACTCAAATGATGTTGGGCCCAGTGCTGCGATTTCATAATATAAAAAATCAGTGAGCTGTCAATAAATCCTAATGCTTAAGACTGTAAAGCTCAAAATACCTGTTCTAGTATTAAAATAAGTTCCAGCACTCGTCCCGCTGTATCAACAGGGAGTAACACCTTTCCATCACCACGGAGAGTCCTCACTATAGCATCTAATAGGACAGAGATTGAGTATCCATGAGACCATTTGAATTGTGAGACATCATTTTCTACAGGAGGCGTATCCAGAAAAGTTTCACTGGTTAAAATTTAAAAGTTATTTATACGTATAATAATTACAACTTTATTTTTTATGCGTGAAAATCGCCAGTGTCCTTAACACACACACACACACACACACACCTCACCCCCTTGGAACAGTTTTCTTAAAGTACACTTGAAAAGCATTTGTTTATTAAACTTGATGAAATTTGAGAGATTTCCCAACAAATTATATCCATGATAGCTAAGCATTAGCGTATGATGCAAACTGCCAAGAGAGACTGGAGAAGTCACAAACACAATAACTAGGTAGACTGGTAGACAATAGATAAATGTATCATAACTCTCTCTACGGTCCTCCTTGGAACCTGAGGATCAAACCAGGGTCCTTCTAGCACGACTATTTCGAGCAGAGTACTTTAATGGTGGTTCGCTTCTTCAATCGAATTTGGGTAATACCCCGAGCTATACTTGGAAAGGTATTTGGGAAGCAAAGGAGGTTGTCAGGCATGGATTGAGGAAGCGGATAGGGAATGGATTGGGTACAAGGGTTTGGAATAATCCATGGCTGCTTGGAACACATTCAAGAAAACCCCTGACCCACATGATAGCACGAGAGGCGATATGAAGGTATGGGAGCTGCTGAGAGAGGATGGTAGGACCTGAAACGAGGCAAAAGTGAGACAACATTTTCACCCGGCTGAGCAGGAGACAATCTTGAGCATTCGCCTAAGTGGTTGACCTATGGAGGACCAATGGTGTTGGGAACATGAGAAGTCGGGCCAGTATTCCGTAAAGAGGGCTTATTGACTTATTAATATGGAGGGTAAGGAAGAGCAAGTCCATCGGAGTTCACTAGGGTAAAATGGCTTTGGAACCGAATTTGGAGAGCAAGGGTTCTATCCCGAATCAAATTGTTCTTTTGGCAACTTTGCTCAAAAGCATTACCCACCAATGGCAACATAGCTTGGCATTTGCGTAGAGGAGACCAGACATGTCCTATCCGTCTATGCAAGGTGGAGACTAACCTCCATCTTGTAAGGGATGTGGGTGGGGAGTGGGTGTTTGGGATGGGTTGGGGTGGTTATTAAAAAGGAAAATGGGCATGAGCAGGTGAGGGAGTGGGTGGAGGGAGATGGAGAAAGAGGAGCGAGGGAGGACAGAATGTTTGGCTATGTGGGAGGCAAGAAATAGGTGGGTTCTTGATGTGCAAAGGGGGAGTTGTGGCAGGGCAATTAGGAGAACAGAGGACATGGTGAGGGAGGTGGAGGAAGCCAACGAACAGTCTGGGAAGGAAAGGGAGCAGGGGAAGCGCAGGGAGGGAAGTGATGATGCAGGCCGGTGGGAAAACCACGAGCGGGGACACTTAGAATCAACTGTGACGTGAGTCTATGGAAGGAGGGGTTACGGTTGGGGTATGTATGTTGAGGGGAGAGAGGCGAACTGATGTGAAGAGGGAGCAGTGGCAGGAGAGGGGTGTGGGAAGTCCGAGAAGGGAAGCGGAAGCTCTTCTTAGAGGACTACAGGAAGCTAGACAGCGGGGCCATCAAAGTATTATTATGGAGGGTGACTTGAAGAGAGGAGAGACGGGTAGAAGCAGCTACTTTACCATCATCGAGGAGATCGCAAGCACCGGGTTCACATCTATAGTGCGGTGGAAGGTGTCGAGAAACTGCAACGGAGTCGCCCACGGATTAGCTAGATATTTCTATGGAAAAGTAGGATCTAAAGATTGGGATGTTGGTATGTCTGAACACATTAAAACTCTTATACAGTCTTAGTCAATTTTTGTTATGTAATCCACGTTAATCAGGTTTTCAAAAAAAAAGGATAAATGTATCAAAGTCAACAATGGAACCTCTTTTACAAAAAGATGCAGGTGATTAATACGAGAAATGAGCTCTTACAATGGGTAACAACTTCCTCACCTTCAAGAAAGGCTTTAGTTACATTTTATCACTTCAGATTCAGAATTAGTTACAAAGAGAAGAGAAATGAGCATACCTAAAAATTCATGATCCCTCTGACGTCTAGGAGGTTGGTTATTCAAAGCATTGTAAGCATCCGTTATTAGCACAGCAGGGCGGACAAATGATTCAAGAACAGTTCCGTTTAAATGCCTGATAAAGCAATTTCAGAAGTTCAACGAGACAAGCAGCCATATAACCATATAGTAAAACAATTTGAAGAGATCAGCTAACCTTTCCTTGCGATGATTGAAGTCAACGGCATAAATAACATCCTCTCCATCTTTTGTTATTTTCCAAACAGTGCCCCCCAGAAGGTGTCCAGCTACGTGTGGAGCAATAACAATCCCTTCACCTTTATCTATTATTAAAAGTTTGATTAGAGAATAACTGACGAAGCAACAGTCAAAGGCAGTATAAACTATAAACTGACATTTTATTCAATCAGGAACATTCTGATTTGCATGCCTAAAATCCTCATTTTAATTTGTTGTAACTATCAGTAATTGTATGCAACAATTAGCGTACGCATATAAAGTAAACTTTAGCCTTCAAAGCCAGTGGCTCAAATCATGCAAGTATATCAGGTCAAAATCATGATGTACATCTAATCTGCCTCAACAAACCGACCCTCTTAATATGAACCACACTAGCGAACATCAGTTTATGACTGGAAAGATGTACTCCGTAGTTTATATCAAACTTACCAGAAAGGTGATGATTTTGTGAGTAAGTCAGTCGAGTCACATTTTGAAAAGCAGCATCAATGTCATCAAGTGTAAACAGATCGAACTCTGATACTTGCTGCAGAAAGTAGGAAGTTAACAAATCTATGTTGCTTAATCAAGAGCAAAAGAAAACTGAAAAAAGAATACACAACTTTACGATGCAAACACATTATTTATCTTCTACAAAGTTATATGATCTCACCTTTCGTGAAAGGTAATGATCATACATAGTTAGAAGACCTAATCTGTAGACAGGCTCCGTTGCATAAACTGGCGCAGACAATCCATATTGCTTCATAACATATGGCAGAGCACCGAGGTGCAGAGTATCGGGGTATGACAGAAGTACGGCATCAATAGAAGAACACACCCTGTACATGATGAGACACCAACAGAAATATATGGGCAAATTATAAACAAGATCACAAGATGAACTCAATCAAGGTTCAGAGATAAACAAAGGCAGATCAAGCCCCCTGGTTCATTCAAATTTCCTTCAAACACCAATCATATATCCACCACTCGACAGTCACCTTCATAAACAATTCCGTAACTGAAGGGGCTAGCAGGAGCGATCACCCTAGGGCAATGACGATATGAAATTACCATTCTCCTATAATGGCACCCCCAACCCCCTAACTACAAATCTTCATTCCACGATTGTTCATATCCTTACATTACACGGGCCAAGTATCTTGATTTCATAAACGAATCGAAACATCCAATTTAACACAACATCACACTCTCGCATCCACAAACTAACGCAAAATTAAAACTACGCTAACAAAATCGCGGCAACAAGAAATTGAACAGTGATGAAAGAAGCTGAATACAAGGGAAAGGGCAAAAAGAGAAGAGGAGGAGGAGAAACCTTGAGAGAGGGAGGAGAAGAGAAGGGTCAAAGTGGTCATTCCAACCGCAATCGATGAGAATGTTGAAGCCATCAATGGAGACGAGGTAAGAAAGTGGATTTTCGTTGAAAACGCCGCATAATGGCGTCACTTGCACTGATGTTCCCATTGTTTGCTAACTTCAATTGATTTCTGGATTCCTTCGACTTCACGGCGTCGTTTGGTGGGTGTGTGACAGTGTGAGGGAGAAGGAAGGGGGAGGAGGGGTAATTGATTAAATTGATTTGGGGATTTTCTGGGTAGAGGGTTTAGAGAGGGTTTAGTCTTAGAGTACTACTAGGTCTTGTTTTTTCCTAACGACATTTTACCTCTTTGTCTCCGTCATTTCTCAACGCTGTCAAAAGTTATGTTCATTTTCTCTCTAAAAAAAATCCCAAATTTGACCTAATCGAATCCGACCACCCCACCCGCCGGCCATCACCACCGTGACCACCACCACCACCCTCTAATTCGTTCCCTAAACCCTAATTTAATTCACCAATTTACAATTAAACAATAATTAGAGAAAAAATGTAACTAAACCCTAATTTAATCTTTCAATTTCAATTAAATTTGGATTAGACAAAATAATTAATGTAACCATACAATTGGTTTAGGGTAAACGACAATTAGTTTATCATTAATTGAATCAAGGCCGATGATCGATCCCTAATTTCCTCCACCTTCAATTAAACAATAATTAGAAGAAGAAAAAAAAGTAACAAAACCCTAATTAAACAAGTAATTCAGGAAAAATGGTGATTAATTCATCGAATTAGTACTCATAATCGATTTGTAATTGTGGTTCGAATAGTTGTATGCATGGTTTGAATAGTTGTATGAAAATGAGAGAAAAGTTGTTCTTGGTTGGGAGAACTTTGAATTATGATAAGGGTAAATTTGGAAATACTAAAAAAAATACGTTAGGATTGAGTAAAGTTGCGTTAGGAAAAAGTAATTTCGAAAAAAACCAATAAAAGGTGTTCATCATCTCTCTATGATTAAAAAAAATCTACTTACTCCCGATACCTTCCTAAATTGACTAGCATTGTAACGGATCAATAATATTGTTCGAAAAAAGTTACGAAATTACTTTTTCCTAACGAGCTTTTACTCTATCCTAACGACTTTATTCTCATTTTTCCAACTTTACCCTTTTCATTTCTTCCATCTCATCTACGGCTCTACCCGACTCATTGGTGTTCCAAAAAAAAAAACCTGAACTCACCGACAGGCCAGGCCCCAGTCCCCACCGACAATCACACATTTGCCGTCCCCCATCCACCTCTACGGATAATGACCACCGTTTCCCCCTTCAATTATATTAGGGTTTATGCAAGCATGGCAGGCGGAGTTAACATTTTTCTAGAATTTCAATCAATTATTTTCATTATTGCAGCTCAAGTTTATATAAATCAATGGAACCGTATCAAGCCAATCAGAATATTAAAGCTTTTCCCATTAAAAATACACATTAATTTTGATTATTTCTCCATTTTCATCTTTTGCTTTGTTCTTGCTAAGCGTGGAGTCTATCCAAGGTCCAACTTGTCGGAGTGGGGCGTCGCAGTCGCGTCGGGGTGCGCCTGGTGGTCGGCGACCGGAGGGAGGGGTGTGCCTGGTGGTTGGCGACCGGAGGGAGGGGTGCGCCCGGTGGTCGGCGAGGGGTAGACGGTGGTTGCAAATCCGGTGGTGGTTGTAAAATTGAGTTTATTTGAGAGAAAACTAATCTGGCTGTTGAGAATGTTGGAGAAATGACAAGGACAAATCGGTAAAATTTCGTTAGGATTGAGTAAACTCTCGTTAGGAAAAAGTACGACCCTTTTATTAAGTCCAAGCCCATCCATTAACTTTAGCGGGCCTGATTTTCTTGCCCGTGTCCATTTATTTTTAAATTTGTTGTGACCAAACCCGCTAGCGAAGCGGGCCGAACGAGTTGGCCTGCATTTGGCAAGCTCTAGTCTCTCAATAACTTCTCTTTTTAGAATGAGGCCGACATTATATAATGATTAAAATTACCTTGTCATTTTCTCATGTTAAGTGGGTCATACTCATGCTTTGTCCTTTTCTTTCTAAATGATCATTATTTGACCCGTTATAACAATACAACAAATAATATACCGTTACAAGCCAGACGACTAGCGGTACTCCATATTGCATTTCCTTGCTCCGACCGAGAGGTTTGAAGATTAACAAATAATGCTACTCTGTATGACAATTAAATTACAATATTATTTTATTATTATTTTGTTTTAAGATATTAAAGTTAATGATTTTCTAATTATTATTTAAATATAATATTGTATATTCAAAATACTACTCAAATAATTTCCATGACACGTGGTCGATCCGTTCAGGTCCATTTTTGAACGGATTCGAGCCAAACGGGTTGTGACTCAAAAAGATTTGTTTTTCACCCTAATAAAATGGGTTGGGTAGAATTTGACAGATGTATTTCCAAATTTAACATCCCTCATCTAATCATAATCTCCTAAATTTTGTCTAAGTTACTAAACTATTTGTATAAACAAAATTATTTACAAAATTGTGTGTAGGCACAAGTTTTACATTAGTATAATCACTGCGAGATGACGATATTGTCATACAATTTGTGTTATAATGACAAAATGTACGCAAGACATGATCAATTGATGATGGTTATATTATTATTTGATGGTTGAAAATGGTTTGATTAGTTGTTATTGTTTGACTACAATATATAGATGATTTCTGTTAATCTTCTACTATTAAATTAAACTGTTTTGTTGAAATGAATATCGTACATTATTAATTTAAGGATTAGCAGAGCTTAATTCTGGTCATTATTGTCCGCAATTTTCTGGCCTCTCACCACGAATTGGAATCCCTTATTCAAGGATCTCTCAATCTCCTTCTCATTTCTCAATCTTCTCTCTCTCTCTCTCTATCTATCTTTTCCTCTTTCTTCTTCTTCTTCTTCATCCTACAACAACCTCAGATCCTCTCCTCTCTCTATCTCGTTGTTTTCAAACGTCTTGATACAACAATATGGTACGCTTTTCTCTCTTTATTTATCGACTTACAATTTACGTCCATGCATGCATGCATCGTAATTACTTCACACATGTTTTAAACGGTTTTTTTTGTAAAGGGAGTCACAATAGTCGTCGACCATATTATGAATAATATCGACTTTACCATGACATTTGCATTATTATACGTTAGAAATGATTATCGATTTCTGTGTAAATGATCTGTTCCTGACAGATTTTTGATCAAAGTGAAATGATCATTCTTCAGAGTTATATGTTGTAGTTTAATTTTATGATGAATGCTTAGGTCCTACGATGCGATTGCCCTTGGATTTGGATCAGAGAGGAGTATTTGTTCAAATAAGATTTTCACCTTGGTTATGTTTTTAATGGCATTTGATCTGATTAAACTCTTTAATTTCTTACTATTAAAAAGACAATTTTAAAACACAAATTCTTGTTTGTGACGGGATTATCCGTCACTTTCTTATAACGGGTCAAAACACTACAAAAGCTGTTTGCAGTGTTTTTCAATTCTTATAACGGGATAACCTGTTTACATGAAAAATACAAACCACTACAAAAGCACATGAATTATCTTTTCTACAAAAATGATGAGTATTTGATCCGTTATAACAAAATGATGGATAATTCCGTTACAAGGGAGAGCAGCTGATTTTAAAAAGTCTAGCTGCTGTATAATAACTTAGCTATTAGTTATCGTTGCACTAAACAAGCTAAAGGTGTTTACGTTGATGATTTTTTTTCATCAAGTTACTATACTTTTTGTGTACGTAAGATATTAATGCACATTGAGAACAATAATCAAGCATCATATGCATGCATGCATGCATGCATGAACGTCGCACGTCTCCCCAAAAAAACAAAAGCCCTAATTAATAAAATTATGAGTTAATGACGATGTTTAATTGATGAAATGGGGGAGATAATTAGGCGAACGCGGCGTCAGGGATGGCTGTGGACGACGAGTGTAAGGTGAAGTTTAGGGAGCTAAAGGCGAAACGGAGCTATAGATTCATAACTTTCAAGATCGAACAGCAAGAAGTGGTGGTTGATAAAATTGGGAGCCCTGATGAGAGCTATGAAGACTTCACTAACTCCTTACCTGCTGATGAGTGTCGTTATGCCGTCTTTGATTTCGATTTCACCACCGACGAGAACTGCCAGAAGAGCAAGATCTTCTTCATTGCCTGGTTCGTTCCCTCTTCTCCATCCCCTACTTCGCTTCATCAATTTGAATTTGATTACGTGACTGATGGGGTTCAAACCCTAATTCACGAATCTTATCTCTCATGACTTTAATCATTAGCTAAACTAATCGACATATACGTACATGTCACTCATTATTATGAGCTGGCCTAATTAGACCGTATATGTGCATCGTAAACCTGTCTAAAGGAAGATTCACGAGAATATTTCATTATATATACATGGTACAATTGAGATGTCGCTTCAAATTATAATCAAAATATTCTTATGAATTATTCTTCATCTGTAAACGTTTTCTTTTTAAGTGTTGATGCAATGAACATATATACATGCAGTTGATCGTAAATTTAAGATGGATATATACCTATTTTAAATAAGAATTTGTGATACACAGGTCGCCAGACACATCGAAAGTGAGGATGAAGATGGTGTATGCAAGTTCAAAGGACAGATTCAAGAGAGAACTTGATGGAATTCAAGTTGAATTGCAAGCCACAGATCCAAGTGAAATGAGCTTTGACATCATTAAAGCACGAGCAATATAAACACTTTATTATTATTCGTATTGCATTGAGTATTATTCATCGGTCCGGCCAACCGGCCGGTCTCATCACTTGATGTCTTTTATTTGGCCTCGCTCTACATACTTCATTCCTCTCATATGTGATCACCAATTACATACCACTAATCCATTATACCTTTAATGTCCTTATTATCAATTTGCTTTAATTAATTATTTGTGTTTAATTAAATTAATTTTTACGTAGAAAAAACAAACGGGGTTGTTTAAGATATTGATATGTAGTGCAAGGATATTGTAATTCTATAATTTTTATGTACTCTTACAAATTCACCAATCGTATATTCCGTATGATTTCCTTGCAATACTTTTATTTGTGGCTTATTTTTGTTGACAATTCTACTGTGACAAAGTTCATATGAACCTCCTAAATCCTAATATACGAGTTAGGTTGTTCCCATAACGGAGAATTAATTTATTTCCATAAACCTTATCAAGTTATCATCATAACCTAGCAGTACAGTTGGATTTATGTTACTACTGATGTATTAATATAACATTATATTAATGATATCATGTACATATCGTGCATAATCCAACAAGTGCACTTAAAACTACCAAACACATACGAGTAACTCATTTGTGTGTCAATCAACATCGACTTTTAACAAAAAATTAAAAATATACATAGAATATATAAATTAAAGGGTATTAATCGGTATGGAACAATAATCAATCTAGCCAAGTCCAACCCTTGGCCAAAACAACACATTCGTGGTACGCCGTGGTGGTGCCATACATTAGTCACACGTATCAGGTTATCATTGGAACGAAACGGTGGACTGCATGCATGAAGGCAGGCAGTAACGTATCAGCTAGGTTACCATTAATCCTTAATTTTCAACTAGTTTAATAAATTTCAACTAGCTTTCATTTTAGAATACGTACCACTCCGATCCGGAGGATAATCTATATATTTATAACGCATGCACGTCAGTTGCCGGTGTAACTTCAACATCACAAAGTAGCTTTTATATTGTTGTTATCCTACTTGTATTACCTAATCATTTAAGAAAGTGAATTTAAAGTAATGATATCCCTAAATATAGGGTTTCCCAAATGGATAAAAAGTGGAGTAATTCTTAAAGTATTTTGTGTAACTTGTCTTAAAAAAAATAAAAAAATTTGTGTAACTAGATGATCGATGTGGAGATACAAAGATTATAAGATAAAATCTTTTATTCAAGGGGAATGTAAATTTTAGATTGCTGATCCGTTAAATTGGAGAGTATATACAGAGCAAGGGAATTTGAACATGTTACGAGTAGTAAATAATGAATATCTCATGACATTCCGTCATTAATGTGTAACTTCTATCGTTCCATCATTAGTATTACTTGTATAGGTTCATTTTTTTTTTGAGCGAATAGATTAGATCATTTCATTAATAAGAAGTCATACGACATCTACAACTTATATCAAAATTGAACGGATACAATACTATTAATAAGAAGTCATACGACATCTACAACTTATATCAAAATTGAACGGATACAATATTATAAAATTTGAGTAAAATAAATTCTCGTTAAAACAAAGATCCTCACTAAGATTTTGATCTCCGCTTCTGCACATCCTCTTTCAACACATCGTTTAATGATACAACTTTTCACAAGAGGGTCTTCGGATCTTTCAAGGTTTTGACGAGAATCAATTTCATCTAACCCAATAGATTGTAGCCGCCGGTCTGACATCAATTGAGATACCACGTGATGAACGATTATAGCACTGATGATCTTCCGCGTCCTCTCCATTATAATAGATTTAACATCTCTTCTCAAAGAGAGAGCGAAACTCATCCATTAATGGGGGCGAAACTCTCCAAAAGAAAAAGACTTATTATTATAACTAAAATATTAATAGTACTAAAATTAAAACGATATAATTAATTAAAAATTGGGGGCTTATCACCATCCTGTCATCATTAGTGTGTAGTTTTATATCTTCCCGTGTGTAGTTTTATATCTTCTCGTCATTAATATCCCCTCTCATTAATTCAATTATTTACGTGAGGGTCATTTTTGTGTAGAGAAATGGTGTATCTATGTAAAGAATTGAATGAATGTGAGAAAGTATTACCTATGTATGTTCATCATTTACTAACAGAACCTGAGACCTATTATCCAGATACATAATCTTAATCGCTAAGAAATATATGTGAGGTAACAAGCAAGTATATATACATATATGAATACTCCTATATGATATAACTACGTATACACATACATATGTCATTTGTGCTATTTGTCAAACGTTAAGTGAGTACGTAATTAAGAATTTAAGCTATTTTTTTTTTTATTTTTCTCAACCATTCAGCAGCAAAGGAGGCCCAAATCAGAAGAAAGGCAACACAATGAACCAAAATAATGAGGAAGCCGCATCACTAGCCATGTACTTAGCTACATGGTCTGTGCCCTCAATGGTGCTCAAAGCTGTGCTAGAGCTTAACATCCTTGACATCATTAAATCACACGGGCCTGGTGCTCAACTTTCTGCAGCCAAAATTGTGGCCCAGATACCAGCTGCTACCGCCAATCCGGGTGCCGTGGTTGCTGTGGATCGTATGCTCCGCCTCCTCGCTAGCTTTTCCGTCTTGACGTGGTCCGCACGTGACGGTGACGGGCCTGTGAGGGTGTATGGGTTAGGCCCGGCTTGTGAGTATTTGACTGCAAATGAGGATGGTGCTTCCTTTGCATCTGTTGCTCTCCTCTACCATGACAAGGTTGTCAGGGATGTATAGTAAGTCCACCTTTAATTCTTTTGCATAAATTTATGTTTTTGTTTGTCTAAGATTCTCTGCAGACCGTCTAAGAATATATTCAAACCGTTCTAAAATCAGGTCTCTACAGTATTATCACTTGTACAAAGAGTATTACATGTATTAGGGTTCGTTTGGTTCACCATAGGAAGATAGAGTTACCGGGTAATACACGTGAATTTGTATTTCATGGAAATTATAAAAATATTATTTGGTCCCCAATGGAAAATGACTTCATGCGAGAACACCAGGGGCTTGGTGAGTAAATTTCCCCATCGTGAAGGAAGTGACAATTCTCGAGAAGTGGGCAACCAATCAGCATCCTAATTTATCAATTCATGAAAAGTTCTACTCTCCATGATTTAAGATGACAACCAAACAACCCCTTAATAATTATGATTCGAAAGATGTGAAATATGTTCTTGCATACCATATTTTAATTTACATTTAAAAATGTCTCGAGATTACGTCCTCTGAACAATAAATCTCAGGTTTGAATCCTTCCTCTCTCTATTGTAATATACTTTAGTGCGCACCTCGTTGACGAAAAAATATGAGTGCAGTAACAATATGAAAGACGCAATAGTTGGAGGCGGAGTTCCATTCAAGCATACACATGGAATGACCATATTCGAGTACTTAGCCAAAGACTCAAGATTCCACGAAGTGTTCTACAAAGGAATGAAGCATCATTCAATGATCGTAACCAAAAAAATTCTAGAGATTTATCAAGGATTCCATGGAATATCGAGTCTTGTTGATGTTGGAGGTGCCACAGGAGATACAATCAGCCTCATTGTCTCTAAATACCCTTCAATTAAAGGGATCAACTTCGACCTTCCTCATGTCATTCATAACGCACCCTCTTATCCCGGTAAATCTATAATCGCGTAAACCATGCACGTTAAATTGGATTTGAGTCGTGTAGGTTCTCAAGAACAATATATAAAACCTTTCATCAATGTTGTTGTACTGTGTTCCCATGACTGTACTCGAACTTAAAAACCTCTAATTAAAGCTAAAATCACGATAATTATTTACTATTGATTTTTATACGCAGGTGTAGAACACGTCTCGGGAGATATGTACGTT
This sequence comes from Agrostemma githago, assembly GCA_958450325.1. Classification (NCBI taxonomy): domain Eukaryota; kingdom Viridiplantae; phylum Streptophyta; class Magnoliopsida; order Caryophyllales; family Caryophyllaceae; genus Agrostemma; species Agrostemma githago. The sequence goes on from OY288246.1 coordinate 72,996,900, forward strand.
AGCATTCCTAATGCAGATGCTATATTTATGAAGGTGTGCTTAGTTTTTTTTGTACTCCGGCCGTAACACATGATTATCAAATTAGACTTTTTTTGTTAGTCTGTCGGTCAATAGTTTACACTTTTCTTTAGGTTAATTTTACCCAGTATAATTTGGTGTATATATACATATACGTACAGTGGACATTTCACACGGCGAGCGACGAGCAGTGCATAAAATTACTTCGGAATTGCCATGCAGCGTTGCCAAATAAGGGGAAAGTGATAGTGTGCGAGTGTATAGTACCCGAAGTGCCGGAAACAAGCTATTCTGCTAAAGCAGCTTTCATTTTTGATGTAATGATGTTCGCTGTGCCCGGCGGAAAAGAAAGAACTGAGCAACAATACAAAGAGTTGGGTAGAGAGGCTGGATTCTCGACTTTTCAAATCGTTTGTCCCGCTTGTGATTCTTGGGTCATGGAGTTCATCAAAGATGACCCTAATCACAACTGACTAACGGGAATTTGGATTTGAGTTGTTGGATTTAGCGGGATCATGAATCATGATTGATTATCGTAATGTTTTTTTCTTCATCGAAAAGCGCACTTAGTCACATTACAATATAGGGAAGGAGTTCGAACTTCGAACATGGAAGTATGGAACCTACTGTCACAGAGCACCTACCAGTTTTAACCACTAGGTTAAGACATCTTCGATATTATTCTAATGTTTTTCTGAATGTGTCATTTATGACTTTATGAGTAGTTATTATACGTACTCAACTATACTACGGGTACTTAACTATACTGTTTCATTGTGATTGAACCAAGATCACCAACCTACGATGTTTACGACTCAACTTAACTTTCCTCTCTAGATATATATATTCACCACCTTAGATGTAGCAATTAACCAGTTATTAAGCTTAAGGCAAACAAATTAGGTTGGAAATTGATGGGCAAGTTTTTGAGAGGTTTCGGAGTGTGTATGGTTGTTGCATTGGTGGTCATACGATTAGCTGAGACAAAATGTATCGATAGTGTGCGTAAACAAGGGTATTATCATGGGGGCAGAAAAGGCGGCATGGAAGCTGCGATTGTGGCTAAGAAAGCGGCAGTGGTGGCCGTGGAAGCGGTGGTGATTGCTATGAAAGCGGCAATGGTGGCTGTAAGAGCGACAATGGATATGATTTTGGATCAAAGCTAGTGGTTATTTAAATGATACGGAGTAGCTATATGAAGGCGGTAATGGTGGCGGTGGTGTTATTCCACCAGCCCATCAGGTACTATTGGAACAATGATGCGGGCTACGGTAATAAACCAGTGTATCGGTGTTGGAAAAAAGTCACTATTCTTATGCGTTACCGGTCAAATATCATCTACATTTATAAAATAAGAAGTCATTTAATATTAAAATTTTTTAAAATTTTTATTTTATCTATTCATGTAGTCGATAACTCGATATTTGAGTCATGATAAATTTATAAGAATATCTGTTACGTGACAAACTTAATACTCCCTCCGTTTTTTAATATAAGTCATTCTCACTTTTCGAGACAACCTCTTCTCTCTTCAATATCTCTCACAACATAAGAAAAAATATCATGAAATGTATACTCATTTGAAAGCTCTTTTCGTAAGAGATTTTATGGTACAATTTTTAAAAATTTTGGAATAATATATTCACATAAAAATTAAAGTCAAAGTCTCACCTCAAAAAAGTCAAACGTCATATAAAAAAATACAAAAAATACGGAGGGAGTATTGTTTAAACCCAATTATAAAGTAATTATTACTCTATAAGAGCCAAAATCATCAATATATTTAGGTTAAAAGATAAAATATTAAAATTAGACACATTTTGATCAACTTGATATGAGTAACAATGATTAGCGTTTTGGTTGAGTTGATTTATCTAGCAGAACCGACTCAATCCAAACCTATTACATATTGATCTGAACATAATGACCCAAACCCAACACGAATATAATCCTTATCCGAACCTGATAAAACTCAATCAAAAAAGATCTAACCCAAAACCCATCAGACCAACCCAATTATCACCACTAATTCATACACCATCCACTTTTTCAAATGGGTACTAATTGCTATCCAACTTTTGGGTTGGGCTACATGGCCAACATTCATGTATTTGGTCAACAATTGCATGATTACACAATTTACCGGTCTTTCCTACACTATGTAGGATCTTGCTTCACCCATTCCTGTTTGTGACAGACTTATCCTTTGTGACGAATCAAATATGGAGTATTATCTGAATGGGTAGATATGTTCAGTTTTTTTTAATTTCTTTTCAGCTCACTTTAGTTTAGTTCAGTCCGTTTCTGTTCAGTTCAGCTCCAGAAAGTTCATTTTGTCTCAGTACTTCAGCTCAGTTTAATTCAGTTCAACCTACTCCATTCCAAAAAAACAGAGCCATAATGACAAGATATTATTGTTTCCGATACAATTTGATTTTGTTTTGTCTAAAATATGGATAATATTTGATCCATTATTAGTATATGACAGATATATATCCGTCACAAGAGAGATCAATTAACGTCAATTGTAGTCTCACGGGCCTAGGGGAGACATTGAGGTCTCGAGACCAAAACCCACCCTACACTCTCAGTCTCACTGTCTCACATACCCTTTGAAACAAACTCCCCAAAAAAGGGGATAAAAAGAGGGAAAACTAAACCAAAAGGAAATCATTCAATTTGAACCCAAATACAGAAAGTGTGATAGACTGAGTTGCAGTTGCAGCTAACTCAGTAACTCATACCTAAATTCCATCTGCCAAAAAAAAGTACTACCAACATTACTAAATGCTGTAATATTTGCTATAATTACAATCAACCCAGAAAACCAACAAAAACCCAATTGCTCAAATTCTGGAAATAATACCCAAATTTGACAGTAAAGTACAAAAACCCACCTTCTCTAATTTGTCCTTTTTACACTCGTTTTCCAGCTTTTAATGCAGTTTTACTCACCCAACCTACTCCAGTTCATCAGCTTTCTTCTCTGCTGTTCATTTGGTAAATGGTAATTGTTCTACTTTGAAATATTCATTTGTTTCGATACATTCTAGGAGTATACCGGAAACCCAGAAATTTAGTTGTTAATTTGTGTAATTACTTAGTAATTAGCTAGATTTTTAGGTTATGAGGTTTGATTTTTGTAGTTTGTGATGCAAGTAGATTGTTTAATTGGGTTTTAATTTGATGGGTAGTATTGAAAAATTGATGTTAGCTAGGAAATCAGTGAGTGTAAGCTTAGACAAATCGAAATCGTTAGGGTTAGCTTTGGATAAAACTGGCCCCAGATTGCAGGAAATTATACACAGGTTGCCCTCCCTTGGGGCAGCTGTGAGGCCCATTAGGGCTAATAAGGATGCCCTTTCGGCCGTTGTCGGTCACATTGACCGGGCTGTGGGTCCTGCTGCTGCTGTTTTGAAGGTGTTTGACGCGGTCCATGGTCTCGAGAAGTCGTTGTTGTCTGACCCCAGGGATGATCTCCCTGGGTACTTGGCGGTGCTTAAGCGGCTTGAGGAGGCGTTGCAGTTTTTAGGGGATAATTGTGGGTTGGCAATTCAGTGGTTGGAGGATATAGTTGAGTATTTGGAGGATAATGTACTTGTCGACGAGCGGTATCTTGCGGAGTTGAGGAAGTTCTTGAAGGGTCTTAGAGAGATTCAGGATAACGGGGAGAAGGGTTGTCTTGATGGTGGGTTGCTCGAGGCGGCTTTGGATAAGTTGGAGGGTGAATTTCGTAGGTTGCTAGAGGATCATAGTGTTCCTCTTCCTATGTCTTCTGACAATAATCAAGCTTCGCTTGCCCCGTCTCCTTTGCCTGTGTCCGTCATTCATAAGCTCCAAGCTATTCTTGGTAGGTTGATGGCAAATAACCGGCTTGAGAGATGTGTGTCGATATATGTTGAGATTCGAAGCTCAAATGTTCAGGCGAGTTTGAAGGCTCTTAACCTGGATTATCTTGAGATTTCCATAGCGGAGTTCAATGGTGTTCAGAGCATTGAAGGGTACATATCTAAGTGGGGGAAGCATTTGGAGTTTGCCATAAAGCATTTGTTTGAGGCAGAGTATAAGCTCTGTAATGATGTGTTTGAGAGACTAGGTTTAGATGTTTGGATGGGTTGTTTTTCGAAGATTGCATCTCAAGCTGGAGTTTTAGCATTTCTTCAATTTGGGAAGACGGTAACTGAAAGTAAAAAAGACCCTATCAAGCTTCTCAAACTGTTGGATATTTTTGCCTCTTTGAACAAACTGCGACTTGATTTTAATCGATTGTTTGGTGGGGCTGCCTGTGCTGATATCCAGAATTTCACACGGGATCTCATTAAGAGAGTAATTGACGGTGCATCTGAAATCTTCTGGGAACTTCTGGTTCAGGTTGAATTGCAGAGACAAACACCACCGCCGCCTGATGGGAGCGTTCCTAGATTAGTAAGCTTCATTACCGACTACTGCAATAGACTGCTTGGGGACGATTACAAGCCGATATTAACCCAAGTTCTAGTCATTCAACGAAGTTGGAAGAACGAGAAATTCCAAGAGAAGCTCCTTATTAAATCCATCCTTGAGATAATCAAAGCCATCGAGCAAAACCTAGAGGTATGGTCCAAGATGTACGAGGATAATATCCTTTCAAATCTCTTCTTAATGAACAATCACTGGCATTTTTACAAGCACTTAAAGGGAACAAAACTCGGGGCTTTGCTAGGAGATCCTTGGTTAAAAGAACACGAACAGTACAAGGAATACTATACTGCTATCTATCTTAGAGAAACATGGGGAAAACTCCCCTCTTTGTTGAGTCGTGAAGGTCTTATCATGTTCTCTGGTGGTCGGGCTACAGCCCGTGATCTTGTCAAGAAACGCCTCAAGAAATTCAACGAGACCTTTGACGAGATGCATAGGAAACAGTCGACTTGGGTTATTTCTGACAAGGAGTTGAGAGAAAAGACGTGGCAGCTGATCGTACAGGCAATTGTGCCTGTATACAGGAGTTATATGCAAAACTACGGACCTTTAGTAGAGCAAGATTCGAGCTCTAGTAAGTATGCAAAGTATACTGCACAGTCTTTGGAGAAAATGATTACATCTCTCTTCCTTCCAAGGCCAACCAGGCTTGGCAGCTTCAAAGGCAGCTTCAAAAATAGACAGCAAAGCGGGAAATTCAAGGGTGTGCAAGCTGATCAACATCAAGCTCTGCCTATTAGCGCGTAATTGTCAGACACCAGCATGCATTTCTTTCCGGTTGTATCATCTAATCGAGTATCTTAGTATATAATTTGTTATTCTTGGAAGTTGAAAGTATTAGTGATCTAGAGTCAAGACCTGTTATTTCTAAAAAGAGCAGTTCTCGGACAATTGGTACGGTTCTTGTACGAAAGTGGATGTTTTCTTCAGTCTTTTCAGCAAAAAAAAAAAAACAGTTTCATCATCGGAATAATTCAACTTCAGGTCATGAGAGCAGCCACCATACAACGTTCCGTGGGGATTTGACATTTGAGGTTCCTGAAGTCTTGTAGAAGGAAGCTTCGATGCCATTGACCTTGAGTTGATGATGTGAACCCTTCTCCTTGGATAAAAAGCATCAATTGTATCTGACTTGGGCTTAAGAGTTTTCATAATAAATACTCCGTATGTTATTATGTAATTCATCTAGCATAAAAGAGTATTAGAGTCTTTCTAATTGCCTGTCTTTATGCATTGTAGAAAATGTTAATGAAGCATGGTTCTGAAATACAGTTATTTCCTAGATTCTTTTGACAGGGCCTGTAATGTTCGGATATAGCATTCTCAGTTCTCCAAAGATTGGAATTCAAAAAAAAAAGATTGAACGAAGAGTAACAGGTAACCACACAACTTGAAGTTCCATCTGATTAATTTTTTCTGATGTTATTTGAATGCGCATTTGATATATAAAAGGGTGGTCTTAGCCCAACAGAAATGTATACAAATTACACTATATATGTGATAGGAATAGGAAATGGGTGTCACTACATGGAGTATTACATTATTTTACATTACTAGAATCATTGATGATTCATCACATTACTCAGAATTCTCTGTTTCAGCTCTCCAAAACCTATTCATCCTCACTTTGAATGGCACATAAATTTCATGACCAGTTTTCTCTACGTATCGAAAATAAGCATGCCTCCAACTCTTCTTGACCACTAAAGTTCCGATCACACCCCAAAATCCCGTAGCAACCCCTGACATTACGGCTAGGTAGAGCCACAGCTTATCAAGCTTATCTTTCGCGTCATCCTCTTCTTCAGAACCATGGCCGACATCAGTTAGACTTGTTGACGGGCTAGATTTAGAGCATTTGGCCAAGGGAAACCCGCATAATCCAGAATTCCCATCGTAAATAGATGGGTCATCAAGAGTTTGGAGTTGACTGCCACTTGGAATTGGTCCTTCCAGATTGTTGTTGGACAGGTTCAAAAAGCTCAGCCATCGTATGTCTGACAAGCTTTGTGGTATTCCCCCGGAAAGATTGTTGTTTGACAAATCCAATGATTCCAATAACCCGAGGTTGCCCACATCATTGGGGATGCCTCCTGTGAGATGATTATTCGACAAATTTAATTGCATGAGTTTAGTTATGTTTGTGAGCTCCTCGGGTATAGTGCCAACTAAATCATTGCACGAAAAGTCGATCATCGAGTGAGCACCCACTGTTCCACCTAAGTTCTCTGGTGTCCCTTTAATGATTTCTTGCATCTCCAAACCACTGTTGCTAAAGTATCCACTGCCACTTTGGAACATTAAGGAGCCTAAACACCTAGGGATTTTCCCCATCAAGCGATTGTGTGCGAGCTCTAATATGGCAAGCTCTGAAAACTGACACAATTTTGAACTGATGTATCCGCTGAAATCATTCCCTCGCAAACTTAAGAAGTTCAAAGATAGACCAGAGTATGCATGGGGGTATGTACCCATAACATGTATCTCTCCTGAAAGTATATTGTCACTAAGGTCTAGAATAAATAAGGGAGATCCAGCGTTTAAAAGTGAGGAAGCATTCTCTCCTTCAAAGATTTTTCCTGATAGCATATTTTGCGACAAATCGACGACACTTGTTGTCTTCAGATGTTTCAACCAACGAGGTACCAAACCTGAAAGCATGTTTTCCTGAAGGTCCAACCACTCCAAATTACATCCATCACAAGTAAAATGGTGTGGCAAAGAACCTATGCTATTTGAAAAGTGGTTGTTAGATTTCTGTCGTTGATAAGATAAAAATTTCAGAAATTAAAAGATAAGTTAAAGTGTATTAACCCGTAAGTTTATTGCCGGCAAGTTGCAAGTATTGAAGATTAGTGAAGTTACCAAGCCATTGGGGCAATTCTCCAGAGATCCCAGTGTATGAAAGATCCAAGGTTTCCATTTGAGTTTGGTTTCTTAACCATTGGGGAAACGGTATGTTCATTTCACACGAATTGATTTCAAGAAGTTGAAGTTGATGAAAGGGAGGTCGCCAATCGGTACTGAAATTGAGTTTGATGTTGTTGAAATTCATATTCAGATAGGACAATTTAGAGAGGTTACCCATGTCGGAGATGGTGCCTTGGATAGAATTTGATGAAATATCTAGATGCTCTATTTCAGTTAAGCGCCCTATACTATTTGGCATCAATCTACTCAACCTATTGTATGACAAATCTAAATGTTTCAAAGCAGACAATTGTGTAAGAGATTCTGGAATTGAACCTTGGAATTCATTGGATGATAGATCAAGGTAACTCAAGTTTGTGAGTTGCCCCAATTGCAACGGCTGAATACCATTGAATTTATTATATCCTAAGTCTAGGTATTCAAGTTGCCTCATATTGGTGAGCCAGAGAGGGACATGACCTTCAAAGTGGTTCCAACTAAGATCAAGATGTTGAAGGGTGGAAGTAGTATTTGAGATCCATTGCTCTGATAAATGAGTGTTGTTTAGCCCACAAGCTGCCAAGAGAAGCGATGACAAAGAAGGAAGTGTAAAGAGCACTTGAAGTGTGTGATTCGTCTGGGCCATGTAGACTCCGCTCATATCCAGATACTGTAGTTTTGAGAGACCAGATGCCCACTCAAGACGTTCTCCTCTATAAAGCCTACTTGAATCTACATAACTAAGATGAAGGTGTACCAAATTGGTGAGATTGCCTATTTGTGGAGGAATGGGACCTGATAAACGAGCATAACCCAAGTTGAGATATCTCAATGTGGTCATGGATCCTACAAATGTTGGAATCCGACTCCCATTAAAGTCGTTCAAGCTTAAGTCCAAGTGAGTTAAGAAGTTGAGTTCCAACAAAGCTGAACTGATTTCTGAAGATACCAAGGCCTTTGTATAGTCTTGTGTATTTGTGAGACTTAGCTTGATAACGTTGCCATTGAGATTGTCACAGCCAATTCCACGCCAGCGACAACAGTCATCACCGACCCATGTAGAAAGAAGACCCAGACGATCTTGGGTAAAGCTGTGTTTGAACCTTAACAGAGCATCAAGTTCATGCTTCTTGCATTTGGTTAAGCTTAAGGTTGGGTGGGAGTGGATGATCAGTAAAAGCAAAAGTGGAACTAGCATCCTCGCTTTCCCCATCACCATTCACTTGCACCAAAGAAATCAATTTGAAATTTGCTTCTAAAATTAAACAGGAGTTTATTTCAGAACTATATTTTTCATGGATAAAGCAAGGGAGTGAGAGGCCTGTAATAATGTAGACTAGGATCATAGTTTCAATTTTTTTTTCTGTCGAGAAACTATAAAACAAAAGTCAAGGTCTTTCCTCCGATCCATCATTTAGACTATTCTTATCTCACTAACTGTTAAATAAAATTTGAAAAGTATTCCAAACATCACTATCAAACTCCACGAAAATCCATTGATACCATGGTATGTGTAAACCATAGAAATTTCATACTCGTACATGCAATAATAAAATAACATGAACAAACTAAATACCGAGTATGAAACAAGAGTTTTTATTTTATTATCGAAAGATTAACGGGTACAATTTTCGTAGCTCTCTTGATTTCATCTCAAAAGTTAGGGTTTTGATAATACTACGGAGTCCTATCGACTTATTTACGAACCCTAAAATTTAGTAGCATGGGAGAGAGACCTTTTGTGGTTTAGTTTCCCTCTCATCATCTAATTCTAGTAGACATTCTGGTCCAGCTTAAAAGTCGCCTAGGCACCGGACTTGATAATCACCACGTACCCACCAAACTCAGACACATCAACCTCATTCTGGTCTCTGTCCTCTGCGATACCACGCCTGCTCAACCAATACTTATAGTTGATCACATGTTTCACAAAGTACTTGTCGGATATGGAAGGTATAAATATCTCCCTGTCATTAGGCCTAGACACCTGCTGTCGCAGTACCACCGGGAGGTTTACATCCTCTGGCTCGTAATAAATAGGCCAGATTTGTTCAGAATACCTACCCTTCAAAAAGCGGGTAGGCCCGATCACATTGCCCATAGCTTGGTAGGTAACGTCGTAGCCTATGCTGTCAAGGAAAGACACTGCACGCCAAGCTTCGCGGAGTGTCACAGAAGTCCCATTTGTCTGAAAGTCCCCGATGGACTTATCTATTGTACCAGCCATATTATACGGGGTATTATACGTCATTGGCTGTGTGGGACTGGGGGTGAGAAAGACAGGGTAGCCAGGCGCAGGCATGACGGGGACCATCAGCGTCTTGTACTCTGCCATGTTAACTTTTCTCGTCCCATACGAGTGGTAGTCAGGGACATTGTCTGTGGCCCGATTGGCCGTAAGCACTTCTCTGCAGTGATCAACCTTATCAAGGCGCTCATCACAGGTAATGTAAATGCCAGACATCCCGCTTAAAGAGACGTCTATCTTTGTGAATTCTGCGACAGCTGCAGAAGCAAACTTCTCTATGTTCCAGAAGTCCATATCCGTCTGATGGATATCGTGAGGCTCAAGCTCTAAACAACGGCGTATGCCTCTGACAGCTATACCCATGGAGAAGGCCTGAGCAAAAGTGAGGGCCATGAGATTGATCTTCTCTATTGTATTACCTATGTAGTTCCATTCATTAATAGCCCTCTGATTAAGCAACGCCCCTTCTCCGCTATTGAGGAACGCAAACTTACCCCTTATAGAATAGAATCGGGGTAACACTGCTTTCCACTGGAGCGCAAGCCACGCAGTAGCCTCCGCGACATCAGGCACGTACTGATAAGTAAGTGCAGTGACTATATACAAAGCTACAGAAAAGTGATGATATAGCCTATTTAGCGCAACGTACTTAGAGAGTATCCCCCACGCGGTATTGGCATTAGGCATCCTGACTGTGGCGGTGTTCAACACCCACCCTGCATACACCTCATCAACATTTGGTCCGCGGTATTCTACAGTTTCAGCTAGAGCGGGCAGAGATGCATCTAGCCTGTATCGAGAAGACCGTTTCCATCCATTCAACATAATTAAAACGAAGAGTGCCTCTTGTGCGCTCAACCCCCTCAGATCAAGGGCTGGAATGTTCTTCTTACTATATACTTCAGATATGAAGGTCACGTCAACGGTAGGTTGCATTGGCCAAGAGGTGAAAGCAGAAGTGGCTGCATAGTCTGGTGTCCACCACTGATCCATGTCGATGTTCAACCCGTTATCGGTGAACATACCCAGCATCCCGTTCAAGTTCCCCCTACTAGCCGTCTTGAACTCCTGAAGCATCGTAAAACGCAGCATGTTGAAGAGCAGGGAGACATGGTTATCTTCGCAGCGACAGCGAGAAACATCAGGTGTTGACATCCCCCAAGTCATTTTCAAGGTGTCGGTGATGTTTGGAAGAGACAATGTAGCTTCGGGGGTGAGGTAAGCCGTGTTGATCCCGTCAAAAGAGGAGCCCATGTGTTGGAGCTGGAGGTCCATCAGCCCAAGAGGAGTCATAGGCTGCCGGATCTTCTTAAGGATCGGGTTCACGAGGGTGCCGTCGACAGAGACGGTCAAAAAATGTTCAGCGTAACACCAGACGCGTTGGTTGTCATCGAGTCTGAATGGCACGCCTGCTGTTTTCTTGGCTCCGTAGAAGTGTTGACTGAAAGAATCCATGCCGAGTAGCTTGTTTGCTGTAAGGTTTAAAGTTTAGGGTTTTGTAAACCATACAAATTGTCAAATTCCACCAATTTGTAATCCCCGCAAATGGGGAAGCTGAAAGCAATTAAATGGAGGAGGGATAAGGATGTGAAAGTGTACGTTTTTAAAAAAAAAAATGAGTACTCTTAGGGGCCGTTTGGTTCGCACAAAGGTATCGGTATGGAATGGGGAATCATATCAAGGTGCTATAGGTTTGAAACTCCATTCCTGAAATCCGGTGTTTGATTCATTTCTGGTATGGGTAATTTTCGGGATAAAAATGTTTGTAATCTAAAGAAATAAAATGTTTTTAATTAAAAAATCTATTATTATTGTGATAGAATATAATTTTACATATTTTTATTTGATTGAACAATAATGTTTTTTTTAATGTTTGTCATCTTAGAAAAAAATTAATTTAACCAAAAATCAATACTCCATATTACTTTCTCACATTTTTTGGAAAAACACGCTTTGAATAAAATATACCACCCATTTGAATAAAAAAATGCGCTTTTCCAGTGAATGAGAGAGAGTATTTTTAGTAGAATTATTTTATGCACATTTTCATCATTGAAAAAATAAGTGTTAGTTTTTTTTTTGTACTTCAAAATAAGTGTTAGTTTGAATAACAATAAAAACGCACAAAAAAATTCCAATAAATATATTCTCGAAACAAAAAAGAACTTTTGTTGATTTGATACTAAGGTATCAACTCTCATACCCATACCCACCTCCACCCTTGGGTATGAGAGACTCATACCTCATGAGTATGAAAACAAAAAAAGACACAAACAAACCCAATATATGGGGTTTGGTTATTCCAAACTCATACCCATACACGGTGAACCAAACAACCAATTAGTTGCTTTACAATACACAGGAAAAGGGTTCAAACATAAGACACATTGTCTAGGTATATAATCTTAACTGCTAGGGTACCATTTCTAGGGTCTCTCAATAATAATTGAGGGTCGCTTTTAAGATGAATTAGTAAAATGTTACTTGTATAAAAAAAGGTTTGGGGAGTGAGTGCACACTCGTTTAAGATAACTTAGAGCAAGTGTAATAGGAGAACTTTTTAAAAAGTTCTATCTTTGCCATGTCATATTTTGACAAACTCAAAAATGAAGAACATTTACACACAATGGAAGAACTTTAAATAAAGTTTTTCAATGGGACCCACATTACATATTGATGTATTTCATTTAATTGTGAATTTTAATTTTAATTTCTTTATTATTTTATAGATTTTTTTTTACATTTTATATATTATTTGAATTTGGATATTATCTTATAGTTTATTTTACATTATATTGGTTTGCACCAAGTTGATATAAGTTTTACATGATTAAAAAAGAAAAACTAAGTTTATTAATTTTAAAATACAAGACAACATAATGATAATGAAACTGGACAACATAATGATTAATTTTGAAATTGATAATTTGAGGTGATTTGTGAGTTCTTAGAATTTTGTGGATTTAGAGAGTTTTGAGATGTTGAAATATTTAAATTTATACCATTATCTCTCATATTTTCTCCCATAATATATATCTTGATATTTTGAATGACATCAAATAGAAGGAAAGAGTGAATATGTATATAATACAAATACAAGATATAATAATGTATATATATAAATATAAATATAAATAGCTCGGAGCCAAAGTTAAATAATTAAAATCCTTCCTCGCTCAGCAAAACCCGAAACCAGAATGCACCCATGCAGCATATCAAGTGTACCTATCAACTGTACCCAAAATAACGAATAGGTACAGGTTCCAGCGGGGGAACAACCCAAAACAAAAGAACGTCAGCAAAACTGAGTAAAAGTATATTATAATGAAAACGTAAAATATGATAACAATATAATTTATAGGAAACTGAAACTAGGGTTGAAAATCATCGTCTCAATACGAAAACACAATACTGTGAAAACAATAGTCAAAACCAACCAAAATGTATTTTTCACCACCTTTGTGTCAAGGTCCTACCCTTGCACGGTCTAGAGGTAAGACTCATAATAGTGCGCACCTCTCACATTTGGACAGTCAGTAGGATGAAACTGTCAAAGGAGAAAGTCTAACTCCCTAGCGAGTGAGGGCCGGACAATCTTCACTCAAAAATAGTTTCGGGACGAAGTCCCAGGAACGTCTTAGACGCACCTTAAAACCGTCTAGACCAACAGAGCTCCCAGAGTCTGTTATAAGTTACCAAAAGTTTTACCAAAACAGTACCAATATGTGAGTCGTGTCACAAAGTTCAATATCCAAACATTACGAGTATTATAAAAATTCACCACTGACAAAATAATTTATAAAACCACTTTAAAATACAATTTAAACCGAACGTGCTCTTTACTTAAATGTGAAAAGGGTAAAACGTCCTTACTTCTCAAGACGGCCAAAACTCAGCTAGTATTAATCCAAAAATTCTTTCTCCTCGAACCCCAAACTACAAATAATATAAATGGTTCAATAACTTAACCCTCCAACGAATTACTATCCAGACGATATTAACTCTTTATATCGACTCAGTAGCTACTAATTAATTAACTCACTAATAACGGTCAAAATATCGATAGCTCATGCTCACATGGTTTTAACTGGCATAATAAACTTACTCTCGAGCCACCAAAGTCATGATCATCTGGTGTCACTAAATACTAGATTTTAACTCCACTGATAACCTCGTCTTAACTATTGACCTCCAAGTCATTAATCGTTCTACGTCCTCTGTTATTGTCCCATTCATTGAAATGTCCCAAATCTTTCCAAATCATGCTACCATGGCTAGCACACCACTCCATTCTCCTTCTTTTATTTAGTTCCATTTATTATCATGGATGATGTAAGCTTATATATCACCTCAAACTTATCAACCTCACACTATACAATACAGATGATCCAAAATCCCAAAATAGAGTATCAGCGCGACAACATTTATCAACCCGATATCGAAATCCAAATAACAATAATTAGGACTAGGTGTGTTCACTTCGTGGTCCGGACCGAAAATCGGACCGGACCGTTGCACTTTGGTCCGGACCAGACCGGACCGAATATTATGTGGTCTGGTCCACGGTCCACATGATATTGATTATTTGGTCTTTGGTCCGGTCCTGGACCAAACCGATTGGACCGCGAACCGAATGGACCGTATTATAAAACAATACAATATAAATAATTTGCACAAAATCAGCCGCATAATTGAAAAATCGAATAAAAATTCTTAAATCCCAATCTACAATAAATGGAAAACGAAATATAATTCTTATAGAGTTTGATTATGCACTTATCGTTGTTTTTTAGAGTTATTTTTATATAAAAAAAATTTGGTAGTAATTTATTTCGGATTCTTTGGTCCATTATGGTCCATTACGGTCCGGTCCACATTTTATTACGGTCCAACCCGGACCGGACCGACATAAATATGGTCCGGTCCATGGTACAACTTTTTAAACAATTATGGTCTTCGGTCCAGGGCAAACGGTCCGGTCCGGTCCGATCCTGGACCGACGAACACCCCTAATTAGGACCCATGTTTCCGCCACAAATCGACAATTAAGACAATAGAATTACTCAAATAATACTCCTATTTACACAACACCCATATATTGAATTGGATTTATTAACTCATAAGACTTAATCACAAATTCGATTTATAAAAGAAAGTAAAGGCTTTCGGTAACCTCGACACTTACAGTTTGTATAATATGCAAAATGGAGGGATGACGACCGAAGCTTGTGAAAGGTATGCTCGAGAGACAGCAAAATCAAGGTGCAAGACGAATTGGGTATATCATGGATGGTAAGGAAGATTATTGAGGGACGGAGAAGCACTACTACATTTCGTCGTCGACGTTTCAGCCACGTCGTTGACGCTTTATACGTGAATTTACTCTTTTACCCTTCCATAATTATGATTAATGATATTAATTAAGTTTCTTAATTAATCTAATTAATATTTCCGAGTAAACAAAAATTACGATTTTTGTACTTTTGAACGGTTTTTGAGGCACGTGTCTCAACGTAACTCTTTTACCCTTCTTTAATATTGATTAATGAATTTAATTAAGTTTCGGGATTAATGTAATTATTATTTTCCCGACTAATTTAGAATGACGGTTTTTGAAATTTTGAACGGTTTTTGACCCGGGAATCAATGTGACCCGGGAATATGTTTAGGAAATTTCTATATAAACCCCCTTTCTCTTCATAATTCACTTTCACTTCTTTCTCTCTCTCAAATAATTCCTTTTAAAAATCGTTTTTCAAATCTAAAACCGCCTCCACTCCCACTCTAAATCCGTAGTCAAGTAAGTAGATCTGTCTATTTTGTATTACTTTTGAGTTTTTATTTGATTATTTTAGGTTGATTAGTTTGATTATAATTCGTATTAGGTTGATAGTACAGTTTAGGTTCCCCGCAACTATTATATGCTTAAACAATCCATGTAATACCCGATTTGAGTAGTTATGGTATGCTATGTTCGATGTTGGTGTCGGTTTTTGTGATTTATTGATTGAATATCGCGAAGAGGGGGCGATTTCTGGGGTCGGGTTCGCTGAAAACAAGGGCGGGCGTCCAAAATTGGCGCCTGGGAGGTCCTCTGGGCGTCCAAATGTGGCGCCTGGGAGGCCTCTTGGGCGTCCAAAAATGGCGCCTGAGAGGTCCTCTGGGCGTCCAAAATTGGCGCCTGGGAGGCCTCCTGGGCGCCCAAAAATGGCGCCTGGGAGGTCCTCTGGGTCCCAATTTTGGGCGTTTCAGGGGCCTTTTGGGCGCCTATTTTGGACGTCCGGTCCGATTTTTGCCTTTTTTTGTTTTTAAAACGTTACACGCTATGATCCGTCTTTGTTTGTTTACCTTATTTTTCGATAAATGTTATTGTGGGTCGGTATTTTTGTATCTTTGATTAGTTAGTTATGGAGTTATGTTTGTTGATATGAATTTAATAGTAAATGTTATTTTTTTAGTGGTTGATTATTGAATTGAATTGGGTTGTTATTGTCATTGAATTGGGTTTGTATACTTTGCCATGTGGGTTATGGATTTAATTATTGTTGTTTCAAAAAAATATAGCTTCAATTTAGTGTAATGAAAATAATTGGTTGAAAAAATAGGTACAAAAGTTTAAAAATTGAAAAAATTTAGTTTAGGTTCTTTAGGTTATGAAAAAATAGGTTGAAAAAATATAGGTTCTTTAGTTTAAAAAAAAATCAATTTAGCTTCAAAAATAGGTACAAAAGTTCAATTTGTTTGAAAAACTTGTAGGCGTTATGTTTCGCTAAAATCGGTTAACCAATTGAGATAACGATAAGTACTTATTTTAAGGTTAGTAGTGTTTACTAAAAAAATAAACTTCTTTTGAAGGCTAATTTTAGCTAGAAAACTACTTACTCGACGACCCTTATCGAGATAACAAATCGTAGGTAAAATTACTTGAAAGAAATTACTTAAATTGAAGAGTATACGTTATTATCGACCCTTAATATTTGTTGAGAAGAAAATACGTTATTATTTATTTGATTTTTTAAATAAATTTTAAATATGAATCTGAACTCCCAATATTGGTTGGTTGAACACTGTTTCATTTACAAAATTGAACGAGAACGTTAAATTAATTTCTTATTAACGTTAACAAGTGACATAGTTTTGTTTTATCACCCTGTTGAATTTATAAAAGTAGATGGCTGATAAGGGGAAGAGTAGTCGGGTCTACGGTAGGAGAGTCACTGCGTCTACACGTGCTCGGGACAGGGAACGAGTGCCACCTACCGGCCAACCACGGTCGTTGATCACCACGGAGCCACCACAGACGGCTGATGCGTATGGGGTGGGCGGGTCTTCCTCAGTGGGGGGTAGACAGGAAATTCCTATTCCACATTTTCGTATCACGAGCGGTACTCGTGATGGTTCTTTGGAGGGAACCGCGAGGGTGGTGTCCCCGAGGCGTCCAGGTCGTTACAGTCTGCCGACCTGAACATGGAGTTCGATGAGACAGAAAGGTAGCACGCTTTCCCTGACGACTTCTCGGAGCAGCAGGCCGAGGAGCGGAACCAGGAGACGGACACAGAGATGTCGCGGAAGGGTAAGGCCGTTGTGTACAGGAAGGGGACTGGAGGAACTTTTCAGGGGAGTGTCGGTAGTTCGGGCTCGAGGGCTCCCCGGCGTCCACGGAGCGACACTTCGTGGCTTCTGCAGGGACCTAGTCCCGGAGGTCCCATCGATCCATCGGTGATCCCGAGCTTCGGGGGTCATGTGGCGCGTCTGCTTTGGTCAGAGCCAGAGCACGAGGTCAGTCTGTTGAAGACCTACCACCGTCCTAGGATCGTGAGGGAGTTGGAGGCGTTCGACAGATTTCAGCAGGTAGTGGATGCTGTCCGACAGACTGGCCTGATGCACCTACGGGCGTGCATTCTACGCCATTTGGAAATACCGCTCCTTACAGCATTCGTCGAGCGGTGGCAGCCAGATACGAACACATTCCACATGCCGTTCGGGGAGATGACCATCATGCTGCACGATGTCGCACGGATCTTAGGGCTCCCTATCCAGGGTGAGCCCTGCGTGGTTCGTAACGACACAGGGCGTCTGGCCGATAGGATGACTGCTGTAGGGAACTTCTTCGGGATGAACGATGCGCAGTTGAAGGCGCCCGCGAGTGGAGGGGACCCTCCCATTTACAGGAGCAGAGGGGTACTAGCGAGGGCCGTGCATGATAAGATGCGCACTGGGACCCAGGAGCAGACTATTCAGGGTTACCTGATCACGTTGTTGGGGGAGTTTCTCTTTGTGGATAGGTCCAGTGATCGTATTTGTCCGTCAGTCTTCCCACTGACGAACAGCTTGGACTCGATCAGTAGTTTTGCGTGGGGTGCTGGTACGTTGGCGTACTTGTACAGGAGTTTGGGGATGGCTTCGAGGCAGGGGGCTTCCACTTTGGTCGGGTGTTTGACTCTGCTTCAGGTCTGGATCTATGAGTACTTCCCCGACTTTAGGCCGGGGGCACCGATCCAGATTATGTCGACTTCTCCACGGGCTAGTGCGTGGGTAGGCGTCGGGAAACCATCGACGCATGATAGCAAACTGTTGGAGTACCGTCGTTCACTTGATGGACTTACAGCAGATCGGGTCTGCTGGGAGCCTTTCGTGAGACACGCTCACACGTCGCATGTTACTACTTCCTTCTACGGGATATTGCGCTTCATGGACATTGTTGAGCCTTACCAGGGAGACCGGGTCATCAGACAGTTAGGCTATGTTCAGACGATACCCTGGTCGATGCCTACGCCGGTTAGGGTCCACCGACCCGGGCAGGGGGGTGGGGTCTACCTTCTTGAGTTCGGTGCGGGGTACGAGGACCACCCTTGGGCTAGTTGCGAGGTTAGTCGCGTTGACCCGAGGAGGATCTTGCGGCCCGTGGACTACCCGGGGGAAGTGGCTCAGGATTACCACCCTTGGTACACGAGAGTCTCTCACTCGAGGATCATACCACCATCCGCCGCCGATGTGCAGGAGCAGGCGAGACTCGCTGGGGGATCACAGCAGGTATTGAAATTGTATTTTGGTGTTTGACAATATTTAACTGTATGTTTATATTTATTAACCTCTGCCATCTTGTTTTAGGTCGCAGTTTCGTTGATGGAGCGCTTTTCTGCGGCTCAGCACTTTCTGGACGACCTGGAAGCCCGACTTGCGTATTTTGACGACTTGTTGATGTCGTTCCAGCCCGTTCTCCCCTACCCGGGTGACCGCCCACCCCGATCCCAGGGAAAACGAGGTCGCCGTTGACTGATTTAGATTTTATTTGTAATTTGTTTATGTCTGGATTGTTAGGGATTTTATTTTGGATTCCGGATGATTTTGGTTGATTTGTAATATGTTTATGTTGACTACTCGTTTCTTTTTACATTTTGGATGATTTGGATGTTCGTTTGTTTGTTATTAGTGGTATTGGATTGTCGTTACTAAATTTGCAGTCGCCTCAACAACAGCAACAGCGCGCATACTTACTACAATTTACAAATGAATACAATACTAGTCTAAAATATGAACATAATACAAATGCTGGTCTAATATTTATACTACACTACATGATGAAGGGGTTGTTCGCACCACCTGGGTCGTTGGGATCAATCGTCGCACGCGGAAAGTACTGATTCCACTCCTTGACCCACCTGTCTTGACGTTCTCGGTAAATGTGAGAGTAATGAGCTGTAGTACCGTCATGCGCGCGGTGCCAAAGGCCATGTGTAGGAGGCATCGGACAGTCGTCCGTCATTCTCAACCTCATCCAGTGACCCCCCCCCCCCTCGGCGTTCAACGTGCATTATCCACATTACGCTAAACGGGACATGGTTACCTGACATTTCTCACAATGGGTAGTAGGTTGTGCATTCAAGGCGTTCGGATACTCGACATATAACCCAGTTGTTCATTGTGGCAAAACCGAATAAATCGCAGTCTGCGAGATAATGCTCAGTACCTACCGGGAGGGGGGTTGTCGTACCTACACGGGTTAGGGCGCCTTCTCGACCGTCGTCGTCTAAGACGTACACGGTGTCATATATGGGGGAATGGATGTGCTCCCACAACGCCCTTCTCTGGCGAGTAAAACTGGACTGGTCACCGTACACTGCATGAGCCATGACACGGAATCCGCAGTGACCGTCCCCAATAACATCTATCCAGTTCACGAGGTACGAACACATGAAACCGACAAGTTTGCTCATGTACGGAAAGGGCCCCCTCATGTAGTTCACCTCCAGGGGGGGCGTTCGGTAGCCCTTCCCATGTGCCCGTGGTGGACTGGCTTGCGGTCGGTATGGGTGGGTCGGTCGACTGACTGCTCCCTGGCGTTGACGCGTGCGTAGTCCTGACCGACTTACTCGGAGTGGCTCCCGTGTCGGTGGTGTTGTACCTCAGCCGCGCGTGTTCGACTCCGATACGCAACCTCCCTGTCCCCTTAGATTTTCTGGGATTCGGATTCGGGGTCGGATCAAGTAGACCAGATTCATCGGGACGTAATGCTGAATTCAACACATCAATGTAATGTCGCCACATACTAGGATCACTCGTGCGTTTTTCCTCAATCAACCCGTCAAGCTGAAATCTATCGCTGACGGGCAAAGCTTCCTCCTCGGCATAGTCAAGCGTCCTCCAAAACACATGAACGTCGGTCAACTGCACTACGGAATTCTGCAACATCAGCCCGGCAAGTTCACATGCGCAAGGCAAACCCTTGGACGTCCTCAATACACACCGGCAGTCGTAATAAACCCGATCTCCCAACTCCTGCATCCTATTCAGTTCCCCGACCAGCAAGTCCAACGCCTTACGACTTACCCTGAGTCTCAAGTTCTTCAAAATGGGTGGTAGAGTAGTTGATCGCTTCCTGCGGGATGTTTCCAACTTCGTCCGCAGTTTCGACTGCTGACGACCAATTAGCCTGTCGATCCTTTCGAACAACCGATCTAAAGACGCTGTCGACGTGCCAAGAGCCTTCTTCAAAGCCGCATGCGCAGATTCAGCGATGGATGTGGTGGTGTTGCCGAAGTGGAGGTATCGGTCAGTGTACGCATGATTCCATTGGTTGAAAGTACCCCAGGTGTTACGAATGTAAAGAGAAATTCCCGACAACCTCCACTTCAACTTCATGTTGTTCCATTTTGTTTCGAGGTCCGCCATACTTGTAGAGTACAGGAGAGGGTACCACACTCCATGCATGAAGGTCGCTACTCGGTCTTTCTGACCATCAAAGTATCTCAGGGCACGACTTTCCACACAGTTAGATATGTGCCACGTGCAAAGCAGATTCAGGGTCTGCGGAGCCGGAAAGACGTTCGCTACTGCACCCGTCAACGCCTGAGCCTTATCCGTGACAATCATGTTCGGTGCCCGGTCCCCAATTAGCAGCTTCAACTTCTGAAGCACCCAAATATAGGACACCGTGTCCTCGTATCGAAGAAGGGCGTACGCTATCAGATAAGGTTTCCCAACGGGAGTCACCCCGACCATCTCCACTAACTTCATATCGTACGTGTTCGTCTTGTAGGTCGCATCCATAGTGACTACGTAAGGCCAAGTACGAAACAGTTTCACGGACTCGGGGTGAGCCATGAATATACGTTCCACGACACTCGTAATCTCGTGCTCGAAGAAGAAGTGGACGTATAGAGCCCGGCACGCTAGTACCATCATCTCTGCTCAATGGCGTTACGCCCTTCCCTTGCCTCCGCCCTCAACTTCCCCCCGATGTTGTATATCGTCTCGATCGAGGGGCGTGGTTTCCCCGGATTTCTCTGATGAAGGCCCTCGTGTATTTGGGCTGGTGTCCTGTGCTCCCGAATACCCTTCCGAACATACTCTTTCTCGGCCTCGTCAAGGGCGGCTAGACGTCTGTTCCCGTCAGCGTAAACCCGTAACGGGTGGTTGTGCGTGCCACATGGACTGATGGCTAAAATCCATCGTTCCCTGTCTAAGCTCTCGCACGCCTTCACCCAAAACTTACAACCGATCTTGTAAGAATTCTTCGTACTTTTTGCCGGGTTCCCGTTAAACTTGCATTTAAAGTAATTTTGACCAAGACGGTTCGGGTTCACATTACTTTGCGTTTTGTTGCTCGCTTTCACTAAGGTGAACCCAAGAGCCGAAGCTATCTCACTAGCGTAGTTGAATGCCTCATTCGAACTACCGAACGCTGTCCCAAAAATAAAACATACGCGATAGTCAATACCGTCGCCACCAAGGTCCTCCTGATACACCGATAAAAAATTACAGGTTAGTTACACAATTTTATTTAATTTCATAATAATAATTATACGGATAATAATTTCATAAATTCTATTTAATTAAAATATTTCGTATACAAAATTCTAGTCATGAACTTGATAATAATAATTCAATTAATATTCATAATAATCGTAATCATATAAACATTTCGTATAATTTCATAATAATAATTATAAATAACGACACCCGAGTCACGATATAAAAAAATATGTCAAACCAAAACAAAAAAAACACGAAAACAGCCCCAGACGCCCAAAAATGGCGCCCAGGAGACGCCCCAGACGCCATTTTTGGGCGCCCAGGAGACCTCCCAGACGCCCAAAAATGGCGCCCAGAGGACGCCCCAGACGCCATTTTTGGGCGCCCAGGAGACCTCCCAGACGCCCAAAAATAGCGCCCAGAACATTTTCGCCCGCTACATTCATACTCGATTCCGATTTCTTACGCTAAAGAACATGTTACATTGATTTCTTAAAGAACATGTTACACAACAAAATGCGATTACTTAAGCTAAACTAACATCGATTTATTTATAATTTCTTATGCTAAACTAACATTTCTCACAATTTTAAATCAAAAAAAGAAAAACTAGGAAAGATAATATAAACAAGAATGTACTAACCACAGGTCGATCCATTTCAGGCGAAGTCGGATCTCTAGAATAATCGAATTTCTCAAAAAAAAAAAGACGGTTTTTTTTTTGTGAGAGGAGAGAAAAATAGATATTATATGTGTTGAGTGTGAGTTGGGGGTAAGTGGAGGGTAAGTGGGGGGGTAAGTGGGGTATAATAACCACACAAAATAACATTAGTTAAAAACCGCTTCATTAACGAGTTTGAAAATTTAAAAACCGCTTCATTAACGAGTTTCATTAACTAATCTAACTTCTAAAATTACATAACATTAGTTAACTAATCTAATTAAGGCAAGGGCATGATCGTCTTTTACATTAAAAAGCGCCGACGACGTGACTGAAATGCCGACGACGAAAAACAGCACTCCGAAGAAGGGCGTAGTAGTACATACAGCAGAACAACTAAGAAGTTGTGACGGGAAAAGAAGCAGAGACAAGTGGGGGTTTAGGTTTTCTTTTATTAAGATTAATAATAATAATAATAATAATAATAATTATTATTATTATTATTATTTGTCCTTGATTCAAAGTCCAATCCAAATTCAAGTCGGTTTATAAATGTCCCACTTTTATATAGTCCAAAATGATATACAGTACTTTATGAAGGCCCAAAAAAAATACTTTGATTTTTATAACGACATTGAAAATATTTTTCCAACTTAAAACCCGATTTAAATAAAATAGAAAAATAACGCCTTACAAATGATTTGGAAAATGACGGGGTGTTACAGGAACGGGTTCGGGACCTTTTCAACGACAACAAACATTCTCGAGCAAGTCTCCTTGAACGACAGTTCTCTGCCACCCACATGGACCAATTTCCGAATGTCTCATCTTATTGTCAGGCCCTCAAGCGCCTCGCAGATCAGCTCAAAATCGTGGGTTACAAAATGGACAATGACCGTTTGGTTCTTCATATGGTCACAAATTTGACCAAAGAGTACAGCAGTATAGCTGCCCTTATTCAACAAACCGAACCCCTGTCAACGTTTTTCAAGGCCCGATCAATGCTCACATTGGAGGAAACCCGTCGGGCCCAGTCTAATTCATCTCCTCCAACTGCCCTAGCCGCCACCATTGACGGCGACCTTGACTCAGACGGCAGCCACACTAATAATCCCCGATCCACCCGTCAGCGATCATCCCGAGGCCGCAATCATCTCTCCGACCGAGGGAGGACCACCCGTGGTCGCGAGCTAGAGCATAGCGAAAGATATGAAGTTCGATTCATTTGACAGGCCTTCAAGGCTGCAACATTCAGACATAGCATTCTCAGCTTTCTAAAGATTGGACAACAGTAACAGCTAACAGGTAACCACACAACTTACTTGAGGTTCATCTAATGAAGATTTATACAGCGAGATTTCTGTGTGAGATGCGTCCATATATATAAAAAGAATGGTCTTAGCCCAACTGAAAAGTATACAAATTACACTGTATATGTGATAGGAATAGGAGACGATTGTCACTACATGGAGTATTACATTATTTTGCATTACTAGAATCTTTGATGATTCATCACAGTACACTACCCACGATTCTCTGTTTCGGTTCTCCAGAACCTATTCATCCTCACTTTGTATGGCACATAAATTCTATCTCCTGTCTTCTCCACAAATCGGAAATAAGCATGCCTCCAACTCTTCTTGAATGCTAAAGTTCCAATCACACCCCAAAATCCGGTAGCAACCCCTGACATTATGGCTAGATAGAGCCACAGCTTGTCAAGCTTATCTTCTGTGTCGTCGTCTTTTTCAGAACCATGGCCGGGGTAAGTAGGACTTGGTGGCGGGCTAGATTTAGAGCATTTGGGCAAGGGAAACCCGCATAATCCGGAATTCCCTTCATAAATAGATGGATCGACAAGAGTTTGGAGTTGATCGCCACTTGGAATTGGCCCTTGCAGATTGTTGTTGGACAGATTCAAGACGCTCAACCCTGTTATGTCTGACAAGCTTTCCGGTATTGTCCCTGAAAGATTGTTATTTGACAAATCCAAAGCTTCCAGTGATCGGAGATTGCCTATATCAATCGGGATGGCTCCTGTAAGATGATTATTTGACAAGTTTAATTGCATCAGTTTAGTTATGTTTGTGAGCTCCTCCGGTATAGTGCCAACTAAACCATTGCACGAAAGGTCGATTATGGAGTGAGCGCCTATTATTCCACCTATGCTCTCTGGTGTCCCTTTAATGATTTCTTCCATCTCCGTCCTACCACCGAACCCACGGCCACTTAGGAGCACTAATGAGCCTAAACACCTAGGGATTCCCCCCATCAAGCGATTGTGTGCCAGTTCTAATATTATAAGATCTGTAAACTGACACAATTTTGAACTGATGTATCCGCTGAAATCATTGCCTCGCAAACTTAAGAATTCCAAAGATGAACTGGCATCGTAGTATGCACTGTTGTATACATGTGTAACATGTATCTCTCCGGAAAACATGTTGTCACTAAGGTCTAGAAATTCTAAGAAAGTTCCATAGTTTAAAAGTGAGGAAGCATTCTCTCCTTCAAAGATTTTTCCTGATAGCTTATTTTGCGACAAATCGACTGCATTTGTTGTTTTCACATGTTTCAGCCAATGAGGTACTGAACCTGAAAGCATGTTTCTCTGAAGGTCCAACAACTCCAAATTACAGCCGTCACAAGTAAAATGGTGTGGTAAAGAACCTATTAAAAAAGTGCTTGTTAGATTTCGGCTGGAGATAAGATGAAAGATTCACAGCAAGTTAAAAGATGGGTTAAAGAGTGTTAACCTGTAAGTTTATTGCCGCCAAGTTGTAACACATAAAGATAAGTGAAGTTACCAAGCCATTGGGGCAATTCTCCTGAGATCCCATTATATGAAAGATCCAGAATTTCCATTTGAGTTTGGTTTCTTAACCATTGGGGAAACGATATGTTCATTTCACATGAATTGGCACTAAGATCTCGAAGTTGAAAGGGTGGTCGCCAATGGGTGCTGAAGTTGAATTTGATGTTGTTAAAATCCATATCCAGGTAGGTCAATTTGGAGAGGTTACCCATGTGGGAGATGGTGCCTTGGATAGAATTTGATGAAATATCTAGATACTCTATCTCAGTTAAGCGCCCTAAAATGTTTATCAATCCACTCAACCGATTGTTGGACAAATCTAAGTGTTTCAAAGCGGACAATTGTGTAAGAGATTCTGGAACCGGACCTTGGAATTCATTGTGTGATATAATAAGGTCACTCAAGTTTGTGAGTTGCTCCAATTGCGACGGCAGAATACCATTGAATTCATTGAATGATATATCAAGGTATTGAAGGCGCCTCATATTGGTGAGCCAGGGAGGAACAATGCCACTAAAGGTATTGCTCCCGAGATATAGTGACTTAAGGGAAGTTATATTCTTAAGAAAAGATGGGAAAGGGCCACCTAAAGAGTTGCTACTAAGATCAAGGAGTTGAAGGGTGGAGGAAGTATTCGAGATCCAAGGCTCTGATAAATGAGTGTTTTGTAGCGAACAATTCTCCAAATGAAGTTCCAACAAAGAAGGAAGTCTAATGAGCTCCTGAAGAAGGTCATATGTTTGGGACATGTTGATAGAACTCATGTCAAGATACTGCAATTTGGAGAGGCCTGATGCCCACTCATGATGCTCTTCTGTATAAAGTTGGTCTACTTCACCAAGATCAAGGTGTACCAAATTGGTGAGATTGCCTAGTTGTGAAGGAATGGGACCCGATAATACAGCACCATTTAAGTTAAGATATCTCAATTTGGTCATGGAACCCACAAATGTTGGAATCTGACTCCCAGTGAAGTTGCTCCCGCTTAAGTCCAAGTGAGTTAAGAAGTTGAGTTCCAACAAAGCTGAACTGATTTCCGAAGATACTAAGGCCTGTGCATTTGTGAGGTCTAGCTTGATAACGTTACCCGTGAGATTGTCACAGCCAACTCCAGGCCAGCGGCAACAGTCATCACCGACCCATGTAGAAAGGAGACCCAGACGATCTTGGGTAAAGCTGTGTTTGAACCTTAACAGAGCATCAAGTTCATGCTTCTTGCATTTGGTTAAGCTTAAGGTTGGGTGGGAGTGGATGATCAGTAAAAGCAAAAGTGGAACTAGCATCCTCGCTTTCCCCATCACCATTCACTTGCACCAAAGAAATCAATTTGAAATTTGCTTCTAAAATTAAACAGGAGTTTAATTCAGAACTATATTTTTCATGGATAAAGCAAGGGAATGAGAGGCCTATAATAATGTAGACTAGGATCATAGTTACAATTTTTTCTGTCGAGAAACTATAAAACAAAAGTCAAGGTCTTTCCTCCGATCCATCATTTAGACTATTCTTATCTCGCAAACTGTTAAATATAATTTGAAAAGTATTCCAAACATCACTATCAAACTCCACAAAATTCCATTGATACCAAGACTTGGTATGAATTATAGGCAAAAATGACGAATAAATGAGGAATGCGATGGAAGTGTAAACCAGGAAGCATCGGATTTCTCGTCTTCCAAGCTCCAGTTGTGTTGTTACTTTAAAACAAGGAGAAATTCATATTGATTGGGGGTAGGCTTATCCTGTTTATGTAAAAAGAAGCAAAAAAAATGGGAAAGTTGAAAGCAATTCAATGGAGATCAAAGAATGTGGAGAAGAGGTGGATACTGTATATATGTATCACCTTAAGTTATCTCAGGATTCCGGACCCATTTTGTGGTAAATACTAGGCGCCTCGGCGGTAGCAGTGAGGGGGATCGTTGGAAGAGGCTGGTGCCAAACCCAGCCAATGACGAAAATAACCCGATAATAGTAGATTGCCTGAATTGGTAAGGCTAATAGGAAGACCAGGCTGACCTGACTTAGTAAGGCTGAACCGAAACCTGATAATGACCGAAATTGCCTGATTCAGATAAGACTCAAATAGACAGCAAAGTGGGAAATTCAAGAGTGTGCAAGCTGATCAACGTCAAGCTCCGCCTCAGAGACTTGCATGCATTTTTTTCTGGTTCCATCAGCTAATCGAGTATCTTAGTTTATACGGAGTAATTTGTTTTTCTTGGAAGTTGAACGTATTAGTGATCTAGAGTAAAGACCTGTGTTTTCTAAAAAGAGCAGTTCTCGGACAGTTGGTTCTTGTACGAAAGTGGATGTTTTCTTCAGTTTTTCAGCAAAAAAACAGTTTCATCATCATTCGGAATAATGATTCATCTTGGCCTTCAACTTCAGCTCATGAGAGCAGCCACCACACAACGTTCCGAGGGGATTTGAGGTTCCTGAAGTCTTGTAGAAGGAAGCTGTGATGCCCTTGACCTTGAGTTGATGATGTGCACCCTTCTCCTTGGATAAAAAGCATCAATTGTATCTGACTTGGGCTTAAGAGATTTCATAGTAATAAATACTGTAAGTTATTCATTATGTAATTCACCTAGCATAAGAGAGCATTATAGTCTTTCTAATTGCCTGTCTTCATGCATTGTAGAAAATGTTAATGAAGCATGCTTCTGAAATACAGTTATTTCCTAGATTCTTTTGACAGGCCTGTAATGTTCAGATATAGCATTCTCAGTTCTCCAAAGATTGTACGATGAGGAATTCGAAAAAAAAAAAAAGATTGGACGAAGAGTAACAGGTAACCACACAACTTGAACTTCCATCTGAATAATTATTTTGATGGTATTTGAATGCGCATTTGATATATAAAAGGATGGTCTTAGCCCAACAGAAATGTGTACAAATTACAAATACAAATTACACAATATAGATGTGATAGGAATAGGAAACGATTATCCCTACATGGAGTATTACATTATTTTGCATTACTAGAATCATTGATGATTCATCACACTACTCAGAATTCTCTGTTTCGGTTTCCTTGAAAACCAAAGGGGGTCTCTTGTCCCATTTTTGTGTCCCACTGTCCCAAAATCTATTCATCCTCACTTTGAATGCCACATAAATTCTATCACCAGTTTTCTCCACAAAACGGAAATAAGCATGCCTCCAACTCTTCTTGAACATTAAAGTTCCGATCACACCCCAAAATCCCGTAGCAACCCCTGACATTACGGCTAGATAGAGCCACAACTTGTCAAGCTTATCTTTCGCGTCATCATCTTCTTCAGAACCATGGCCGACATCAGTCAGACTTGATGACGGGTTAGATTTAGAGCATTTGGCCAAGGGAAACCCGCATAATCCGGAATTCCCATCGTAAATAGATGGGTCATCAAAAGTTTGGAGTTGACTGCCACTTGGAATTGGGCCTTCCAGATTGTTGTTGGATAGGTTCAAGACACTCAACCACGGTATGACTGACTGACAAGCTTTGTGGTATTCTCCCTGAAAGATGGTTATTTGACAAGTCCATTGATTCCAATACCCTTAGGTTGCCTATATCATTGGGGATGCCTCCTGTAAGATGATTATTTGACAAGTTTAATTGCATTAGATTAGTTATGTTTGTGAGCTCCTCAGGTATACTGCCAACTAAACCATTGCACGAAAGGTCGATTATCGAGTGAGCGCCCAGTGTTCCACCTAAGTTCTCTGGTGTCCCTTTAATGATTTCTTGCATCTCCATCCCACTGCTCCTAGCGTACCCATCACCACTTGGGAACACTAATGAGCCTAAACACCTAGGGATTTCCCCCATCAAGCGATTGTGTGCCAGTTCTAATACGGCAAGCTCTGTAAACTGACACAAATTTGAACTGATGTATCCGCTGAAATCATTCCTTTGCAAACTTAAGAATTCCAAAGATAGACCAACGTATGCATGGGGATATGCACGCATAGCATGTACCTCTCCCGAAAATCTATTGTCACTAAGGTCTAGAAAAAATAAGGTGGATCCAACGCTTAAAAGTGAGGAAGCATTCTCTCCTTCAAAGATTTTTCCTAATAGCATATTTTGCGACAAATCGACTACACTAGTTGTATTCAGATGTTTCAGCCAATGAGGTACCAAACCTGAAAGCATGTTTCTCTGAAGGTCCAACCACTCCAAATTACAGCCGTCACAAGTAAAATGGTGTGGTAAATAACCTATTAAAAAAGTGGTTGTTAGATTTCAGCAGGAGATAAGATGAAAGATTCACAGCAAGTTAAAAGATAGTTAGAGAGTGTTCACCTGTAAGTTTATTGCCGGCAAGTTTTAACTCATAAAGATAAGTGAAGTTACCAAGCCACTGGGGCAATTCTCCTGAGATACCCGTGTACGAAAGATCCAGTTTTTTCATTTGAGTTTGGTTTCTTAACCATTGGGGAAATGGTATGTTCATTTCACAGGAATGGACACCAAGGACTTGAAGTTGAAAGGAAGGTCGCCAATCGGTATTGAAGCTGAGTTTGATGTTGTTGAAATTCATATTCAGATAGGACAATTTAGAGAGGTTACCAAAAATGTGGGAGATGGTACCTTGGATAGAATTCGATGAAATATCTAGGTACTCTACCTCGGTTAAGCGCCCTAAGCTATTTGGCAGCAATCCACTCAACCTGTTGTCTGAAAAATCCAAGTGTTTCAAAGCAGAGAGTTGTGTAAGAGATTCTGGAATTGAACCTCGGAATTCATTGCCTGATAGATCAAGGTAGCTCAAGTTTGTGAGTTGCCTCAATTGTGACGGCAGAATACCATTAAATTCATTGTTTGATAGATCAAGGTATTGAAGACGCCTCATATTGGTGAGCCACAGAGGAACATGACCATCAAAGTGGTTGACACTAAGATCAAGGTGTTGAATGGTGGAAGTAGTATTCGAGATCCAAGGCTCTGATGAATGAATGTTGTATAGCGAACAATTCATCAAATGAAGTTCCAACAAAGAAGGAAGTTTAAAGAGCACTTGAAGAGTGTCATATGTTTGGGACATGTTGATGTTACTCATATCAAGAGACTGCAATTTTGAAAGGCCTGATGCCCACTCTAGACTTTCTTCTGTATAAAGCATACCTGGATATATTACATCACGAAGATCAAGGTGTACCAAATTGGTGAGATTGTCTATTTGTGGAGGAATGGGACCTGATAAACTTGCACTACCCAGGTTGAGATATCTCAATGTGGTCATGGATCCTACAAATGTTGGAATCCGACTCCCAGTAAAGTTGCTCCCGCTTAAGTCCAAGTGAGTTAAGAAGTTGAGTTCCAACAAAGCTGAACTGATTTCTGAAGATACCAAGGCCTTTGTGTAGTATTGTGGATTTGTGAGATTTAGGTTGATAACGTTACCATTGACACTATCACAGACAACTCCACACCAGCGACAACAGTCATCACCGACCCATGTAGAAAGGAGACATTGAGGATCTTGGGTGAAGCTATGTTTGAACTTAACCAGAGCATCAAGTTCATGCTTCTTGCACTTGCTGATGCTTAAGGATGGGTGGAAGTGGATGATCAGCAAAACCAAAAGGGCAGCTAACATGCTTGATTTTTCCATCACCATTATAGAGGAGTTTATTTTTAAGGCTGTATTTTTTGTTGGATAAAATAGGGAGGGAGGGAGGGGACTATAATATCATAGTTTGAATTGGTGTAAGACAGGACACTATAAAACAAAAGTCAAGGTCTTTCCCCCATCTTTAGTCTATTCTTATGTCGCTAAAATCTAAATAAAACTGCAATAATCTTACGTTACAATGTTACATCCATTACCCCCTAAACCCGGTTTTACGTTACAATGTTACATCCAAACCAGAATTTGGACTTTTTGTTGCATCGATTACCCTACCAAAATAATCTTTTGCAGCTGCACAGCAACCTTAGGAGGTTAGGATGATATGGTCCATATGGAAATATTTGTTCCAATAGATCAAATATTACATCAAAACAACAATGAAATTAACTTCTCATTGGCTCAACAGCAAAGTACTCCGTATGAATTTTAGATGATGGTAATGTTAAAATGAAATATGAAATTGAGGGAACATCATGGAGGCTTGCAGTTTCAGTTGCATTAGTTTAGACGGCTTGTGAGCACGTCAGACATTTTGCCGACAAGAATATTGCAGGAAAGATCGATCATTGAATGAATCCTCAGTCTTCCAGCGAACCTTTCTGTTATCCCCTTGATAATTTCAGCCGTCACAGTCTATATGATGCGGCAATGATCCTGTCACTGAAGCGATGGTTAAAAACTTGTTATAATTGAGACGATAAGCACAAACGTTAAAACAGAAGTTGAAGTCATAGCATGAACCTGTAAGTTGATGCCAGAAATAAGTTGCTGCTGATTCGTAAGAGAAGCGGGAACTCCACCTTGTAACTGGTTTCTTCAAAGATCAAGGTACTTCATGTTTTGCAGTAGCCCAATCCTATAGTGATGCCAAGCTGCCATTTATTTTATTATCCTGCAGATCTAAGTATTCTGAATCATAAGCAGAAAATATTGATGAATTAACAAATGGGTTTACGACATCAGCTTGGGCAAGTAAGTAATTACAGCTACAAATTACAACATTTTGCATTAAGTACTAAGACCATTGATGATTATTCACTACCCGGAATTCTCTGTTTCGGTTTTCCAAAACCTGTTCATCCTCACTTTGAATGAAACATAAATTCTATCCCCCGTTTTCTCCAGGAATCGGAAATAAGCATCCCTCCAACTCTTTCTGAACACTAAAGTTCCAATCACACTCCAAAATCCAGTAGCAACACCTGACATCACGGCTAAGGAGAGCCACAGCCTATCAAGCTTATCTTCCGAACCATGGTCAGCATCAGTTGGAGTTGGTGGTGAACTAGATTTAGAGCATTCGTTAGGCAAGGGAAATCCACATAATCCAGAATTACCATCGTAAGTAGATGGGTCGTCAAGAGTTTGGAGTTGACGGCCACTTGGAATCGACCCTTCCAGATTGTTGTTGGACAGGTTCAAGACGCTCAGCCATGGTATGTCCGACAAGCTTTGTGGTATTCTCCCTGAAAGATTGTTATCTGACAAGTCTAAGGATTCCAGTGAGCGGAGGTTGCCTATATCATCCGGGATGCCTCCTGTAAGATGATTACTTGACAAGTTTAATTGCATAAGATTCGTTATGTTTGTGATCTCGTCAGGTATTGTGCCAACTAAACCATTGCACGAAAGGTCGATTATGGAGTGAGTGCCCACTGAATTAGCCAAATTTTGTGGTGTCCCTTTGATGATTTCTTGAAAATTCATACCACTGCTAACAAAGCCATACTGATCTGTGCCACTTCGGAACATTAAGGAGCCAAAACAGCTAGGGATTTGCCCTGTCAAGCGATTGTGTGCGAGTTCTAATATGGAAAGACGTGTAAAATGACACAATTGAGAACTGATGTATCCGCTGAAATCATTCCCTCGTAAACTTAAGAATTCCAAATAAGAACTCTGGTCTGCATGCGTAGTAGTCTGCATCTCTCCGTGGAACATATTGTCACTAAGGTCTAGGAACATAAACGACTTCAAAAGTAAGGACGCATTCTCTCCTTCAAAGATTCTTCCTGATAGCAAATTTTCGGACAAATCTAGTGCAGCAATGCTTGTCGAATATTTCAGCCACTGAGGTATTGTTCCCGTAAGCATGTTGTTTTGAAGATCTACCAAGAACAAATTACAGCCATCACAGGTAAAATAGTGCGGCAAAGATCCTGTTAGAAAAACTGGTTGTTAGATTTCTGTTGAAGTAAACATGAAAATTTCACAAGTTAAAAGATGAGTTAAAGAGTATGAACCTGTAAGTTTATTGCCGGCAAGTTGTAATTCATAAAGATTAGTGAAGTTACCAAGCCATCGGGGCAATTCTCCTGAGATACCCGTGTATGAAAGATCAAGGCTTGTAATTCGAGTT
Source organism: Agrostemma githago (assembly GCA_958450325.1). Lineage (NCBI taxonomy): Eukaryota > Viridiplantae > Streptophyta > Magnoliopsida > Caryophyllales > Caryophyllaceae > Agrostemma > Agrostemma githago. The sequence goes on from OY288246.1 coordinate 73,030,248, forward strand.
TGGTTTCTTAACCATTGGGGAAACGGTATGTTCATTTCACACGAATTGACGTCAAGAACTTGAAGTTGAAAGGGTGGTTGCCAGTTGGTGCTGAAATCGAGTTTGATGTTGTTGAAATTCGTATTCAGATAGGACAATTTAGAGAGGTTACCCATGTCGGAGATGGTGCCTTGGATAGAATTTGATGAAATATCTAGGTACTCTATCTCGGTTAAGCGCCCTAAAATGTTAGGGATCAATCCACTCAACCTGTTGCTTGACAAATCTAAGTGTTTCAAAGCAGACAGTTGTGTAAGAGATTCTGGAACTGAACCTTGGAATTCATTGTATGATAAATCAATGTGGCTCAAGTTTGTGAGCTCCCCCAATCGCGAAGGCAGGATACCATTGAATTCATTGTACGATATATCAAGGTATTGAAGGCGCCTCATACTGGTGAGCCACAGAGGAACATCGCCACTGAAGCTATTCCACTTGAGAGATAGTGACTGAAGGGAAGTTATATTCTTAAGAAAATACGGGAAAAGGCTATCAAAGTCATTGCTACTAAGATCAATGTGTTGAAGAGTGGATGTATTTGAGATCGAGGGCTCTGATAAATGAGTGTTTTGTAGCGAACAACTCACTAAGTTAAGTGTGGACAAAGAAGGAAGTCGAAAGAGCACTTGAAGAGGGTCATATGTTTGGGACATGTTAACTCCGCTCATATCAAGAGACTGCAATTTTGAAAGACCGGATGCCCATTCAAGACGATCTTCTATATAAAGCATATTTAAATATTTACCAAGATCAAGGTGTACCAAATCGGTGAGATTTCCTAGTTGCGGAGGAATGGGACCTGATAAAAAAGCATTAGAGAAGTTGAGATATCTCAATGTGGTCATGGAACCTACGAATGTTGGAATCCGACACCCAGTAAAGTTGTTCCAGCTGAAATCCAAGTGAGTTAAGAACTTTAGTTCCAACAAAGCTGCACTGATTTCCGAAGATACTAAGGCAGTTGCTGTGTATGCTTGTGAATTTCTGAGATTTAGCTTGATAACGTTACCATTGACATTATCACAGCCAACCCCACGCCAGCGACAGCAGTCATCACCGACCCATGTAGAAAGGAGACGCAGAGGGTCTTGGGTGAAGCTGTGTTTGAACTTAAGCAGAGCTTCGAGTTCATGCGTCTTGCATTTGCTGAAGCTGAAGGATGGGTGGAAGTGGATGATCAGAAAAAGCAAAAGTGGTGCCAATATTCTTGATTTTTGCATCACTACCATTCACATACACCAAAGAAATAAATTTCGAAAATAAAAATATATTTTTGTTTGATAAAGCAGGAGAGGGATGGGATTAATGGATTATAATGTGGAGTAAAATGTAGAGGATAATAGTGTCTGAATATATGGGGGTGAAAAGATGCCCTTGTGAGTGTTCTTAACTCGCAAAACTCTAAATGACATACACTTGTAAGGTTACTAAAGTGTTACGTTGGAGTTTACTTATCTTTTAAAAAAAAAAACAGCTGCAACTGAAAGTGCAGTATCCAGTTATCCACCTCCCAAGTCCCACCTGCATTTATACGGAAAGATACCGAAAAAAAGGGAGGGAATGGCAGTGAATAAACCATATAGGGTTCGATTCAGGCATAGCATTCTCGGCTTTCTAAAGATTGGACAGACAGTACAGTAACAGCTAACAGGTGACCACTCAACTTAATTGAGGTCCATCTGATGTCTGATGAAGAATTATATAGCGCCATTTCTGTGTGAGATGCGTGCATATGTATAAAAACGATGGTCTTTGCCCAACAGAAAAGTATACAAATGACAAATTCAGATTACACTATATATATATATATGTCACTAGATGGAGTATCACATTATTTTGTATTACTAGAATCATTGACGATTCATCACACTACTACCCACAATTCTCTGTTTCGGTTCTCCAAAACCTATTCATCCTCACTTTGTATGCCACATAAATTCTATCACCTGTTCTCTCCACAAATCGGAAATAAGCATGCCTCCAACTCTTCTTGAACATTAAAGTTCCGATCACACCCCAAAATCCCGTAGCAACTAGCAACCCCTGACATTACGGCTAGGTAGAGCCACAGCCTATCAAGCTTGTCTTTTGTGTCATTGTCTTTTTCAGAACCATGGTCGGGGTAAGTTTGACTTGGTGACGGGCTAGATTTAGAGCATTTGGGCAAGGGAAACCCACATAATCCGGAATTCCCTTCGTAAATGGATGGGTCGTCAAGAGTTTGGAGTTGATTGCCACTTGGAATCGGCCCTTGAAGATTGTTGTTGGACAGGTTCAAGACGCTCAACCCTGTTATTAGTTAAATACGTCATTATTTACCACTTTCTAATTAATAAATACATATTTTATACAGACTATTACTTAATCCAATCAGATCCTTCCTCCTACAATTATTTTTGTGTCAAGCCAATGAAAATGGGACACTTGACTACTTGAGGTCACAAAGGTCATGACCTAAGATCACAAATTGACCTTGGGTCATGACAATTCTATATCTAATTAATGTTTTAACTTGACCTGGAAGATCATGACCTATCAAAAAAAAACTTGCTTGGGAGTGGTTTTATAAAATCTGTGAAACCATCTTAGCACAAAATATCGCTTACGTATTTATCAATATTAACAGAATAATAGTTCGTAATAGAAGTCGATCATCCTTCCTATCGTAAGTAGTAATTCTATAATTAATGATAAAAGCTGAAGTAAAGTAGAATAATAATTACAGAAATACCATCAACCAGCAAGGGGTTTTGATTCGTTGTGATTGGGCTGTTGAATTGAGAAGAAGTTGATGGGGGAAGATAGAGAAGGTTGGGTTGGATGTCTTGTTTAGGAGTGCTGTTTTTCGTCGTCGGCATTTCAGCCACGTCGTCGGCGCTTTTTAATGTAAAAGACGATCTTGTCATTACCTTAATTAGAGTAGTTAACTAATGTTATGTAATTTTAAAAGTTAGATTAGTTATTGAAACTCGTTAATGAAGCGGTTTTTAATTTTTCAAACCGTTCCGTTATTATCTTGTCCTTATTATATATCCACTCAAACTCCACTCACCATATTTAATTTTATTTTCTCTCACTTAAGAAAAAGCGTCTTTTCTGTAGAGAAACCCGACTTTTCTAGAAATTAGGTTGTCGGCGGTTTTTAATGTGAAAAGACAACAACGTCCTTGCCTAATTACATTCACTAACTTTGTTAATAAAATTAAAAAGTTTAATCATGTTAATGAAACTCGATAATAAAACGGTTTTTTTTTTTTTGAAAACCGTCATTTTATTATGTTACAGATTATGTTATATTATATATCCTCCCCCACCCACAACAACACTAATATTATTAATAATATTAAAATTGTATTAATAGGCAATTTTAGAGAGTTTTAGAATCAAATATAGATAATATTTTAGTAAGGATTATCAACAATTGCATCAACCATGTTTTGCCTCAACAGTCCCACATAGTGAGATTGGTGGTCCAAAAATTTTGCCGCAAACGACTTTCATCAATAATATCTTACCACTTAATTTTATTTATCCTTAATTGTCTCTTGACCAGATTTGTAAGCAATTGTTCCCACCATCCTATGCCTACGCTGCAAATAGTAAAATACAGTATATGGAAATTTCTAAAGTTTAAATGTGTAACTCATGTCTTTCACACGACACCTTTATTATCTCAATGGGTTTTGATTATAATTGTGGGGTTCACTATTCCTAGAATGATCATATGAGCTCAGATATTTTTCGTTTGTGAAAGCAAAAGGAATGGAAGTTGTAGGGGAGGGGCTTAGTGAAGTAGCATTTTAGAGAAGCTCATCCAAGAGGGCTTGCATGGGAAGTGATTTCCTGAAATTGTCATTCTCAAGATATGTACGAGTATGAGAGCCAACCAGGAGACTGAACCAGCACACATTGGGTGCGGATCAGCAAGCCTAGCACCAGATCATTCGATACAGACCGCTTTTTCCAGGGCTTCGACTGTAACAGAGACCAGGAGCGATGTATCTGTGAAACTGGATACCTCTACACATTAGAAAAAGACCAACGCTAGGACCAGACCGTCCAGTCCTATCAAATTTTTATGGTCTGCAGAACTGGATTTGTTGTCTTTGCATCCTTCCAATCGTCTTTTGTGCCAGTGTTTTGAGTGTTTGAAATATCATCCTCAGGCTAACACACGAGTTAAATTAGACGAGGTGCACTTAATGCAAACACCGAGTATAGTTTACAGTTTACACCCTCCTAACATAATTTACAGCCATAACAAATTGAGCAGAAGGCAGTTAGAGGAAGTGATGCTAGATACGGTTACCATGTGCTCTGTACAAAAAAATACAACTCAAGAGTATGAGACTTTGGTGGTCAAGCGACTTGAGGGGAGAACTTCAAAAGCTTGCATAAAGCAAAGGGGTAAGGCGAGCGCCATCAGCCAACTAACTTGGTGTTGAATATCCGAAATCTTCTACTTCCACATACATCGGATTCATCCAAGTAATATGATTTAATGCAGCATTCTACCCATGGAGGGTTTCTGGGAGGAACTTTTCTATTGTATTCCCCGACTCCCAGCAACACATTCCATTTTTGTTGTAACACATCAGCCAAAGGATTTCCCTCGAAGAATATTTCCTTTCATGAAAACAAATAAAAACAGCAAGAAGCTTCAGAATTCAAGGGGTTATCAACAAGGTAAGGGGGTCAAGCATGTGTTCCCTTTTGATGGCACATAAACTAGTTCGTTCGTAAAGAAAATTTGTACTGCATATCCTTTGTCTCCACTGAAAATAGACGCACATTTAGAATCATAAGGCTCAAATGAGAACCATGAAGCAACAAGTTTATGCATCACTATTGCAAAACTACTTATCAAGACGGGACTTGAAGCGATTATGAGCTGTTTATTGCTATATTCCCATAGATTGATAATTTTGGACTTTTTGTTCTGTTGCATGTGAATCTAATGATCTATGAACTGTGTTCTTCAGCATCAAATAATCTCTGTTCAGTGCATTTTACGAATTAGATGAACAGAGTCGAGAAGAGCAAGTAACGTACCGCATCATCTCCATAAATATAAGCATGAATTCTTGCAGTGGGGTCCTCCAGAGTAACCCGAATTCGGTAGACTCTGGAAAGTGGCGATCTGAAGTCTTCAACAGCACTTGGAACACAAGCTACAACCCGCACTACACACTTGAAGTTGGCCACAGCCTGGATGAAAAGAGCAAACGAGCCCTAGACATAAGCAGGGCTTGCTAGACATGACAAAAAAATACACGACCCACATGACCTTAATCTATACGACTATCCCCAAACAGACATACTTGAATATGACCTAAAATCCAAATTGACCCCAACTTTGATGACCTCGAGCTGGCACTTCTAAGTAGGCCAATGACAACACATCTGAAACATACATGGACACAAAACGAACCGACTCAAATGCAAACATACACGAAATAAGATGTACCGAATCGACCTGGCTCAAATGCGGTGGCACGTTGAAAGACAACGGGAAAAAAATTGCTCTAAATCTCTGGACTCTGGGAGAATTCAAAAGAAGTGGGATATGTATACCTTGGAATGTGTCAGCATGTCCATCAGCGTGACAAGAGGTATATGCTCATGCTTACGGTCAACCTCTGAGGTCCGCCAAGAAAGACAAACAATGAATTAAACCTCAACCCACGGAAAATTAATCAAAATCTAATTAGATTTATTAAAAGAAAGATTAAAATTACTTACAAGAAAAGACGGAATAAAGAAAAGACAGAATATAGAGCTCAGTGTTCACCTGTGATACGAGAAGGCCAGGGAAAGCTGAAAAAAGGCATTCGGCCCATTTTGGAAGAAAATCGTGCTTCAAAATCCCTAAAAAGCATTTGCAAAAGTGTTAAAAGTTAGAAGCATTCTGTACCAGGATCAAAACGGCATTGAATAAGGGCACGTTATTAAAGGACTGTGGATAAAGTTTTGGAAGCAAAACTTTGTGCTCGTGTTATAGTGAGCAGTAGACCCAAAGAGGAAAACAATAGTATAATACAAACCTTTGGCGATCCAATATAAAGATATCATCATTGAGTACAAAACGCAGCTTGGTTTCTTGAGTTATGACACCACGCCAGAAACCATGTGTAATGGTAGATGACATGTTGATAAATTTAACCCATCTTCCAGTTACGAGTGAAGATATCTGAAAGTTCGCATTTTGAAGTTCGACAGATGCTCTTAATACAGTCCCAACCGACGGAAAGGTAGATATGATATCCGAGGACAAACTCTGAGCCTCTACTTGCAGAGGAAGTGGATCGGATGTTTCATTTTGCAAACTACACATTTTAAAACATTAATTTAGTTAACTGCAGAAAAGAGTCTGCTATCAGACGAACTTTGTCGCATTATTTTAAAAGAAAAAAGGTGATTATTTTTTCTATAAAAAAAAATTTCATAAAAATGGCGATAGAGAAAAAAGGTTAACTATTTCAGATAAAGAAGTATTTAAACATTGACGAATCAAATTAACAAAACCACATGAAACTCGACACACTCACTTCGATAGGATTGTAAGAGGGGGTGCATCAGTTCCATCCCAAAGAAACAGCAGCCACCCATCTTCACCTTCTTCAGACACGTGAAGAAGCTATTTTGAACAAAAATAAAGCAATAATAATATTACTCATCAGTACAGCATTTGCAATATATACAGCCAAAACAATCTTCAGGAATTCTCCAGCCATTTACACTACTAATAATCTAGTCTAAAAAATGTGAGAAACCATTGAACAACAGCTTGATAAAAAACAATGGAGATGCAAGTTCTAATATTTTCGTTGCTCTATATCCATTTAGTCAGATATATGGAGTATATATAATGATATGTACTTATAATGACTCATAAGAGCTAAGACCAAAAGACAGCAGAATTACCTTGCAGATCAGATCAAAAAAATGTCCTTCTTTAAGTTGTCTCAGCATCATGCAATCCCTTGAAACTACAAACAATATACAAAAGAGCAAGACTGAACGAATCTGAAGGAAAACATATAGCTCCACTAGTCCACTTTCTCGCCAAAGCTATCCATTTGATAATAGTATTAGAGAGAAAAAAATCAGAGGGGAGAACTGAACACCATAAGTAAAATAAAGTCAGGCAGACATCCTTTAACACAATAAGGTCGTTAGCAGATTTAAAGGGTGCACAAAACTCTATAGTAATTGCTGCGTTTTTGAACTAACAATGAATCATCTACAGGAAATACAACACTCTGATCATGTCCACAAATATTGCAACACCCTTTTATAGCTTAAATTGAAGCAAAAAATTAACATGAATGACTTATAGAAACATTACAGAACGACTAATCCTCATAGTCCAAGCAAAAAAAATTAGAGAAACATTAAAATTTACTAGAAGTAAACTACCAAAATAAGGAATGAAAATTTTTTAAGAGGTGAGCAAATTCCTTTACAAAATATTCAAATTCACTAAAACAGAGTTAGTCTAAGTATCCAACACACTTCAGGTGCCGCTTCCTCCCCTTACTACTACTAAACCATAAAAATTTCATGAGCTGGTACACAACCAATGAAACAGGACACATACATCCACTTTGATACAGCTCATTGCCCGGAAAAAACAGCACATTTACTATCCAGTGAAGAAAAAAAGAAGAGCAATCATCTGCATTGTTTTAATACGTTCACAGGACAAAGAATGGACAGTATCAAGCACACTGAGATTTGGGAAAAACCATGGACATGTTACAAGCAATCAAAACAAGTATGAGCGTGAGGGCAAAAAAGAAATGAAAAGGCCATTATGGTACCTGAATTAAGCTGAACCCCGGCTACCCACTTTCTAAGTGCCCCAACAAATGTCAGATCCTGGTCTCTTCGCCGAAAAAGAGAAGAAGTTTGATAAGGCAAGCAGCTTTCACCATATTTCCCTTCATAAAGCGCGAAAGAAGAGCACCTTTTGTTGAAAGCAGCATATGGCTCGCCGTTGTGAGTTTTTATCTGCATACAAACATGTCAGTACGTGTTACACCTGCCAAACTCACCACATGGGGAGGTTGTGAGTCTTGTTACATTTGAAATCGAATTTTAATACAAAGGGAAGCAAAAAAAAAAGTTCAGGTATAGTATAAATTGCGTTAATAAAAAAGAACAAGGATAAAAGATCAGGGGGAATGAGTTTACCATAACATGGGAAACTTGGATTATATCTCCAGAAGCAGCAACTTTTGGAAGATTCTCTTTTTCTTCAGCAAAAACATTCAGTACGAATCCATAGTTATTGAGTGTCTCATCCACAAGTTTCAAAGTAAAACACCAATCTGTTCAGTGGGAAAAAAATATGCAAGAACAAAAGAAAATTACAGTCAAAGTCACATTTTCACAGAAAATAGAGAAATTCAACTAAAGGCAGTTTAAAAGGAATGCTTTGATCTCAGAAAATCATCAAGTGACAAGTCAAATACAGAAATCCAGCCAAATAGAAGAGCATACATGACATAGCTTGGAGTAAACTTTACTTCAAAACTTATCACCAATAACCTTCAAGTCTTCAACCACACGCTTAACGACAGCCTTAATTTCCAACATCGCATACATCACACACAACCACACAAGTTTTTTTTCAAGTGGACAACATAAATTACTATTATTAGAAAATTAATGAAAATAATCACACAGAAATATATTGAATTGAAGCAAACAGGAGGTTGATACTTGATAGAGAAGTTCATTCAGACTTCAAGGTATGTCAATATCTAGAATCATATTCCGTATGTTATAGCCAAGATAACTGCAATTACCCGCTCAACCTTACGGGCAGCCAGCTTTCAACCCGTTATCCCCAACTTTCACTACCCCTTTACAGCAGTGGCCAAAAATACAATCCAAATCAGTAACAAAACATAGGCCTGCTGATACAACTGCAGCTACTTCAGCCAATTCTGTAAATGCTATGTCTGTCATTACTGGTGTACCAGTATCAGTACCAGGAAAGAACGCGTTTGTGCGAGGGAATGCTAATGCTGATGCTACTACAATCTCAGTAAGAAAATGTGACACAAAGGCAGAAGAAACAAACTTCCACGAAATAACCGTCGATTATCGAATTTTTTTCCGTTCACCTAATCGCACTACTACTTCCCCAGAATTGAAATCAAAATATAGATTGAAATCTTGATTACAATTGAAATAATCATGCGTAATCAAGAGAATATTGAAAATAATTGGGGATACGTGATACCTGTGCCTTTGCTGTGACATGGAGTACCATACTCGGCAATTACGCCGATTAAATTGACCATAAGATTCAGTGCACCTCTTGCATCGACTAATTTTAGAAATTTGTAGTCATCTCTCACTCTGACTGGTTTTGGCATTTTATTGTGTTCTTCCCCAAATTCGATTTCTAGGGTTTTGTTTGAACTTTGGAGTGGCAACTCTGTCGAGTAGTCAGTAAAGATGGAAAGAATAGCGAGGGGAAAAACGGAAACCTCAAAACACCCGCCTTTTTTATTCACTCTTGTTTTTTTTTTGTTTTTTAAAAAAACTTATGTGTAATTTGGTAATGTCAAAGCAGGTCCGTCTGATGGCTCGTTGAGACTTGAGTTATATTCCCTCTATTCAAGTTCAATATTTTCTTTTGTTTTTTCACGTTTGTCAACACGCATCTTGCATCGTTAATATCTTTCGATATTAACAATGTATTTTTAAATACGAATCAAATAAGATCTCACATGAATATATTTTCTCTAATAGAATGTCGTGAATATCAAAAGTTCACCTTGATTGTGAATAGTGTCAAAAAGAAAAAGGGGAATGTTGGACTTGAACGAAGAGGATAATATATATGGTTTTCGAAACAATTAAATGTTGAGATTTGAGTCACAACGGTTAAAGAATACTAATACAACTAAAGAATGCATATTCTATTTCTCAATACACTATTAATTTTTTTTTATCTTCCTTTCACATTTTATTTATTAATGTCCCCCATTATAATTACGAGGGGAAAATTAGAATTGTACAAGCAATTACTCCATATCATTTTCATGACTCGGTAACTTGGGACCTCCATTTGAAATATAGAACGGGACCTCTTATGTTCATTTGACGGGCCTGTGTCAAAGGAATGTCTTTTTAAAGTCATAAATCAGTCAGCGATACAAATGTTATGATACGAATACATGTAGAATCGTGCTAGTAAATATCACTCAACTGTGTCCATGCATGTACCTTAGTTGACTTGAGGATAATATCCTTTACATGAGAACGATGTGTTTTTAAGAGTTCATGATTGTCTCAGTTAGTGTGATAGTTAAACATTCATTTTTTTTTATTTTTTTTTTAAAGCGCAGATCAATTTCATTAATAATAAACCATACGGCATCTACAAACGATATCAAATTGAACTGAATACATATTTGTAAAAAATAAATAAAGAATGAGACAAAGATCGCTATTCAAATAATACGCTTCTGCACAGCCTTCTATATATCGCTGTTGATTGACACAGCCTTTCGCGAAGGAATCTATGGATCTGATGATATAGTCTTCAAAAGGATGAACTTTCTCTATTTTGACAAATAGTAGACCGAGATCTGACCTCAATTGTATCACCATACGTAAAAATTTCATTACTGCCATGATCTTGCACATAATTATTGAATCTCTCCAGAAGAGAGAACAAACCCACAAAAAATATGGTAACAAACTCATCAAATGATGGGACAAATCTCCAAAAAGGAGAGGCAAGAGTTATTATAATCTAAATAAACTATTAAGAATTAACGATAAAGATTAAAATTTGGGGCTTACCACTACCAGAAGGTAGATGGCAGCCCGAGGGAGATTTTTTTTAGGGTTTGGAGGGGAGATTTATTTTGATTATTTTTTTTTTGAGGGAGATTAACATTTGATTTAGTGTAATCTTTAATTTCTTGATTTGAGACCTTGTTAAACATTCATTTCTTAAAAGAGTTATAAACATTCATTTATCCATCCATACAAGTGTTCATTCTTTTCTCTTTCTCATCGGTCACCCCTCCTATCCTCCAACCACCGTTATTAACCAAACAAAAAGTCAATATTGACCACTAACAATTTTACAAACCAACATAAATATTAATAATCGTGATTAAATAGGGTGAACTATCACTAGGACAATGGTTGTGCGTACGCACAATTTTTAAATTAAATAGTTTCGAGATTATACCAAAATAATATGTAACAAAAAATGTGAAATAGTAAAGAATGGGAGGGAGTAGCACGTATTACTTTGAGATTTATCAATTTGAAACACAAATGAAATGGGCTGTGTAGTAGCATTAGTTTGACTTTGATGCTTGAACTTGTTTTCAAATTTCATCCTATATATACTACATCCGTTCCAATGAATTGTTTGTTTTTATTTTTGACATGAGGGGAAGAGATTCAATGAGGAAATGACATGCAAAGCAAAACTCATGAAAGGGGTCAAATTACATATAAAAAGCATTTCTGAAATAGAAAGACAATCAATTTATTGAGACGTTCCAATATGAAATAAATAAACATTTCATTGGAATGGAGGGAGTACCAAAATAGAATTTACTTATTGTTGTTCCGACCATCTACATTATCTTTCCACTTTATAACTAGTTTAGAACCCGCACAAATGTGCGACATACCCTTATCAGCATTTATAAGAGGATTTTTTGATTTGATAATCGTATTAAATAATAAAGTTTTTTTATAATGTTTATAAAATATACTTAAGTTTAATACGGAGTATTAATTTGTTAAAAAATGATATATCAATGATTGTAATTACACATGAAAACTTAGAAGTATAAATGATTCTTCTTGAAGAAAATATAAACTTGGATGTATTTGCATGGTTTTAAATATTGGTATTATTCATAATAAGAATAATTAAAATAAAAATATTATTGTAATGATGTGTTAAGCCTGAAATATATGTTATTAATATTAATATTAAAAAAGAGGTTAATAAAGGAAAACTTACTCTTTTAGTTAATGTAATTGTTTAATTACTACTCTGTATTTTGATTAAATTAAGTCAAACAATACCTAAATAAATATTTTCATTTTTTTCTTCTATATTTTTCTATTTTTTGATTTATCATAAAATTTAATTTGTATAAAAATAAATTTTGTAAATATGATTTAATTGTTGATTTGTATCATTAATTATTTGTTTCCATAATTAAAAATTAAAGTTTTTGGAAGAAAAACTTTTACCCTAAGCTCGCCACCTAAGCAATCTCATTTCTCTTAGTAGTAAAGAAGATATCTTTATTTATGTTTCTATATGAAAATGAGAGGGAAAGAGAAGGAGATAAGGAAATGGAGGGAAGAGGGAGGGAAGAGGGAGGGAAGAGGGATATTGTCTCTTTAGTCGAAGAAATGATTTGTCATTGAGGAGAAAAATAGAGAGATCCATTTTCACTTTTCTTTCAAAACCTTTTACCCTCATTTTTCTAATAAAAAAGGAACGTGTTTTCTCCCTCCATTCCAAATGGATCCTTAAGAAATTATAAAATACTCGCTCCATTGTAAAAGATTATGAACGGAGGGAGTTATCAAATAGGAAGATAATAGATCTAATAGATGGTTAGAGGAAGTATAACATTGTACTGAACGATCCATAGCGACATGAAGAATGGGAGGGAGTAATATTATTTTTGAGATTTATCCATTTGAAACCCAAATGAAGTGGGTTGTGGTTCTGTGGAGTAGCATTGGCTTGGGTTTGATGCTTCAACTTGTGTTCAATTTTCATCAACCCAAACCCGATCAATCCTACAACTCAACCCAAGAATGTGAACCCAACCAACCACCCATCGATTGCCACCTCCAAATTCCACCGATTCAGTCGGAAAGCCAAGAATGAGGCTAGTAATCGGATCTTAAAAATTAGGGTTTGCTCCGCTCCCCTCTTATATAAACAAAGTCAGAAGCCTCTAAACCCTCATCCTCATCCTCATCCTCATCCCCATTCCAACAACGCCGATCTCATCCTCACCATTCCATTTCCGCATCAATCAATCGTTCGATTTCTTCTCCATTCTCTTCTATTGTTTCTGTGTTTATATACAATTAATTAATTAATTAATTGGATGGCCTCTCTCACCTTTAGGCTTCTCTTGATTATCGTCAAACTCAACTGAAAGTCCAGTCATGGAGGCATAAATTTACTCTTGCGTGTTTAACGTGGAGGTTTACACTTTTCCGTGTTGTTATTCCTCTAAAATTATCCGCTATATTTCTATTTAAAATTTTCTCCAATTTTTTGTTGGCTGTGATTACAAAATTATCCGCGCTTCTGAGACACGTTCAATGAAGCATAATGGATTAAATCAATGGTTGAATTTCTTTATATGAGCCAATTCTTTTTTAAAACCGTCTCACGGTAATTATAAATCTGATTTTTTCAAGGAAAAAGGTTGATGATGATTAGTTATTTCACTTAGTTGATTGTGTAGTTACAAATCCGAGATTCCCACCTTGGAGTAACTACATCTGCATGATATTAACGGATCGACTGTCTGAAACCTTTTCAGTTTATTCATTTTATTATCGACTTTCAATTATTTGTCCACTGGATACGCATATTTGTTTTGTTATTTTTAGTTTAATTTAAATCAGTTTCTGTGATTTTTATTAATTGTGTAATTGGGTTTAATTGTTTGATTACCGCGAGCCTTCATTAATCCCAGATAAAGGAGTAAATATTTATCTGATTCATGGGAGGCCGAAATAGTTAAGGGATTTCGCTGATAACACCTCTACTTTTCTAGGAGGTGTTTTACTAGTAACTTCCCGGATATTTTGTCTACCTCTTATCGAATTCATTTATCATGTACGATTTGGAAACATTTTGGACACTTATTTTGTATACAACCAGTTTACTTATTTAGTCAAAACAAACAAGAAATATATTTGCCGTTTTACGGCATTATTTGTTGTTTTTGATAGTTGGGTTTTGAGGTATATGAGTCGAATCTAGCATTCCAGTGGCGCAATGTGTTGTATTGTAAACTTGTAGTACACCCCTAGTTAGCCCGGACGTCGACACACATAGGATCCATGACATTGTCGGACACCTTGAAATATATTATTAAGAGAATAGTTTTAACTAAAAAAGGATATGTAAAAAGGAAAATGAGCTAATTAAAAAAGACGATGACTACATTTAAAAGGACACTTGATTATCTTTCAAAAAATCATTTAATGGTCGACTTTGTATTATCTAGGGTTTTTTGGGTTGATTTGTTTTTGAAATTAAAATCTCGAAATTTATACTTCCTCCGTATTTTTTATATGACGTTTGACTTTTTTGAGGTGAGACTTTGACTTTAATTTTTATGTAAATATATTATTCCAAAATTTTTAAAAATTACACCTTAAAATTCCTTACAAAAAAAGCTTTCAAATGAGTATACATTTCATGGTATTTTTCGAAAAGTGAGAATGACTTATATTAAAAAACGGAGGGATATTCGACTTCACACCAAATACAATGAGTTCATATTCAACTTCAAATATCTTTTTGAATTTAATGGTTATTATTCACTTTTTTTCGTCCTTTTGGTCCGAAATAAAATGAGTTCATATTCGACTTCACACCAAATACAATGCGTCGGTGTGTAATATGGATCGTTTATATTTCAATGGAGACTTATAAATGACATAAAATTTTGTTTTAAGACGTGTCGGAATTTGTCTAAACAAGTTTGATATTGCATTTATATCGTATTTGAGGGTTCTAATAAACATTGTCATGCGTTTTATTCCTATTGACGTGTTTTTTTAAAAATATTCGCGCTTTTGAACTTTTTCAAATTCTTTTGAGAAATGCAAAAAATGACCGATATTTAAGGTTATTACCCATGTTTTTTTTTTGCCCTTTAGGTCCCAAAATAAATTGACTCCATATTTGCGTTGAACGAATTTTACACAAAATACAATCCATCGGTGTATAATAAGGGTCGTTTGCATTTCAATGGAAACTTTTAAGTGCCATAAAATTGTCTTTTAAGATGTGCCGGAATTTTTTGAAATAAGTTCGATATTACATTTTATATTGTATGTGAGGGTTCTAATAATTATTGTCATGTGTTTTATCCACGTTTTTGACCTTTTGGGTCTTGAAATTGGGTCCATATTTGCGCTGAACAAACTTCACATCATATAGCATCAGTGTATAATAAAGATCATCTTTTGCATTTCAATTATGACTTTTAAAAGCCATAGAATTGTCTTTTAAGACGTATCGGAATTTGTCGAAACAAGTTTGATATTACATTCTATATTGTATCTATGAGTTCTAAAATATTTGTCATGTGTTTTATTCCTATCGACTTGTTTTTTTCGAAAAATATTTGCGCTCTAGAACAATTTGAAATTCTTTCGTAAAATGTTGCAAATGACTAAATTTGAAGGTTATTATTCACATTTTTCGGCCTTTTGGGTCCCAAAATAAAATAAGACCATATTCGCGCTAAATAATCCTCACACCATATACAATGCATCGGTGTTTAATAAGTATCGTTAACATTTCAATGGAGACTTTTAAAAGGTCTTAAAATTGTCTTTTAAGATGTGTCAAAATTTGTTGAAACAAGTTCGATATTTCATTTTATATCGTATTTGAGGATTGTAATAATCAGTCATGCGTTTTACTCTGATCGACATGTTTTTTTTTTGCAAAATATTCATGCAATAATTTCAAATTCTTTCAAAAAACGCGAAAAATGGCCGAATTTGAAGGTTATTATCCACATTTTTCGTCTTTTGGGTCCCGAAATATAATGAGATCATTTTCACACTGAACAAACTTCACACTATATACAATGCATCGGTGTATAATAAGGTCGTTTGCATTTCAATGAAGATTTTTAAAAGGCATAAAATTGTCTTTTAAGACGTGTAGGAATTTGTCAAAACAAGTTCAATAGTACCTTTTATATCGAATTTGAGGGTTCTAATAATCATTGTCTTTCGTTTTATTCCTATCGACCTATTTTTTTCGAAAAATATTTGCACTTTATAACAGTTTCAACCTCCTGACGTCGATTAGTGTTCAAAGCTACCAATTTTCTTACATTAACGCCCATTTGACTTTACGGGGCGTAGTCAAGGTCATTAATTCCTCCTAAACTACTACTTACCTCATACACTAGACCCTATTTGGCTCTTTTCAGTCCCGCCTTAATGATCTATGTCAAGTGTAAGCCAATTTCCAAATTATTTTTAGGATTAAATAACATCATTGATAAATAACATTCTCGTCTTTGGTGATTTTGATCTACATCTTCCCATTTACGTATGCTTTAACTTTTACCAAAAAATTCGTAAAAGACAATTAACCCTTTGATAAACTACTGTATTTATAAGTGAACCTATGTTTTACTTTCCATATCAAACTTGGTGCAACATTTCATGGAAGATGCTTGAATCACACTCTAATGGAACTTGATGCAACATTTACTGGAAGATGCTTGAATCACACTCTAATGGAGTACTATATATATAATCTAATAATCAACCTCCTTACTACCATTCTTTCAATATGGAGAAAGCTACATTACTACATATTTCAATCACTATTCGCCCCTACAAACATTAACACAGTGACCCCAAACACATTAACACAATGACCCAAACAGATCGATAAGCATATTACAATAAGCTACATTACTATATATTTCAATCACTAAATCATATTGCAAGTTTTACGACATTCGCACCAAGAAAATCAGAAATCTCGCTGAAACAGACTGTTAATTATGGGCTGGGCTGGGCTATAGTGGGGGCGAAAGCGGAATTTGGGGAAAGAATTAACCTGGCATCAATCCACGGAACATATTCCTTTGGTTAAGGTATCGTGTTATATGGTCTAACACACGTTATAATGATAAAAGTGTGTTAGACCATATAACACGATACCTTAACCAAAGGAATATGTTCCGTGGATTGATGCCAGGTTAATTCTTTCCCCAAATTCCGCTTTCGCCCCCACTATAGCCCAGCCCAGCCCATAATTAACAGTCTGTTTCAGCGAGATTTCTGATTTCCTTGGTGCGAATGTCCTAAAACTTGCGTACAACAAGACCAGGGTTTTGTTTACGATCAGGGAAGGGCTCGCCACGAAAAAGCAAATGGATTACGCAGGGATGCATCACCGTGCAAGCGTCATACTGATCAAGATAACTGCTACAGAAAAACTCCCGATCATCACAAACAAGTGCGTCCCAGGTGCCCCCTTCCTTCTTCTCGGCCTCCCAAGGCCGATAAAACCGTTGTCCCAAAACCTGCAAATTCCCACCACTCTCAACCTGGAAGATGTCTTTGATGATTACAACAGAGGGATTCAATTTCCCTTTCTCTGGTGTCACAAGAACACTATCCTCAAGATTATAGATACCACCGTTGAATTCAAATGAGCCAAAGTGATTCCTTTTCTCACCACCATCTTCCGAAACCCTAATAATCTCCCCAATTGGTTCAGCACCGTCTTCCTCTTCTTCATCGTCTTCTTCGCTGTCATCTTCATCTTGGTTTTCTTCTCTGTTGTCTGATTCGTTCTGAAGATTAGTATCACTGCAAATTGGAGGATGTTGACCATCGATTTCGTGAAGGAACTTCATCTTGGTTTCCCATTCATCAGAAACCCCACTTCCCACCGTATTTTCGTCGCTTTTCCGATCATCGCCAGCACAATCTGCCATCACTCCCTCTTTCTACACCAACAATAGAGAGAAGTTTGAATTAGGGCCGGTACCCGGGCCCGACCCGGACCCGAATGCTACGGAGTATTCAAAAATCAAAATAGCATCCCACATTGCAAACTATAGATCTAGTTTTCGATTTGAAAAAACCCTAAATTGAATGAAAAATGATGAATTTACAAAAATGAGTGACCGAAATTACCTGTTGGCCTCCGATTTAATTTGTTCTACCAGAAACTACTATGGTTGCCTCTGGAGTCTGGGCGTCGTGATGTTGTCAATGGTGATTTCTCACTTAAGTTAGGAATGAATCTGATGAGTGATGATATGCCATTATGCGGCTGATATGGTGAGTGACAACTGAGAACTGAGGTTTTTGTTTTTTCAGGGTTAGAATTTAGAAATGAAATGTGAGAGGATGGAGTCACAGGTCACTGAGTAAGGGTTTAAAGGTAATTTTCTTTCGTGAATTTATTACTTGTACTACTTTCACAAACCCGTCATTTCTAATGGCAGGTTTGCTCCGCCTAAAAAGATCTCTCAATCCAAACCTTTTAATCTTCTAGAGTAATTTTCATTCTGACCCGAAATGATAATTATTTTATTATTGTATTTTGAAAAAAAATTCAATATTTATTATACTCCGTAATTTTCTTTGTTTTGGAGCAATAACTCTTGCTTTTAGGATGACTTACTCTAGGACGGTCCTATACAAAAAAATCAAGTAAACTGTATGTATGTTGTTAGGCAAATTCTTGTTTGTAACGAAGCTATCCGTTATAAACGTATGACGGGTCAAATAATAGTCATTTTGGTGAATAAGACACCGCCATGTGCTACCCACTGGCCCTGTCTATTTTAATCTGATGATATTATTTGACCCGTTATTTCTTTGTGACGGATATATCCGTCATAATATTTGACACATACATTCCATATTTTCGTCCGAAAACTAGCCATTCGCCCTATGATTGGCAAATGGAATTTCCACAAGGGAGACTTAGGCAATAACACTGGCAGAGGTTGTAATACCACCCGTACAGTACATTACTCCTATACTCCGTGTAAGAAAGGGCTTAGGAAAGGGACTGCACCTTGGTCCTTGTATTTGCATGACACAGATGTTACAGTGGCTGATTGGATGCATGAATCATGATGCTGATATCTGCACCGGAGTACTTTCCAAGTTTGCAAAGCGAGAACAGTCAAGACTCAAGATGTACGAGAAAAGACCTTGACTTTGCTGAATTGTTTCCCCCACAAGTCCACAAGACCACAACATTATAAGCCTTCCACAACACACATTACAGTCCTCTCATTCCTTTGCCTTCATACCCCAACAAATCTCACCTTACTATACACACCCACAACCTCGTGCTTGCATTGTATTGTATTGTATTTTTCAGTAGGGATTTCCAAATTCCAACTCGATTCGTAGGTGTGGAAATGATGGTGGGAAAATCATGCATTGCAGTTGCATTATCTATGCTTTTGCTGATGATCCAATTCCACTCGTCTTTCAGTTTGACAAAGTGCAAAAAGCATGAACTAGAAGCTCTGTTGAAGTTCAAACACAGCTTCACTCGAGATCCTCAACGACTCCTTTCTACATGGGTTGGTGATGACTGTTGTCGCTGGCGTGGAGTTGCCTGTGATAATCTCACCGGTGATGTTACTAAGCTAAATCTCCGGAATCCACAAGGATACATCGACTACACGACTTGTTTAGTATCGTCTAAACTCAGTTCAGCTTTGTTGGAGCTTAAGTTCCTAACTCACTTGGACTTGAGCAGGAACAACTTCAGCGGGAGTCAGATTCCGGAATATGTAGGATCCATGACCAACTTGAGGTACCTAAACTTCTCCGGGGTTGTGTTCTCTACCCCGATTCCCCCACAAATTGGCAACCTCACCAATTTGATACACCTTGATCTTAGTGATGTTGGAGATCAGTACATGGTTAATACACAACAAGAACGTCTCGAGTGGGCATCAGGTCTTCCAAAATTACAGTCCCTCGACGTGAGCAGTGTCAATATGTCCCAAGCACATAACACTCTTCAAGTGCTCTTTAGGCTTCCTTCGCTGTTGACACTTCGCCTATGGGCTTGTTCGCTACACAACGCTCATTTGTCAGAGCTTCGTCTCACAAATACATCCACTCTCCAACACCTTGATCTCGGTTCCAACAACTTTGAAGCTCCTTTCCCGTCTTTTCTAAGGCATATGTCTTCCCTTCGGTCATTATCTCTCATGAACAATAAGTTCAGTGGCTACGTTCCAATCTGGATCAGCAATCTCAGGCACCTCGAGTTCCTAGAGCTATTCCAAAACAAGTTAAACGGAAGTTTGCCTTTGCAGATTGGAGAACTCGCAAACTTGAACTATCTTGACCTATCATACAACGGATTTCAGGGTCCAATTCCGGCATCTCTTGGAAAATTATCGGTTTTGAAACACTTGGATTTGTCGAACAATAGGCTGAGTGGATCAATAATCCCAGATTTTTTTGGGAACTTAACCGAGATAGAGCATCTAGATATTTCGTCAAACTCCATCCAAGGTACAATCTCCGACATCAGTAACCTCTCCAAATTATCCTATGTGAACATGAATTTTAACAGAATCAAACTCAACCTGAGTATCAACTGGCGACCGCCCTTTCAACTTCAACTATTTGAAGCTCGTTCGTGTGAGATAAACACGGTGTTTCCTCAGTGGCTAAAGAACCAAACTCAAATTACAAGCCTCGATCTTTCATATACTGGGATCTCAGGAGAACTGCCCCATTGGCTTTGGAACTTCACTAGTCTTGGCGATTTACGACTTGCTGGCAACAAACTTACAGGTTAATAAAACTCTTAAGTATACTCATATCTTACTCTATGAATTTCCTCATTTTCATTCCAACAACATTCTAATGCATTTTGATTTTTGCTGATGTATAGGATCTTTACCACGCCACGTTACTAGCAATGGCGGTAATTTGGATTGGATAGACCTTCAAAACAACATGCTTTCAGGGACGATACCACATTGGCTGAAACATCAGGAAAATATGGTCGTACTAGATTTGTCCGAAAATCTGTTATCAGGTGAAATCTTTGAAGGAGAGAATGATTCTTCACTTTTGAATGGTAGAAACTCCTTAGAATTTCTAGACCTCAGTGACAATATGTTCTCCGGAGAGATTCAAATGAAGAAAGTAGACACGGGTTCTTTTTTCGAATTCCTAAGTCTGCGAGGGAACGATTTCAGTGGAACCATTAGCTCACAACTCTGCCGTTTTTCACATCTTACAATACTGGAACTTGCACAGAACAGCTTCACTGGACACATACCTCCATGTTTAGGCCATGTACTTTTTGACAGTGAGCACGGTGGCAGCGTAGAATCGTGTTTGGAGGTTGATGAGATCATCAAGGGGGTAATGCAGAAGTTTTCTCGAACCAAGGGGACTCATTCGATAATAGATCTCTCCAACAATCATTTAGTTGGGGAAATACCCGTGGAGCTGACAAACATATCGAAACTAATGCAATTAAACCTGTCAAATAATCATCTGACAGGAGGCATCCCAGATGATATAGGCAACCTCGGGTTACTGGATACATTGGATTTGTCGAATAATAGTCTTTCAGGGAGAATACCACAGAGCTTGTCAGACATACGATGCCTAAGCGTCTTGAATCTGTCCTACAACGACCTGAGTGGCCCAATTCCAAGTGGCAGCCAACTCCAAACTCTCGACGATCCATCTATTTATACAGGGAATTCAGGTCTATGTGGGTTTCCGTTGCCTGATAAATGCAACGAACCTAGCCCGCCATCAGGTCCAACTGATGATGACGACAATAATCATGGTTCTGAAGAAGATAAGGATGATAAGGTGTGGCTCTACCTAGCAATAGTGTCGGGTGTTGCGACTGGATTTTGGGGCGTGGTCGGAACATTAGTGTTTAAGAATAGTTTGAGGCATGCTTATTTTCGGTTTGTTGGGAAAACTGGTGATAGAATATGTGTGCCGTTCAAAGCGAGGTTGAAGTGTTTGAGGAGCACCGAAACAGAGAACTCTGCCCAAAACAATGTGTTCCTTTCCTTATAGTAGTAGTCATACAAATGCTGTATTTTCAGTTTGCATATAGGAAGTGTAATTTGTATGAAGTTCGAAGAAAGTTTCATGGGGCGAAAAGGTTTTTGTTGTTAGAAATCGAGAGAACCGAAAATATGTAAAGGACATAAGATTTTCATGGGTATATACAGTACTTTATACAGTAATTTCAATACATCTTTGATCATAATTTCATACATCTGTTTACCTTCACCTGGACATAAATCTTGTTTGCAATCGCCTCGACAAATCCGAAATAAGCATTCCTCCAACTCAGATTCAGCACCAACGTTCCAACGACAGCCCAAAATCCTGTTGCAAACCCAGTCACTATGACTCCGTAGAGCCAATACTTTTCGTGTTTATTTTCTTCCTCGTCATCATCATGATTTGTCGACAGTGGAGGAGAATTGGGTAATTTGGGTTCGGTGCAGTGATCCTCCAAGGGAAAGCCATGTAAACCACGATTGCCACTATATATAGATGGGTCGTCTAGAGTTTGGAGTTGACTACCCGTTGGGATTTGCCCCTCTAGATAATTATTCGACAAGTTTAAGCTGCTTAATCCTGTTATCGAGGACAAGCTTTCAGGGATCGTCCCTGATAGATGGTTATTTGATAAATCGAGTGACTCCAATGATATCATGTTGCCTATATTTTGTGAAGAATATTTATGGAATGAATTGTGAATTCTCATTAATATGAATAGCCGTATTTATACACGCTAGTACTACGATAGAGTTAGACTTCTAACAATAAAGAAAACTACAAGTCTACAATAACAACAATACTAAACTAGATAAACAATTATCTACAGCATAGTACAAGATTAAGTTTTATCTAGACTAAAGTCTATCTACAATTTTAAGTCTTATCTTCAATACGCTCCCTCAAGATGGACGTTCCAAGGAAAAGACCAATCTTGTGCAAAATGGGATACAAACTGGGCCTCGGAAGAGGCTTAGTAAGAGCATCAGCTAACTGGTCGTCAGACGAAATGTGTTGAACACGAAGTAACCCCTGAGCGACTTGTTCACGAACAAAATAAAAAGAAAGAGCCACGTGTTTCATTTTGGAATGAAACACGGGATTAACAGAATAGCTAGCAGCACCGAGGTTGTCACAGTACACCACGGGCGGACTAGATATAGTAAGACGGAGCTCAGACAAGAGAGAACGAAGCCACATAATTTCAGTAGTGACAGTAGCAACAGCACGGAATTCAGCTTCCGTTGTGGAAAGAGCATGAGCACGCTGCTTCTTGGAGGACCAAGAAACAGGGTTACGACCTAGGTAGACAATGTACCCCGTTGTGGAGATATAGTCACGTTTATCACCAGCCCAATCTGCATCACAGTAGGCATGTAGAGAAAGAGGAGTGGCACGGTATAATTGAATACCAACAGTAAGCGTACCTTTGAGATAACGAAGAAGACGTTTAAGGGCGAGCCAATGAGTCTCTTGAGGGTCCTGCAAAAATTGAGCTAGTCGATTGACACCAAAAGAGATATCAGGTCGGGTAAGAGAAAGATATTGGAGACTACCAACAATAGCGCGATAGTCAGTCGGGTTAGGAATGGAATGACCGGTGGACGGTAGAAGGGGTGGGTAAGCTGTGAGGGGAGTTGTAGCAGGTTTGCAGTCGAGCATATTTTGACGGGTTAGTATATCATGTATATATTTTGTTTGAGTGAGACAAAGACCTTTCGAATTCGGTGCAACTTCAATGCCCAAAAAGAATGACGGGAAACCTAAGTCCTTCAAGGAGAAGCGTGCGGCAAAAGCACGAAAGAAGGTGGCGAGAGAAGACGAATCGGGACCTGTGACGATAATATCATCGACATAGACAAGAAGATAAATTTGAGTGGAATTTTTATTAAATAAAAACAGAGATGGGTCAGAAATAGATTGAATGAAACCAAAAGATAATAAGTAAGATTTAAGTTCAGTATACCAAGCTCGAGGAGCTTGTTTGAGACCGTAAATAGCTTTAGTGAGTTTACACACATGAGACGGACAATTTGGATCAACAAAGCCAGGTGGCTGAGACATATAAACTGTTTCAGTTAACCTACCTTGAAGAAAAGCATTGTTGATATCGAGTTGCTTGAGGGACCAGCCGCGGGTGAGTGCTAACGACAGGATAACTCGAACTGTAACCGGTTTGACAACCGGGCTAAAGGTCTCAGAGTAATCAACCCCGGGACGTTGGTGAAATCCCTTGGCCACTAAGCGGGCTTTATACTTGTCTATGGAGTTGTCAGGGTTGTATTTTATACGGAATACCCATTTACAGCCTACAACATTGTAAGAAGGATCAGGAGGAACAAGTCTCCAGGTGCGATTGTGAAGAAGGGCACTATGTTCAGCTGTCATAGCAGCGTGCCAGCTCGGATCGGCTAGAGCCGAGCGAACCGTGACCGGAGGTGCGGAAGCAGTGGAAAGATTTACCAGATTGACATATTTAGGGTTTGGGACCCTGATGTTGTTCATGGCACGGGTGGTAATTCGAGACACAGGCGGAGGAGAAGGGGCAGCCGGTCGTGAGACCGGCGTGTGTGGGGAAGACGCGGCAGAGGAGGGGGAGAGGGACGATGCAGCGGAGGAAGTGTTACCTGAGGGTGGGACCGACGACGCCGACGATGCAGCGGGGGACACCGACGACGGAGCGGAGGAGGGAGTGCCGGAGTGGTCGGACGCCGGCGTGGAAGCGGGGTTGGCAGGGGGGCGGGGAGATGCGGCCGGCGAGGAGAGCGGTCCCGATGAGGGAACCGGCTTGGGACGACGGGAATAAACCCGGAGAGGGGTCTTAGGTGTAGTGGGGATAGGGGGTGTAATAGGGGTGTTAGCAGATGGAGTATTGGGTGAGAGAACAGTAATTGGAAAGTTACACCAGGCAGAGGTGGGATAAGGGGTAACAGGAGGCTCAGATTTGGTTAGGGTGGGGTAAGGGAAGACTGAATCTACAAACTTAACGTGACGCGATGTAAATAATTTGTCGGTAACTGGATCAAGGCAGTAATATGCACTTTGAGTCGAGGAGTATCCGACAAAGACACACGGAGTGGATTTTGGGTCGAGTTTGTGACTAGTGTAGGGACGAAGCCAAGGATAACACAAACACCCAAAACTACGTAATTTTAGATAATTAGGAGATTTATTAAAAAGTCGTGAGAATGGAGTAGAATTATTAAGTGTAGGGGTAGGCATCCTATTAATTAGGTAGACAGCCGTGACAAACGCAAAAGACCAAAATGTGTCGGGTAGAGAGGCATGAGATAACAGAGAGAGTCCGGTTTCAACTATGTGCCGATGACGGCGTTCAGCAAAACCGTTGTGCTCGGGAGTGTGAGGTGGAGAGGTGAGATGGGTTATACCATCTGAATTAATGTGAGGGGTGAGTTTTAAGTATTCACCCCCGTTATCAGAAAAAATTTGAATAATTTGACGTTTAAAAAATTTTTCAACAATGGCACGAAAGCGATTAAAAACCGAAGACGTATCCGACTTTTTCTTAAGAGGATATAACCAAGTGTAGCGAGTGAAGTGATCAACAAAGATGACATAGTATTTAAAGCCATCAAGAGATAAGACGGGAGACGTCCACACGTCCGAAAATAATAATTCGAGAGGTGCGGTGGAAGTTAAAGTAGAGACGGAAAAAGGAAGCTTATGACTTTTATTAATAGAGCAAGCATTACAATGCGAAAAGGACTCGGAAATATTTAAACTAGCTAAGCGATTAATAGTAGTAATAATAGAGGAGGAAGGATGACCAAGTCTATGATGCCACCCAAGTTTATTACTAGTGTGCGTAATAAATAGATAAGGTCGGCCCGAGGGTGACCATTCATAGAGACCATTTTTAAGTTGTCCCTGAAGAAGCACTCGACCCGTCAATTGGTCCTGTAAACAACAAGTAGTGGAGGAAAAATTAGCAATAGCATTATTTTCAAGACAAAATTGAGAGATGGAAATAATATTACGAGAAATTAATGGAGCATGTAAGACACGATTAAATTTAATTGTGGAAGAAGGAGTAGAGATAGTGAATGAACCAATATTAGTTATGGAGAGAGGAGAATCATCGCCAAGAAGGAGATCGTCATTCCCGTCATAGGGGGCATGAAGTGCAAGATTAGCAAGGTCATTGGTGATGTGGTGAGATGCACCGCTGTCAAGGATCCAATTGGAACTGGGAGGGGTGGTGGTGGACACGGTGTTGGCACGGGGTGTAGGGCGACGAGTTTGATTTGTGGGTGGAGGGGGACGAGTGGGAACAACGATGTGAGGGTATAGGGACTTGAATATAGCACAAGTTCCAAGATAGTGAGCCGGTACATGACACCACTGACACTTCCCTTTAAAAGGAGGGGCAGTGGGGTTGGTCGATGGTTGGTCGGGTGTGGGGAGAAGTCCAGCTTGGTGGGCGGGGGTTCGAGGAGGTTGACGGGACGAGTTTTGACGGTTGTAGACAATGTGAGCCGAGGACGGACCATGTGTGGTGAGGGGTGAGTGAGATGTGTGTTGACGAGACAGGTCAAACTGAAGTAGTCTTTCATGGAGGGCATCAAAGGAGATTGTTGTGTCTCGGTGTTTGACAGCCTCAATTAGTGTATGATAAACCTCATAATCGAGCCCATGGAGCACCCTAGCAACGACATCTTCGGGATCCATCGGTTTGCCTAGATTGGCAAGTTCATCTACACACGAGCGCACAGCCTGCATATAATCAGTAGCAGATAAGTTATTTTTAGAAATATTATTAAGTCGATCCTTGAGTTGGAGGATATGTCCTCGCGACGGATTGGCATAGGTGGACTGAAGATAAGTCCAAATTTCAGCACAAGTCTTGCAGGAATTCAAGAGCGGGATGATACTGGAGGAAATAGTGCCTCGGAGAGCGCCACTGAGTAGGCGATCTTGACGGAGCCAGGTGGAGTAGGCCGGATTAGAAACCATCTTTTTGGTATCATCTTCAATATTTTCGGGGGGGCAAGGGAGTTTACCATCCAAGTAGCTGAAAAGATCAAATCCGAATAGTAGGTCGGAAATTTGACGGGACCATGCACGATATGTGGATGGGGTCAGTTGAACAACATTGGAAAGATTGACGGCGACAAAGGGTGTCGATGGGTCATTAGCGTTGGTGAGAATTGTGGCGGATCCGGTCATTATGCCGAGTTTTTGGGATGATGATGTGTTTATGAGGATCGGTATGGCTCTGATACCATGTGAAGAATATTTATGGAATGAATTGTGAATTCTCATTAATATGAATAGCCGTATTTATACACGCTAGTACTACGATAGAGTTAGACTTCTAACAATAAAGAAAACTACAAGTCTACAATAACAACAATACTAAACTAGATAAACAATTATCTACAGCATAGTACAAGATTAAGTTTTATCTAGACTAAAGTCTATCTACAATTTTAAGTCTTATCTTCAATATATTTTTGGGGATGTTTCCTGTAAGATGATTATACGACAAGTTTAGTCCCACCAGGGTAGATATATTTGTAATCGCTTCAGGTATTGCACCAACTAAACGATTATTTGAGAGGTCGAGATTGGATGCTAGCCATGATGATCCTGCAAACACCTCAGATTGTCGTTTGATGATTTCCGTAACTTCTAAAGTTGGGAGCTTTATCCCCCCGGTGCTGGTTCTTGTAAATATCGAGCTGAAGCATGGAGGGATTTGCCCTGTGAAATGATTTTCAGCTAGGTCCATGAATATTAGGCTGCTGAAAGAGCACAGTTCTGATGGAACGACACCAGTCAAGTCGTTTCCTCGTAGATTCAGACTTGTTATGTAAGTCTGTGAGCTGACATTCGGAAAATACATTTCTCCAGACAATTGGTTGTAACTTAGATCAAGAATCATTAGAAAACTATTACTGTTAGTTAACAACGATGAAGCATTCGTTCCTTCAGTGATTGTCCCTGACAGCTGATTTGAGGATAAATCGAGATAATACAGCATTTCCAGACGGCCGAGCCAATGAGGTATTGATCCCGAAAGCATGTTGTTGTGAAGGTCTAGATAGTATAGTTCAGGAGATATAGACCGTCGTGGGAGTGAGCCTGTGAGAAAGTTGTTGGAGAGATCGAGATAGCCTAATGTAACAGAGAAGTTATGTGGGAGTGAGCTTGTGAAGTCATTGTTGGAAAGGAACAAGGGAAGTAGATTAGTCATGTTCCCAACCCATTTGGGCAGTTTCCCTGATAAGCCACAATCAGAGAGATCCAACTTTTCGATACGATTTTGGGTCCTTAGCCATTGGGGAAACACTACTGTGTTCAGTTCATCACAAGGGGGTAATATTCTCAGTGTTTGGAGTTGAAATCGCGGTTGCCAAGTGAAATTGGGGCTTAGATCAAAATTGTTACAGTCGACATCCAAGTAGGCGAGATTAGAGAGGTTAGCTATATCCAAGACTGTTCCTTGAAGGGTATTTGATGAAATGCCAAGGTGCTCGATCTCAGTTAGTCGTCCTAAATGGGTCGGAGTTGATCCACTCAATAGATTTTTCGAGAGATCTAGAAATCGGAGAAATGACAGTTGTGTGAGATTTGAAGGGATTTGACCTTGAAATCTATTTGATGAGAGATCGAGGTGGTTCAAGTTTCTGAGCTCCGTTAGTCGAGATGGAAGACTGCCATTTAGTGCATTCCCACTTAGATCAAGGTGTTCCAAGTCGAGACATTGAGATGAATTTGAAGAGGGCTTAAAGATCTCCCCTGTGATTTTGTTTTCTGATAAACTGAAGTACTTCAAATTGCATGAATCACTCATAATGCTCCAAATCCCTCCTTCGATATGGCTAAACAGGTTGAAACCCAAATCGAGAATCTCAATTCTTGTGAAGTTTCGGACCCATATAGGAACCGATCCATTGAAGATATTTGAACTCAGAGAAAGAGACTTCAGGGTGCTCACTGTTTTCTTAAGAATATATGGGAAAGGGCCTTCTAAAGAGTTGGAACTAAGATCAAACTGCTCAATTGCAGGAAAAACTATTGTTTTGTCGAAAGTATCGAACAAGTGGGAGTTCCTTAGTCCAGCATCTGAGAGTCTGAGTGTTAACAAAGAAGGAAGGCTGGATAATACCTGTAATGCATCCTGTGCTTGGGACAGGTCACAACTTCCCATGTCAAGAGACTGCAATTTCGAAAGACGAGATGTCCATCCTAGACTTTCAGAAAACAACTCTTGATAATCACAGCTTGATGAAAGATTAAGGTATCTCAAATTGGTAAGATTACCTAGTTGAGGAGGAATAATCCCTGTAAACCCGGCTTCAGACAGGTCAAGATACCTTAACCTGGTCATAGAACCTAGAAACTCCGGAATTCTGCTTCCGTTAAAGTCATTCCAGCTCAAATCCAGGTGAGTCAAGTAGTTGAGTTCCAGTAAAGCTGAACTGAGACCATTCGACGACAAGGAATGATCACCCTTGCTAATACAGGCCATACTGGTAACACCATGTCCGTCGTAAGGGTAACTATGCAATATAAGCTTGACGACATTGTCAGTGAGATTATCGCAGGTCACTCCTCGCCATTGGCAGCAATCGTCACCAACCCACGAGGAAAGACGATTCATGGGGTCTCTGGTAAAGCTGTGTTTGAAGTCGAGTAGAGTTTGGCGTTCATGTTTTTTGCATTTGATTGAACTCTTGGTTTGAGCTTCTCTGGATAACAGTAAGGTAACTATCACCCAAAGTGTCAATGAAGACTGCCAGTATTTCCTCATTGTAATGCTAATGAAGTTCATACTGAAACTTATAATTTATGGTTGGCCAGTTGAAACATGAGTTTTATTCTCAATAATATAGGTTTTAATTAATATTTTAGTATGAGAAAGACATCTTTGACCTATAGCTTTATTAGCTAGCTATTGAGACATTTTTATGGACTAAGATGAGTCAATCAAGACAGCTTTGAATACAACATCAACTACAAAATCTTGCTATGCAAACATCTTTGTTTCTTTACACTTTTTTTTTGGTTCATAGGTAGCCATAAAACGATTACAACGAGGCTGATGAGGTTTGAATCTCAGATCATGAGTACCACGTTTCATGACTTCGCCACACTGTATCACATTTGGCAGTCGGAAATCTCAGAACAGGGAGTAGAGAAATAAATAGGCTGACTAATAAATAAATATTTATTATATAAATAGTACAAAATGGTTTACAAACTAGTAACACAATTTTGACATCTCCTCTATACCTATTCAGAGAATGAATTCAGATCCATGCCTCCTCCTGCTATATCTACTACCCCTGCCTATTTTGATTATTATTCCAGTAATCATTCTCCCATTTCTCTACTTGTTTCTCTGCATTGTTTTTCCTCCTCACCTGGGTCAATAGCGAAACCCGGTCATAAGGAGGTGGCATTGCGCAAGGATTCTTATCCGAAGGAGTTGTCACCAAAGATTCTATCATAAACTTCTTCTGATAATCTTCTGCGTTGCATGCCATACTTTCTGAACATAGTTCAACAGCGTTTTTTGGAATCGTGGGCTTGAATTTTAATAGCTTCGCGTATTCAGTGAGCAGATGTAACATGTAGTCATACACATAATCCATTTTCACTTCTTCGTGAATGAAGTCGCTGCCTGCCTTTCCCATAGCCTGAGCCTGTCAAGTTTTATGAGAACACATGTTGATTACGGACTTAATCAGTTAATTGACCATTTTGGATCTGCATTGGGCAATCTAGTTAATAACAGCAACACAAGCAACGAAAACGGCAAGCAAAGAAATTTACCTTCTGCTTGTGATTATTATTCCAATCAACAGCAAACTTAATAGACCTACACTTGTCATTTTCCCTGATAGGCCAGTAGTGTTGTGTGGGCATCAGGCCTCTAGAGAAGAAGTCATAGTATTTTGGCTTCACCAAGAATGTTACAGAATCGCAGGCGAGGATGTACTTCTCACTGACCGACCATGCTGACCCTTCAATGTAGATCTTATACCTTTTCATACAAGAAATTGAGATCTTCAGCATTTATAGATTATCGAGATTCAGATTTGTTTTTGCTATACCAGGAAAGTAAAAGACCAGTCATGAAAACGAACGTACTTGTCTGTGCATTGATTGGCCAAGTTTGACTGCTTAAATCCCATCTGTATTTCCTTACCCCAGTCCTGCATTTGATTTAGGGTGGAAAATGAGGCAACAGATAGTATGTCGACATTTATGATTCTGATTGATCGGTGGAAGGAGGTAAGATATGTGAAGACATTTCAAGCCATGTTAATGAGACGTAGTCATCCATTTCTGAAACAAAGAAATGTTGGTAAAAGAGTAGAAGACTACAGATGAAGCAATGAACTGGAGTTCCTTACCTGTACGAAGACACGAGCACCCCAGTCCTGCTTGTCAGAGACATTACACTTCATTAGATCCATCCTGGTTGGTGCAACAAGAGGATTTCCTTTCCAGTAAGCATAGGGCTTCCTGTCCAAAAATTGAACCATTTTATTCCCTTCTTTTATCTCCTTTGAAAGATGATTCCATGGTTTGATGTTAGTCTCAGCCCTGCACAGGAAACTTTCCACGTAAATACCTGAAAACATGGTGCTCAAATGCAGGTATAAAATTCCCAATTCTCCCCCTCACAATCCAAAATTCCAAATACGCGATCTATGTTATTCCCACACTTCAATAAGCTTAATCCGTGTCCGACACTCAACAGTTGGACATGTCGTAGAAAGTAAAAACCACTTGGGTACATATCCGGGAATAGATACATCTAAATACGCAGATGGTACATGCACTTTAACAGAGAAACTCCGAGTCTGAATATCCACATTTTTCCTGAACTTACCATCCCCAGAACGACCAGTCCGGAAAAACAATATCCATTGTGCTATCATCCGCACAATAACGAAATAGAGGAGGAATAGCTCCATTGGGCCAAGGATAGTGTTTCGATATGACTGGCCAGTCAATGCAATCAAACATGAGCTCCAAATCAGGTACTTTGCCAGGGTACGTGCGCAACAACTGTAAAATCCCCCAGAGTGTGAAGACGTCCCTAGTTTGATACACCCTTTTCAATTTCTCGACATAAGCTTTTCCATTTAGTATCACTAATCTGAAATCAGCCGTCTTGTTAGCCATATCCACCATATGACGTGTGATACCATTTTCTCTCCACGGCCGTAAATCTTCATATATCCATCGAAAGTAGTCAGGACATGTGGGAGGAGGTGGAGCATTGGGATCAACTTCGATCTTTTCAGGGTAATTTCTAGGACAAGTTTGAGTGATGTTACCATTGGAACATATCAGTGGAAATTCAATTTTACCGCGAGGCCTTTCTGGTGTCTGCGTAGTTTGCCCTAGAGGATTATCACTGTTCAGTGGAACGTCAGTTTTCACGCGAGGTATTTCCTGTATCTCGGGAGATTTTCCATGAGAGACAGTTACGTGGGCGATTGGTTCTCCTGCTGAGACAGATTGAGTTGTGGAAATGGCAACAATAGGCTGCATAAAACATACTCGTATTTCAGAAACAGCTAAAAGTATAACCACCCATCTCTCATCTTCTAATTTTAAACAGCTTCAAATGTAGCTACAAATGAGAAAGCTCCTGCAACGACAGCTAAAAGTATACCTAAGCATTCGGCCTCTATTCAAACTTCTGTAGAAGTGACGAGTAATTAAGACGCTTCACAGCATTAGGATGAATCACTGTATATGGTAAAGATGGTATGACTCGTAATGAAAATTACTTACGTGGAAAATTGAATCAATAACGGTT
This sequence comes from Agrostemma githago, assembly GCA_958450325.1. NCBI lineage: Eukaryota > Viridiplantae > Streptophyta > Magnoliopsida > Caryophyllales > Caryophyllaceae > Agrostemma > Agrostemma githago. Next base: position 73,062,937 of record OY288246.1, read on the forward strand.
ATGAATCATACTAAATAGAAAATCGTCGTAGAAGGGGTTTGCTAATATTGTATGAATACAACATTTGTGATTCCCGAAGCATTAAAATAAAATCGTAGGCATTGACGACGTCCACACATTGGTCATTCCAAATGATTAAACAAAAACAAGTTCCTTAAACCAAGATTAAAGAACGGGTTAATATAAACAAAGATCCAGCATACTACAATATTCCAATCAGAATTAAATTAATCAATCTACTATTCCTAGTTTCCTACAGTACTAGACAAGTATCGATCCTGACGAGATGAGGGAGTAGAAAAGTCTAAACGGGCCGGGTCCCAATATTATCTAGTGTCGGTTCTTGTACAAACACCTCTCTCCCTCCCTCTTCAAACATTTAAGTACAGTATTTAATTAATTTAATGATGTTAGCTCAAATTCCGGACACACGCGTCATTACGGCCTTGTTTTACACCTTCCCCACTGTTTTACGACGCCGTTTCTTATCTCTTATTCTCACACCCTTTCAAATCAGCCTCTCACTAAATTCTACTCCGTACAAATGTCTTGCGAGGTCTGTGAACTTTTCGTTGTAGAGTACGACTACTAAATTCTACTAACAAGTAGAAGTCGGCTAGCTTAATTGGTAAAATCAAAAAACCGTCATCATTATGTTTGACGGTTCGTAATTAGAAATACAGTAATTATTACGTAATTAGTAAAAGAAGAGTAATTAGAAGGAAGGAAGGGGGGGAACATACAGAAGAATCGAGGAAGCGGGTGGAGAGGAAGGCGCCGACAAGGAGAGAGAGGAAGAAGACGAGAACAACAGAGGATCTAGCAGGTGACTGAATCAGTGGTCGAAACAGCATGTCGCTTAATTGTCGGAGGACACCTGATCCCTTCAACTTATTTTCGAAATTGCCATTCATCTTAATATTTTCGGCTTATATATGTACACGACTTGCTTACTGCTTACTGCTTACTGCTTACTGCTTACTGCTTACTGCTTACTGCTTACTGCTTACTGCTTGCTAGTTCAGGTGAAGTTAAGGAGGCAGGCAGCTAGAGTTAAGTGGGATTAGAGTTGGAATGAGCATGATTAAGGAAGGAGGTGAGATTAGTGGGAACCAAGGGAAAACAGCAGAGAAAAGTAAAGGAAAGGATAGGAAAGTGGAAGAACGTGGGAAGAGGAAATAGAGTACACTGGAGTGGGGTGGAGTGACACAACTAAAACTCTAAAAGTAACTATAATAGGGTCCATATGAAGTATTCGTATGTTATAAGACGATTTTATAAAAGAACTCTATAGTCAGAAGTCAGAACTCAGGAGGTTAAAAAAACAAAGTTAAGAAGTGGGCCCGTTGATTGGGTTGTTGGTATGCTAAGGATTAAACCACTATGATCTTCTTGTAGTTTTGGGCATAATATTTAAGGGAAGAAGAATATGTGGTTGTAGTTGAGTGAAGTAAAAATTGGATTAATATTAACCATATATTTTATATCAAAATGGAAAAAGGAAGATGTTAGAGAATATACTCAAAAAAGAAATGAAGAAAATGTTAATGAAAAGGAGGGAGTATTTTAGACAACCCAGTTGGAATTGTACTGGATCCAGATCCACTTGTTTGTTCTATCTTCATAACCAAATTATTCCAATGAAGCCTGTTATTTGCGTTCATAGTGATTAGTGTAATGAATGAATAACAAGTCCGTACATTTGTTATTATTGATATCACAAGTTCACAAACTGCCAGCCTGCCACTCCAGTAGTCCAGTGTAATCAAGATATTTCCAGCTCCATTTATACTCAAGTCTTTGATAGGAGTACATATACACATTGGTTTGGTTGATAGTACCACGAAACCACAATGAACAAAATTAAAAAATTTGTCAAATTTTTTAACCAAAAAGAGGATATAATTACCTAACATAAAAAAATTACTCCGTAGATAACAAAAGAAAAGACGGATATCATATATGAACTTGAAGTGCTACCCCTGGGCATGGGCCTAATCCTGTCCCTGGTTATAGACTTATAGTAAAGCCCAACCAGGGATCAGTCTTTCTTGCTTAATTGGGCCGCATTAAGAGTTTTTAAGTATAGCCTAACACGCTTGGGGCTTTCAAATTTGGGCTTAACATCTCATTTATACGAGGTGTATTTTTTTTTTCCAACGAAACGTACATTCAGTCACATTACGATATAGGGTGATTCGAACTCGTAACTTATTATCACAGTGTAGTACGATATTAGAACTCGTAACCTATTATCACAGTGTAATACGATATTTAATCTTAACCATTATGCTAAGATATTGAGTAAAATGTTAGCAGCAAGGAACAACCCTCCCCGATAATTTATTGAGACACTATTTTAAAATATTGTGATACATATGAAAAAGTAAGAAAATTATAAATTAAATAGATAAACAATCATCTTATTATTATAAAATTATCTCTCCACCGAAAATTTGTAAACAATATCACTCTTTTTTTTTTGGATAACCATGCATTAATCATCACATTAAAATATACTCTGAAAAAAACTACGTACTAGTTACTTAATTGCATTAAAATACACGGTAGAACATAACTCTATATCTCCTCGTTCAGCTCTTTCCATAGTAAAGCCATCTTCTCTTGTTGTAAGGGAGTCAGGTTCGGTTCTCTGCTTAAGATATTGTATACCGCCAACTTCCTCTTCCACTTCATATCCTTCTTCCTCGTTTCAAGCTTCTCCGTTTCTAACTCATTTGCTCTCGCTAATTGTTCATTACGTATCGATAAATATTCATTTTTTTTCGATAAATGTTCAGTTAAGATGTCCATTATTTTACCTATAACTTCCTCATCAATAATTCGACATTTCCTCTTAGATTCAGAACCGGGTATTGATGTGGAATCATCTTCTTCATTGTCCCTACTTCGCTTACCGCTAACATCAGATGAAGGAGGATGTGTTGTGGAATTATGACTATTATCATTCATGTTAATTGAAAATATAATAATAATTTGTGAATAAGATTAATTTAGATTTTTTGGAAGATGATAAAAGTAGAAATGATATGTATGTGAAAAAGTTGGACTTTCACTTTTTATAAGTAATTTTTTTCTACCTAACGGATCAATTTATAGCCGTTAGAAAGAAGAAATACCAATCAAATCAATTGCAATGCGCATATCAACGGAAAAAAACAATCCCCACGTCATAGATTGAAATAGATGGTTGATTCAGGTAAAAACGCAGCGTTTTTGATAATATGACAGAGCCTAGACCGACTTTCGAACTCAAGATCGAGACTGATGTCTTCACTCTTCATCACTCTATTGATGTCAATTAGGACGGTTTTAGGATCAAAAGTAATTTGTATTGTGATTATTGCTCTTTTAGTTGATATTGGATAATTATTTTGGGTGTATTTTAAATTCCATCATTAATTTGTGCATATTGTTCTTTAAGTTTAATAATTCGATAATTTTAGGTGTATTTCACCGACAATTCGTTCAATAATTTGTGCTAATTGCACTCTTGATCGTTTTAGACGTTTAAGTATACATCGATTCACCTAATGATTTATGATTATTGTGCTACAGACGCCGCTACTGCAGCTCTACTGTTGCGTTTTAATCGGGGTTCATAACACTCTCTACGCCAACTATGACTGTTTCCCGTTATATTTGGCTGAAGGGGTCGAAGTGAATTTAAACGAGCCTAACTTAGCTGAACTAAATCATCCCTTGCCAGATGATAACCTTTGTCTTTGGAGGCAATGCAATTGCAATGGTCTTAATTTTCTCTTAAACCCAAGAAAAGATTTGCTGGTATGAGGACGGATTAGACTTCCGAAGATGCTCTTAAGAAAGCGGTATCTTCCCCCACGCAGTCACGCACCAAGTAGCATTCTCAGGAAACAGTGCAGCGTTCAGTCTGCAATAAGTTACATTACCTGGTAATATCCTTCGCTTCACATCTTTGAATTAAGACCATTTTGTATGTATGTTTCCGCCACTTATGTCTCTCAGAGTCGGTAGATGATTAAACTTCTGGGGAGCGATCCCTGAATAGTGTTTACGAGACGCCTCTCATCTTAATGGGTAATAATTTGCCGATATAAGCAAGTATCTTCAAAACGAAAATACCAAAAACAGACGACAATAACTTGCATATTACTATACTATCATCAGTTTCCTACTTTGTCGTAATCCTACACATAAATTCACCTCAATCCTCAAAGAAGGTACTAGTAAAAAGTAAAAAAAAAAACTTAATCCTTGAGTGAGGAAAGCATAGTAACGAATCTTCCAGGCAACAATATAGCAATACAAATAGGAACCATAAAACCTTTATGGCCTATTTTTACTGCTTATACACCCCTTTTAACTCAGTATTAAACTTCTCCAATCCCCAATATTCACCATTTAATACATTACATTTTTTGTCAGATTTACCCCAGAATAACAGTATACAAATATTCCTAGGAGACGGTCTTGTATTATCTATTCTAAGTCGGTATTTCAGGAGAGTAATTCGATCTTTATCAGCTTACCACCCATCAAATCCCAGTTAAGCCACTTTCCCAAAAGTTCCCATGCAACAATTTTGTCAAACAAAATAGAAAACCACATTTTTTTGGTTAATCATCTAATATAGTATAACTACCGTCAACTTCCTGCATCTGCCTTATACGTTACTATACTCCGTATATATTAATCATAATAATGATATAAAAGTTACTCCATAACATACACAATCTTTTCCTTAATCTCATTTCTTTCATGTATTTGCAAATATTTGTAAGGGAAGACCAAGCAAGTAGTACAGTAAATGGCAGAGGAGGAATCCAGGAAGGCAGAGGTTGTCGAAACTCCTGCACAGCAACCGGAAACATCATCACTACAACAGCCGCCACAACCACAACCGGTGCTGGAGACGATACAGGAACTGCCGCAGGACAAGGCTGTTCTTGCACCTTCTTCTAGTTCACAGGAAACTATCCTCAATTCTGAACCAACCCCTAATTCTGTCAAAAGTAAGAAATAACTGTCGTATAACGAACTACGCTGTATATACTGTGTTTTTTTATTTTTGAGTGGCAGATTACATTTCCGAGTTGTGTTATGAGTTTTTTTTTGCTTTTCGGTGTTTGCCGGTTAAAAATTCCGTAACTTGTTTGATCAGCATGTTGTATGTATAATGTATGTTTGTTAATTGTTACATATACATCATCCTTGCTATCTGAAAATGTCTTGAGAAGTTGAAATTTTGATGAATCTGTTTGATTATGTATATAATCGCAGATTATTTCTATTCTCTGTTGAGTTTCAGGCAACGAATCTTGTATGAGACGGCATTACATGTGAGATCAACCTATGTAAGACCGTTTGATATAAGTTTATGTATTGGATGGAGGCCGAAAAAACTCGTGCATTCTACCAAACTGAAAGACTACGTTTTTTTTTGTAGTCAATCTTAGACCAAGTTTGTGTTTGCAAATTAAGAACCTAGATCTCTTATTCCTGTATACTGCCTCACGGTAAATGCAGCAAGATTTTGTGATTATCCAAAACACTAATTATTCTATAAGACCGCCTTGTACATATGACAACCCAACTATTATTGTTCAAAACTGAATACTTCAGTTGAAAACTTGGTGTTTATGATGGGTTTCTTCTAGTTCGGGCTCGTCCTACAGCATAACACGATCCTGGAAGAGAGTTGCTCTATTACCCCAACGCTCAGTTTTCAATTCTAACCACCGTAGTAGCGTACATAGGTGTAGTCCTTAATCTGCTGACAGTAATATATCGTAGTATCATCGTTTCCATATGAATACAAATTGTGTCTGATGCTTACGATGCACAGACGTGACAGAATCACATGAAGATAAGCCTGAAGCAGAGGAGAAGTCTTCAAAGGACTCAGACAGTAGAGGTATGACTTCGATTCACTTGCTCAAGTGTATCACCTTGATCTGGATTAAACATACACAACACAACATACCGAACCAATCCTGTTTTTCATGTTCAGATGCGCAGCTTGCTCGAGTTGAAACCGAGAAGAGATTGTCCTTGATAAAAGCATGGGAAGAAAGTGAAAAGTGTAAAGCCGAGAATAAGTAAGTCCCATTATCTTGCATATTTTCGCTGTTTTTACTATTAGTCTTACAAGTAATTACTTAAAACCGACTGCACAGGGCACACAAGAAAATAGTTGCTATAGAGGCGTGGGAGAACACCAAGAAAGCAGTAGTCGAGGCAGAGTTAAAGAAGATTGAGGTAAATATTTGCATTGTCCTCCGCAAGTTTCAAATCTCGACTTGTGTGGGTGTGGCTGCTCACTTATCTAAGAAAGATGCTTGGTAATTGCAGGAAAACTTGGAGAAGAAGAAGGCAGAATACACGGAAAAGATGAAGAACAAAGTGGTTATGATTCACAAAGAAGCGGAGGAGAAGAAGGCAATGGTTGAAGCTAAGCGAGGGGAAGATCTTCTCAAACTGGAAGAGATGGCAGCCAAGTGCCGGTCTACAGGAAAACCCCCTAAGAAACTTCTTGGTTTGTTCTAATCACGACGTGACTCGATAATTTAGATTAGAATGTGAAAATTACTGATTACTAGAGTACAAAATAAACTTTGAATTTCATCAGGACTTTGTCCATTTTGTTTGCATTTACTCAACTGAAGCATTGTTTGGCAGTAATCCTGAAGAATTTATATCAGCTCTATTTCTGCACGTCATTTCAGAAGACTTTGTACTGAGTACTATATCTATCGTACTGGTGAATGATATATAGATATATAGAAGCCTTAATCTTATAGATAATAATGTACTAGTACAAGGATTAGTATCTTAACAATCATTATGTTAACATGTTAGCTTTAAGTTCCACAAAAACCAGCAAGATGATGAAGCTTGCTGTAACCTGCAATCTCTGAAGAAACAAAGCATTATTTAGTCACTGGTAGGCGAATCCAACAGCATGTCTAAACACATTTCTGTTTCTTCAGATTCCGTGCTCATTTCTTCTTCTTCTTTTTCTGGTTTAACATAGCACCATTCCATGGTTTGATCAACTTGACCGGTGATCCCGGAACCATCCTCAGGAGAAACTGAAGGCCGGTTCATCTTATTATAAGAGCCCCGCCCACCACCCGATTTCCTGAAGGACTCACCAATTTCAGAGTTCCAGAGATGAAGAAATGGGTCTGGGTTATTCGAAGGGTACCCAAAGGGGTAGAGGAAAGATTCCATTGATAGCCGGGACTCAGTCTCCAACCGTATGCCTTCCCATTGCACCTTATGCCGTGTCCTAGGTGATCCTGGTTGAGTGTTTTCTCGTTTAATCAACTTAGGTTGTTTACTGACCTGTGAGTTCCAGTAAATTTTGACGTCGTTGTCTGTTCTTCCTGGTAGTCGTGAAGCTATAGCAGCCCACCTGTAAACGTACAAACTCTCTTATATTTATATATGAGACCGTCTCTAACAAGTTCAGGATGTCTGGAGTTGAGATGAGCACGCAGTACGTACCTATTGCCGAGTAAGGCACGGAGTTGTATAACAGTGTGGCTTTCCTCTTTAGTGAAAGGACCTTTATTGAGGCCCGGCCTTAGATAGTTCTTCCATCGAAGACGACAACTCTTACCACATCTATCTATCCCTGCAAAATCACCCTAAGATTTTAACAAGTAAGAAAGTAAACCTCAAATCGACTTTTCCTTGCATATTTTAACGTCCTAACGGTGAATTGAGTCGATTTAACTCCTGGGTTTATGACTTTATGTATGAATCACACTACGATCTAGATTGGACCCTCTTTAATCCAAACCCATTGAACTCAAAAAATGGTGCGTATACTTCAAAACTCGTTGTATCGAGATGTTCTATGAAATTTATAGTATATGCTATATTTAGAAGCTGTTAAACAACAAGCACCAGTGGTCTAGTGGTAGAATAGTACCCTGCCACGGTACAGACCCGGGTTCGATTCCCGGCTGGTGCACAGATGGCTGTGATGAATTTCGCGCAACAAGTAGTGGATTTGGGTCAGCTACCATTAGTCTGTGATATCGGATACAAACAGTCGCGTCTGAGCTATTTTGCCTTTTTTTCCTTTTCACCCCTCCCTTGACCGGGTATGCCCGGAAACCGATCAATTTCTAAAACTGAACCCAAACCCAAAAACTATCCTAAGCGAGCACAGTCCTGGTCCTAATTGGTCCGGCTTCAATGGGACGGAAAGAATAGTAGGCACTCATTTCCTATTCTGAAATCTGTATCTTTATTATGAAGATCAAGCACATACTCCCTCCGATTCTTTAGATTCGCAACATATTCTACATTTGGCAAATTCATTAGGTTTGCAACATTTCTATAATAGGTAGGTTTTTGTTTGTGTAAACTTTTTACTTTATTGGTGAGACCCACCATCTCCACTCACAACCTTATTATTTGTGCAAATAGTAAACGTTGCGAATCTAAAGAATCGGAGGGAGTACTTAATAATGAATTTAAATCAAGTTTAATATCTTAATAGATTGAGTTTAACTTAATTAAGTCACTCGGTTTAGATTAAGTTCGGACTAAATCAATCTTAAGAACTCCTTAAATGACTCAACTCCTTTGCCATCAAGTTTTATACAACTACAAGTCTACAACTACTTGATGCAAACATCAAAGTAAATTCCAGATGGAGAATGGAAATGAATCACATGATATAATAACATATACAATACTTTCAAAAGTAAAAACATTAAGCACCAGTGGTCTAGTGGTAGAATAGTACCCTGCCACGGTACAGACCCGGGTTCGATTCCCGGCTGGTGCACAGTTAGCTGTGATGTACTTCGCGCTGCATGTTGCAGACCTTGGGTCCGCTAACAATGTCATCTAATCAGATGAAACCAGTTGCGCATCTGAGCTAACTTTTTTTTCAGTTCTTTTTACCATTATTATTCTAGTAGTCGCCCTGTCTCGTTCATTTGTTTGCATTTAATTAAAACAAAATAATAATACTGGAATCGGTTTTTCTAACGTGTGCCCAGGGGACACACGTTAATAAGTTAATTAAGGCAAGATTATAATGGATATCGTATAAGTATGGTAAATAAAGCGTAATATTTCAACTTCTCATGATAATATCATTGTTAATCTTGCCTTAATTAGGTTACTAACATGTTACCACTGTGCACACGTTAGAAAAACCGTACTGGAATTAATACCCTCATATCAATAAGAACGAGGAGAAAAGAAGAGTGAACCTGCACGCATAGGAAGAGACCTCCACTTGATAGCATCCCCGTTGTTATGAGTCGACCTTATAAAATCGACTAGCTTTTGATCTTCTTCAGGAGTCCAAGCGCCTCTCTTCACCGGTACCATAACCCCAACCCCAACCCCAGCAGGAATAATGTCACGATTATCCTTCATAGTTTTGGTACAAGAAGAAGAAACAATAAAACTCGATGATGTCTCCATATCTCTTTCAAGTATCATACTTAAATGCCAAAACACGGCTAAACATCAATTGTACGCGTTTAGTAATGCACTATGTATATATAGAGGCAGCTAATGAATGAGTGAACTGACTGATCAAATTGAAGAAATGGTGATGATGGTAAGCGTAAGTAAGTTTGTAAATTACCTCAAAAAAAAAAAAAGTAAGTTTGTAAATGCAACTCAGCTCAGCTCTCGGTCTGTACATATGTGCATTGGAGATGGAGAAATTATTAAATGAAGCTAAGCTAATGGTTTAAATGTTTAATCTAGCTACTGCTACTAGTTACTTCAATTTAATACGTATGAACGTACGTGTTGTAGCTAGGGCGTATGCAGTGGTGTACCATGATCGATTTAGTATTTCACTACTTACCTATTTTCGGAAACATATATTTACACCACACTTGCAAACACCAAAAGTAGAGTAAATATTTTTCTAAGTGGTTGGGCAACCGCTCCATTATCTAATTCATCTCCACTCGTATCTTCATCCATTTCAGTTACGTTAATGAACCATCTCAACCAAAACCTTAAGGTAGTGATGGTTGAGATGGTTCGTTAACATGGTATCAGAGTTAGAGGCCACGATTTCGAACTTTGTCAGCTCCTCAATATCTTGAACTCTTAAATGGAATCTCAGCACACGGTACGAGAGAGTCTATGCGTACTAACCACTCTTCAAGCCCAATAGGCATTCGAGTGAGGGGGTGTAATAGAATATATAAACGAGCCACAACCATCATTAATGTTGAGATGGTTCGTTAACAAATTATTTATTGATCTTTGATTAAACTATTACTCACAAATTATTTATTGATCTTTGATTAAACTATTACTCACAAATAATATGAGTATAAAATACGTAAGATAAATAATTGAAACAGAAAAGGAATACCACTATTTCATAGGTCAAAGTTTCAACATACGAAGTAATATGTACTCCTCCATTTTTATGTTTTTTCCCGCTATCCCAGCGAGGGGTAGCCTACTACAAACCAAATCCCATAAGTGATGACGACGTGTCGTGGACTCCATTTTTGTACTATGTAATAAGTTTGATTTCAACCCTCATTTTTATAATAAAGTTACGGTTGAGCTCCATTTAAGAAAAAAATTTATTAATTTGTGTGAATGTTTTGGTCTCTCTCATGAAAGATGTTTCTATTTTAAAATTATACAAAGTACTTCGTAATGGTTTAAATAAAATCTCATACATTAGAACAAGACATAGTATTTTTTTTATTCCTCGATGCATTTAGCTTTTGTGAATTTATGTTATTTGACATGTTATAAGGTCAAAACCACATCAACTATAGTTAATCTCTCCAAATTTATTTGAGACTTAATAAACATGCTCCGTAACTAGTTTGACCTCTTCACATTAATAAAGTTTGGGATTTTCTACGTGGTACCCCTATATTTTTCACTTTTCTACCTGGTACCCCTACCTTTTCAATGTTTATACATGGTACCCTTGAATTTTATTATTAATTTAACTAGCGCCCCGAATTTTTTTTCCATCAAGTTTTGTCGTTTAATTATGTTTTTACCTTAAGATTAAGACTTCAATATCATTTAACTTAGATAATTAACAAGTAATTGAGATTAATTTAAGCATTATCATTTGATTTGACGATATAACGTCAAAAATATAATCCGTTTAGATTCGGAGTATAACTACAAACATGTACAAAATTGTTAGTTTAAGTTCAATTATCCGTTAATTAGGTATGTTAAATGATGTTTAACTTTTAATCTTAAACATTAAAAAGGTAATTTGTTATCAATATTTGACGGGAAAAAAAGTTTAGGGGTACAAATAAAGATAATAATAAAGTTTGGGGATATCAAAGAAATTTTTAGTAAAGTGCAAGGGTACCATGTATACATGTAAAAATTGCAGGGGTACAAGGTAGAAAAGTAAAAATTTAGGGATACTACGTAGAAAATCTCATAAAGTTTTGATTCAGGTCATCGGAAATAAAAACATGCAATAATAACACGAGCAATTCAATAGGTTTATTTATGAAGAGGTACAAATTGAGAATTGAAGTATCTGACAAGATCTTGTACCCTATGTTAGACATTAATGTTTACAAAGCTCGAAAAGAAAGATACACACAATCTATTTATAAGTGAGAGTTATGTAAAATGTAGATGATGGCTAGGGTAAATTTGCAGACTTGCAGGTGCTGCCATTGCATTTAAAACTACCCTAAAACCTACATACACCACATTAATAAGATTAACTACACACATACTTGCTCAAATTTCCAAGCCACATCGATCTCTAAAATATAGACGATCAAGGCATGACCTCAAGTTATACAACTCTTACAGATTGCAGTAACAGGGACTTGAACCTGAGAACTTAGGTGATAACCACAAATTTTCCACCCAAATACGTGACGGAGATAATATATATCTATCATATTGTTATAATAAGTCAAATACTACTCATTTAGATAGAAAACAATAATAAAAGCAGAAAACCTAGGGAATAACAATAACAATACACGAAGTACATTATAACCATTTTACAATATGTCGGATATATCTGTTAGAAGGAAGACAAGAATAAGGTGATCGAGTAGTATATACAGTATGTGAATGGATGAATTAATGATAGTGGTAAGTCTATATATAGAGTGATGGGGTTAATGGTAATGTGACAAGGGGTCTGATTTTACTTTTTACTATGGTGTCAACTGTCAAGGCGCGGAGCGAGGTGAGTGTGTCAGGTGGCTTATTCATGACGACTTAACTTGTGCAACCTAGCTGCTAACTCCGTACTCCGTTTCTGATCAAGTTCTGACTACATGCATTCATTTGATTCACTGCTAGTACCATTGCACTACTGTGTATGACTCCATGGCTCGTCATTATTCCCAACTTAGCTTCTTCCAACTTTTCGAACCAACGTAAGGTCAGATCAAGAGAACCAAGTACGTTCATCGAATCATGGACCTAGCTAGCTAGCTAGACATCATTCAGCGTTTGCTAGGCTTAGTTATAGAGGATACCGTAGTATTGTGGTATCATGATAGAGATTCTAAGATTATGAATAATATGTTAGTAAGATTACGGTATAACAATATACCGTAATCAGAATAATATCGAAAATTAGAGAATATCTTATACGGAGTATAATCTACCGTATTAGAAGATACTACGATATCTTCGTAACCCTATAAATATGAGTCTGATTGTAATCTTATTCAAGACATAATATTCAATAATACAAATATGTTTATAACAGTTTTATTTTCACTTATCATTCTAATAAGCTTTGCATTTTTGCAATTGTTAGTCAATTTAATTAACCAAATGCCGAGTATTAACATAAGCAACGCGAACCAACACCCACATATTATCATGTGCATTCTAGCTAGAAATCTTAATCACTTAACAAAGTAACTCACATATAATCTAACGATGAATGTCTACATTCTCTTTAAAAAAAATCATTAAGTCTATATAAACTCTTCGTAGAAACAATGCATGTGCCTTATTCTTAGAATGAATCTTGATTAGATCGATAAGCATAAGTCCTTATTAAAACATCGAAGTAACAAAATTGAAGTGGCATTCACATTCTCGTTACTTATTGTATTAGCTTTACAGATTCCACCATTTGTATGTCATTTAGTTTTAGTTTATGTTATTTCTGAGACACATTCGATGTATCTCGTTGTAAGCTATTACTACCGTATGTATATATAATGTATACTTGTATGTGCCGAATAATACTGTATCTTGACTTACATATTAGAGCACAAACAATGGAGGGGAAAGACCTCCCTCTAAAGAGTTAAGAGGTAACCCCTCCATTGTGCCCACCTTTTAAGTTTTCTAAGGAGGAGGGGAACCCTTACTTAGGGTTTTCTTTGCATCGGCCCATGTGCCATTCTCTTCCCTTTTTTTCTTTTTTTTTTTTCTTTTCAATTCTTTTTACTTAAGTAGGTAAATTGTCATTTGGTTAGTTTATGACTAATAATTGAAATGTACAATTTTTTTGAAAAAAAAAATAAAAAATCACAAAAAATCTTCATTTTATCGCCTCTATAAATAGAGTCCAATATGAACACATTTTTTCAATACAAAAACGATTTGGTTGAGCATGTATGGAATAATTTCCATACAAGTACGTCAGGTTAAGAATGTCCATTCAATTATTTTAAAATTTAAATGCACGTTTTAATATTTTTAAGTTTATATGTAAGTAAGCACGTTATTAATAATAATGTACGTTTAATTAGTTTATACGTATGAAATAATTATATTTTATGATATTTATTAAAAATGATGGATGTTTTAATATGGTGGGGTCAAATGAAAGAAAGATATTTACCCCTCCATTGTAGAAAAATTTGGGTAAAAAGTACGGTAAGAGATAATGAAAAAATGAGTTAGATGAAAGAGAAGATGAGGTGTAAGAAATATAGGAGAAGAGAGGAAAATTGGAGGGGAAGAGATTACCCCTCCATTGAACATGCCTAAAGCCTAACGAGATGAAAGTGACAAATAAAAGTAGAGAAAGGACATGCATGACGTGAATGAGATAGTGATAGAGGAGAGGTCACATGAATAATCATGATATGGAGTATATATGGAGATGATGATTAGTTGTCCTATAACTTTTGGCACAGTACACATACACGAATACACGATACACTGGATCATCCCTTTTCCTTCAGTTCACGTCATTTTCACACATGGAATTGGATTCCTACCTTCCAACTTGTCCCAAAGCAACCACTAACCCAACTAAGTAACTAACAACATCCATCTCTTCATAATTAACCAAGCAACAATCTTATATGCATGTACATACATGAATAATAAAGTTCTTGATTATCATATTAAATATTCGTATATAATAATCTCTTTCTCGATCATTAATACGTAATTACCCACTAATTACGTACTTAATTATATTATTACAATGGTGAAGCTAACAATAGTTGGAAGGATTAGCAACGGGATGCCATTAGCCCAAGGTCTTAGATACGCCCGGGATAACAATGGCAACTTGTCTCACTTCACAAGACAATCGGAATTTATTTTGAAAGAAATCTCAAGAGGCTCCTTTGCTCCTACTACTCCCAAATTCATCATTCGCCTCAACCACCAACAATCTTTCATGTATAACTAACTAACCAACCAACTAACTAACCCTCTTCATTCATTCTCTAATTAATCAATATAATTTGACGTTATTACTAATTAACTAATTAACTCGTGCTAACCTTGTATTATGAAGTTGTTTAATAGCATGTGGCGTTTGCTTCATCACATTATGTGATTCTTGGTACCCGCAAACACTAGCTTTCGACTATCTTCAAGAATTGAGACTCGAGTTGGAGACGTTTCAACAAAGTGATCGACTTATTAACAGCGTAACACAACCATATACCTTCGGCCTCAAATTTGGTACGTTAACGACACAAACTAACATTAATAGAATATTTTTTGAATTTTATATTTACGTTCGGTATACAAATGTAATGATAGACAGTGCAATAAGCGGTATAAGGAAGAAATACATAGACACGAGAACACAAGCGAATCTAAAAAAAATATACGCAAATCGGGGACAGGAGGAATCGGAAATCATGACGGAAAACATGTCTACAATTATAGAAAACAGAATTCAGGAAGGTGTGTGCTTTTATTTTTATTGTCTTCTTAAATTCAAATTTATATATATGTTGGTACGTGCAAATTTCTTCTAACTCTAAAACAAAGTATATATACATGATATGATGCATTATATTGCTAGACTGTAATCAGAGGGTCGTAAAGGCTCCCCAAGCTGTTTCACCGGTTTGGACCTCACGGCGTCTTGAGGTAAGTGTTCGTTCTATGGTACAAATAACGTGAAATTTGATTCCTACCATTTAATTAAAATAATCCTAACACGTGGAGTACATATTATTCAAGGTGCTTTCTGGTTCGATCTAAACAAAATTTGAGCATTATTATCTTGTGAATTTTTGTGATAGGTGTTTGCATTGAAATGGATGCCAATTGGTATTACAATTAGCGTTGTGATCACAATCCTTTTGTGGGCTTCATTGACTATGGCGGATTATGTTGTGGTTAGCTCCTACAATTGATTCCCTGGCCTCTTCTCAACAACTTTCAGATAACTTGACGGTTCAAGTCATGAAGTTGTACTCCAATTATACACGTCTGTATACCAAAGATGTTTTAGTCTAGTGGTTAAGACGAAAGTATTGTGAACAGTAGATCTTAGGTCGGACTTTCTTCTCCGCTCTATTGTAATGCAACTAAGCAAGAACGTGCTTCATTTGAACAAAAAAGACATACTAACATATTCTTAATTATGGTAAGTTAGTCCAGTTGCAAATCAATCTAAAGTTTTATTTGATGAAATGGTGAGACAATTGTGTAAACATACAGCTAAACAAGTATTCAGATCAATCAATCTAACGAAACAACAAGGTATTGTTCGATGATCATACATACCGAGACTTCATAAAATTTGAAAACCAAGGTATAAAATTTGTGCATTAAAATCCACTGTAAGAAGCATTTCCAGCAGACAAAGCCATGAAGCAATTTCCAACAACTGTACTTTGATCCATGAAACTAAACGGTAAATCCATCATACCCGTTTCAAAACCGTCTCCAATAATGTCGCCATGGTAGAACTTGTCGTCGATGCTAGTTGATGATGAACCTTGCTGATCGTGTCCAAAACATTGCATAATGTCTTCATCCTGTTCTGTTGACATGCTAGAATTATTATGTCCACTTTGTGCAGTAGTAGAGTTATCAGCAGTTAGCCACTCTGAAAACAAATATCTTGGAAACGGTCTCTGATTTCTCTGCTCGATATTTGGCATTTGATACTGAAGAACTTTAGTTTGTTCGGGTTCCAATATTGAGACGGACTCATCTGCTGTTTGGTTCAAGGAAGAAATATTCTTCTCCTCACAGGACAAGGCTGTAAATTTTGGGTTTTGATCGATTTTGGGTTCCGCTTTTTTCTTCAAGTAAGAATGCCAATAGTTCTTAATCTCATTGTCGGTTCTTCCAGGCAATTGCTTCGCTATTTTTGACCACCTGAACAATCACACATTCGGTTATTCATTCATCATTCGAACCTGCTGAGACCTATTATCTAGGGTACCTAGTCTTAACCATTGAGCTAAGACATCTTCCGTTGAATTAGCAGTGATCTGACACCATTGCTTACATTCATGTGAATACTCCAAGTAATGTGGTCCTTAAGACAGTTAATTACTGAATGAAATGGACACATGTGACTCAAGTAGAGGGAGAATATGACAATCAATTACCTAATCAACAAAATTATGATTTTTTTAATCCAATTGGTAATATTTAACAGCTAAAAAGATGATATTACCAAGTACAACTGTCAATTAATGAATATATTTGTAAAGATGAAAATGAACTGAGTAGTGATATTATTATTACCTGTTACCCAAGTTTTTATGAAGGTTTAGAATCAACTCTTGTTCCTGAGAGCTGAACAGCCCTCGTTTCAGGCCCGGCCTTAAGTAATTAACCCACCGTAATCTGCAACTTTTCCCGTTCCTTTGCAACCCTGCAAAGATTAACATTCAAATGACTATTAAAGCGACTGATCAAACACTCGTGACAACTTCCACATAAAGTGTTTCGAAGATTGGACACTGTTATTTGGATCAGAGTGATATACTATGATCTGCATCAGCTAAGTATATACAGTATGACTGTAATTCACTAAGTCATGGAATTTGACATCAACCCGAAATCCTGCATGCCATATTTATCATATGTTAAACCTGATCACGCTCTAGCTCATTGTTGTCGTTTATGTTTTGAACTAACTACTAAGCTTTTTCATGTTTCGATCTGCTGGCCCTAGATAAAACTTTATCGAAAAAGATAGTAACGTACAATAACTACGCGACAAATGACAGTACAAAAGCTTACCAGCCTTAGCAGGAAGAGAAGTCCAACAAAGAATGCCGTTATTAAGAATATAGTCATGGAGCCTTCGATCTTCTTCCGGTGACCACAATCCTCTTTTGTGTTTTCGAGTTGGTTTCTCTGATGCATTTAATCCCATTTTCACAGAAGCTAGCTAGATCAACCTTAATTGTCACAGCCTGGCCTTAATGTCGAGATTAATTAACAGTTAGTTAATGAGTGGTGAACAATAATGATATGGAAACAAACCTATTGCTTGCTTCAAATATAAGAGCAGAGATGACCCTTATTAGCCTAATTAATTAAAGATTTGACTAATTTTCTAATTGAATAAATAAACAGGAGGTAATGACAGAGAATTCAATTCATTATAGTATTTTCACTTGCCATTAGCATAAATTTAGTCTATTTTTTTGTCATATTAGTGATTAAGTAATCAGTCATTTGAATAGATTAGAGAGGAGGTTTCCCAAAGAAATTTTCAATAGACTTGCGATTGTTCTTGGACCGACAGCACTCGGTCTTGAACAGGATTCGTTTTACTCTTCAAACATATCAAATACATTTTCAAAGAAGAGGAAGAAAAGCCGGCATAAACGTAACTAGGTTAAAGACTATATCTTCCTTAATGGAGAATCATATGTGTTTTTCTATATTCGCTACTCCCTCCCACGCGTATGTACTGTTTTTGGTCTGAAACAAAGTATCCATGTGTCAAGTAGTAATGGAATATCGAAGAGTTGGGACGAGACACGCAGTACATGCATACAGAAGCCCGACACAGAACCAAAGTGAAGCTAGCTATGGGGTAACATAGCTTCCTGTGTCGGGTGCTCCATTTAAGTAAAATCAACATATCAGTGAATGGTCGAGACTCAAAACTTTACCTTATGAGTCAAATTAGTAAAAATACAGGACAAAATTCGAGTTAATAATGGATAGAACGAAGAAGATGAGAGGCAGCAGGGAATTAATAGGAATGACAATGACAATATTGCTAACTAATCTATTACTAACTTAAACACATCACAGCCATCATCATCATGAGTATGAGTATATGACATCAGTTGCATAAAGACCAGGGCCGGTCCTGGTCGTTTCGAGGCCCTAGGCAAAATTATAGGCCGGGGCCCCTTTAAAAAAAATCGTAATCGTAACCGTCACTTTCATTATTTTCATTGATTTCATCCTCATAGTTTCACATATCTAGCAATAAATTTGTTTTATTGTGATTTTCTTATCACAACATCGCAATTTCAGTAATACATTTCTAGCACAGTAACACTTGCTAATAATTTAACAAATAACTCAAATCAAGTCATTGAATGACTTTTGAAGGCTTGTACTAATTTGTACGAGTAGTTTACAAAATTTTAAATATAATGTGTAATGACGGAAAAATATTGTAAATTCTACCATCCGTAAATATTACAGAGTACATTAGTTATCACTTAAATTGTGTAATAATATAGTTTCTTGTGCAAATAAAAATAAAAAATTCGGTCATTTGTATAAATAATTATTCGTAATAATGATCCTTACATTTTTGAAGATGTGCTTTAAAAAGTTAAGAAAGTACATGTAATTTTGTAATTAAAATAATGCACGGAGTATAAGGTTCCCTCCGAGTTTAAGATATGAGGGTGTGAAAATGTATGGTGTAAAAATAATAGAGGAAAAGAGATAAATGAATGACTAAATATGAAATATGAGTCACATATTTATGGCTTAAATAGAAAAGAGGAAAGAAATAATGAGAGTATTTTTTTTTATAATGGAGTATAGTTCAACATGGGTATTAATTTATTAAATACGAGTATATTTTTATTCTCAAAAATGAGACCGTGTATGAAAATGGAAAGGATAATTGGGTACAAAATAAATAAAATATATGGGCTGGGTCTTGATCCCTAGACCTCTTGAGTGAAAGGTCCACAACTTAGCCACTACACCAAAGATGAGAATTATTGAATTTTATAACCAAATATCTATTATATGTTCATTTTTTTTTTCTGATTTTTGGGCCCCTTCTAGGCTTGGGCCCTG
Source organism: Agrostemma githago (assembly GCA_958450325.1). NCBI lineage: Eukaryota > Viridiplantae > Streptophyta > Magnoliopsida > Caryophyllales > Caryophyllaceae > Agrostemma > Agrostemma githago. The sequence continues at coordinate 73,082,428 of OY288246.1, forward strand.
GGCCGTCGCCCCTCCAAACTAGGCCCAGGGCCGGCCCTGATAAAGACAAGTAAATAATTAAAGGGTAATACTTAAATTGGGAGAACTGTCAAACTCTTTCTAGTAATAATTTTACCATTCGTTCCTCAGAAATAAACATAAAGAAAGCATGGTCCTGAAGAGTTGAGACAAACCTGTTGCATTCCGTGTCGTTTGGTGCTTGAGAGATTATGTCAGCTTCTCCAGTGAAAGTAGTGTATATTATCAAACATGGTGCTAGAAAAAGTCTATGAAACCAGTAGTCTATGTAGCCATAGTACAAGCAGACGTCCCCATGGTGAAAAATCGAGGGTTCAACATTTTAGGTTGAAATTTGAATGTTTAAAATTTAGGATCACGGCCAGTACTGTTACCACAGGTTATGGTTATAAACATCTGACCTGCCTTCTAAGTTCTAAATAATGTCTCTAGGCCACGCACACCCATAATCCCCTTAGCTAGATAGACTATACAGAGTACTTTGTAAAATCGATGAAGACTATACAGAGTACTTTGTAAGATCGATGAAGGGTACAGTCTTCCATCCTAAATTGAATGTCCTATTTAACCAATTTAAACACAAATCACATAGACTAAGATCAAGAAGCATGTCGTGTCCGTACATATTTTATGAGAAGAAAGGGTTGAAAACAATGAAGCTATAAGTGACTAAATCTTCAAGACGATGAAAAGACCACGAGTACACCGCGGCAAAAAGAAAAGAGCTGAAGTGATCAGAGAACTACTATTAAACTTGTTGCACCAGTACAACATTGCTAATCTATATTATTTGTATTTGTATGCTATTAGTAAACAACTAAATAAGTCTGCGCACACAAGACTTTGATTATAGTATTAGTAATTTAGTACGAGTACTAATTTTTTTGAGTGCAGAAGTTGTATTGCCAAATTATTGGCTATATCAAGTCAAGATTCTCTTATACCAATTATGTTCTTCTTCACATTTTGTATTATTATACATGTCTCACCTACCAAAATCTTGGTTGCCATATATACTTGCAGTCAAATAATGCAAAAAACATTAGATTATACCAACAGACAATGACAGTATAATTAAACTAAGAACAGCTGATGGCCTGATGACTTAGGTAGGTGAGACAAACACTGTGCCACGCGTTATCAAACTATATCAACTCATTTAGTTTATGAGTGGCACTATATTACAACTAACCTAGATTCGAAACGTTTTGTATCAATGCTACCCTTGTACGTATAAAGTTTGTATAGTGAGTTGTATTAATGAGTTGATTAAATTTATACTCCCTCCGATTTTTATTTATCTTTCCTATTTCTTTATTGGACTGAAACACTTTTTCTTTCCTATTTTTATTTTGGGCCATCAATATGTGGTCTCGAATTAGACTTACATTTCTCTCTCATCCTTCTTCTCTTTTGAGTCACACATTTCTATACCCTTATTTTTCACCAAAAAGTCAAATAAGAAGATTATTAAAAATCGGAGGGAGTATACTCTAACTGATTGATGTATCTAGACATACTTACAAGGTCAAGATATAATTTCTATGATTACAAGTGATAAGGAATGATTATGTTACTACTAATAACAGAATAAGATCACAACAATTTAGGTAACAGTAGTATCAGATTTGATTGTGTGAGATATGGGTATCAATCTTATCTTCAATATGCTCCCCAAGTTGGATGATCCGAGGGATTCACCAATCTTGCGCAATAGAGGCTCGAGCGAGACTAGGATGAGGAAGTGGTTTGGTTAGAGCATCAGCAAGCTAATTGTCGGAGGAAATATGTTTTAAGTTCCGTGAGCCTGTTTAAGATCATAGATGGCTTTACTAAGCCGACATACTTGACTTGGAGAGTCGGGATTAATAAAACAAGGAGATTGAGTCATATAAACTTAAGGTACCTTGAAGGATTGCATTATTTATGTCGAGCTGATGGAGGGACCAACCTCGAGCGAGTGCTAACGAGAAGATCAGTCGGACTGTGACGGGCTTGACGACGGGACTGAAAGTTTCTGAGTAGTCTACCCCGGACGTTGATGAAAACTTTGGCAACGAGACGAGCCTTATATATATACTTTATTAATAGTATTATTATCGGGGTTATATTTTATACGGAGGACTCATCTACACCCAATCACATTATAAGACGTGTAAGGAGGGACGAGTTGCCAAATATTGTTAGTGAGAAGAGCGGAGTGCTTGGCTTCCACTGAGGATCCGCTAAAGAGGATTTGAGGCGGTGGGGATACGTGGAAGAGCAACGTACTTTGGGTTAGGGACTCGTATATTATTCATTGAACATGTGGTAGGTCTGGTGGATGTCTCGCGGGGAGACAGAGGGGGTGACTCGGGCGAGGTCAGGGAGACAGTTTCAGGTGGGTCGGTGGCAGGCGAGGCAGACTGCTCAGCCCATTGGGTGTTGGCAGGGTCGGCCGTGGAGAGGCGGGGACGACGCTTATAGACCTGGAGAGGAGGAGAGGTGGGCGTGGAAACAGGAGGTGGAGTGAGTAAGGTTACATGAAGAGGGCACCAGGCATCAACCGTGAGGGAAGATGTATCGTGAATTTTATCTGTACAGAGATGTGGGTATGAATAATCAGATTCAACAAATTGAACCCTGACAAGAGGTACGTATAGATCCCATTTGCAGTTGGGTCTAGACAGTGGTAGGCACTCTGGGTTGGGGAGTAGCCTACAAAAATACAAGGTCGAAATTTAGGGTCAAATTTTTTTTAGCACGAGGACGGAGCCACGGATAACAAAGGTAGCCAAATGTCCGAAGTTTAGTCTAGTTTGGGCTAAACCCAAAGAGTTTCATAAAGGGGAAGTATGATTTAAGACGGGGTAGGCATACGATTAATTAAATAAACCGCCATATTAAAAGCATACGACCAAAAGACAATAGGAATATGGGCATGGGTGAGTAAGGCAAGTCCCGTCCCAACAATGTGTCGATCACGACGTTCTGGCCATTATGTTCGGGGGTGTGAGGAGAAGAGGTAAGATGGGTGATATCATCATTAGTAATGGTGGGGGTGAGTTTGAGATATTCACTCCCATTGTCAAAGAAAATTTGATTTATAAGTAGATTAAATTACTTTTCAACTAAAGCACGAAACCTAGTGAAAATAGAGAACGTGTTGGATTTTTGTTTGAACGGGTAAAGCCAAGTGTAACGCGTGAAGTGGTCTACAAAAATGGCATAGTACTTGAAGCCATCATACGACTATACGAGTGAATATGTGAGATCCAAGCATCCGAATAAATAAGTTGGAGGGATTTATTTGAAAATAACGAGTTAACGGAAAATGGAGTTTGTGACTCTTATGAGTCAAACACGCATTACAACAGTCCTGTCGATGACTTTACCAAGTATAAAATTTCTGCATTAAAATCCACTGTAGGAAGCATTTCCAGCAGACAAAGCCATGAAGCAATTTCCAACAACACTACTTTGATCCATGAAACTAAACGGCAAATCCATCATACCATTTTCAAAACTGCCTCCAATAATGTCGCCATGGTAGAACTTGTCGTCAATGCTAGCTAGTTGATGATGAACCTTGATCGTGTCGAAAACAATGCATAATGTTTTCATCCTATTCCGTTGACATGCTAGAATTATTATGTCCACTTTGTGCAGTAGTAGAGTTATCAGCAGTTAACCACTCTGAAAACAAATATCTTGGAAACGGTTTCGGATTTCTCTGCTCGATATTTGGCATTTGATACTGAAGAACTTTAGTTTGTTCGGGTTCCAATCTTGAGACGAACTCGGCTGTTGTTTGGTTCAAGGAAGAAATATTCTTCTCCTCACAGGACAAGGCTGTAAATTTTGGGTTTTGGTCGATTTTGGGTTCCGCTTTTTTCTTCAAGTAAGAATGCCAACAGTTCTTTATCTCATTGTCGGCTCTTCCAGGCAATTGCTTTGCTATTTTTGACCACCTGAACAATCACACATTCAGTTATTCATCATTCGGCTATTCTTTAGATCAGATATACTCGGTATTAAAGTAAAATAGCCAATTTCCATGGAAAAAGGTTGAATTAGCAGTGACACTACCATTGCTTATTCATGCAATCATGTATTCATTCATGTGAATGCTCCAAGTAATGTGGTCCTTAAAACAGTTAATTACTGAATGAAATGGACACATGTATGACTTAAGTAGAGGGAGAATATGACAATCAACTACCTAATCAACAAAATTATGATTTTTTTTAATCCATAGGTCATATTTAACAGCTAAAAACATCATATTACCAAGTACAACTGTCAACTAATGAATATATTGGTAAAGATGTAGTGATATTATTATTACCTGTTACCCAAGTTTTTATGAAGGTTTAGAATCAACTCTTCTTCCTGAGAGCTGAACAGCCCTCGTTCCAGCCCCGACTTTTTCCATTCCTTTGCAACCCTGCAAAGATCAACATTTAAATGAGGACCATTACAATGATGATCGATTTCTTGATCAAACTTTTCAAAGGTTGGACACTGTTTTGTTGCGGGAAAATAAATCAGAATTGCATTAGAGATATACTCCGTATATGAGGAGAAGTGGGTAAAGTTTTTGTTCATTGCGCCAAATCCGAGATTAAGCTGAGCAACATGTTACTCACAATGCAAAATACTCAAACATCACACTGATATACTATGATCTGCATCAGCTAACTATGACGAGAATTCAACCTGATTAAGCTTTAGCGCATTGTTCTTTATGTTTTGAACTAGGTTTTTTCATGTTCGTGTTTCGATCTTCTGGCCCTAGATGGCTAGGTAAAACTTTATCGAAAAAGATAGTAACACAAACTATGTAACAAATGACAGTAAAAGAAAGGTAATGAAAGATACAAGTGGTGCAAAGTATGAGTATAAAAGCTTACCAGCCTTAGCAGGAAGCAGGAAGAGAAGTCCAGCAAAGAATGCCATTATTAAGAAGATAGTCATGGAGCCTTCGATCTTCTTCCGGTGACCACAATCCTCTTTTGTGTTTTCGAGCGGTTTCTCTGATGCGTTAACTCCCATTTTCGCAAAAGATTAATTAAACGTGTAATTAACAGTTAATTAATGAGTGGTGAACAATAATGATATGGAAATAAACCTCTTGCTTTCATTGCTTCAAATTTAAGAGCAGAGATGACCCTTATTAGCCTAATAAAAAGATTTGCCTAATTTTGTAATTGAATAAATAAACAGGAGGTGATGACAGAATTCATCATAGTATTTTCACTTGCCATTAGCATAAATTTAGTCTTTTTTTTTTGTCATATTAGTGATTAAGTAATCACTAATTTGAATAGATTAGAGAGGTTTAATTTTCCAAAGAAATTTTCAATAGACTTGCGATTGTTGCTTGGACCGACAGCACTCGGTCTTGAACAGGATTCGTTTTACTCTTCAAACCTATCAAATACATTTTCAAAGAAGAGGAAGAAAAGCCGGCATAAACTAGGTTAACGTTAAAGACTAAATCTTTCTTAATGGAGAATCATACGTGCTTTTCTATTTTTGCGACGCCGATCACACGCATATATTTCCTGAAGAATAAGATCGTGTTTTTAGTCTAAAACAAAGTATATCCATGTATCAAGTAGTAATGGCACAGTGTAGAAGCCCGACACAAAACCAATTAAAGTGAAGCTATGGGGTAACAACATATCGGGTGCTCCATTTAAGTCTATGTACACATGACTCACCATACCATAATACTAATCTTGGTGTTCGGGTATCAACCGTTCAACAGCTAGCAACTAAACAAGTCTATGCACATGGCTCACCATACGATACCACAAAGTACTAATCTTCGGGTTTGGGTATTAACAGTTCAACACTAACCTGATAAGCGAGCGAAATTGCTGCGATGGAGGTCAGGATGCAGTTGGATGTGAACTTCGATCAGTTTCCTTGAAGACGGCCTATCTCGAATCTTGACAATTGCTGTGGAATAGCTGATAATACGACTCCATGCTTCTGTCATCAACCAAGTATTGAGGCTCAACATGCGTAGTCACATGCATACATCTTCAATTATTAGTCTCTTGAAAGACGGTTTTACCATTAGTTCAAGTGAAGCTTAAAAAATTGCATCCGGGGATTTTAAGAAAATTTGTAGGAAGAATTGAGGCATTCTCCTCCATCCTCCTATGTTTGAAATCAGCTACTGATCTGCTGGTACGTTCTATAATAATGTAGTTTTCAACGCAATTATAATAATAGTTTGACGTGTTAGGGTCCAAAAAAAATGTTACTCCTATAAATAGTCCTAAACTTGATGATATGTTAACAATTTGTTAAGACGAAATTCAAATTTTAAATAACTCGAATTTACTATGCTAGTATTCTTGAAATTAATTATTTAATTTAGGGATATACGGAGTACAATATTAGAATCTGTCACTGGTATTTTGCGTCACGGTAGAATCATGGCACTGCTTGTCATGGAGGGTCTAACACAATTATAATTTGTAAGTAACAATGATACTCAAAAATAATGAAAAACTAATTTCATGTGAAAAAATTGTTATAATTTGGATGAAAAATATTCATTTACGAAGCATTTTTCAAATAAAAATAGTTTTATCGTATATTTTTTTCACTTAAAAAATTTGATAAGTTGTAATTCACAAAAAAATAGTTCCAAAAAAGAAAATATATTATTTTGATAAACAAAATAAAAAATTTAAATGATATAAAAAATTTAGTGGTAAAAAAAAATTTGTGAATATTTGTAAAATGAAAAATTCATTTATTTCTCCGAACAATTTTTTTTATAAATATATAAGTTTTTTTTTTGCATTTTGGAGCGAAATTTATTTATAAAATTTATTTTCAAAGTATATAATATATTAATGTTATATAAAAATAATACTCATCTTTTAACATTTTTTTTGTTAATGGTGTAGCACTATTCACCTTTGTTTCAATAATGTGGGAAATAGACAAATAATTTGAATAATGTTATAATGTACGAGTAATATATTGTATTGGTGGATGTACACACAATGACGACATTATGGCGACGTCATATCTACCTAGAATATTCTAGACCCAACAGAAACCCTAAATATCTGTATATATACAAAAACTTTAAGAATTAATTACAACTTAAATCGCAAACAAAATAAAAACACGAGTACGAATTATTTATAAAATCAGGGGTCCTACTAAATCGATATTGAATTTTTCTCTACTTTATTAATCCGTACTCCATAATCTATTCCTCGGAATGCTCACTCACATCAACTTTCCTCATTTGGAGTATTACTTGTCACTCCATTCTATTCCCTTTTACTTTAATCTCTAAGTTTCCCTTTTACTATCTCTAAGTTTTACTTTAATCTCTAAATACGAATCGCGTCAAGTATAATTATGACGGTTCGTTAATTTTACCGATTAAGCTAGTGAACTTGTAATTTATTACTCTTTTTGTCCAACAAAATGTTCACTTAATCACGTTACAATAGATAGAACAGATGTAGTGAGACATTTGTAGAATTTAGTGAGAGGTTGATTTGAGACGGTATCGTAAAACAGCGGGAAAGATGTGAAACAACAGCGTATTGACGCGTGTCCTGAATTTGAGCAAACATCCTTAAATACTTCCTCAGTATCTATCTATATATAGATATGGAGGGAATACAGAAAATAGAGAAGAGGGAACACAAATTATAAAAATTATACACTGTTCATATTGTTACAAGTTACAACAACAATAGATACACAACACCAGTACATTACTCAATGATTGAGCAAACAAAGAATGGGAGTTTGAACTTTGAAGGCCTACTACATATCTTCCCTTATATTTGCCAGGAACAATCTAAGATCCCTTGTCCTCTTAGCATGTTCGGGTGAAATCTCCATATCTGAGTCGCTAAGATCGATTACATTCACTAGTTCTGTGATCCCTTCACATTTTGAGACATAGCGCGATTTCACTTCAGGGGATGGGCTTAAGAGATCAACAATGTCCATTGCCATAACATCTCGAGGCTCTGGTCGGTAATCCTCTGTATTTTTCTTGCTTTTTTCACGTTGCTCATTGAGAAATGTGTCGCAAAGCGTTAAATCGACAACATTGCTTCTTCGTGGGGCCTGAGTGCAATCCTGAAAGGAGTTCTCGTGCCTTGCGTTGCTGTCAGATTCAATTTCTAGCAACAGGTTCTGTAGTTTCACATCAGCATCAGGCAAGGATGGTTTCTCGTCTGATTTCTTTGTTCTTGGTTTATGATTCTTCTGTTTCTTTTTCTGAGCTCTCCTTTCCTCAAATTCTGCAATCTTCTCAGGACATGCACTGTACACACACACACACACAAATTGAGTCAGTCATTGGACGAGAGACAAAAGGGGGTATGATTGTATGAACGGAAGCATACCTCTCGACAAGATTGGCAGGAACAACTGATGATTTAAGGCCATCTAAATCTTCCCAGGAAACTTCAAAGCAGTCTACACACTTCATTCGTCTGTGCTTAAGAACTTCAGATATCGGACATTTTACAGGCATCTGTGCATAGCAGAAACAATAATAAAGGGTAGTTTAACATTAAACTACTATCTCGTCACAAAAAAGTTGGAGAAACTAATAAAGGATTACCTCATGTAAAGGGGGTGCGACACCTAACCGTGAAGAAGATGCACGTAAGTTGGCAAATCTCCGTAGATTTCTTTCAGCAATCTTTGGAAGAATATATTCATCTGCAGAAAGTTTTTTCGGACGCTGATGAGTGATGTCAACAGGATTACCTCAGCGTATATTCATAAATCATAATCACTTTCGTTTTCTCCATTGCAGTAAACGAAAACATAATTTAACAAAGTATCAACACTAATTTATTTGCATAGCCAATGGTTTAGTAAGCAACCTGTCTTCTCAGGAGGCCACTCAAAAAACTTGGCACATATCTTTTGAAGTTCATTTCGCTGGAAAGCATGCACAGCAGCAACTCTGCAAGGGTAATCAGAATGAATTGGTCCACATATCTTAAATAGAAAGAGAAGGCTACATCATATGACAATTGACAAACAATAAATAAATACGAGTATCACATGAATGGACATAAGCGATTCAATCATTCAGCACACTCCCTTATCTTAAGAATCAATATTTTACTTTTCTCCGTGGATTGGAGTATAAAGAAAGAGATGAAGTACCAGTGTATTACCTATACACAGGATCCGAGTCTGCGGGATGACATTTTGGCTTCATATATGCATCAATAACCTGCAAGGCTTCATTGTCCTGTTCTAGCTGCTTCTGACAACCTAAGAGAAGACAACAGTAAAAGTTTATACAAAGCCCCTATACCTATTTTTATCATGGACTAAATATATGACAGATGATTCATCAAGGCACGTAGGCAAAAAACATCATGCGTGACCTAAATGATTTTCAGCTTATAGATAAGACGTTCAGAAAAATAATTTACGAATTGCAGCAATATCATGTGTACTTTGCAGCGATTGAAAAGCTGCAGTTCAACTCACCAGTGCAATGTAACATTTTAACCGAACATATAACGTCAAACATGTAGTTAGTGTCAAATTGAAATCCCATTCAACTCACCAGTGCCCTTTAGATAACAGTCTGAATAATTCTCTTTATCGCTGTTCTTTGGAAACTGCACATTCTTCTTTGAGGATTTCAATGACTTCAAGAAAGATAATCCTTCTGATGTAATACGCTGAAGTACAGTTTCTTCACCGATGGATCTAACGACTTGGCAAGCTGATTCCTGTAGCCATGGAGAGGAAGATGCACGACAACACTTAGTCCCAAATTGAGCCAAGAAGAGGACGAATAGATAAAAGTAAATCCTTCCATTGAAGATTCATCATCAAACTATCAAGATTACATATATTATATTCGTAGTCTAGTACTCCATCTTGAAACAAGGAGCGGAAAAAATGTCTTACAGGTCCAAATCCGCGAACTCCATGAGAATAATCACTTCCTAGAAGAAGGGCTAGGGCAATCTGAAAAGTACAATACCGTAATCAATAACAGGCTTACAGCATCCACGGGAAAGAAAATTTTTAACAAGGTTTAGGTAAGAAACTAGTGATTATTGTTTGAGTAAAGGAAATGAAAACATCACAAGGTTTACCAGGCACAAGAAAAGACCTTACCAGCGAACGCCTTCCAAGTTTAAGCTTCTTCTCAATGTCTTTCATTTCATAGCAAACAACATAACCTCCCTCGCCTAATCATCAAGCGAAAGCACTATAAAATTTGTAAAAATTTACTTGTCGGGGAAATCAAAAGGTTAAAAGACCCACCGAGACATATATCTCTGTAGACAGTTTTTGCACCAAACAAGAAGATATCTGAATCTGAAGTAAAACATCCATCCTGATACAACAGAAGGGAGTTTATTTTTATTAGAGATCACTGTGCAAAGGTTCTGTTTATATAAAGAAAATACGAAATAAAACTCACACAAAGTGATTCGGAGTTCAACAGAGCGCATTGTGCTTCAGCTTCCTCAACCCTGAAGCATGAGAAGAGAGAAGGTCAACTAACTCACATCTAGATATAATCGTGTTTTAATCCGAAAAGCCTTGTCATTTGTCAAAAGACTTCTTGATGCTTGATGCCGGGCCTAAAAATGTATTATCAAGTTTACACTATACATCATGATAAGTTGACCTCTCGGCTGTTTACCCTTTCACCGTCCTTTTAAGAATTTCTAGTGTTGCAGGTAAGTACTTCATACTAAGATCATCTGTCTCACTTCTCTCGATATTACTTTTCAGCAAGAGGTAGTGCCATGCATTCAGTTAAGCACTTAAGTATAATTAGTTATAGGATTGTAATAAATCAGAAAAGTAATGAAGCTTACCCGTCTAAGCAAGGAATACCCAGTGCCGTGGCAAGAGCTTTTGCCTCTTTGATCACACAAGAGAATGCAGAGCCCATGTTTCTTTTAAGTGATGTAACATTTTGTCTGTCTACATCGTCTTTTGTAACCTAGTTCGAGAACATAAAAAATCAATGAATGAGTTCTAATCTTCTACGCTTATTACATAGAGTATATAATATGAGGAGGACCACATACCTCATCCAATGCATTCAAACGCCTCCTATATGTCGAAAGCTTAATAGCTGGGACTGCCCCGTCTATAAACAAGCAAATAACATCGAGATACCTCAAATTAGTTTTTTCACAGACTGAGACATAGTTGCCCAAGTAACTCGGAAAATTTACTACACAATGTAATTACAATTCAGAAACCACCTAAAACACTAATCCACGCCAGAGACGGAATGAAAGTGAATCAAAAGAAGGGAAGTAGACGAACCAGTTACACAGATAAGACTACAATTCAAAGCAATGAGAGCCCTGAGACGGTGAAAGAGGCCGCGGAGGTAAACCTTGTCTTTCGTAGCACAGTATGATTTGTTCACACTTTGGAGTTGTACCATCCAACATGAAAGGTCTATGCACACCCTTTTATTCCTGTGGCCACAATAATCAACAAAATTCAGCTTTCCAGAAATCATCCCCACAGCTAGCAGCAAAATCAAAGATAAAAAGGTCCACTTTTTTGCTAAAATGACCAAACTTCAGGATTCTACAATGCTTTTGAGACCGTCTCAGACAATAACTACCATTAAATATGAAATTCTAAAGCAAAAAGCGTAAAAGATCAAATTTTGAAGCAGCATTCAAAAAGACAGACCCCGCTACTAGATGAACCAATTGAAGCAAAACCTTAAGACCCAATCGACCAACATCTCCGAACTTTCAGGTGGAAACTCAACACATGATACAGGAATACTCTGCAATCTACACTAACCCGTCTTCAAGGCCAATGGGCATTTGAGTGAGGGGCGTAATAGAATATAAATACAATAGTTAGACATTGGCACAATGAATGGACAATTAAACAGTTATCAACTTCTCATACACTTCATGTAATCATGTAATCATGAGTATCTGACATGGGTTGCTTTAAAATTGATTGAAAATTAAATAATTAAGAAAAAAATTGAATCTTTTTGGATATAACCCAAAGAAAACACATCAAAACAGCGCAGAATACACACAGAAATACAAAGATATATAACAATTAAGGGATGTAAACAAATTATTAAGAAAAATACAGTGAAAATGAGAAGTGGGTAAATAAAATGAGAGTGAAAAAACTTACTGAAGATGATGAAGAGGCAAAGTTGTCTTGCATGATTCTAATACATCCCATAAGTTTTTAACCCCCATGTTTGTATGCCTAATCAAAGAGATAAGATGAAGTATAGTGACAGGGATGGAGAAAGGAGAATCAAGATTTTCAAGTGTGAAGAAAAAGAGCAACGAAAGTTGGGGTCTTTGATTTAGTTTTGACAATAAGATGTCTTGAGTTTGAATTTGCGCAATAATTTGATCGTTGGAGATTTGGCAGACATGACAAAGTTGGGACTTCGACTCCGAAGTCCGAACTAGTTTGGGTTTAAGCGGACCGAATCTGTTAGACCCGTCCAATTACGAGTGAGGCTCCTCGATAATCCTTGTCTATTTTCCTGATTTCTGATTCATTGAATCAAGATTCAAAGCAATTTCTTGTTTGCGACAAGAATGTCCATTATAAATTTATGACGGATCAAATAATATTCTTTAAGGTAGATAAGGACAAATAATTTGTAGCTCTCTAAGCTTGTCTTTATGGCTTTATCTAACCATGTACGGAGTACATTATTTGACATAACACCGATTTATGATGGATATATCCGTCACAAGTATGACTTACTCCTAGATAAAAAAATGAACGCTCTGATTCAGGTGTAAGACCGAGTAATGGGTTCATCAAATGTCCTAACCATGCGAAATGTAGGGTAGACGAATATTTCTGTCAGGGTCAAGTATTCTCACTTGATAGATAATCACATGACATTTTTTTATTTTTCATGCACTATATCTTTTTGTTTTACCCGTCACATGTTTATGACGGATAACAAGAATTTGTGGACTTACTATAGGGTAGATTTTAATAGGAATATGACTATACAAAGCAATGATATTGTGATGCATTGTGATTTTAATATGACTATGCAAGCAAGATCTTCTCATTGAGTACTCGGTACATAGCTTGGATCATGGCCGTTCAATTATGCTAATTTTAAAGGCCAAATATGTGCAAACGTTGCCAACATTTTTTTTGCCATCCCTATAGTCATCAAAACAGCACACACTATAAATGATTTGCAGTCCTACAAAACCTTGATTGAGAACAAATCCCCTTGAAAGACCCATCTCCCCATTCTCCCACCACCTACCCTCCACCCACCAAAAGCTCAAAACTTTAGCCCTTAAAAAAATGAGTGCCATGGCCTTAGAACTATGGGAAACACTCAAGGAAGCAATAACAGTATACACAGGATTATCTCCTGCAACTTTCTTCACAGTAGTTGCTCTAAGTCTAGCTGTTTATCATGCTATTTTCGGGTTATTTGGATCTTCTTCATCTGCAAATCATCAACATCATCACAGATCCTCTGAGGAACAAATGGAACCTTTACCCCCACCTGTTCAATTAGGTGAGATTACTGAGGATGAGTTGAAACAGTATGATGGGTCTGATGGTAAGAAACCTTTGCTTATGGCTATCAAAGGTCAGATCTATGATGTTTCCCAAAGCAGGTTTACATCTTTCTTCATCTTGTTTTTTGTAAAGTTAGGTTCTTTATTGATTGTGTTGTTAATCATGTTTTTCAATTGATTTCTGGGTTTTTTGTGAAGTTGATTAGTTGATTAAGTGGGTTGTTAATCAGGGTTCTTGTAAAGTTGGGTTCTTTATGGATTGTGTTGTTGATCATGTTTTTCAATTGATTTCTGTTTTTTTTTTTTTTTTGTGAAATTGGTTACTTGATTAAGTGGGTTGTTAATCATGGTTTTGTAAAGTTGTGTTCTTTATGGATTGTGTTGTTGTTGATCATTGTTTTCAATTGATTTCTGGGTTTTTTGTGTAGTTGATTATGTGGGTTGTTGATCATGGTTTTTGTAAAGTTCGGTTCTTTGTTGATTCTGTTGTTGGTCATGTTTTTCAATTGATTTCTGGGTTTTTTGTGAAGCTGATTACTTGATTAAGTGGGTTGTTAATTGAATTTATGGGGTTTTGTATTGTTTTTATGGCTTGATTGTTGTTAGTTTGTGTTTAGGGTTTCAATTTCCTGGTGTTATTGGGTTTGAGGGGATTGATTAATAGGATTATTATGTTGGATTGCTGTATTTCCTTCTGGCTTGATTGTGTTGCAGTCAGTATGAATTGGTTGAACAGGAGATTCTGTTTATTCTTTCATGTGTGAATGTTAATTGAATGAAGAAAAAAACAGGGTTTTCAGACAAAAGTTGTCTGATTTATACTCATCAAACTGGTTTTTCGTGTCGTAAAGTACGCCGTAGCAGTTGTTTAATGTAATTCTTGATGCAATGTCACTGTGTTACCAACACAAGGTAAAGATTGAGTATATCTGATCTCTATCCTGCCCTTTAGGTGCGGCCGGGAGGCTCTAAGAGACTGGTGCATTGTTATTGTTGGTCAAGTATATTAACATAGATGAGTTCTGAGTGATGTTTAACTGATTATTAGGTTTAGCTGATGTTAGGTGTGTGTAAAGTGTAGAGCTTTTAATCAGCTAATAATTTTTCGGTGAAATTGTTTTCCATGGTAGATGGAGGTTTTAGCCTTCAAGATATGATATTCTTTTATGCAGTTGTTGGTTGTTGGTAGTTGGTAAACCATATATTCTGTGCTGCAAGCCTGCAACCTCATGTTGGTTATTCCTTAGCATCATTCACATGCTATGCTTACATACTGTATTACTTTAGTAACCCATCCTTACATATACTTTAGCAACCCGTGTTGACTAGTTATAGTTCGTATAGGAGGCGACGAAGTGAATTTAGTGGTTGTTTTCGTTGCTTGTGCATATTCTTGTAGTAGTTCATTTTTTTGGATCCTTAATACATCTATGATCATACTCCGTAGTACCTAGTGGTATCTAAACCAATCAACTGTTAAATGTTTTGGTTTCAATCTCTCAATGGTTTGGAGCTCTCAAAAAAGATCTTTATGGTGTCCCGTGTCCCCATACCATAGTACATGTATCCACCAATGCATCACCAAATGGGTAGGCAAGTACGAGTGCACGGAAACTAGGAAATATATTGGCAACAATCTCAAGTTGTGATTTCTGCTTTGTTGTTGTTGTTGTCGTTGTTATGCACTTTTAAGCCCTATTTCACATCATATCATGCATTTTGCAGAATGTTCTATGGTCCAGGCGGCCCATATGCATTGTTTGCAGGCAAAGATGCTAGCAGAGCCCTAGCCAAGATGTCCTTTGAGGATAAAGACTTGACCGGTGATATCTCCGGCCTTGGTCCTTTTGAGCTTGAGGCCTTACAAGACTGGGAATACAAGTTCATGAGTAAATACGTGAAGGTGGGAACTATCAAGAAAGACGTCCCATCAGGCGATGGATCATCTTCCAGTGAACCCTCTGAAGCCGCTAAAACTACCGACCGTGAAATCCCAAAGCAGGAAGATGGACCCCATGAGACTGCAGCTGTCGAGACTGTTGATACAGCTCACGGTGAGACCGACAAGAAGGAAGAGTAGTGCGATAGCGCAGTTCTACCATAGCTGTTGAAGAAGGGAGTTTTAGATATACCATTTGAAGAGTTTTTTAAGTTAAGGGTTTGGGACATACATTATAAATTTATAATATGGCGATGTATTTGAATCTTGTCATTGGGTTTCGCTTATCTGTAGTTTCATGTAAATGTACATGTATGGTATGTTTACTTGGTCGAATAATTAGGATTGAGAATAAGACGACTATGCTGATTTTCAGTCTAAATGTCCTTTTATCGTTTTATCTCTTGATTTTGCGGTTCCTTAATCTTTTAGGTGGTTTCTTTCCTTTGTTGCTGCTGGTAAGAATAAAGGTTTCTATGTGGTTCCAACTAGACCTGTCAAAAACTTGGAAAAATCTTGTCCAAAAATGACTGAAATCCGAAAGGGATCGCCATCCGGTAATAATCCGAATATATTGGATCAAAATTCGCCTGAACCCATTACCTGCCCATAAGTACCTAAATTAAATAAAATATTGTTATTATACACTAAAGTTTTTCAAAACACTTGCAAATATTGTATTTTTTTTTTCAAAATTTTAAGAAATAATATACTCGATATATATATATATATATTGGTTCAAAGTATTAATTTGTGCTTAATAATCTACCATATAGATACGGAGAAGCAACTTTCCTTATTTTCATATTCTATTACGAGTATTTTCCTAAATAAGTTTAAGTATTTAGTTATTTATCCATTTTTATTATTTTTCCTATTATTATTTAGGAAATTATTCTGGAATATTTCCAATTCCTAGTTAGATTAGGAGTACAAGTTAGCATTACTATAAATAAGAGATCAAAGTTATACTTTTATTCATTCATTCAATCAATCAATAAACGTAGTATTACTCCTATAACTCTTCAGTATAATTCCATAGCGCGATTATACAAACTCCTCAAACGTACCCTTAAATAATCTAATCCTCAAAGATGAGCGTTATTGAAACCGATTCTTGGAGCAGTGATGACGATTTCGCGGCACTGCTTGATGCTGAGCTTGATTCCGGCTCTGATGATGACATTGACGATAATAGTAGTAGGTGCAAGAGACGCAAGACGAATTCATCATGTCCGCATCCTGGTTTCCTCAAAGACATGTGCATCCTGTGTGGAGAAAGAACAACAACTGATGATGTTGGTGGTGTGGCTTTTCGATACATACATAAGGATTTAAGACTAAAGACTGATGAAATTTCTAGATTGCGTGATTCTGACGTGAGATCTGTATTAAGTCAAAAGAAACTGTATTTGATCCTCGACCTCGATCATACTTTACTCAATTCAACTCGCGTTGATCAGATAACTTGCTCGGAACAGGAGTATCTTCACAGTAGAATCGACACTTCAAAAGGCGGCACCTTATTCAGATTGGATATGATGAGGATGATGACCAAATTAAGACCGTTTATTCGCACTTTCTTACAAGAAGCTAGTCACATGTTTGAAATGTCGATATATACGATGGGTGAGCGGATGTATGCTTTGGAAATGGCTAAGCTTCTTGATCCAGAAAATGTGTACTTCAACTCGAGAGTGATTTCCAGAGCTGATTGCACTCAGACAGACCAGAAAGGACTAGATGTTGTACTTGGTCAAGAGAACGCTGTTTTGATACTTGACGATACAGAGGCCGTTTGGCAGAAACACAAGGAAAATTTGATATTGATGGACAGATATCACTTCTTTTCTTCAAGCTGCCGACAATTCCGACACCATTATAAGAAGTCTCTGTCTGAGTTGAAAAGTGATGAAAATGAGCATGATGGAGCACTTGCGACTGTCCTAGATGTTCTTAAAAGAATTCATGCTCAATTCTTTGATAATGTTGGTGCTGCTAGAGACGTGAGGCAGGTGCGGAGAGAAGTCCGTAAAGAAGTCCTGAAGGCTGCTCGATAGTGTTCAGCAGGGTAATACCGAATGGTTTTGCAGTACCTAGTGAGCATCCTATGTGGAGGATGGCAGAACAGATGGGGCTACATGCTCGATGGACCTTGGGACCTCAGTTACACATGTCGTGTCGCCTTATCCGGAGACAGATAAGGCTCGTTGGGCCGTCCGAGAAGGAAAATTTCTAGTTCACCCCAGATGGTTGGAAGCAGCTAACTATTTATGGCAAAGGCAACCTGAAGACAAGTTCCCTGCGTCTTAATGTATTGCCTTGCATTGGCCTTGTTAATTTTATGTATATATTTTGTAGATTAATCGATCTGCCTTATTTTGTTCTAACAGTTTTACTTTGTATCTCTCTTGACTCGACAAACTCTTCTTAAAATTGTAATTGGTTGATTAGCATCTCACTCAAATAGATGAGACAAACTATTTGTTAAAAAAAACGTAATAGAATATAAATTTAATTAATAGTTGAACCTTAATGTTTTGATTGTTTTGGTTGAGATGGTTCAATTAACCTGATATCTGAGAGAGGAATTATACGAGATTAATCATCCAATCGGACTCGTTGGTTATCATCGGCCTACTGAAGCAAATTGACTCGTTTCAAACGGCACATTCCCACATGGTACAACTTTGCAAATCCCTAATCTCGGACCACAACTGGACCATGAAGATACACCACGTGTATCGAGAAGCAAATAAATGTGCCGACTGGCTTGCTAATCGAGGAACCTGTCAACAGGAGCAAGTGATCATATTGGAGACGACGGACACCCCGGCCCCCCCTCTTCGAGCTGCTCCAGTCAGACATGAGAGGAACATCTTGGCCACGTTATGTTCCATTCCATACTTTCTAGACCCCTTTGTTTTTTTTTTTTACTTTTTCATGGTTTAACCCACTCTGTAGCACAAAAAAAAAAGATATTTGAGTCAACTTAAGAAAAATAACGGGTTCAAATCGTAGCAAACCCAATATCTCGAACCCTCAATTCAAGCAATATCGGACACCGTAGAAACCCAAAGTGATACACCTTCTAATCTCGTATGGTCGTACACTCACCATAACAATTACTCTAACAAATGGAAATGGATCCTCTCCATTACTTTTTCTCTCCATCACCTTCCATTACCTCTAATACAACAATATAATATCATTAATCATACTCCATCTCATCAAAACCGATCACCGTTGGATCGTTTTGAAACAAATCCAAACCATCCAAAAGTAATGGATGGTAATGGAGAGAAGAAAGTAATGGAGAGGAAATGAACTCCTAACAAATGTACATCCAAAAAAATTGAAGAGAAAAATCGAAAAGTCAGAGTCGCGTATTGTCGGCAAACGTCATTCCCATCTTCATCATCTCCATCACTTGTTCGCCATGCTTTGATCTCGATCTGGTACTCTTTTTATTCCTCTCTCTCATCTCATCTCATCCCACAATTCATCACTCCCCTTATCTTTTGATTGTGTTTGTTTCTGAGCTTCCATCTCTATGATTTTGTTAGATTTGTTAAGTGTTTTGATGTTTCTTTGTGAATTTAGTTATAGATCACGGAGATTAGCCAATGATTAGCGTTTTGAGTAGTGTTAATCCTTGTGTTTTATGTAATTGATTAATAATTTAGGTATTTTAGGGTTCTAGATGTGGATTTGGATGTATTGCAGCTGTTATATTCTGGTATGAAGAAGGATTGCTTCATTGTTTGTTGTATGTTCAACTTATGAGTTACGATTGTAGAAAGAATGCAGTATCTTCGGAATTCAGTATCGATGCTGTATTCTGATTAAGTTAATACGACAAATCTTCAAACGCGCCTCATTTTTTTGGCGGTTTTAGGTGTATTTGTGGTAATAATGCTATAGGTGCTTGTTCCGGGGGTATTAGGGATTGTATGTGAATATTAGAGTATGCAATTGCTCTTCATGTATCCAA
This sequence comes from Agrostemma githago, assembly GCA_958450325.1. Taxonomy (NCBI): domain Eukaryota; kingdom Viridiplantae; phylum Streptophyta; class Magnoliopsida; order Caryophyllales; family Caryophyllaceae; genus Agrostemma; species Agrostemma githago. Next base: position 73,101,926 of record OY288246.1, read on the forward strand.
ATCCGACCTGTCGGCATTCATTATAGGATCAATGGGTCAGCCTTGCATTGTCTCAGTTTCTGTAAGGTTGATTTTGGTGTTTATGTTTTTTTTGCACTTAGGTTTATGAGAGTCTGAGGCATCCATACGTTTTGAAGCTCTTGCCAGGTGAAAGTGAAGGCAAACATACCGAGTATTAGAAGGTGGTCGACATGTTCTCTCTTATGTATGGACTTTGGAAGTATATTTCCAGCAAGACCGAATTCCATGTTCTTATTCTTGGAATCGACAAGGCTGGAAAAACAGTGAGTTTCATCTCGCCCTCATTATCCTACTCAAATAATTTGTCATTTTGTGCAGCTTTTTGATATCTAGCCTATATTAGTCATATTTGAATGAATGTAAACCATTTATAGTTTATGAATGCTTATTTATTTTATGATTGTAGACTTGTAGAGGAGAGGAATTCCGCTAAAGCCTTGACTTATGTTAATCTGTTAAGCTGAGATAAGCTATATCCGATTTATGGGGTGGTGACATTCGGAGGGGATTATGAACATGTAACTTTAACTCTCAAACCCTGGGAGGTGGTAGTTCAAGAGTGTTGTTATAGAGTCCGCTTAGGCACTTCTTGTTCTTTTGGATATATTTTTTTCCCAAATTCGTATTGATATGGTGTTATTTATTGCTTCATCGCGTTATTCCATTAATCTTTGTTTGTGTTACAGATATTTGAAAAATCTAACTAAACATATTCTCTAGAAGTTAGTGTTATTGTTTTCATTGTCTTACAGACTTTACTGGAGAAGTTGAAAGAGTCGTACTCAAATTTGGAAGGTATTCCCCCAGATCGAATCGTTCCAACTGTGGGACTGAATATTGGACGTATTGAAGTTGCAAGCACAAAACTCGTCTTCTGGGACTTGGGTGGTCAGGTACGTGTTTGTATTTGATTATTGGTTTTTGTATAGCACAAAATCTCTGTTTTACTTTAGGTCCTTGATACTTGATAACTATCTCAACGTCTATGCCAGCATATATTTATGGTGTACTACTGCATCGTTCATTGTTGCATGCGTGAATGTTTTTGAAAATTTTAGTGTCATTGGGCTTGAGGAGAATGTCCTTAATTATATGTTTTTTTCTCTCATCCATTCGTTTGAAACATCGCCATGCTGTATTTTCTCTCATAGAGTCACAGGCCTTGTACTCATCAACACATTACTCTGTGATTACTGTGCTTGGATTTTTTGGTCCATACACAAGCTCAGTATTTAAGGGCTGAATGATATTCTTAGGCTGTCATATGACTATATGACAGCTAATTTGTTTCACACACTATATGATTTGACTCGAGTTTCATATTTCAAGCATTCAAAATCAAGTAGTCTGTGTTTAAGCGCCGCTCTCTGTAACTTTATGATTTACTCTACATTACTTTCCAATATGGCCGGCTCATCCCACCTTCACTATGCACGTGCCAGGACTGGATTGTGCAGTTTCCTGTGACCATGCTCATCCTAGCTGATGACATGGATAATTTATCTCACTATTCCTTTGTTGTATTGGATGCTCATTCCTCTCTAATACATTAAGTCATTAGAAAGACTGAGGTATTTGTTTTTGGTATGTCAGTTAGGCCTTCGTTCAATATGGGAGAAGTATTATGAAGAGGCCCATGCTGTGATTTATGTTGTTGATGCAAATACTCCTTCGCGCTTTGAAGATTCAAAATCTGCTTTGGGTTAGTTTTTTACTTTTACTTTTTTTTTGACAGTTCTCTCCTTTTTGTTATAAATTTTCGTCACCATATCAACTCTTCCATAGTTGCGATAATGATTTCTTGATCGTCCGATCTCTCAGAAAAGGTTCTTCGACACCATGATTTGCAAGGTGCTCCTCTTTTGATTCTAGCGAACAAGCAGGTATACTATGATCTTTAGTTTACTACATATTTTTTAGAACATAATTACATTTGCTTCCCACAGACATACACTTTCATGTGTAGAAGTATCACCCTTCTTCCTGTCATTCTGTTTGATGCTGTTCACTTGTCTGAAGCCGCTTAAGTTAATCCCCAAGTTTACTTCTGGAATGGTATAAATTGCATCAGTATGCCTAATTAAGTGAAATTCAATTGGTTTTTTTTTTTAAAAAAAAACAACTTACCTATACGAGGATAATTTGGATCTATATTGGTTCCGCTGCTTATATGGTAAAAGATTGTGCATGGATACTTTATATGCTATGATTAACATCTCAATCTTCATTTCCCTTCTTCTATAACAGGATCTTTCTACAGCAGAATCAGCTGATGACGTAGCTCGATATCTGGATCTCAAGAAGCTGGACGAGCGGGCCTATATATTCAAAGGTGTTTCTGCATACGACGGGTAAACCAATTCTATTCCTTCAACCTCATTACGGTTAACCCACCAGTGGTGTCTAATTGTCTATTATAGTGGATGGTTTTCATTTTCAAGCAATAGTCGATTCGATATGAAGTATTGTATTTCTGGTTTGCTCTTTATGAAATAATTATAGTTTCTTAGAGTATACTCTGTAAGTGACTATATATGCTCAAATAGATTTGCGGCTCACTTGGTGTTTGAGCAAAGCCAATAAATACGCTTCTCAATACTCTCCAAAATGGTGACCACATTGATTCCTTTGAAATTCATCGTGGTTCTAGGATTACTCAATATCATGGTAAAAAAATGTAAATATTCATGGACATGCCAACAAAAATAACTTGTCTATGGATTCCGTATGGTCTGATACTCTGTTGTTAGGCACTTATGCCTAGCAAATAGGTAATTCAGGGCAGGTCATTTAAGTGCTGATCATTTCAGCAAAGGTTGCATTCAGGCCAGTTTGGTCATTTCTAGTTTTGTGTTATTGTGTGGGCATTGAGGGGTTGTTAGTTTGGGATTCTCTTAGTTTTGATTGGGTTATGTCAATCCAAGTTATCGCCATATTCAGGCTGATATGTTTGGGTTCAGTTCAGGTCGAGTCTGCATTGCTAAATAACTGTGAGTTGACAAATACTAACAGTTTGATGTGCTTGATTTCAGTAGCGGGATCAAGGAAAGCGTGGAATGGCTTGTTGATGTTATGGAAAGAAGCAAACGGACTGAGGTGCTGAGAAGCCGTACACCTCCGACTTGAACAAGATTGGTATTGACAATGTTGCATCACCTTTCTGTGACCTTGAGGGTTAGACCTGTTGTACGTGTACATAATTCGTGATGTACTTGTCCAATTCTTGGTTTCTAGATGATAGACGTATCCAGGAATCGAGTTTGTAGCTCAAAAATGATCTTGATTCATTTTTTGAAAATAAATAGCGGTCAGTATATTAATCAGAACGCAGCAGCCTCACTGACATTTGTGCCAGGATGATGCAGTACCCGTGATATTTGGGTTTGGGGTGACCACTCGTCACTTGTACGGAGCAAGTCTAAAATCAGGAATACCAAGTTATCCGAACACTCCCATTGAAGGGTAGCAGCCACTCGTCAGTTGTCGCATTCAAAAGGCATACTGTTTGGCACGAAACTCCATCAATTTTGGAACCACTTCGGCTTTGGAGCTTAATTTCAACGACATGTAGTTAGCCATCTATAGTCATGTAATCGTGTATCATTTGTGGAATGCTATGCTCTCTCTATAAAATTAATTTGCTGTGTTGCGTATATTTCAAAATTGTTTGGACTATTTGAACTTCTTCATACTCCGTATTTTATTCGAATTATGAGAGTGATTTTGCCCATTTTGGCACTGACGTGATTCAAGCATGTTATGAGGACTGCAAATCGTGATTCAAGATGGAGGAAGTAATATATTACACTGCAAATCGTGTTAAAATGGCCTTACATAATTTTAACATAAGAGATCTCTTTCGCTACTGAGTAGCCCGTACTTTTTTTTATACTCCCTTCAAAACCAAACCCACCAAAACTCATTTTGCCACTATTCACCAGTCAAGACAATCTTCAATATTCTCGACAATTCACAAAGTAAAATATAGTCATGTGAGATCTTGTTTGATTCATCTTTGTGAGTAGAATAAGAATATCACATTTTTAGGATTTTTAGTAATGTAAAATGAAAGGTATTGACGGGGTAAAACACGTCTCGGCAAATGTGAAAAAGCAAGTGGTGTGTTTGGTTATGAAGGGAGGGAGTACTACTGTTCTTTTGGACTTATATTCAGTCAGTTCAGTTCAGTTCAGCCTCAAGAGGCATATTTTGTCTCTATATTTCAGTCAGTTTCAGTTAAATTAAGTTTAGTTAAATTAAGTTCCGTCAGTTTCAGTCTAAAAGGACATGCCTAATACATGTATTGTTTTATTACAATAGCGGGAGGGGGGGGAGTGAACATGTGATCTATCGTACAGAGTATCTCCGTCCGTCTTAAGCTTAACCCGTAGACTAAGACATCTACGGTTGTTAGGTAGACGGTTCGAGGGCAATAATTCTCCATCAATGGTCCTAAAGCCCATGGGCCAGATGCAGAAAATGAATGAGCCCAAGAATAAAGTTAGGGTTTGGCAATATAACACAAGACTAAACATTTGCTACACATCTATCGCATATAGTCTCCGTCATTAGGGTTATCTGCAGCCGAATCTCCAACAACAGCAGCAGCAACAACCATGGTTCTCAAGTATGAATTTCTCTCCATTCTTCAAACCTTAACTCTGTCGTTCTTCGCTAATTGTATCATTATCTTTGCACTTTAATTTGTCGTCGACGTATGATCTACATTCTTGTCGTGCTGGATTACATTTTCGTCATTTGATTGATTACTGCTTTTAGTTTGTCGCATGGATTCGTACGATGTTTTGTACTAGTAATTCATTTTTCGATTGAAAAATGGAAACGATGAGCTACTTGGATGTGGAAAATGTTAGTTTCTCGCTGTATTTGTTTGATTGAGGAAGTTAGGGTTCTTAATTTGACTGGTGTTACTTTAGTAGATTGATTTCGAACACATATTCTCGTATGAGATTGAGACGGTGTGATGATATGTTTGGAAATTCAGTTTTGGTGAAATGGTTTTGTTATACCTTTGTCTTGAACAAAAGATTTATATTTCTGGTAATGTGCGGTTAACAGTTGTAAAAATCTGTAACTAAAATGGCAGTTTGCTGATCGTCACTGATTGAGTAGTGTGATTTATAGTAGCCGAAGTCGTCAAGCTTTCATTTTTTGTTTCGACCTTTTTGGGAATGATGTCATGTGTCGTGTTGAATGCGGTTATTTTGGGCAAAACTTTCATTCTTCGGTCTTAGTTGAAGTGTCAAAGTACTGCGTTCTGTGTCTTGACGCAACATGTATTGGACTTGCGATACCTGAACCTAATTGAAGTGCCCGAGTAAAATAGTTCCGTGATCTTATTTTATGGCAATGCTATATGTATTTTTATATCTGTTTTACACTGGAAAGGATGAGGAGACAGCACCGTAACTGTCGGTCATTACTCGTTAGGTTATTTACTGAACATATTGAAGCTATAGAATTGTGACATTTTGAGTTTTAAGATTTTAGTAGTAAGGCAGATATGATGCTTTATTCTAAACATTTCAGTTCTTAATGTTTGGGTATACAGAAATTGGCACTTCATTTGTGTGGGTTATGTTGACAATGGATCTTGTTTGGCAGGACTGAGCTATGCCGTTTCAGCGGTGCCAAGATCTACCCAGGCAGAGGTATTAGGTTTGTTCGTGGTGACTCTCAGGTAAATTAATGTTGTGGTGTAGTCATTTGATCACTATTTGCTTACTGATTCTTTGCTTGTAGAAGCATTGTGAATTTTCTGATGTTTTTGATGTTTGTCTCTTAGGTATTCCTTTTCGTCAACTCAAAATGTAAGAGGTACTTTCATAACAAGCTCAGGCCCGCAAAGCTTTGCTGGACCGCTGTTTACCGAAAGCAACACAAGAAGGTTAGTTAACAACGTAACATCTCGCCTTTTAGGTTTCCTCTTTTCCATGTCTTTATTTTTCTGTTTCTCGAAGGCATTTATACTACCATCTCTTATTAATCAGTGGAGTACTAAAGTTCTTTTGTAATATGCTTACATTTTTAATTATGTTATTGTTTTTTCAGGATATTTCTGCTGAAGCTGTGAAGAAGAGGAGAAGAGCAACCAAGAAGCCATACTCAAGGTCCATTGTTGGTGCTACTTTGGAAGTCATCCAAAAGAAGAGAGCTGAGAAGCCAGAGGTCAGAGATGCGGCTAGAGAGGCTGCTCTTCGGTTAGTTTCAACTTCTAAAACTTCGTAAATATTTGATTTTGCAATTTAGCTGGTAAGTGGAAAGGCACAGATTAAAACGTTTAAAGTTGCCCATGTGTTTCTCCATTCTTCCCTTTATGTTGTTCTCATTCAATAAAAGCATGACCTAACCTAACCTAACCTTGAGCTGTTTATTTACCAGTGAGATCAAGGAGAGGATTAAGAAAACCAAGGATGAGAAGAGGGCAAAGAAAGCCGAGGTTGTGGCCAAGACATCAAAGGGTGGTATCGGAAAGGGTGCACCAAAGGGAGGAGCAGCGAGAGGACCCAAGCTAGGTGGTGGTGGTGGAAAGCGTTAATCACATTCACTTGCCTAGTTCTAGATGCGTCTTTGTTTCAAATTTTGTGCTTTAATATGTTTGGATTCGTATGTGGCTATTTCATAGAGATTGTATCACCAGATATTTGGTTATATCAGTTCTTTTTATTTTCACCTTTGTTAGCCGACTCTCTTTCTTATGACACAGTATCTGCCGTGAACTCGTGATCTTCTGATCCTTCTGAGTAGCAAGTTTCTGTAGCTGAACACCATGCTTAGTTCAAGTTGCAGTTGTCTCGAATCTTTAATATAATGGTTGTTTGTTCGCTAGTTTCGAGCATCAAATAATCATTTTGAATTCACAAAATTCAAGCACAAAGGTGTCAGTTGTTTTGATGAAAGTAACGAATTTGTGAAATTTAAGCATTTGTCATCAAGTTATCTGCCGACTTGATGAAAATTGCAATTTTATTGGAAAAAAAATGAAAGGGAGATGCACACATAAAACTACAGTTTTGATTGAGAAACCATTAGTAGTGTAGTACTACTGGTTATAGATCTCCATAAAATGCACTTGGTTACAATCAAGCGACCGTAAACCAAACTTCATACCACCTTCAGCCAAATGACGACTTAACCCGAGAGTAGAGACTAGACATGTTCTTGCACACCGAGCAGGAACCAAATGATGATGTTACTAACTATGGCTTCTTGCTAGGAGTATTAGATATAAGGGCCTTTGGCCTCGTCTTGAACAAAATCTTCTGCCTAATAACACCGATCACATCCAATTCCACTGTTTTTGATGAGTCTGGATTTGTCTCTTCATCTTTCTCAGAATGTTTCACTTTCTTCAGGACGACGAGTGGCTTCTTTAGCTTCACCTTTGAGCCTGTTAGCTCGTGGTATCCAATCGTAAATGTGTATGTTTCCTGAGTAACAGAGTGAAGAATTGTAACTCACATCTCAGGAAATACCTCGACCACAAACAAATACTGGTAACAGCAAGAAAGAAACATCAATGAAATTATCCAAGTGTCTTGGAAGTCTGTGAGTGTCGTCTATGGTGGATTGGTGGGGGAACAAAACTTGCACATACATCCTACCCTTTTGCTGGAATCACGAACAAGGTGTATCAAGACGACCCAAAATGAAAACTGTCCACTAGCTTCGAGACACAGAGTATCTCATCAATAAGCCATTTTGTATAAACAAAGTGCAGCAGCTAACATCATCAAAGAACACATCTTTAAGCCTCCAATACAACAAATTCAGGACATAATCTCCTCAAACTCCTGCTTCAGTAAATCCAGTTTCAAATAATCTCAAACATACAACCAGATAGCATCAAACCGAGCCCAATCAATCAATCAATCAATCGAATGTGATAAATTCACAGAACAAAACACAGCAACATCAATAATCCTGATCACCAAAAACCCACAATCCAGTTTGTCCTACAAACAAAAAGACGACACCTTTCAAACTAAACATTCCATCAAATGTAAAGAAGCAAGTGAGAGAGGGAAAAAAGGGAAGAAACCAGAGAAGAAGGACGGCAAAGGAGGCCGATTTCGAGGTTTTGGAGATGGTTTTGAAGCTCGGGCTTATTAGCTTCAATCACACCTTGCACCTCAATGATGGCCCATTCTGGGCATCTCTCTTCTCCGCAACTGCATTTCACTTGTATTGGCGTTGGCCCCCCCATCTTTTATCTCCTACAATTAAATTCACAAAGAAACAATCAAATTGGAATTCTCCTTCTGAATGAAACCCAGAAAACGAATTATTCCAAATTAAAAGTGAAATAAAATAAGTGAAGCAGAATGAAATCGATATGACATTGCATAAAGGGTAATCAATTTGAAATAAAATCATGGGGAATTCAATTTACTGGTACCTGAATATGCCAAGAATTATTGGGACTTAGGTTAGCTAAGAAGTAAGAATCTGAAGAGATGAATTTGGAGAGAGAGATTTTTGTTTTTGGACTGATTCAGACTTCAGAGCTTACCCTTGAGAGTTGAGAGTTGAGAATGGCGGTTGAAGCACAAACTGCAGGTTTTCAAGTCCTGGTTTGAAGCTTATACGCCGTCGTTTCTACCAATCTCCATCACATTTCCCGCCATAATGCTCTAATAACTTTACCATTCAGATGGGCTTTTTCTGGTAAAACGTTCGGATGGCTAAAATCATAATTTTAGGACCCAAAAATAAAACTCGTTGAAACTCGATTATTTTATTCCTTAGGTGAGATAATGCGGCCTACCCAAATTTTAGGACCAACGAACGAGAGCTGGGACTGGGAGTATTGAAAATCCATAAACTCGTGTCGGTTAAAAGTCGGAAACTCGTGCAAAATAGACGTGTACTTGTTATCTGAGACTGAAATTTAACTGGAGTTATGCTGGAGAGTTTGCGAGCATGTGGTAAGAAAACCGGAAGAAAACGAGACCATTGTTGGTAAGACCTCCTGGACGGCTCAAATTGCAGTGTATAATACACGGTTTCCGGAGATCCGAGACCCTGGAACAAAATTTCTCGAAAATAGACTAGTCTATTCCTCATGTGAGATAATGTTGTCCTCCTAAAATCTTAGGACCAACAGAGGAGAGCCGAGAGTATCAGAAATCGATAAACTCGCTTCGATTAAAAGTCGGAAAATCATGCAAGATGGACATGTAGTTGCTGTTTGAGGCTGAAATTTAACTAGTACGGAGTATTATGTTGAAGAGTCTTTACTCTTTACAAAAGCGTATTTAACTGGAGTTTTATCGTAGACAATTACAAGGTCTTTACGAAAGCGTATTTCAATAAAATTAGTTAGATGGTACAAAAACAATAATCAAACAAGAGGAGCAGCTGTAGAGAGTAGACCATACTCATATTAGTCTTTACTGTATCTAATTGTATATTCATGAGACTCATGGGGCAAAGGACAATGCATTACTACATTACAGACTTACAGTACAGACATCATCTAATTGTATATGCTGTAACAAATTTCATTAGGGTCCTCAAACACTAATATTTGGGGTTCCATAGATTTCTAACATTTCTCAAATTTCAGTTTACAGAAGCTACTACTCACTCACATGACCTCTAAGTATCAGTTTTTTCATATATTTGCTCTGCATCCAATCGATATATTAACGCTCCTACACCTTTGAAGCTGCAAAACTTTTTTCTGTATCTGCAAAACTCGCCGCCTTTACTACAGTTCCCTACATTCTTCACATCACGAGCTCTTTTATCTACGTTCTCAGAGTCAAATCCAGTTTCAAAGATGAAGATGAAACATGTCTCCATTTTCTTGAGAGAATGCTCGTTCGTGCAGCCTCCTGAAGAGGCAGATGGGACAGTATCATACCAAGCACATCATCTGGCAATTTACTAATGCGATCATCAGATGTACTGTCTCCGTCCTGAATGAAACAACAGATATCATTTCAACGTGCTGTCATAGATTTACTGTCAGCAAAATTCTATTCACATCAGTTGTAATTTACTACGTACATAATCGGTATCAGTTGTTAATACATGATTGATTTCCCATACATACTCCCTCCACTTCAGTCGACAAGCCCCATTTTCATTATTCTGGGAGGGAAAGGAAAGTTTGAACGGTGGCATTATCAACTAAAGTAGAGACAGTAATTAATTCCTAAAGGCCATATCAGTGGAAATGGGAAAATGTGGTCAAGATCATTGTACTAGATAGTCCAAAAAAATGAAGTCCAATCCTTCTGTCATAGTGCTTATCGTCACATACAGACGCGCCGATTGGGCAGGAGCAGGCACAAACATAAAGTTAACAGATAGAGTTGAATACACGCATTTAGAACTATGATTCGTGTCATGTACTACGGTAGGAAAGTAATAGAAACAAGGTTACGTACTTACCTTAGGTGACGATAATGAAAACCCAAAAACACATATAGATTTGCCTTCCGTTATTTGGTGATCATCAGACATTTCCTTTCTCTTCTTCATTTTGCTCAGTGCGGTTGCTGATCAATATGAATAACAAGGTATAAATAAAGAGTGGACTCAAATTAAGGATATGGCATGACCGCATGATTAGCCAATATCTACATGCTAAACATTACGAATTTACAATCAAGCATGTTTTCCACACTAAAAATGATAGTGTACCAAATTATAGTTGATGCGTCATGGGAGTTCACCCACCCCCCTAACCCATGAGACTCATCGTGCCATTAAGGCTCTAATGCATAGTATTATGCGCCGATATTAGTCAGTCAGCATTTTACCTACCATTAACAACAACCACTAACGACATCTTCTCAACAACGATTTCAAGATTGTGGGGTTGAATTCCTCACCAAGAGTTATTTCATACTCCTACTTGTCTGGTGTAGGCACAATTTTGTTTCTCAAAGATCGGCCCAATCACGGCCTATGGACTCATGGCTTGTGCCTTATTGGCCAAGAGCCGTGCTGGACCATGTCAACCCACCCTCTATCTCTAGGTCCACCTAAAATTACGTTTCTATTTCAAATGACGATGAAGATTCAATCGGTTGTGCTTCTCTTAACTACCTAGTAATCTCTCTACTGTCAACAAATGGCAAGGCTGCATACCCCTCTACACACCCCGCCATTTGCCGGAGCACTCGAAAAATCAATGGCATCGTAGTTATCAATTGGGTATAAACGTAGCCAAATTCAACCCCCAAAAAAATGAAGATTTTTCCCAAGATTAACCAAAAAGTGGCACAAGAAACAAGCCTAAACAAACAAAATCGAGGCAAACCCAATAAAATTCAGCAAAATTAAGTTCTAAAAAACATTACAAGATAATTGATTTCTGATTGAAAATTAAATTATCATCCCAACATGAAATTCAATTCCAATTCAATTCAATTCCAATTCAATTCAATTCACAGTTAGTGAAGTAGAACAAAATCTAGAGAAATCCCTAAGAATCAAGAGAAAAAAAAAGGAGGAAATAAAGAGAAGAAAGATAGGATACTGACATGGGAAACTGGAGATAGAAAGAAGAAGGAAGGAGGAGTAAAGAAGAAAGAGTGAATTTGGTGAGCAAGAAATGCAATTGGGAAAAAAGGCTCTACTCTACTCTTACTCTACTTACTCTTCTACTCACTTTCTCGACGTTTCTGTGGATCACATATTCGGATATTCCCAATTTAATACTCTATCAATCAAGAACATATATGAGTGATTTCAAATGGTTAAAGGCCCAGCCCAATACCTAAACCCCAGTTTATACTGGAATACACGGGTTTGTATGAGATCCAGATTAACTCACCTTCAAAATTGTCTAGATCGATTTATTAATATTAGTCGTTATCAGAAAAAAAAAAAATGGTCGAAATCACGAGTGCAACAAAACAAGTGTCCATGACTCTCGCTCTTCACCAATATCACACGGGCCGCATGTGCCAATAGTTGGGTTGGAACTAGACCTGTCGAACGGGTCGGGCGATCGGGTTTTGGGATCGGTCATTTCAGGTTCGGGTAAAATACAGGTCGGGTGTATTTCAGATTTGAAAAATACGGGTGTTATACGGGTCGGGTTTACGGGTTTCGGATCAAATACGGGCTATTAACGCACTTTAAAAACATTAATTTTCTTTATTTTTTTTACGTAAATATAATTTTATTCTTAATTTTCTTAATCATCTCATTTAATATAAGATATTGGTGAAAATAAACATATATTTTTTAATATATATTGATATTTTATTCATATAAAGTTACGAATATATATGACGAACTTTGACTCGATTTATTATTTTTTTTCCTTATAATAATAATCATGTGATAAATATATATATATATATATATTACAAACATAAAATGAAATTCTATCGAAATTTTAACTTGTGATCTTATATTATAATCCTTCCGTCTTGGTCAATTGTTATCCTTTGATTTTGGCACAAAGATCAAGGAAAAGAAAGGAAGAGACTAATGATGAGATGACAAGTGGATCAAATTGAATCGAATAGGACAATAAATGATCGGAATGAAAGGGTAGATAAGATCGGTATCGATTGAAATAAAAAACTTCTAAAATCATTATTTTAACAAGCTATCAAAGTAGTCATTACCAAAATTCTTAACCCACTTTAATCATAAAATATTGATGACTATGATGAACCCAACTTTCTACTCCGTCTGATAAAGTTTGATGATAAATAACCACTACGATATTATTTTTTAGAAATTACTTTTTCCTAAAACAACTCTACTCAATCCTAACGTATCAATCCTAACGTATTTTTCTTAATATTTCTACATTTACTCTTCCCATAATTCACAGTTATCCCAACTAAGAAATTTTTTTTTCTCATTTGCATACAACTATTCAAACCATAACTACAAATCGATTATAGTACTAATTTATAGTACTAATTCAATCAGTGATGCAGTAATCACCGTTTTTTCTAAATTACTTGTTTGGTTACGGTAATTACTTTTTCTAATTACTCTTTAATTGAAATTGAAGGATTAAATTAGGGTTTTGTTACTTTTTTTCCTTCTAATTATCGTTTAATTGAAATTGGTGGAGTAAATTAGGGATCGATCATTAGCCCTAATTAATTAATGATAAACTAATTGCCGTTTTCCCTAAATCAATTGTATGGTTACATTAATTATTTTGTCTAATCAAAATTTAATTGAAATGGAAGGATTAAATTAGGGTATAGTTACATTTTTTTTTTCTAATTATTGTTAATTGTAATTGGTGAAGTAAATTAGAGTTTAGGGAACGAATTTGAGAGTGGTGGTGGTGGTCACGGTGGTGGTGATGGCCGGCGGGTTGGGTGAACGGATTTGATTAGGTCAAATTTGGGATTTTTTTGAGAGATAATGAACATCACTTTTGAGAGCGTTTGAGAAATGTTAGAATTGAGTAAAAGTTCATTAGGAAAAAGTACGACCCTATTTTTTATTTTAAACAATTTTTTTTGGCATTAACAGTTATATTGAATCCTTTTCTCGTAAAAATTGTTTCTACCAAACCAAAATCATTAGATTACACCATAAATACATTTTAAGAAAATGGTAGCATGGCACATCATCATTTTCTAAAAATTTCATTCCAATTTTTGTATCCAAAAAAGAATACGAATTGAGAAAAAAAATATAGATCTATTCTTAAACATTTTTTTACTCAGTCATATTTTCACCCAAATATGATACGGAGCACTTATTGAAAATTTTATCACAAGAAATATCAAACTCAAAAAAAATTGTGGCATTTTTTCAAAAAATAAAAAATAAACAATTGTGACAAAAGTTTTTTAAAATACATCATTTTTATGGTGTGTTTTGTAATTTATTTGATATCTTTGTTGATAGTCGACAAAAATATACAATTAAAGTCGTATATGTGTCAACATTTGGTCTGTAATATTCAAAATGTAAAATATTCCAACATCAAATTTTTATTTAACTTGACCCAATTTATCAAAAATATATGCGTGATTTTCACGGTAAAAAAAAACTAGTAGGGAGTACAAAATAAGGCAGACCGATTAATCTACATTGACATCTAAATGTTCCTTTTACTAATTGCACGGAACTTGTCTGGTTGTCTTTGTCACAAATAGTTAGTCGCTTCCCACCACCTTGGGTGAACCTGAAACTTTTCTTCTCGAACGGCCCAACGAGCCTTACGTGTCCCCGGATCAGGCGACACCACATGTGTAACTCCCTAGCTGCTGCAAAATCATTTGGTATTACCATGCTGAACACTATCGAGCAGCCTTTTAAGACTTCTTTACAGACTTCTCTCCGCACCTTCTTCACATTTCTAGCAGCAACAAGATTATCAAAGAATTGGGCATGTATTCTTTTTAAGAACACCTAGGACAGTCGCAAGTGCTCCATTATGCTCATTTTCATCACTTTTCAACTCTCTCAGACAGAGACTCCTTGTAATGGTGTTGGAATTGTCGACAACTTGATGAAAGGAAGTGATATATGTCCATCAATATCAAATTCTCCTTGTGTTTCTGCCAAACAGCCTCTATATCGTCAAGTATCAAAACAACATTCTCTTGACCAAGTACAACATCTAGTCCTTTCCGATGTCTCTGAGTGCAATCAGCTTTGGAAATCACTCTTGAGTTGAAGTACACATTTTCTGACATTTTCTTGATCGAGAAGTTTAGCCATTTCCAAGCAAAAGCCCGCTCACCCATCGTACTATCATACTCTCTCCGGTTTTAAATGATTGACCCGATGTTACTCTTCACAGTACGCATTTTACTTGACGCAGTACCATTTTTCCGATTTTGATCCCTCATTTCCCCTCCCTCAAATTGATTCTTTTGTTGTTACTCTCTTTTCTTTTTCTTTTCTCCGTATCTATTTATTCAACGCACTACATTATTCTTTTACTTTTACACCGTACATGTTTTTTTTAAACTTTTACGCAGTACATTTTTTGCAGTACATTTATTTTAAAATTTGATGCGGTACATTTATTTTGTAGTACATATATTTTGAATTTTGAAACAAAAAAACCTAATTTCAATAATTAATGATAATTAATGGTTGATACATGTTTTTCAATCAAAATCGTATCCATAATCTATTATTGAATGAATGTAGAATTAGATTTGGAGGTAATCAATGAAATGAAAATAAGTTTGTTGTCTGATAAGGATATATACAATGGAAAAATATGTGTAAAAAGTACTGCGTCGATTAAAATGTGTACTGCGAAGAGTAACTCTGATAGTATTATAAATTCTATAATAAAGTTAAACATAATGAGAAAAAAAAGTACCGGCTAGAGGTATAAAAAATGAGTAGGTCTACTGAGATGCGGTCTTTCTTAAGTTTATTGAGAGACCATTACTAAAAATGGTACCAAAGCTAATAAAAATAGGTATGCTTATACAAATATAAAAGGGATACGCTTGTTAAAAAAATAGGTAAGTACAAAACAAAATTGTCACTTAAAGGTACATATAACAATAAAATAGCTACGAAAAATACATAAAGTGGTACTCATAAGTTGTCTCTCAATAATTTATGGAGAGACCGTCCCTCCCAAGAATTTGTGATAAAAAATTGTTCCGCTAAAAGTACATGAACAATCTACTTGAGTTTATGTATTTTTTTTTTCGAGACCACTTTTAAAAGACAATCTGTTGTGCTCACTCCGTTCAAGTTCAAGTTACCCATATTTCTTTTTTCGAACGTTCAAGTCAGAACTTCTTATTTTCATTTTAGTCATTGTTTAAATATTAAACAAATACTTTAAACCTTGAATATTTGCAAAATTGTCAATATTTACTCTACATTTAATATTAAATAAATAGTTGGCCGATGATAACCAACGAGCCCGATTGGATGATTAATCTCGTATAATTCCTCTCTCAGATATCAAGTTAATTGAACCATCTCAACCAAAACATTAAGGTTCAACTATTAAGTTTATATTCTATTACGTTTTTTTTAACAAATAGTTTGTCTCATCTATTTTGAGTGAGATGTTAATAGTTTGTCTCATCTATTTGAGTGAGATGTTAATCAACCCATTACAATTTTAAGAAGAGTTTGTCGAGTCAAGGGAGATACCAAGTAAAATTGTTTGTACAAAATAAGGCAGAACGATTAATCTACAAAATATATACATAAAATCAAATGCAAGGCAATACATTAAGACATCTGCTAACCGCTCTTTTTACTAATTACAGGAAACTTGTCTTCAGGTTGCCTTTGCCATAAATAGCTAGCTGCTTCCAACCACCTCGGGTGAACTAGAAATTTTCCTTCTCGGATGGCCCAACGAGCCTTATCTGTCCCCGGATAAGGCGACACGACATGTGTAACTGAGGCCCCAAGGTCCATCGAGCATGTAGCCCCCATCTGTTCTGCCATCCTCCACATAGGATGCTCACTGGATACTGCAAAATCATTCGGTATTACCCTGCTAAACACTATCGAGCAGCCTTTCAGGACTTCTTTACGGACTTCTCTCCGAACCTGCCTCACGTCTCTAGCAGCACCAACATTATCAAAGAATTGAGCATGAATTCTTTTAAGAACACCTAGTACAGTCGCAAGTGCTCCATCATGCTCATTTTCATCGCTTTTCAACTCAGACAAAGACTTCTTATAATGGTGTCGGAATTGTCGGCAGCTTGAAGAAAAGAAGTGATATCTGTCCATCAATATCAAATTTTCCTTGTGTTTCTGCCAAACCACCTCTGTATCGTCAAGTATCAAAACCGCATTTTCTTGACCAAGTACAACATCCAGCCCTTTTTGATCTGTGTGAGTGCAATCCGCTTTGGAAATCACTCTCGAGTTGAAGTATACATTTCCAGGATCAAGAAGCTTAGCCATTTCCAAAGCATACGCCCGCTCACCCATCGTATATATCGACATCTCAAACATGTGGCTAGCTTCTTGCAAGAAAGTGCGAATAAACGGTCTTAACTTGGTCATCATCCTCATCATATCTAATCTGAATAAGCTGCCGCCTTTTGAAGTGTCGATTCTACTGTAAAGATACTCCTGTTCCGAGCAAGTCATCTGATCAATGCGAGTTGAATTGAGTAAAGTATGATCGAGGTCGAGGATCAAATACAGTTTCTTTTGGCTTAATACTGATCTCACGTCAGAATCGCGTAATCTAGAAATTTCATCGGTCTTTAGTCTTAAATCCTTATGTATGTATCGAAAAGCCACACCAGCAACATCATCAGTTGCTGTTCTTTCTCCACACAGGATGCACATATCTTTGAGGAAACCAGGATGGGGACATGATGAATTCTTCTTGCGTCTCTTGCACCTACTATTATCGTCAATAATGTCGTCATCAGAGCCGGAATGATCAAGCTCAGCATCAAGCAGTGCCGCGAAACCATCATCACTGCTCCAAGAATCGGTTTCAACGCTCATCTTTGAGGATTAGATTATTTAAGGTTACGTTCGAGGAGTTTGTATAATCGCGCTATGGAATTATACTGAAGAGATATGGGAGTAAAACTACGTTTAGTGTTTGAATGAATAATAAGTAAAAGTATAACTTTGATCTCTTATTTATAGTAATGCTAATAACTTGTACTCCTAATCTAACTAGGAATTGGAAATAACAGAATAATTTCCTAAATAATAATAGGAAAAATAATAAAAATAGGTAAATAACTAAATACTACTTAAACTTATTTAGGAAAATACACGTAATTGAATAGGAAAATAAGGAAAGTAATATAATAATAGGGGTAAAAAGACAATCTATAAACACCGTGATTGCAACATAAGGAGTAGCTGAAGTACTATGCATCCATACTAAAGTTAAAACGTAATGAGAGAAAAAAAATTACCCCGCTAGAGGTAAAAAAAATTGTTCCGCTAAAAGTACATAATCTACTTGAGTTTATGTAATATTTTTTTTTCAGAGACTATTATTAAAAGACAATCGGTTGGATTCACTCCGTTCAAATTCAAATTACCCTCATTTATTTTTCAGACGTTCAAGTCAAAGTTTCTCATTTTTATTTTAGTCATTGTTTAAATATTAAACAAGTATTTTAAACCTTGAATATTTAAAAAATTGTCAGTATTTACCCTACCTTTAATATTAAATAAATACTCCCTCCGTTTTTTAATATAAGTCATTCTCACTTTTCGAGACAACACCTTCTCTCTTCAATATTTCTCACAACCTAAGAAAAAATACCATGAAATGTATACTCATTTAAAAGCTCTTTTTGTAAGGAATTTTATGGTGTAATTTTTAAAAATTTTGGAATAATATATTTACATAAAAATTAAAGTCAAAGCCTCACCTCGAAAAAGTCAAACGTCATATAAAAAAATACGGAGGGAGTAATTAATATTTACACATTTGTACCCTTAATAATAAAAAAATGATTAAAACTTTTGCTAAAAGCATGTGGGTAGATTCGACTTGGGGTACAACGGGTTTTTGGGGACATATTTAATCGCGTATAGACACTTTACTACTTTAGTATGATGGCTAGACCCGACAAAATTGATTCAATCCAAAAATGGTAAACCAGAATTCTATAATTAAAAAGTGACCCGATTAATCCATTTTTCATTGTCAGGTCGAACTTCAAAGTATGACGTATCGTATCTATCTCTCCCCTAGCCATTGAAAATAGTCAAATACGGGTGAATATATGGGATTTATTTATTTATTTATGGTGTATATACTCCAACATGTTTTCCCCCTTCCTTTTCCTTCATACTCTCATAATTAATTAATTCATTCATTGTCCATTGTTTAATCAGATTCCGAGTTCCTTGATAATTTAATTCCAGGTACGAATCTCATATTCCCCTTATTCTTCTCCTTCTTCTTCTTCTGTTACAATTTGATTTTTCTAATTCAAGCCTCCACATAATTGTTTTGCAGAGGTGATTCACCCTGTTTATTACAAATTACAATTAATTCATAGGTTATTAAATTATATGTTAACGAATACACAAATTGTTGTTTGTAATGGAGTTATCCGTCATTTTCTTATAACGGTACGACCTGTTTGAATGATTTAGAGGCCGCAGCGAATAATGATTGTTTATAGACCTGTTGGTATATGGGGATCATTGTTGCTTTCTAATGGCTGAATTTGCAGAGTATATGGGTATGTTTTTTTGGGGGGTTCTGTATTTTCACCTGGCTTTATCCAAAATGAGTCATATTTTTGTTAATCATGCAGTATATTGTGTGTTTTTATTCAAATGGAACACATTTAGTCGCATTACAATGAAGGAATTTGAACCTGGTCGAGAATCGAGATACCTATGTCTTAGCCACCAGACTAAAACATACTATTCGGTTGGTGTTTTGATAATTTAGGACTATTTCATGTAAACTTAATGGGGGAAGCTAACACACTTTTGTTTGTGAGGATCATTCTACAACAATGGATGATTTAGAGGCCGCAGCGAAATGATGCTGAACATACCCAAATTCAGAAGCCGTGTGTTAATGGCGAAATATCTTATCAGCTTGTGTTTTTGGTGGTTAGAAGGTAGGTGGGGAACTGGGGAAGGTGTTCCTTTTGGTGTAAGAGGTTGCTAACTTCTAATGGTGCATTCCCAAGTTGTATGGAAACCTTTGCCATTGTGTGCTCTCGTATTAGTCTTATAAGATCTGAGACGGCATTATAGTGAACTTATGAACTTACCCTTTTGAGTCCTCTATCTTCCTTATGTTAATTTTATCGCACTGCTTGTAACTGAGGCTCACCGTCTATATGAATGGTGCATTGATTGATATTGATATTTCTTACGTACAGTTCAGGGAATATGTGCTGATTATAACTAGTTTGATATTTCCTACGCACGTATCAGGGTCTTGCTGTCCGTCTCTCTTGCTGTGGACATTGCTGTGGAGATCTCCACTTAAGAGAAATGAAGTATGTTTACTGTTTTTATTAGTTTGAGACTTGCGTAACAGTTATAAATCTCTGAAGGAGGTATGTGGAGCGATTGCTGAGGGATGAATGGTCTGTCAAATATTAAACTGATTTATGCTTATAGCCTTTATGTCAAAGTTATAAGTCTCTGGGTTGGAGAACTTATTTAAGCGGACGACCATTGGTGGGAAAAGGTCCTCTACGGCTCTACCCCACGTTCACTTTATATTTCTCCCTTGACCTCACTACCCATTGCGATTCTGCGAATACCACTTCTGATACTGTGTCATTCCTTTTAGCCAAAATAGGAGAATCGACAACACTTAAACAAGTGTTCCAAGATAGGGTAGGCTGGTAGCCATTTTCGACAGTATTCATCAAGATTAAAATTCAAAATACACTTCAACAAAAGGTTGCCTTGTTTCAGTCAAGTATGCTTGGATTCTACAATTGGTTGACTTTCGCTCTTTTCACTATTCTCTAGAGGAGCACTTTGTGTAAGGTTTTTTAGTCGAGGCTTGGAGCGAGATCGCATATGATTTAATCTGTATGTTTGTAACGACCAAGGGATTGGTTTCTAAAACTCAATCACAGGGGAGAAATTAGGATTTGACTATTCGAGTCATTGGATCTCAAATAATTGAACTTCTGTCCTCGTTAGGGATCTTAGAATATGGGTCACTTTGAGCTCCATCAACATATTTGGCCAATGATTTTGAATGTGTGTAATTAAAATTTATTGCAAAAGAATCAGCTTTTTCAGAAGATATTCCTTTGTTTCTGATATATTCTAATGTACCGAGTGTATACATTTCCTCAGGAACAAAGGACATGTCAAGTGGAATGAGGCCAACTTGGGAGAAATTGAGAGGAATAAGCCTGTAAGACAGAAAATCACTGAGCCTAAGACACCATATCACCCAATGATCGAGGATGATAGTAAGTTTCTTAATCAATGTTGGCTGGTATTGTTGACGTTTGTGTAGTTGAGTGCTCTTCACTCTTCAGTCTGGAAGTTCATGCAGTATTATTGTACAAAGCTAAAATTTTGAGCACTTGCAGACTGCATCTAACATGCTTGTTATCAACATTAAAAATGGAATGGAAAAATACGATCGTAATTTTTGCCTCACTAACATGAGACTAGTGGCTAGTAAATGCTGCTACATGCCTACATGTTGATTATACACAGGATACATTGCACTACTATCTGCACAGTAAACGGGCAACATTTATCAATATATGCTTTCTGATACAGAAGTTATTGCTTTCTCATAGTATAAATTAGGTTCCTCAAACAATATTCTCCTGTAAGTGTATAATCATGTAAGTCATGTACTAAAAGTTTCTGAAATGTCCCTTGTGAAGTTGGATGGCATTATTGAACTGATTTCTCTCCCATCTGCTCTTCATATCCTAATATCCTTCATCCTTTTGGCTTGTTTAGCCTCCTTGTCTCCTATACATACTGCTGGTGGTAGTGGTAACTTCGAGGAGTGTATTGATGCTGTTGAACATGCTGAAGCCATACGTCATGCTTTGAATGATGTGGCTTCTTCAAGTGCAAAGAACGCTAAGCGGTCTGGTGGTTGGACATCTTCCGAAGATGAGGGAGATGTTATGCAGGATGACGGTGAAGGTAATCTTTGTACTTCATTTTTTTTCCTGCGTTTGCTTTAAAACTCACACTTTTGAACGTTTATCATATGGTTCTTGTTGACTGAAAAGCATCTCACTTGTTGCTTATATTATACCATCAGCTTTCTGCTGATTCAAGAACGAGTCTCGTCCTTGATTTTCAAGTATTTTCTAAGAAAAAATAAGTTGTTTTTGAATCAGGCGAAGAGATTTAATGTGACCAGTATGTTTTTCATTTTTTTTTTGGGTGTAAAGGCAGCCACAACAACAATTTTGATGACGATGGGTTTCAAACCCATGTCATGAGTACCAGTGTACCACCACTAAATACTTTGTACTTTATTATCCAATCTAGCTGGTGTTTTCTTCAATTTTTTCTTTTGGTAATGAAGTTGAGTTGAATTTGATGATTTTGGCAGGTTCAGAGCGAAGTTTAAAATTCAAAGCACACAGGAGAGCCCATTATGATGAGTTTCTGAAAGTGAGGGAGCTTCGACGCAAGGGTTCTCTCACAGAGGAAGAATCTGACGAGGATGAAGGCAGTATGATAAGGAAAGGGAAGGCACCCGCTTCCTCTTCTCCTGTTCATAATTGACTGACTGACTGCCGTCAATAATGAGAATCAAGGCACGAGCCATACCCCATCAGGTAATGGAAAGCAGTCAGCAGAACAGTCCTCCTGTTTGGGGTTGAAACTCGAAAGCAACCAACAGAACAGTGTCCTCTGACTACCTCTTCTGTTTGAAACAGTATTTGACTGGTGTAACTGTACTAGTGTACTGTATGTAAATTTTTGTACTGAGCATAATTTTAAAGGACATAATTCTCCTGAAAGTTTGTTTCTCATCTGATCATCGCCCTTTCAAGCTTGGTAAGAACGACTAGCCTTGCCTAAGATGACGATATATGTCAATATCTTGCACAATGCGATGTTCCTTCCTAACCGCATCATCATTCTCAATTGCCGCACTCTAAAACTAATATTTCTAACTCCTGAGCGAGATCGCATGTCCAACTTTTATAGACAAAGTTGTTGGGCTCTTACTCCATAGTATGGAGTATTTTACAAAGTTATTCAACTTAATAACTATTCCTATAAACTCAATAACTCTGTAGTGAAATTTTGTCAATAAAATTCAACAACTTTATGATAAAATTTAATGATATTTACATCAAACAAGTATACTTGGTATATTTATGATTTTCAGTGGTTCATTACTTCATTCCAACGGCTAGTTTTTTTTGCCATCAACAATGCAATGCACCCAATCTCCCTCATCTACTTCCCTTAATGACCATTGCTCTCAAATTCTCAATTCTAAGGTTCCCTATTGAAATTTAAACGGTCACTTTAATCTGACAGGTTTTTACTCTTAAAACCTCCCGATTATATGAACCTTAATAACTCATGATTCACTTAATATTTCATTTTAGGCAAATTCTGTTTGTGATGGAAGTACCCGTCTTCAACTTATAACGGATCAAATATATGAGATAAGACAAATCCATGTATCCAGTGCTTAGGAAAAGATTTTTGACATTTTCTTCTTAATCGAGAGTATATTTGACCAAAGAAAGACCAACGGTTCATTTTATAATCACCTATTAAAATTCAAACTAACACCATAACAAGTCATTCTTCACTTAATCTTCCATTTTGTTTTTTTGTTTTTTTTTTTTTTATTTTTTGAAATTTAATCTTCCATTTGTAACCGCGTATATGTGACAGTATAAATAGTCCTCTATTTCCTACGCCCAAAATCTACTCCCAAGTCACAACAATGGCGGAAACCCCTTCTCATCTCCCAACAATGGCGGAAACCCCTTCTCTTCCCGACCCACACCCACACCCACCGCGTCGTTCGCGGCCTCGAGTTCGCGAAGTGAGCTCTAGATTCATGTCTCCGTCGATCAAACAACAGCAACCTCCCTCTACACCGTCCCAACTCAATCACCGCACTCTCCGACGTACCCAAACCGATTTACGACTCCGGTTCGCCGACGAAAATCGGCCCGATTCCCTTAATAGCCGTTCCCTGAGCCCCTTCCGGTCCAACAAACCTCGGTCCGCCATCAAACTCTTCAAAGAACCCTCTCGCGCCGATACTCCCATGGCTTCCACACCTCTTCGGCAGCGGAATTTCAATTTCAATTTCAACACCCCCGCCGCTAAACTCCTCCGTATTAAACCTAATACTAAGAATAATAATAGCGATTGTAGTTTGAATTCAGGTGATGAAAGTGATGAATTGAGTTCAGTTGATGGAGATTGTGATTCAGTGAACTCAGAACCATGTGAAATTGGGCATACTAGTATTGCTGCTAGAAGTAGGTTTTCGACACCGTGTTCCAGGTCAATGGAGTCGCCGTTTCCAAGCCATAGAGGTGACGGGAATGAGGAGAAGAGGGGGAATTTGATGATGAAGACGGCGAGGGGGGTTGCACGGGGTTTAAACCTGCCTCCGATGCCAGTGGAGGTAAAAAAGGCGGCGAGGAAGGGATCGAGTCAGGTTGAAGAAGTGCATAGGTATAGGTTAATGTACAATCGTTATTTGCAGTGGAGGTTTGCTAATGCCAAGGCCCAGGCCTCTTTGCTTGCCCTGAAGAACCACTGTCAGGTTTGCATCTGTCACCTGTCATCTGTGCAGTGTTTAGCTGTCTGTATTACTGTATACAGGATGTTCAGTTTCGTACTCCATTCAGACATTCAGTCGCGTGTTACTGCATGCTTAGGGGTACCGGTCTTTCTGTCCGAATGTGTCTGAATTGAAATGAAATGGGCTTAACTTAACGGAAGAATGAAGTGAATGATATGAGACAAGCTGAAATTAATGGGGCTGAACTCACTGTAACTAAATTGAATGAAGTTGAACTTAATGTGAATTGAGCAGGGCCTTAATTTTCAAAGGCTCATTGAAATCTGATTCAATTTTTGCCATGATTTTCATTGTGTGTAATGGGTTAATGTACCTGTTTGAATGTTCCATGAACAGAGTTATTTAACTTAATAAGTACTTTCTTGTGTGATGCAGAAACAATTGTATTGTGTGGCAGTAAAGATTTCAGAACTGCGGGATTCTGTCAAGAGCAAACGCATAGAATATGGATTCTTAAAAGGATTGACAGCGCTATCTACAATACTCGATGCTCAGGTGAGCCAACTTTATATCTGTTGGCTGCTACTTCGCGCCTTATGATCCAAGACATTTTTCCCCGGTTGATTAATTACAGTCTTCTGTATATTTCGTACGTGTCATTGTATACCGTTGAACGACCTGTTAATCAGCAGTTCTTGCTATATCAGATGCCATATTTGGATGCATGGTCAACTTTAGATGAGAGTTACTCTTCTTCGTTGCTGGAACTTAGTAATGGTTTGCTCCATGTCTTGTCTCAACTTCCGCTAGATGGTAACGTGAAGGTAAGATATACTGATGTTAGCTTCTCTACATTCTCTCTCACATCTTCCGTGAATCCTGTTTGACATTGTTTCTGGATTCTATTTACAGGCTGATTTGAAAGAGATAGAAGTAGAACTACATTCAGCCTTGAAAACAATGGAAATGATCTGCCAACAAGTGCAAAACTTCACGCCCAAGGTCAAATCCTGTTCCATTTTGATCACTGTTAGTAGAACAGGCCATAGTCGAATCACTTGAGTCACTAAACAGACCATAGTCGAATCACTTACAGCCATTTTTATGTCTATGCAGGCAGAGCTTGTGGATAGCTTGATTTCTGACTTGGCTAGAGTAAGCAGTGGAGAAATTGCCCTTATTGACGAATGTGGGGATTTACTTCCTAAAGCAAATCAATCCCAGGTTACTTTCACTCTGCAATCTGCATTAATTTTGTTACTCTTTTCTATGAAGCCCATGACTTGAGCAAGCCAGTTCAGCGGGTCTGAACTTCTGATACTCGGTTTAACCAAACAGGGGATGTGAAAAGCTGAAAACCTAAATGATAATGTGTAATTACTTTCAGGTAGAGGAGTGTAGCTTAAGAGGACAAGTAATGCAGCTTCATCATCTTAAACTCGAAGACAGACAACGCTAAAATGCTGCATTAAATATAGGAGCCCTTTTTCTTGATCGAGAGTTGAATTTTGTAACCTGCTGTATCATTCTTGTGCAGTCTCAACGACCCTCGTAATTTTCATCATATGGTGCGTGACATATGTACAGTATACAGAAATACAGAATTGATCGATCAATTGATCAATACAAAGCAACCAGAAAACTTGAGATGTATCAACATTTTGTATCACCTAATCCTTAAGGCGTTGTTAGTGGTTTGATGTCGACTTGTTCCGAAGCTGGATCTTGAGCGATGGAATATATGTAGGCATTTCTATCTAATGTTTTTTTTTGATGACGTAGAACCTGCAGCCGCTACCTTTAAGGTACGTTATGGGCTAACGTTATACAACTACTTCCATTGAAATTGAGAGAATTACAAGCAATCAACTTATAGCTAGCTAGGTAGCAAATCTAAAAGCCCACCATAATAAAATCTGTAAAGAAGATAACAATAATAACAAGACAGAGATTGAAGTGGTGGGTCTGGAGAGATCAGTGGAAAGATCATCTAGCTCTAAAAGATAAAAACATCATCTCTGGGGATTGTGCCGGGCTGGACTGAACCGGGCCGGGTCAGACCGGTGGTGTTTAAGCCCGAAAATTTGGTAGAGTGGTTACATCACTTAGTGTGGGGTCTGACTCAGTTCTGAGTATTCAGTTTTCACCCTTGGCCCCTGCTCTATCCTTTAGCTTTGGGACCACCTGTCCAGAAGATAAACCATAGTACATAATTATACACATAATCTTCTATGCTACGAATAAGTACTCCATTGTTTTTGTATTAGCCCGTACAATGTGAATCTAGTACTGTGTTCCTGATATTTTATGTGATCTTTACTTCTTTACATTATTATTTGCAAGTAATGTAATGCATGCTCCAATTGGCGAACTAAGGTGATTACTCTACCAGGATCACAGTACTGAAACACAAATTCTCACGTGAGATAATTTCACATATTGTATCGCATATACTCCTACGTAGTATAATATAGTAGTATGAGAAAACTTTTGGTATTTCGAAAGAAAATAAAATACTTCCTCTGTTCGTATTCAAAGGGTACGTATTTCTTTTTGAGTCGTTCAAATTCGATTAATCCATTTTCTTTTTAGTCAATTCTTTTGATCAAACTATCATTCTTCTACTAACATATTTACACAAAATGTCATTGTAATACCCTCATTAAGTACATTTTTTTGACAATTTGTCCCAAATAATTGTACTTTTAATATTATTTTAATACTTTCTTAATCTTTGTACAAAATAAAAACATACTCTTTGGATATGAATGAAGGGAGTGCATAGTAGTACTCTGTACAAAATAATTGAGCAAAAACATTTCCATTGTATGATTGTATCTCAGGCAAAAAGAATTTTATATGAAGAACCTAAATCTGTTAATTAAAATTTTGTAATTTGACTAAAACATAATTGAGATCAACATTTTACAAATGTCACTATGAAAAGTGAATGGGTAGTTTTATAGTTTATACTCAGTAATTGATTGAAGGTTCACATGTTTTTCATTAGAAGTATAAATGAGGTTAAGTCTTTTACATTAGAAAAAACAATTAGCAAAAAAAATAAAATATGCAAGTATAAGTTAGTACAGATTAGTTGTTCTAATGACGAACCTGATCATGAGAACTCTTATTATGAGAACGAGATGACGATCTTTGTCTTTGAGTTATCACTGGATCTAGAACACGTATTATACCTGAAATTATTAATAAACGTTAATTAACCATTAAAATTATTCGTTAAAAAAAATAAAAGGCAAGCATATACACACATTTCTAAAATAAAATAAAATATTGTTGCATCAATAATGAGGCCCAAAATATCTTAGAAAAGTATATTCTATATGTTCTACGGTCCACTTTTAATGTCAACAAATGAACAACCCCCAATTTCTATCCTCAACCCTTTCTCCCTTCCTTCCATCTCTATCTTCAATTTACTTCTCTAACATACCAATTCTATGTTCAAATTCAAAATGAGCTTAGAGCATGTCCATCCATCTTCCAATCTCCATTTTTGGTGGAGAATGAAAGAAAATGATTCCTCCATTCATGGAAAAACCATTGTTAATGAAGAATAGAAGATATTATGATGATACATAGTTAAGGATAGAATATGAACATGAATATCAATTATCATGAAATCTCAAAAAATTGTACATAAATGAACAAAGTGGAAACCCCCTTTCATAGGAAAGGTAGAAATTGATCAATATATAATTTTAAACGTATTTTATTTAATAAAAAAATTGCGACATTTTCTCATGAATATTACTCTTTGAAATTCGTAACATGGCTACGATTCTTCTATAGATAGACGATGTGTGATACACAATTACACAAAACAAAACTAATTTTCCGTATAATAAATCATTTCATGTTACTAATTATACGTAAATGATTATTAATTCAGGAATCACATGCTAAACCCGGTAAATTAAAACATACCAAATTCACGTAATTATCCCATGTTAATACTTAATACTCCCTCCGTCCCTAAATGATTGTCCCATTTGCCTATTATTTGTGAGGAGTATTTTAATGAAATGTGACAATCTTAGTGGGACGGAGGTAGTAATACTCTATATCATGATCAAATAAATTAATACTCGTAACTTGTTATTCAAACGAACATGATCGAATTTTGCATACAAACCACGCATGTGTATGTACAAGCTGAATGTTCGATTCTTACCGTGACATAAACATAGTACGTTCATTCAACATCTCAAGTAGAACAAGATCTAAGTTCTTTATTAGCTTATAGGAGTACATATATACTATTATTAGATCCTGATATATATGACACTACATACTCACTCCATCCCCATGTTCAATGGATCTCACACCCTATTCTTCAATACTCGTATAATTCTTCTATTAAAAAAAATGGAAAGAAAGAAAAAGTAAAAGAAAATACCTGAAGAGGTGAAATTCCTGGTAGGCAAATCAAGGGTAGACTCGGCAATATCAGGAACAAAGCGATCAAGTCGAGAATTACTATTACTATTACTATTACTATTAGTACGACGATTGTTGTTATCGATTTTGTGGATGCAATTTTTGTGAAACATACTTCTTACGAAACTTGCTTCCATTAAACTGAGAAAATCAGAATGTCTTTCATTCGTCCAATTTCCCTGATCATCATCACTGCCATTATTATTATTATTCCTCCGTCGACGAACATTACCATTACCATTATCATTATCATTATTACTACTACGATAATCACCACAATTATCCCCCATTTTCAGTCGGAGTAACGGAGTGGTGATGATCTTCGGAAAAAAGAGAAAAAGGGTGGTGATATTAATTATATTCGCTTTGTGGGCGATAATGGTTAGTTAGGATAATAATACTTGTATATAAAGTGAAGTGTTGATGTGGGTGAATGGTGATGAGTTGGATATTTTTAAAAGAAAGGGGTGATCTTTTGAGGGCACTTTTTGGTGTAAAGAAAACAAAAGAACAAGATGCGTGGGCTTTTCGACTACGAGCCACTATACGAACCTACGTGGCTTCCTTATGCTTATGCTGCTGATATTTTCACCAGCCTTGGTGAATACGTATGTATACTCACCCAAACCAATTTGGGTCAACAATTTCTTACATTTATATTTATTATACTAAAATCATCAAAGTCGATCCTTCTGGATTAAAATTATTTTCTTGGTTTCAATCAACGACTATATCCCATAATAATTGAATTCAAGATCATGAACAATTAAACCCACAATATTCTACTCCGTAATTGAAATGGAGTCCATAATACGAGTACTTATTTCTATCTAATCCAAACTTTATATTAATTTATTTTTTGTGAGGAGAAAAGTAGGCATATGTGAATTGTGAAACTTGAATTTGATTGGATGGAAGGGCCTGAGGGAGTAGGAGTACTTTATTTAGTCGACAATTTTATTTTGATGTATGAATATTTGTGGTACTCACTCTGTTTTTCTAATTTTTTCTTCCCAATTTCATTAAAATAAGAGGTAATATGTTTCTCGTGCACTTATTAGAGAGCATACACAACGCCTATAACAAATTCGTTGTACTTATATTACTCCGTAAATAACATAGTTTTTTTACTGTCAAATAAATGATTGAAATTAAAAAGAAATGTGAAATATATCAATGAAACGGAAAGAGTACTATCCTACTGAAATATATCAATGAGACGGAAATATGATTTCACAAGAGACTAATTGGTCGACGATAATACCGAAGGAAATTGAATCCGAAATTATTGAGATTGAATAGAGAAAAGCAAGATAAGAATATGTTATTAGGCTTTTAGGAACGCAGTTGGATGGATGGGAGTTGGATTTATAAAGGAAAACAAATGGCAAAGTACAGTAGCCGAACGAAGCCAAAGAAAGGAAAGGAAAGGGGAGAGGTGAAGGACCCATGCCAAAAGGTTAGAGAGTGGGGGCAAGGAAAAGGGAGATAGAGACGAATGAATAATGGCAAATTTTCGTTTGTGACGGAACTATCTATTATAAAGATATGACGGGGCAAATAATATTCATTTTGGTGGATAAATATGTGACGGGTCAAATAATATCTATTTGGATAGAATTGGTAGATAACAAAATCGTGTGCTATCCACTAACATTATCTTTTCTACTCAAATGAAATTATTTGATCCGTTGTCGATTTCAAGGGAGACTTATTCATTAACAATATGTGGGTGGTGAGAATTTGACACTACTACATTTCATCGTCGACATTTCAGCCACGTCGTCGGCGCTTTATACGTGAATTTTACTCTTTTACCCTTCCCCTAATTATGATTAATGATATTAATTAAGTTTGTTAATTAATGTAATTAATATTTCCGAGTAAATTAAAATTACGGTTTTTGTACTCTTGAACGGTTTTTGAGGCACGTGTCTCAACGTAACTCTTTTACCCTTATGTAATATATTCTAATGAATTTAATTAAGTTTCTTAACTAACGTAACAAATATATTCCCGACTAATATGAAATGTCGGTTTTTGGACTATTGAACGGTCTCCGAGACACGTGTCTCAATGTATCCCGGGAATATGTTTAGGAAATTTATATTTCGCAGAAATCGATCCCACCATCAGCCAAATCGATACCAAAATCGAATATAGAAAACAATAACTACTCAATTAGGGTATATATCACACACAAATTAGCTATGGGGAACCTAAACTATCAATCTAATAGTATTAATTATAATCGAAATGGGGCTCGATTTTTCGCGAACTGGGTCTGGAAACAGACCTCGACGCCGGAAAACCGCGTCTGGGGGGTCCCCTAGACGCATGAATTTCGTGTCTAAGAGGCCCCTCAGACGCGAAATTCATGCGTCTGAGGGGCCTCCTAGACGCGAAATTCATGCGTCCAGGGGACCCCCCAAACGCATGAATTTCGCGTCTAGGAGGCCCCTCAGACGCATGAATTTCGCGTCTAGGGGGTCCCCTGGACGCTGGAAATCCGCGTCTGGGGGTCGATTTTTCGCGAACTGGGTCTGGAAACAGACCTCGACGCCGGAAAACCGCGTCTGAGGAGTCCCCCAGACGCATGAATTTCGCGTCTAAGAGGCCCCTCAGACGCGAAATTCATGCGTCTGAGGGGCCCCCCAAACGCATGAATTTCGCGTCTAGGAGGCCCCTCAGACGCATGAATTTCGCGTCTAGGGGGTCCCCTGGACGCTGGAAATCCGCGTCTGGGGGTCGATTTTTCGCGAACTGGGTCTGGAAACAGACCTCGACGCCGGAAAACCGCGTCTGAGGGGTCCCCCAGACGCATGAATTTCGCGTCTAAGAGGCCCCTCAGACGCATGGCCCCCCAAACGCATGAATTTCGCGTCTAGGAGGCCCCTCAGACGCATGAATTTCGCGTCTAGGGGGTCCCCTGGACGCTAGAAATCCGCGTCTGGGGGGTCCCTTGGACGCCAAAAAAATTACAAAAAATTGTAATTAGCAAGGCTCGAACCCACAACCTCTTGAACACAAATGAGCCTCTTCACCACTAAACCAACTAAACATTGTTGATAAACCTTACTAAACTATTATCTATATTTGATTCTAAAACCTCCTAAAATCGCCTATTAATACAATTTAAATATTATTTATAATATTAGTGTTGTTGTGGATGGGGGAGAATATATAATATAACATAATCCGTAACATAATAAAATGACGGTTTTCAAAAAAAAAAAAAAAAACGTTTTATTATCGAGTTTCATTAACATGATTAAACTTTTTAATTTCATTAACAAAGTTAGTGAATGTAATTAGGGAAGGACGTTGTTGTCTTTTCACATTAAAAATCGCCGACAACCTAATTTCTAGAAAAGTCGGGTTTCTCTAAAGAAAAGACGCTTTTTTTAAGTGAGAGAAAATTAAATTAAATATGGTGAGTGGAGTTTGAGTGGATATATAATAAGGACAAGATAATAACGGAACGGTTTGAAAAATTAAAAAACCGCTTCATTAACGAGTTTCAATAACTAATCTAACTTCTAAAATTACATAACATTAGTTAACTAATCTAATTAAGGCAAGGGCAAGGCAAGGGCAAGATCGTCTTTTACTTTAAAAAGCGCCGACGACGTGGCTGAAATGTCGACGACGAAAAACAGCACTCGAATTTGAGGGGAGAATGGAGATAAAGATCGCATCATCATCATCACACGATTCTCCCCCAATAAATATCTGAATCACTAATCACTCACCAGATATTTTCCGGGGGCCCTTGTCCTCACTTACTTATCCTGAAAGATAAAAAGAAAAAGGAAAATGAAATTATGTGGCAAAAGCCTCTGCTGACTTTTCCGTATGTATATCTGCTTCTACTTATTGGGAGATTTTGGAGGATTTGGGCTTACCGACTTCTATAGTACGGACTAACATACGAGTATTATTCTACTCTCCAGAGTCTCTACTCTTTTATCAAACCCGTTCTATTCATTCAACCCGTCTTTCTCATTTGTTACTTGTGAGAATTATTTTATTTAAACTATAAACATAAATAAATAATTGAGTTGGAAATGCACATATGAATTCATTGACTATTCTATTTTTTTATATTTCAATGGATTTTTTTTCTATGTAAAATAATTAGGATGAAGGGAACACAAGGCTGACGGATTTTAGATTTGATATTGTTCACTGGTTCAGAATTGATACGACAAAGTCAAGAATACCTCATCATGTTGAGGGCTCTTATCAGAGCGAGTTAAGGAGAAGATTGGACATAATTTTTAAGTACATTTAAATTCCAAATGTACAATTTGTTTTACAAGAAACCAAGTGAATACGGGAATGAACACCTAGGAATTGGAGTCTTCATAAGATAATTGTCACTGCTTATGGACCCTTGCCTGGGAATGAACACTTAGGAATTGGTCACAAGTACAAAAATTCTGTCTCAAAATCTATTGAGTATCCAACAATGAATGAGTGGCATTGTGTACAAAGTGAGATAACAATCCAAAAACAAAGTGGAAAACTTGATCAACAATCCCCTATTTTCAGACATCAAAAATTTACAGACCCCTATCTTCCCCACATTACCACTTTCATCATCAAATACACTTCTTTTATCACACAAACTAATACTGTATGTCACATTTTTTTTGGCTTCGAGTTTCAACTTGCCGCCTCTTCTCCCCACCATCGCCACCAGTTCGCCATAAGCAGATACGCCCCTTGTTCCCCGGATATACATCAGCAGGAAGCTGACTGAATTAGAGTAGACTAAGATAATTACTCAGTAATTTACGAGACAATCTCACATGTGAGACTAACCCAAATCCTTCGGTATTCTCCATTTGATATTAGGGTTGACGGGTTAGTCTTATATGTAAGACTTCTCATATAAATTTAAAGTGGGATTAAAATTCCTAAGCGTTGATCTCAGAGTTGCACTGGTGTTCTCTGCTGTTGCTTCTCCTTCCCCAAAACATATTTGAACAGCTAGTTCTGTCGAGTCGTGGGCCCTCCATTTTATCAGACTCGACTGTCCCTTGTGATCGCGGAGATTCGTCACCTCTCTCTGAATCGCGGCCATCAAAAGATGGGCAAGGCCCGTCATTGCAGTGGCACAAGGGAATTGCAGCGGAAGGGAATGGACTGCAAGAAACAGGGCAGAACATATCCGTAGAAACTGAAACAACCCGGTTCTTCCTGATGTCGGGAGTAGAAATGGTGATTGAGCGATCAGAAGAAGATTCTCGAGGATGAAGCATACACGGGGTGCAAAAGCCGAGGGAAAGTGGGAGTTTCATTTCCTTTTCTGGGGAACCGGGCAGTTTGACAAATGCAACAATGCCATGTCGGCAAAGAGGGCATGGGATTGTCCCTGGTGGCCCTGCCGTCTCTGAGGACATGCTACTTGTTGAGCAAAGATAGAGTGCACATTTGACACACAGCTGGTGCCGACACCCTGCAGAAATATCAAAACTTTTGTAAAAAGGTTTCAAGTTAATATGACGATTTTGTAAAAAAGGATTAAAGTCTTGACTTAATATGATGCTCAAGTGTTGGACACAACATATAGCCAAAGTGAAACGTTCCTCAATTATACTGGTTAATTGATTCATTTCATGTGTAAGACTGCCTAATATACGTTTTTCCCTTCATGGGATCTTGAAAAAACTATCACAATTCATAATGAAGGAAGGCAGACACAGAATAAAACTTAGTATTTGATACGGGAAAATAACAGACCTTCAGCGGCTACACTGCATGCCCTCTCCAAGCAAACAGCACAGGTATCCGTGTCATCGAAGGAGGCCGATAAAGCCTGCAATCCACTTTCTCTGATATCCACCACACATAACAACCTAGTCATACTCAGTCGGACATAAATCACTTTCTTTTGACAACATGAACACAACATTACCCAAACAAATAAGTCCACCTCAAGCAAACATTCAACAGTGAGTCTTGTATGACTGACCCCAAATCATTTTATACTGCTAATTTATTTCAGGGTTAGTGGGTTGAGCCACAAAGGCAGTACAATACAACGAGGAATAGGGCATTGGAACCTGAGACCTAATGGCTAAGACATCTTCAGAATAGTGACAAGTTATAACTTGCGTCTAGAAACAGTCACAATTACTACTTACTATAAGGCATATAGCAGACACAACAACATCATAGATTCATAGGGCAGTCAAAAAAGTTTGTTTACAATACCTTGCGATGCTGAGTACACTCATGAGAGGCAGAGACAGGTAATTTGACGGTGGAAAATGAGGAATAATTGAATCAGAATTCGGTGCAAGTAAGGGTTCAAGCCAATGACGGCCCCACATTTTTGCAACGTCAAGTGGGAGCCACCTGAAACAAAAGCCCAATCAATAATTTATCAACTCCAGGTAATAAAACTACTCAAAAGTGACATCTAGAATGCTCCATACTCACCCATTGCAGTTTAGAGTCATACGACTGGCACCTCTAGCTAAGAGAATCTGTTAAACAACGTTAATTAGACTTCAGGAATCAATCACGTCTTTTGAAATCATAGTCAAAACGGTATACATGGATTACCTGACAACATTTTAAACTCCCCCCACATGCAGCATAATGCAAAGGCGTACTTCCAGCTCCTACAGATTGGTATACATTAGGATTGAGTTACTACGCAGAGACAACTACAAATAAAAGGTTACAATTTATGTCGTTCATAAGCTAACCAATTAAATCCATCGATGTGCCATAGTGGAATGTCACGGCTGAGACATTTGCCCGAACATCAAGAAGTAGCTGAACGCAGTCAAAATATCCATTTAATGCAGCCATATGAAGTGCAGTAATACCACCATCAGCTGGCTTATTCACGAACTTCGACAAAGCACTGGAAGAATAACATTACAAATCAGCTAGAATTTTTATCAAGTAGATAAGTAAACACCCACAAGAGTCACAGGCTCACAACCCACTATCCAACACTGGTTTCACAAGAAACTATCCAACACTGGTTTCACAAGAAGCTTCAATGAGTGAATCAGCCTTCTATACAATTGCCTAAGACACAGCCTGAAAAGAAAGTTTCTCATGAAACACGATGGTTCAGTTCCTGATCAGAACCAGACCTAGATTACAATTGCTGAAGACACTTTAAAGATAGCAAGTCACTTAAGTAACGATCATGGTAGAACGAAAAATTTCACGAAAAATATCAGACTAGGAGGCAAAATTAACAAGAATGGGCACAAGTCGCACAACGTCAAGCATGCTTATGCTAATCCCCTCACAGTTTCCCATCTTCCACACAAAAAATATACATCCCACAGTCAACCGCATACAGAGTTAATCTTATGCAAACAAGCTGAAAAATTGTAGTTAAAATTAATTTTTTTGTGCAGTGAATACAAAGGCGCACCTGTTCTTCACATTGGATCCCTCACTACCATCAACAGTCAGAGAATTCATAGAATCCAGAGGTACACTGGGGACAAAATCAGCCAACAGTAGCCTTACACATCTCACATGTCCATTAATGGCGGCAAAGTGGAGCGCTGTTCTACCACCGAGATAATCTGCTCTAGTGACCTATAACACAAGAATACTGCCGATTTAACAAAACTGAAATGATCGAATCACTGCGACAACCCAAGCTCGTTCAATGATGCTAACAACTCACATTGCATCTGAGAAGCAGAAGGGTTTGCACAACTTCCCAATGACCATATCTACTAGCTTGCATCAATGCCGTCTACAAACAAATTCATTAGCAATCAGTTCAGTTTCTCTCAAGTTTTCCATCAAAAACCCGAAACCAAACATAGTCAGGTCCACAACTAACCTGGCCACAATAATTCCTAGAGTTGACTTCAGCTCCATTCTCAAGCAACAATGCAACAATCTAACAAAAAACCCAATGTCAATCACCCAATACTACAATCATGTCAAAGATCAAAACTTCAAATTTGCACTAAATCAACAACAAAGCATGATACAAGATTATATTCAAAGTACCCATCATCACAATTGAGTCAAAGATCAAAACTTTGATATAAACTGAAATGATGATTAGTAAAGTAGGAGTAGGAGTAGGTAGTAAGAGAGACCTCATTGTGACCTTTGGCAGCAGCAAAATGAAGAGGGGAATTAACACCACCAAAAGTAGAGTATTTAGCAAGACAAGGGTTACAATCTAAAAGCATCTTTGCTTCAATCAAATCACCATCTCTTGCAGCTGATACCAACCTTTCTCCTGAGGCTGAGCAACCAAATGAATTACCCATTTTACCCTTTCAACCACCACCACAACCACCACCACCAACACCCTCTACTCTTATGTTTCCCCTTCTTCTATACTGTTTGAAGTTCAAATAAAGGTTGAATTTTTCTGGGTTTTACAGAATAATATTGAAAAGGGTGACAATTATTTTTTGGGCTAATTCCAATACCAAAAAAAAAAAAGTAAGAAAATGTCAAATGGTTTTGATTGTGAAAAGAGAAATTAAAAATTGAGGATTATGTTGGATTATGGCTTTTGAATAGAATGAATGGGGATTTGGTAATAATAAAAAAAAGAAGAGGGAATTGATTGATTTATTTATGGTTGAGAATAGGGAGAAAAACAAAGTTTTGAGTAAGACTTCCTAAAATGTGATATTCAACTGCTCTTTGCGTTTTTTGTGGGAAGTTTTTGTCTTACATTTCTGGACTTCACTGCTCAATCACTCTGATTTTGCCGATTACTTTTTGCACGCCCTTGTCCTGCTTTCATTTAAGACAACAACCGGTAGTAGTTTCTATTTCATGTGAAACGGTTTCACGATATTCTCTTCTTATAAGAAAGTCTCACATGAAATCTACCTGAATCGTATTTGGGTGATTGGGTCGTATTTATTGAATTATCAATTTATATTGTTACACGAGCATTGGTAAGTATAATTCCTTCATGTTAGATCATAGTTTAGCGTTGTGTATCACATAAAATTAGGGAAGTAGTAATGAATTATTTTGATTTTCTTCTCGTTTAGGAGTTGGATGAGATGAGATGCATGGAGGATGATGATGAGACGAGGATGAGGATGAGGATGCTAAATTGTCAAACAAGAAAAGAGGATGCAATGAAGAGGGTAGACCCACAACCACAATGATTAGGACTTGGATCTTCATCCTCACTATAGCTAAAAACAAAGGCTATTGGCGCTACGTAATTCTCTTTCGTGACGAGTGCATTCGTTACATTGTGAATTTATGATGATCAAATATCAGAATAAGTGTAAATGATTAATGGTTCAATTCGGTATCTTCCTTACAAATATGAAAAGTTGCGAAACATTCTTTTACCTGTTAATCTTGATATTGTGACAGAAGTATCTACCGTTTCACTATCACGGATCAAATAATAACCATTTAGATAGAAAATGACAAAACATTAGTATGACCCACGTGATTTGCTTTTGTCTTTTTCTATTTAAATGAACATTATTTGACTCATTAAATTAATATAACAAATATGACCGTCGCAAACAAGAATTTGTCATCTTTGACCCTTCACAAATTTATACTCCGTAATGAATATGCTCCTTACAAATAAGTTGTATTCCGAGAAGAAGGGGTAAACTCAAATGGTAAGAACCCCTTACTCCGATCGAGAGGTTGGAGACTTGGAGGTTCGATTTTCATCTGCAATGTAGCGTGCTCTTCCCCTCAAAAAAAAAAATCATCACTGCATCTTCCTTGTATGGTGTCACCGAAAAAAATTAATTGTGAATTTATTAAGCATTCAAATTCAGATTTTAGACACTCCTAATGGCTCCATACATCATGCTTCTATTTTTGTTTTGAATTCTCATTCCCCACCTTATCATTATGTTATTTTGAATTCTGATGTTAGCTTGGTAGATGGTAAAATTTATATTGTACTCCGCAAGAACAATATCCGAAATTTAACTTCGTCTAACTAACTTGGATCTTCAATTCGGATATTGGGTCAGGTATGGGTTGACTTATTCGAGTCGGGTCAGTTTGTTGGATCTACTTTTAAGTAGACTGTCTTAACTACTAAACTAAGAAATACCTCCGTCTTGAAAATAAACCGCATTAGGAGGGAAAAGTTGGTTTAAAGTGTAAAACCGTGTTAAGTATTTGCCAAAAATTCAAAAGACAAACATAAACATAAACATGTAAGCCACAAAGGTAGAGAGGTAGGCCAGCTTGGTTTCAACATTAAACTACTTCATCTTAGGATTCTTTCCACATGTGATGTGCCCACCCATATGATCAGTGATCTCCATGATTATACCAATTTCAAAATTTGACAAAATATCAACTCGCTTCATCACTTTGCACGAATGTCATATCCTTTACCATACCACACAAACTCACTAATCTAACATGAGTTTCTTGGTTTCGGCTTCTACCTCGATGTCTGGTCACATAGCGGTACAGGCTGCACAAGAAGAAGAAAAAAAACCGGTTTTAAGGGAATGGGAGAAGCTGCCATACTTACAAGTAGAGTTTTATTATATAACTAACATGCATATCATACTTATACTTTAATAAGTAAATCTCATAGTTAGGTAGGTTAGACCTGAAAGCCAAACTATATGTGATTTTGGATTAGACTCCGTAGATAGATTGATTATCAACCAATACCAGAAAAAATGAGAAACGGGAGTTAGCACGTAGTCACATTCTTTCCCATGTGTAATTCGCAAACATGGGTACGACAGCGATGTCTAAATAAATTAATCGTATTAGGTACAACTGATTACAGAAATCTACTTAACAAGGGTGCCTATGATCAAAATGATAAACAAACTGGTGCTGAAAATTCACTATTTAGATTCAAAAAACAATATAATCTAAAGTTTAAGGGAATCCCATGACAACGACGGGCTCATTTAAAGATTTTTAAGAGTAAGGATTATTTTAGCGAAAATAGGCTAATGGCAACAGGTTACGTAAAACAAGCAGAACAAGCTAAAATGTTCATGTCATGGTAGCTATAAGGATCCTTTCACACTTAGCTTGATGTAAAAGATAAACTAGTGACAATAACATGGGAGATAATTTGGTGTTTAGTAGTAAAAAGGTAGGTAATATAGGTCAACTTAATATAGAAATATATCAAAAGAAATAAGTTAATAATACCTCAAGTCGCATTCACAGTTCAACTACATGATTTCATCTTGACAGGTATAGCCAGAGTTGACGCGGTCATCCCCAATGAAAGCCTTTTTCTGGAGAAGAAGAAAAACAACACAGTTAGAGGTTCATATAATATATGTGTGCATCGGTCAAACTCAGCAAAAAAACTTCATACTCCGAACTGAACAGCTTGAGCAGAAATAGAATGTTGAAAAAATGCTAGGTGAACATATAAACATGTACTGCGTTTGATATCAGCATGTCGATATAACTTGAATCGATTTCTGTTTCCAATTACCTGAATGAAAAACCATCACACGTCCGACAATCAAATAAAAGTTATCTCAACAACATTGTCCTTAACGCAAGTTATACGGTTAAGTACTTAAGTGTATATCTATGCGATTCTCAACACATTTTTCATAATGAGTAAATCAGATACACCAGTACCATGTTTCTAACATGGGGCAAGGTTGTATCAGACCTCGCTACGCCACCAGTCACTGCAGGTGGAAGCCTATGAGGTACCCGTGTTGGGTGTAATGTTGTTGTAGTCTCGTACACAAACAAATCATTGAAAGGCAAAAAATTATATAGTACGAGAATTAATCAATTAACATGATTTACAACACATGAAGAATTTTTTTTGATGAACTGCAGTAGAATAGTAGATCAGAAGAACCTACATAGCTTAATAAAATGAAAGCATATTTAGATAATTGTTAATTGTTTGTTTTTTACACATTTAATTGACATATGACTTCAAACTGTTTAAGGGATACCTTCAGGGAGATATCAAGGATTCCAGGCAAGACAGTTAGGAATGAGCAGAAAGACAATCATAAACATTCCTGGCACTTGGCAGGTATATTCAATCAATCGAATTTTGAAGCTTCATCTCCCTTGTCAACTCTGATATTATCATCTCCATCACTAAAATCAGATCCAACATTACTGTCCACCTCTAACTCCGAATCTTGATTTCCTATTCTATTTTCACTTACGCTATCATCTGAATCATTGTATTCCCTCGCATTCCTGCCCATGTCATTATCCCGCCTTGAATAACTAGCCAACTCCCTCTCCACAGGAGCCTTTCTAGGACTCTTCAAAATAAGTTTAGCCAGATATCTACGTGCCAAATACACATCGTTTGGTTCTACCAACTCCCCCTTCCTATAAGCCTCCCTAAGAAAGATAGTATGAAGCTTCCCAAGATTCCCCCTCGTCGATATGTAAAATATCCCTTGATGTCGGAGAAGGAAATCCTTGAGCTTCTTAGGTAAATCCATAGTAAGTTTAAAAAGCGCAATCCTCTCCAAAGAAATTCTCTTCTCAATCGTCAACGACAATATCTCATGAATCATTGCCACAGCTCGTTTCTCCCATCGATGTTGAGCTTCCAACGACCTCATATCATACCCCGAAATATCCTCATAGGGCGACCAATAAGGCAACCGTTGCCATTTCCACATCGCAATCTTAAAATACTTGCCCGTTCTAAACCCAGGCGGGAAATTCACGATAAATGAAAACCTTACATCTTCCTCATTAGCCCCACTCCTCCTATACTCCATCTCCCTAACACGATCAATCGCGCAAACAGCCAAGTTGGGATCTTTCTCAACAAGCTCAATGTACTTACTCACACTATCTTCTGCATCAAACAACCTAAAATACTGCGGATGCTTAAGCACAACAGAATACTCAAAATCCTCAGGAAACCCGAATTCTCTACGGGCAATCCTAAGATGTTCAAGACAAAGCCGACCCGTATTCGACAACATCAACAATTTCCTCAATCTAACAACAGCATCGCATACTTGGGCATCAAGGGCAATCTTTTCTTGCTCAATTTGCAAAAGGGCTTTTCTAGTTAATCTTAAATACAGAATTCTTTGAACAGGGTGTTCATAAATCTCGAAAATTAGAGGGAATTTAAGAACAAAGGTACCTGATTCATGCTTCTTGTACCCTAATCGATGAGATAGGAAATCAAGGCGTGAAATTGGGACACATTGTCGTGGTTGTGTGAGGATTAAATCCTGAAATTTGAGAACTTTTCTAACTTTTTTCTCGATTTCCATGAACTCATCGAACCCATGGTCTCTTATCCGCTGTTGTTTGTTGGGGATTGAAGTTGATTTCTTCGACATTTGTCTTGTGAAAATGAGGGCATTTGTCTTGTGTAATTGGGATGTTATGATTGATTTGAGAAATGGGGCGTTTTGTTGAATGCGATTTGATGATGATTTCAGTATGTTGAACTGATGCATATTTGGGGGTTTAGGGTTTAACAGGGGATGAACTAACTATTGACATTTCATTATTCTGATTCCATGAGCAGGAGTAGGCATGGTCAGTTGAGCGGGTCCGTCAGATCCGACCCGGATTCACATTTATCCTCGACCCGCCCTCGCCACCCCCCAAGTGCCTGGTCGGCCGGTTCAAGGTCCGAACCCGATTTGTGACCATGTTTGAGTACGTGAGATCATCACGCAAGTTATAGAATAAAAATCGTTGTATGTGTAAGAATTAAGATAATATTTTCATCAGTTAAATACTCGTACTTGTTTATTTATCCACCAGTTTACAATATATTCTTTCCCTTATTAATAATACGAGTAGTATATCTAGCCTCTAGAGACTTGTATTAATTCTTTAGTCCTTGAAGGTTATGTCTAAAATAATGAGTCCCTAAGGTTATGTTTAGAGGTTAGCTCAAGTAATAATAGCTCCCTTGTTCCGACCGAAAGGTTGGAGATTCAATTCTCACCTGCGATATAGTGCACTCTACCAAATGTTTATTTATCGGTCAGTTTACAATATACTCCGTATTCTACTATTCTGTATCTTATCTTATTAATAATACAAGTAGTATATCTAGGGACTCGTATTAATTCATTAGTCCTTGAAGGTTATGTCTAAAATAATGAGTCCTTGAAGGTTATGTTTAGAGGCAAGCTCAAGTGGTAACAGATAATATCTCCCTTATTTCGATTGAAAGGTTGGAGATTCAATTCTCACCTTCGACATAGTGCACTCTACCAAATGTAAGCTAAGCAATCAGTAACAAAAAAGAAAACAGCACTTCAAAATGGGGTCTCAATTAAAATCACAACACATGCAGTCTACTGAGTTCTACCTTTCTCAAAAAGTCATAATAACCTATAAAACATTCAGAAAACTGAGCTGCAGTTTCAGAAGAGGATGCATATGCCCCCTATTCTTCTGCAAAGATAACACAAAACAACATTTCCAATGCAGTAAAGCTAAAACTAAGCTTTACAGCCCTGTTAATTCGAGTCAATACCCGAACCCCAGCCCTCAATTCAGCTGCTTTAATTTTACTCAGACAAGTCTGTAAACCCGAGTTTAGTTTAACCCGACTCATGTTAACAGCCTCAGATTGCCTAAGGTTCGTTCTTGACTCAAAACGCCTCCCCTATGTAATCATTCTCCCACCCCCGTTTAGACTCCCCTATGTATACCTTGTTTTTTTTTTTCCCTATGCCATGTACAATATCCCGCCTTGCTTTTATTTGGAAAACTCTCATGTATAAGAGGTCATCAGTTGACACCGAGTGATCCTCTGATCTTCTGGATGGTGCAGGACATCAGGTTGCTGACAGTTTCAATTGACTCCACGGTGAGCTTCGCTGTAGGGAGGCTGTTCACCAATATTTGGAACCCCATAGTCAACACCGATGCCCCATTTGAACTTGGAACGCCGTTGCTGGTCAATGTAGGTGCATTAGGGTGAATTGGACTGTCACAAATCGCGAAACCTGAGGGTAATAGAGCTACATAGTCTGAATCTTCTCCCCTTAGTACTGATTCCATTAGCGACGAGTCAACTGGTGCATAGACTATAAAAGAGCCTGTTCGGTCCGACCATGATTCCTGCAAAATCAGCATGTTGCTCTCCCTGGCTGGTGCAGCCTGCAACCAAAATTATAAGACCCCGCGTTACAGAAATGACAAAAACATGGCTAGCAACGTAAATGTGGACCCTTTTTTTTTCTTCTGATAAAATTGTGTACTCACCGGAGGGCAAAACAGCGAAACACAATTGGTTTGATCCTGGCTCTTGGGAAAGCTGGCGATGACTTTCATAGGACCACCATTAGCCAGAATGTCCCATTTTCCTCTGACTTTCTCGTTCCTTAAGAAGTCAAACAAATGTTGCCTTGGCACTGGCAACCAGACCGATGTTGAGGCACTGAGCACCACACCCGATGGCTCGCCTGGTTCATTGACGCACACGCGGCTCAAGATGTTAACATCAGCAGACAAGCCTCCGATTTGCAGCTTCTCCCAACAGCGTGCTGATGATGCACATAGTCCCGAGCAGAAGTTGTTGCTTATGCGCTTC
This sequence comes from Agrostemma githago, assembly GCA_958450325.1. Classification (NCBI taxonomy): domain Eukaryota; kingdom Viridiplantae; phylum Streptophyta; class Magnoliopsida; order Caryophyllales; family Caryophyllaceae; genus Agrostemma; species Agrostemma githago. The sequence goes on from OY288246.1 coordinate 73,146,079, forward strand.
ATCAGCTTCACGATGCTTCTCTTGCCTTCTGGGGTGACACCTCCTACTACTCAGGATTCATACCAAAAAGAAGATTAATAAATTCGAGAACATGTGTACATAGCAATATAAATTACTATTAACTGAATAAAATGGATCCTGAAGAAAAAATACCTGTAGTATCTTCAGGGCTAATTCCAGGGGATACGAAAATTTTAACACATTCACGCTCTCTTTGTAGAGTGGCAAGCCACCTTTGTGCACCAAACGCCATCCCGGATCTCAGTAATGGACGATACAAATGATGAACACAATTTTCATCGTACTCCACATGCTCAATCCATGTAACCTGAGATTCCATGTTCGTTACTTTAGCACAAAAAGCATTTGGATCCATTCATTCAAACTTTACGTCTTTGAATATGCTAACGAATAAAAAAAATGTAATCTATGATTAAAATCTATTTTTCATGCCGGGAATAGGATAGGTTGTCCAGGTTCTCAGGTATTAGGCACATATTATGGATTGATCACTCAGATCGAAGCGTGGACACTACTACTACTGTGATGGATCAGAAACATGAAAATGGACTTTTCATGCATCTGACAAGCAAATTATACGCTCAAGAAGAAGAAGCACAGAAAACAAAGCAGGAAGAACGCGATGCTCGCAGGAAAAAAAGAATACTCTAAAAGAGTAGTGATAGTTTGACAAATGCCATTTGGAGAATAAAAACAGAAGCAAAACAGAAAGGGGACAGAAAGAAGCAGCCGCATTACAAGGACCGAGACTCCAATATTATAAACCAGAAATCAGATCACTCTGACTTCGTCGATATTACCAAAATTTCCCAACTAAAATAACAGCATCAGTCAGAATAGAAGCATCAAACGCATATTATATAGAGTGCCACCTAAAAATGTGCTTACCTATGCATTTACCTCCAGCATTAAGATCAGTATGAAATGTATATAATACAAAGAGTTCCAGCTAATGTTACGACGAAGTTGTTCATATTAAATTAAGCAGAAGAAGACAGTAAGCAACCCCGGGCTTCGAAAATTGAAACTGCGCTTATTATTATATAAGAAGAAGCATCTATCCCTATATAATATGCTGAATTGTACAAGTTTAGGGAATTCCTAACTCACTCTCTCTTCATCAGAGAATTCCCTCGCAATGCGCCGCTTTTTCTGATGGTGTGATTTATATCAGAAGGGGGAACCAAAGGAGAAAAGAAATTTCTCTGACATAATGGTCCAAACTCCATTACTAATAAAACAATAAGCTTGTAATCCCGGTAATCCTAACATCATTATTGTGTCTAGAAAACAGTCACGAAAGAAATTTGCCCTAAATTCTCATGAGGTTTGATGATGAGATATTAGTAGGCCTAGGTTAAATGGATTAGTTACTTTTTAGTAAAATGGGACGGTCTCAGTTTCTTGTGCAAAAATAGCATGAACAACATTGGATGAGAAAATGGGATTCAAGATATAGCTTTGGATGAGAAAATTACCAGAGAATAACCGTTGGCAACATCTTGAACAACAAAGCCAGAAGGAAGCCTCCTCCACTTGACAGATGGGCCTGAAAAGGATGGTGCTCGGATCATGTCCACTGAAACATCAACCACGGTCCACATGCTCTCTGAATGCCGCTTTGCAAAGCGTAGAATCTTCTCTTCACGCAGAGGAACAAATGGCGATGGGTATACAAACTCTGCATTCATCTGAATAATATTCCCATCACTACAACTTCTCAAAACAGACGGTCTCTCAACACATCAATTCTACCTAAGCCTACTGCCTCGATTACCTACTTATTAGTTATACCCATTAATATATATTCATATTATTCCGTCTCATAGGTATTATTTTTCTTGACAAGGGAAAAGTAGGGCACTTACTAAGTGAAGTTCGCCATCTCGAGTTGCACCATTGCCATTGAAAAGAACCTCAATTGTGTCAGCTTTGCCTAGAATACATGGAAACGTGTCCTTCATTCGCATCTACAGATTGAACATACAAACCAACTTCAGCTTAGTATGTGAAATCTTGTAAAAATACTATACCATACTACCATTTCATTCAAGGCTGAATTTAATGCGTGCTCAGGAAATGATTGGACCGTTAAAATTAAAGGATTATAAATGAAGCGCTAAGCCAAGATCATAAAGTATTATCATAAGCAATAAAAATGAAAAAGCTTACAGGGAACATCATGGTCTCAACAAGGTCCAAGCTAGTGACGAACACGGAGCTAGTCTCTCTTGTAGCATCGGTAACAAAGCCACAAGGTTTCATCCCTACAAAAGGCGAGAACTTTTTTGCATACTCATCCTGATTCAACATTTCCCGACCCTCATTCATACCTTTAAACCACAAGGGACAGTCGGTTTGGGCCATGGCAAGCAATTCATCCATGGCAGCCATTGCAACTTGCATGAACATCGTCTTCTCGTACTCACTAGTCATGATGGAACCATTCATCGGGGAATTAATTGACACCCCATTATTTTGGAGGTTATTAAGTCCCATGAGTGAGGTTGGAGTTGGTGAACCCGTTAGCCCATTTGACCCGTTTCTCCTCATGGAGAGCTCCATGGAAGGATTTCCAGAAGTCGCTATGATTTGATTAATCATATCAGAGGCGGGCCTCCCTAGGAACTTCTCAGCCATGGTATTAACACGGATTAACTCGTCCTTTAAACGAGCATTTTCAACCCTAAGTTGTTGTTCCTCCATGGATATTTCCCCTAGTATAGTGGGACCACCACAACTTTGACAAATTGGGTTCCTCATCGCGTCCTTCATCGCCATGTTTTCAAGGCGAAGTTTGTCATATTCTTGCTTCAGAGATATATTTTCATGTCGTTCCAATTGTGTCTGTAATTCCACAAACAAAGCCGCATATCATAAATTTAATCACAGAATTTAAACAAAGATTACACCCATTTAATAAGGGAGGATATGATGTGCATAGATTGCTGTAATTAATTACCTTCATTTGAGTTCGACGATTTTGAAACCAAAACTTAACCTGCCTGCCCTCCAATCCAAGCCTCCTACCAAGTTCCAACCTTTGTTTTTCGTCCGGATGAGCAATGTTCTTGAAGAAACTGTCACCACAAAGTTTTAATTTAAAGCATTAGCAGTCTCTCATCAAATCATCCAGGAAACTAAATCGACCCTTTTCAGATTCATTTTGATAGAAAAGTAAAAATATTTCTTTGTCGAAAACAGTATCACATTGAATCAAATAAGATTTTTCACACATCAACCACAAAGCAAGAATTTGGTGTCGACTAACATAAATCTACAAAAAAATCTTGGGAAAAACACATCGACAAAAAACTATAAAATCTCGCTGCCTAGAAACTGTACCAAATCAAGATTCAAGCATATCTCAATTGCAGCACCAAATCAACCCATCAACTTATTCAGTTCTTTTAAAGGTTTATCAATGAGGTCTATGGCATAACAAATAAGGTACTCCAAGATCAAATCTCAAATCGAGTTTTAATACCATGGGCGATTTGTCACAACCAACTTGGTATATTAACACTAACAAATCAAACCACTAGAGCGATAAGATCTAGGAACGCCTAATAACGCCTTAATCCAATAAGTAGATTCAGGATCGAGTAACATTAATCACAAAAAATAATGAGGAAGAGAAAAGAATCATATATATACTTCTCAAGTTCTTGAATTTGTTGAGGCGTGTGGCGATGATATCTCTTCCTCTTGGCTCTCTTGGCAGCGGCAGTAGTAGTAATAGTCGTATTTTGAGAAGCGACCTCAACATGATCCTCAACGGAGACAGTGTCATAGTTTTCACTCTCCGACTCCTCCTTTTCTCCCATCATTATATTGTTTACCTCGTACTGATCCGCGAAAAAAACCATTTCTCCTTGCCCTTCCATTTTACCCTGCAAATTAAAACACACAGACAGATAGATTATACAAATGTCGCTTATATCAAAGTCGATGAATGCAGGAAAAACAGTAGGAGGCTGGGGTTTATATACACACTTTGTTTTTACGAGCGCATTTAAAAAACTTCCCTACATATATAACACCACCATTAATATTAATGAGAAGTATACTAATCTACCACATAATGGACATCTCGAGCAGAAAAATTAAAGCCGAGTAATAAAAGGAAATTTCGACAAAATATAGTATGAGAGCAATGCTATGGACCTTTCTTTATTTATTGTCTTCACATTCCTTCGCGAGTCAATCAAAGAAAGGTGAATACCTCGTCTATGATTGATTCGCGAAAGAAGGAAGGTTGAAAAGACTATATCCGGTGCAAAGCTCTAACGCGTAAAGTATCGCCCACTTAGATAAGACTAAATAATCAGAATGCGAGTATCAAATGCTTCATCTTCGTTAATATTTGACTCGTTAGAAATTTGCAACGGATTTGTGAAAGGTAAAGTCAAAAACTTTAACACAGAACACTGAAAATGACCTACTTATATCAAAATAAATTCAACCAACCTTAAACCTCAAACTAAAACCCTGGCCTGTTCTTCATATTTTGGACTAAAAATTCATGACAACTTCAAAATAAAAAAGATCAAATCTTGGTACTGGTTTCTTACTGCAATGCATCATAAAATGTTGATTACCATTTCAAGTGTCTCAAGGGCTCTCGCAAATTCCGAAATCTAAATAAATAAATAAATACTCTCTCCGTTTTATTAATTTGATTGCGAAGAACACAAATAAATGAACGAGACGAAAGGTGTAACATTTAAGTAAAAATAATTACTTTCAAAATGGTTTAATTAATACCATTTCAAAATGAAAGCTTTCTCCTTTGTTGCAGAAAAATCCCTCTTTTCTAATATCTTCTTCAACAGCCCTGTTTCTTCATCCAACTGAAAACACAAACACAAAAAAAAAAACCCAGAACTAATTATGTGAAGGTGATGAAGAAAGGAAGGGACTTTTTGTAGTAGGAGAAAGAAGTGTAAGTGAGTATGTAGTGTTAGTGTTAGTGTGAGTGTGAGTGTGTAAAGATTCTTAAACCCTTTTTATACAACTACTAATTAACTATAATCATACTACTACCGTCCCAAAAAGATCGCCCAATTTGTTCGTGAAGAATATTTTAATGAAACGGGATAATCTTAGTGGGACGGAGAGAGCCTAAGTTATGCCCCCAATTGCATGTGAAGATCCAAATAAAATATAAAAATGGGGGGTTTTAATAAGTAATTGCATAAAATTAGCTGACTTACTTACAAATTTCAATGGTAGATGATTCCCTTTTGGTCAAACAAATTGAATCATTTTAATGTAATTTAATAAAAAAAAAATTTATTTGCTTCACTTGTGGATCAGTGCTCTGTTTCTTCACTGATATCAATGGCTTCCTTGCATTGCTCTGTTTTATTTAAAAATAGGAATTGAAGACAAAAAAGGAGAGGAAAAAAGTCAGCGGAAAAGAGAGGAAGAAGGGGAGCATAAAAGAAGGGGGTTTCGACTCCTGGATTCATGCTTTCCCTACTAGCACGTGTAGCCTACGCTACTCTCTTTGCTTGTCTTGTGTTGTGTTGGACCATTCTTCACGTAATTACTCATTACTCATTACTGATTATTAGAAGTGTGATTAGTGGATGATTTAGAAAAGAGGGATTTACTTAGTTAAGAAAGGAGAGATTGAGTTATGGCTTAATGATTGTGTTAATGTTTGACAACATGGTGTTCAATTTGGACACCTCAATCGTGGTCTAAGATAAAATTATAAAAGAACGATAAATTTGTAATCCGTATTAGATGAGTAGGAACATTTCGAGAAGATTCTATCTTCAACGAGATCAATAGTTGTGCGGACTGGTTAGCTAATAGAGTTCTTCAACGAGACCAGATGTCACGTGACAGTCATGATTTCTGGACTCCTTCGTCAATTGTTTTGCCATTTATTGAGTCATTGTTGTATACATTTGTACATTGGTTCTAAATGTAGATTACACTATGTTTAGGGCTTGACTTTGTAGAAGAGTGACTTTGATTCGCTCTTGGTGTTTATGGCGTGTTGTGACGTGTTTTGTGCAAGATAGATAAAGATCTCCTTACTTGATTATGTTCATGCTTGTTGATGATCATTGTTGTGTACATATTCCGTTATGAATGGTATTCTAATTGCGAGGTTATGTATGCGAGTATGGAGTTGTTGTCGTTGAAGGTTGTATTGGTTGTTGTCTCACGATGGTGGCATGATTGGTGGATTGGTCGAGGCTAGCTTTATACTTGCTGAGACCCTATCATGGTCCCCTCCCTAATTTCTCTTCCTAGTTTGAGACATTTTATTTTCTCACGATTTTTTTTTACCATGTGATTGAGGTCGCTTCATCACAAGATACCCTATCGGATTTCAAACAAAAACAAGGACAAGCTGCTTTTGCACGACTAACGGATTTTCAGACGCTGGTTTATTGCATCCTGACACTTGATCTCTATTGCTACTCAAACTTTGAGAGGTTATTATGTGTAACCGTACCTGAGAAACACGTCGTGCAATTTTTGACCATTTTTGTTCAGGGCCCCCGACCGAAACTTATGCATTATACACTTTATTTTGACCGTCCAGGAGGTTAGAAAGAGACGCAATTTATTTTATTCTCGATATTATATCACGTGTCTAGAGTCGCTTCCCAAGACACCCTGTCCGATTTCATGTCCCAACAATAAGGACAAGCTGCTTTTGTACGACTAACCGATTTTCAGACGACGATGATTTATTGCATAACGACACCCTCAGATGATCTCCATTGCTGATCAAATTTTGTGTGGTCATTTTATCTGACCCAAGAAACACGTTGTGCAATTTTGGGCCATTTTTGTTTCAGTAACCGAAAATAATGTATTATACACTTCAATTTGACTATTCGAGAGGCCGGACGGAGACACGTTTTATTTTCGCCCGATTTTTATACTAGGTGACTGGGAACACTAAACAAGATATGAAGTCTGATTTCAAGCCCAAACAAGGACAATCTGCTTTTACATGACTAAAGTATTTTCTGACAATGCTGATTTACTGCATCCTGATGACACCCTAAGATGATCTCCGTTGTTACAGAGATTTTTGTGGTCATTTTGTATGAAATGAGAAACACATCGTACTATTTTCGATCATTTTTGTTCAGGATCTCCGAATAACTGAAAATTGTGTACTACATACACTTCATTTTGATCTTTCCGGAGATCGGACATCACTAAATTCAAATGAATTGGGTTAATCAATTGAAATTTGAAATATAAGCCTTTTTGGTCACTTAATCACTTGTTTATAACCCCCACGAAGACTCTTTCTACTCGCATATATAGTCTCATGCACAACACAACACAAATCACACCCACTGACCCACGTAAAAGCAATAACCGCCACAATTAGGCAGTTAAACTCCACTTTTTACGTCTCAATTAACCTCCCACTTACAAAAATTAACCTCCCACTCACTTCCACTAGGATAAAAACATCATACTAGTACAAATTACTGCCTCTTCCTTAATCACCATCAACTTTTCTTCGCAGTAATTAGCAACCAAAACATAAAAAACACAATTAAAGCAGCAAGAACAAACCAAAGCCTGAAAAAGTTACCGAAGAGATGGAAATCAATGATGTAGAGAGAAATTACCGTGCAACAACCCGAAGTAACAGAACTATAATGCCCTCAAATGTAATGTGGTATGACTCGGAGCCAGAGTGGAATTCATGGGCAATTCCCACTTTTTCCATGATCAACCTTGTCTTGTTCATCGTCACCATGTACACCAACAACTGCCCTTCTCATGGCGGCGCCTGCTTCATGGGTTTCCTTGGCAGGTTCTCCTTTCAGCCTTTCCATCAAAACTCTCTTCTCGGCCCCTCCTTCCAAACGTACGTACGCGTCCTCTTCCTTTTTTACTCGATTTCTTATCTTTCATGCGAACCTGAAACCTACTGATGTAGTCGATATTTTATGTTACACTAAATTTGGTCATGTAAATTATGATGATATTATTATTGCATGTTTGGTTGAAGATTGATGAGGATGGGGGCGGTGAACGGGGCGGCTATATCGAACCATCATCAAGGGTGGAGGCTCATCACCTCCATTTGGCTACACACCGGCCTCATTCAACTTCTTGTCAACTTGTTGTGTCTTTTGTCCGTTGGCATTCGCCTTGAACAACAATTTGGATTTGGTAATACATACGGAGTAACTACTCTCTATATGTATATTATATATCGTCTTTTCATCAATTCCGTTCAATAAAAACCAAATATTTTTGTCGGGTTTTGCAGCAAGGACGACAGCAATCTATCTGCTAGCAGGAATAGGTGGTAACATATGTTCGGGTCTGTTAGTTCCAAGTAATGTCTCGGTTGGAGCCTCTAGTGCTTTGTTGGGTCTTATTGGAGCCATGGTTTCTGAACTCCTCACCAACTGGACCATTTATGCTAACAAGGTACTGATACCTAAAACTATCTAAAAAAAAGTAAAGACCGTCTCACACAATAATTATTATTACTATGATTATTTGTGTGTAGGCTGCTGCAGGGATTACTTTGCTGATAACGCTGGTTATCAGCACGGTTGTGGCGGTTGTTCCGTACCATGGTCACTTCAGCCACGCATCAGGCGGGTTCCTCACTGGATTCCTACTCGGGTTTGTGTTGTTAGCCCGGCCCATAGGGTGGCCTGTTTCTAGTCCATTAGTTTGGTCCAGTCTTTTTAAGGCTAAGTACAAACCTTACCAATATGCCCTAGGAATTTCGTCCCTCATTTTGCTTGTTGTCGGGTTAGTCCTTTATTTCGTCACATCAATTCCTCAACGATTTTAATTTCTAAATGTGTCGCATCTAACTAACACCCGTAAATTATCTTTGTTGTTCGATTTGATGTTGCAGGTATATCGTTGGATTGGTGATGATATTCTGAGCCAAGGCAAAAGCTGGATAATTAATTAATTAATTAATCTACGCTAGATATAGTTGTAGTTATTAATTAATCCTTAGGATTAGGATTAAGGTTATCATTTGTACGTCGTTTTATTTTAATTTGTACTCCGTATGTTTATTGTAGACGACTTATATAGCCGAGGATGTTCTTTTCAAATTTCAATTGGTTTTAATTTTAGTACGTTATTAACTCGATGAAGTGTTTCTTAGATTGATCACACGAATTTCATGTACGTGAAAACTATGCACAATTTCTTCATTGCACACCAAACCCAAAAACTCAATACCACAAATATATACCACAATTTCTTACAAGTAAAATTTTAGTTAGGAAAACAATGAGTTATGTTTCGATATTTATATTGGTTTTTGTAGTAGTGGGTCCGAGGTGGCTGGTGGGGTCAGAGATCGACTGCCCGACTGTGACGCAGCTGCTGAGCTCGTGCTCGGCGTTCATAACATACGGCACACCAGACCCATTACCGGGGTCTGCGTGCTGTGATGCGATGGTTGGGTTGAGTTATTTGGGTGACTCAAGTGAGAACAGACGGTCCGTATGTAAGTGTATTATGGGCCTCATTGATGCTTATGACCCTAATTCTGCTGCTATTGCTTCTCTTCCTGGCTTCTGTGGAGTCACCTTGGGCTTTATTGTTGAGCCTAACGTTGACTGCTCCATGTATGTCTTTCCTACCTACCCTTCTTTCATAGGACACTCTTATATACTACCTCCGTCTCACTAAGATTGTCACGCTTCATTAAAATATTCCTGATATATAATACAGAAATTCCTGATATATAATAGAGAAAATAGTCCTATATCGATATATTTATGTGGAGGTTTTGCTAATTCAATATATTTGTTTTTAATACTCGTATCCGTCATATCTCGTGTGAAATTGTTGAAACATTTTTATTAAGATAATACAACCGTTTAATCAAAAAAATTATCAAAAATATTAAAGATTACAGTCTGTGTTATGCAGGGTCTCATGAGCAGGGGTTGATATTTGGAGAATTGGACGACTAATAAGAAGTTTCATCTATTGTTAAGCATCATGTATTTTTAAGTTTTGAGCATTTTGTTTTTGTTTTTTTCGGTAATTAGTTATTGGACCGCGCACAATGTCTACATACCGTTCTTCAATTTAGTTGCGTTTTCTGATGTGTTATTTAGTTGTTTGATTTTATTTTTTTAAAAAGAATGGATAAATGAGAGGATGGAAGAAAAGATCATACTTAAACCACTGTCTAAGCTACTATTCTTCCATTCTTGGTCATTTGTTTGCCTTAAACCTAATGACTGAAACGATGGAGTAGTGTTCTTTCTATCCAATAATAGTACATTGTCGAAAATAGAGATAAATCCATCCTTCCGTCTAAACTACTCCTACGTGTACCTCTGAATGAAGCATCCAAAAGCCCAGTCTAACACACAGTTCTTGGATGTTTTTCTCTCCGACGACTTGGACAAGTAGCAAATAAGGGCTTCAAAAAGGTTCGAGGAGACCTCCCTAACCCTAATGTCTAAGTAAACAAGTGTAAGAATGGTGCAATTTATCCCTTGCATAGAGCGATAAAGCATGTTAGAGACCGAATGCGTATGTGATGTTACTTGTATTGTATTGTATCATTGCAATTGCTGGGCTTTTAAGGAGTTCGGGCTCAGATTTATTAAGTAGTAATGTTGTAACAAAATTCCCGAGGTGTACCGCGTGTATTTATAATTTTTCGTGTATGATCATTATGCAATCCGACCAATGTAGTGGTGACATGTGTATTTATACCGAATATAACAGGATTTATTGGTAGGTTAGGGTTTAAGATTAAAAAAAGACTTTGATAGGGCTTGGGGCAATTACGAAGAAAGAAACTAGAAATCCAAGACATTTATTCATATAATAATACGTATAATATACGGAGCATATATATACCACATATATATATATATATATATAGTCGTGTATCTAATACAACTAATACGTTTTTGAAAGAAGTAAACGAAAAGAGGAAACAAAGGAGACATAATACCACTAGCGTACGTTGAAATCAATCAAAGATGAAGAAAGCAATTTCGTTCTTGAAATCCAAGGGTTTCAATTTTAAATACCCTAATCCTGCGATTCCAACAGGTATTTAACTTCTATTTTACTTTTTTTTTTTTTTATGAGTTTATTTACATTAATTGCGCACTACTCTTGATTAATCTTCATGCATGGTTTTAGGGTTTAGCTAGTAATTACTTGTATGAGCGTAGAGAAAAAAGTTTGATACTTTGTGTTAGGGTTTTTCTTAGCAATATGAAACCTCCTTACCAAATTCTTTGGTTATTGGCAATATGAAACCTCCTATCTTTGAGAAACCCGGAATTATGGGTATCAATTCCATAATTTTGTCAACTAAATCAGAGGAATCCTCATACTTACATTTTGGTCAATCAAATACTTTTCTCCTTTGAAAAGAAACTTATACTCCGTACATGGGATCATGAAGTAGATAGTAGTGCCCATTATATTGGTCATGTGTCGAGTAATATCATGTGAAATTGATATTTTAATTAATGTTTACCCTACGTATTAATCTGCATCAATGAGCCGATTTATTCCTAATAAATACTCATCTTATAAAAGATCTCCTCTAAATATTACTCGTATTGGACAAAGATAAAAATATCATTAACTCTCCTATGAGACCGTCTCACGGTAATTTTATTGTGAGACCTCTCACATAGGGGTTTAGTAACCACCTCTTATATGTGACGTCTCACGATAAATATTGATATGAGAAAAATATTTTTGAAGGAGGCTTCGAAGTGGCTTCCCCTTTGCTTCCAATGACATTCGCCACACATTATTCCACCCCCTAATCTATTGCTTTGCATTTCCTAACTTTTCTTCTCTTTTGACTAACTAAAGTCTTCGACGTGTTCACTCTTTACTAGTCACTGCCTCATGTATTAGGGATACTAATACCCCTTTAAAATTCTCGACGGCGATGCTCGGGCCTTGACATTTCGATTTGCGTTAACACAAATTTTTTAAGATGCACGATTTTAAAATGGTGCAAATTATTACGATCATATTTTCACCAATTACCACATGTATGTTAAATACTCCGTGTGTATATTCACTATTGCATCGGGATGTATCTCAAATAGTTTACAACATGCCCCGTATAATACAGACGGTTTCAAGTTTCATACAAAAAACCAATCATTATATACTCCGTATATCATAATGTACTACGGAGTGTTTATTAATACATTCATCTTTAATTTTTGAGCTATTTATTATCATGTGTTGTACAAAACTTCTTTCCGTTACATGCATATTAATTTAGAGTTGAAATCCAAAATCGATCCCCGTCAAGAACCTACTTAAGTATAAACATAGAGTAATAAATAATAATAATAATAATAATAATAATATTAAAATAGAATAGGTATCTAATACGTAAAATACATCTTAACTTGTATCTAGTGACCACAGGTTAGAAAAACCGTTAAAATATACAATACTTCGTATATTTTTCAACTTACAATATAGTAATAAAAAGGCGGAAGAAACTATCTCATGCCCGTGTTCTAACATTAGTCCAACTCGTAATTTGTATCATCTGCTCCCTATTGCAACCGAGTTGAGACAAATCAAATTATTAAAAAAAAGTTCTTAATATACAGATAATTAAGAAGCAAAAATTTTAATAGAGAATAAGATAAAAAAAAACTAAGTAAGAAAGCCTAGTAGCAAACTTGTAAAAATGATGAAAGAAGAGGGGCATTCCTGGAAACCAAAAAATTACGCAAAACTCCATGACATTCTCCCCTTTTTATACTCCCTCCGTCTCAATGAATTGTTTGCCTATTTCATATTGGGGCGTCTCAATGAATTGTTTGCCTTTCTATTTTAGGAATGTTTTTTATATGCAATTTGATCATTCTCATGAGTTTTGCTTGGGAGTATAAGTTAATGATATGTACCGAGTATCTTTTTACGTTTGTAAAGTCGAAGTATATATGTCATGGTCATACACTCTTAGTATTGTGCAAACAATAGTTACCACGACGATCATATATACTTGTCTTTACCGAGGTAAATATCATGATACGACATTTGTGCCTTTTTTTATTATGAAATCATTATCCTAATATATTCCCGTAATCACTATTGAAAATGTTTTAACCATAGGCGGACCTACGTACAAGACCAAAGTTTTTGAGTAGTACATTTTTGTATTGATTATAAGGGTAATTTAATATAAGTACTTTTTAAATTACAAAATACGGGGTAACAAACTTTACAAATGCTCAAAAAAAAGAGAAAATAATTATTAAAAGTTTCATAATGTGTTTAATATAAATTCTCTACACCATACAAAAAATTATAGATCTGCCCTGGTCTTAACCATATAGTCCATACCATTAAGCATACTCCATGTAAATTGTCCTATATGTGTAGAGTGTAGACTCTTCAATCTCATATAGCCTTTTAGGTACACTTTCTTATGGTATGGACTATGGTATAGCCTTTTAGGTACACTTTCTCCATTGTTGTTTTCTTGGTTTCTTCCATACGAAGAATAAGAATTTTTCAGTTTTGAGGAGAAGTTAGTGAGAATAACAGAGGAAAGTTATGAAAGTGTGAATTGGTGAGGTGAGGGTTTTAATCTGATTTTATGGCTATTTGATTATTATTTGTTATATTGACTTGGATTTTAGTTGATAAGTGATGGAATTTCTACTTTTCAAGTCAAGAAAGAGACCATAGCTATGTTTAGATTGTTAAGATGTTTTTGAAGGATCAAGTCAAGGGATTGTTTACATGTTTTGTCTTTGCACGATTTCTTATACGATAATTTCTTTGTTGTTGTGTAGTACGTAAATACTCCATCAAACTTTAGTTAACTTTATGGTTGTCTTCGCCATAAACAAAATTTGTAGAATTTGTTCTGTAGTACGTAAATAGTACTCCATCAAACTTTAGTTAACTTTATGGTTGTCTTCGCCATAAACAAAATTTGTGTCTCGGGATTGCAGGGTAAAAAAAGTTTTTATAACTTTTCATATGAAGGATTTTTCTACCTATATCTTTCTAAAGTAGTTTAACACGTGTTCTTCGGACACACATTAAAAAAAATCATATTGGATTACTGTTCATCGTCTCCTCATCCTCATCAATCGCTTATTGCACCGTTTGATCGAGTCACAAGAATTCAAATGCATGCATGCAAATGTACTCGTTATTTAGGTTTCAATTCTTTTGAATTGAAATAGGCTAAATTGAATACTATCATCCAAACTCATGCAAATGGATAGTACTATCGGTATTTAGACTATCTATGTTCTTTTGGATTGAAATATGTTCAACTTAATTGAGACAAAATAAATACAAGTATTTTAGAGATTAAACTAAGGTGAACTAGCAGTTAAAGCATATTATAATCATTAAATACTCCGTATGTAGTATTAGCGAAAATTACACATTCCAGCCTTATAAAAATAACTTTTTTTCAATTACAGACTTATAAAAAAATTCAACAATTACTATCTAATAAAACACTTTTCATTTGCGCTTGCTACCTGACTCCGTTGGATTAGTAAGCTAATTTTCTTCCAAAATTAGATTACGCCTAATCTTGTGACCATTTTGCCCTTGAGTCTATATACTCTTTCCCCAACCTTATCAGTCTTACAAGTCTTATTGCTCTTCAATTTCTTTACTCTTCAATTCAAATTTTTCACTTTTCAATTTCTTCACCCTTCTCTTTAGTGTTTCTACCTCTTTATTATTTTAGTCACCATCAATGACTAAAGTGTATTGAACTCTTGATATAAACAAGGTATGTAACCCTGATTCATGTAACATCCGCCGACATTTGGCTAAACAAAATCAATAACAAATTGCAGAAACCCTAAAAATTGAAATTATCTAATCGACAATCGCATTTGGCTCTCAACGTGCTAATGAACTGCAATAACACTAAAACTACACTTAATTCATATAAGAAAGACTAAATTTAAATGCAAATCTGGGTGTCGTTTTAATTTAAATGCAAATCTGGGTCTCGTTTTAAGAATAGATTAAAAATCCTAAATTAACCAAAAAAACCCTAAATTAACAAAGGATTTGGGGTTACTTACTTGCAGATTTGCGTTTCCTTCAATTGCGTCAGAATTTGATATGGATTTTGGATTCATTTGTCGATTTAATTAGGGTTTAGGGGATGGTTGACGAGGAAGGTACGGAGTGAGTAGATGAAGAGAGAAGTAAAAGAGGTTAATCAAGGGGTTAATGAAGTAAAAAGAAGATTTAAACATCGAGGGTATTTTCGTCAGTTAATAATTTTGGAAACGAAAATTAGCTTACTAATGAACGTAGTTCACTTAATGTAGCAAACGCAAATAAAATGTGTTTTATTAGGTAGTAATAGTTGATTTTTTTTATAAGTCTTTAATTAAAAAAAATGATTTTTATAAGACTGTAATGTGTAATTTTCGCGTAGTATTATTCGTTTTGTCAATATAAGATCGATGTAAATAAATGTAACTTTTTTTTCAACAAAAAACATTTTAAAAAATTGTTGACACTTAATAAAAATTATACTCGGTAAATACATCCGTCTTTTTTATTTATTGTCTATTTATTTTTTATGTGAGGAGTACTTCAAACATAGATAACGAATGAATAAAACGGAATTATGTCAGATGATAACTATCCCTTGACTTGATCCCTTCAAAAACATATTAACGATCTAAACAGAGCTGTGGTCTCTTTCTTGACTTGAAAAGTAGAAATTCCATCACTTATGTCAACTTAAATACAAGTCAATATAACAAATAATAATCAATAACAGATTAAAACCCTCACCTCACCAATTCACACTTTCATAACTTTCCTCTGTTATTCTCACTAACTTCTCCTCAAAACTGAAAAATTCTTATTCTTAGTAAGGAAGAAAGAAACCAAGAAAACAACAATGGAGAAGAAAGGTTTAACATTGTTGAAATTAGCTCGCCAATTTTCTCAAGAAAAATTACTCTCAATTACTCCATTCTCCCGTAATTCTCTACTTGTTTCTCATAATAATCTTCAAGGTGATCAATCCCATTTACTAAGTCTTTACTACTTTTACTTTTACTTTCCCCTGTTTTTTTCGTTCTTTCACTTTCGTTGGGGTTTTATCATGCGAAAAAATCATAAGAAATTGTTTGAATTACGATCACTTACTCGTGAAGAAATTGATCATGTGGGTTGTTCTTGAATTTTGATCATTTGGGTTCTTTACGACGTTTAGACAATTAGACCCCGAAAACGGGTCAACCGGGTCAGTTTTGGCTCGGATCACTTCAGTCATAGAAATTGTGTTGACTTTGTGTCGGGTTGGGCCATTTTGGGTTACCTTATTTGGGTCGAATCATTTGGGCCGGATCGTTTTTTCTAATTTTTATTGAAATTTGATCATGTGGGTTCTTGAATTTTGATCAGAAAAGTCATGGAAACCCGATTAAATGCGGTATTTGTGTGTTTGTTTAGCTGCTTTTAATGTTGTTTTAGTCAATTACTACTGTTTGCTCACATGGGTTTTTGAATTTTCACCAAGAAAATTGATTGAAATTTCCACTATATGACTTGTTGACATGTGTTTGATCTTTAGGGTTCTTGAATTAGGAACAACCGAACAAACCCTTAAAAAAATATCAAATTTTGTGTTCCTATTTGTTTTTAACTTCATAGGGTTGTGGTGATTTTGTTTTTCAGAAGATGATGCTGATCTTGATGACTGGGAACTCATTGAAGTTCTTGATCGGGAATTTACTGGAGATGAAGGCGATGTCGAAATTTTAGATTTAATGGAAGCTGATGACCCACATTCTCCTTTCTTTTGCTTTAAATTCAACCATAAGGTCTTTTTTTTTCGGATTTCGTAAATACAATAATGCGTAATTCTGTTTATTTTCCAATTACTAGTGAATTAATGATGTTTTATCACTTAAAATCGTTCCCTACTATGATCCGTGTAGCGAACGAAGTCATTTGGAGTCTGGCGATACGGTTTTGTCGTTGTTAGCTCTACTAATATCGACTCATGCAAAGTCGCCGTGGATGATAATTAGGAAAACTGTCAAGTGTCAAAATTTTGATTTGGTTGCGGAGTGCAGAGTACTCTGTTTTTGAGTTCATTGTTAGTGGGATGAATTATGTGCATATGATTAGAAATTTCTAAAATTTGTTGTTTTATGGAGTTTAGCTTCACTTTTGTAGGATAATAATATTAATTAATCGAATTCTTATTTTGGTATGTACTCTACATTTGTTTAGATAAAGTACAGAATAATGAGCAAACTTGATGTTCTTCGACTTCTTGATGAAAAAGTTTCAAGGGTTTCTACCGTCCTATTATTGTCTCGAAGCGAAGCTACAATTCTTTTGAACCATTTCAAGTGGTAAGAACTGTCTGTTTAATTCTGGTTACCTAATTATGCATTGGATCATTAACATAATCACGCTGTCTACTTAACGCCGACACTTTGCTCTCCTCATACAGGAGGGTCAGTAAGGTCAACGAAGAATGGTTGACATCTGAGGAGCAGGTTCGGAAAGTTGTCGGCCTATTTGAGAGGCCTACTGCTGAAATTTCTAACAAAGAAGTGAGTGTTGTCATATGCTTTTCACATCTTCTAGTATTTGATCGTTGGATTTTATAGAAGTTCCAGTGATTTATGTATATGGACTTGTTTGATACAGATGCTGTGCACTCTCTGTCATGAAAGTCGAGGAGCTGACAATATGGTTGCGGTTTCTTGTGGTCATCAAGTTTGTCTAACTTGCTGGACTGGTAAGTCATGTTTTAACAGGTTGTTTGTAATGCATGTAGGTGTGAATGCGTGATGCTCATTCATCTGTCGTTTTCGTTCTTTTCAGGCTACATTAGTGATGCTATCAATGAAGGACCAGAATGCTTAACATTGCGATGCCCTACCGCATCATGTGAAGCTGCTGTTGGTATCGAACTGGTTGAACTTGTATCGACTCAGGATGACATGAAAAAGTTTAAGGATTACCTTTCTAAGTCTTATGTTGCAAGCAGAAGAAGAAAGGTTGTTGATCTTACTTTATGTACAGATTTATTTTGGCGCAAATCCTAATTTTCATTTAATCTTTTCTGATCTTTTTTTCTTCTTCTAATCTTGCCACTTCTAGACCAAATTATGCCCCGCTCCAGGCTGTGAGTATGTGGTGGTATTTCCTTCTACTAATGCGGACAGAAACAACGATGTTACCTGCAAGTGCTTACATAGTTTCTGTTGGAATGTAAGACCCTTTGAATTTGGTGCAATAAAACAGAAAACCATTTCGAGCATTAAATTTTCTGGGATTGCTGTAAGGTTCTGAGACGGTTGTTTATGTTATTTTGACAATGCAGTGCGGTAAGGATGCTCATACGCCTATTGACTGTGGCACAGTTGATGCCTGGTTGTCACAGATGGTTGTTCAGTCCACCAATTGGTATGATTAGTATCTTGTGAGGCGCCTTAAAGTTCACGTATTTGCTTCTTTGTCTTATTTCCCGGTTCGTTTGCAGGCTACTAACAAATGCAATGGCGTGTCCAAGTTGTGAGATGCTAATCGAGAAAGTTTCATGCATAAGATACGCAAGATGTATCCTTTGCAACTATGCGTTTTACAAGTAATCATCCGAATATATACACCCTTATCTCCTATACCTAGCCTTAGATGTCACAAGTTTTTAACTAAGAATTTTACAACTACGCAGTGATGTTTTTGCTGAAGATGCTAAAGATACCGAAGATACTGAAGATACTAAAGTTATGAAAGTTACTAAACAAGTACGACGTTTTTTTCTTGTTATCTTTCCTTTCAAATGAATCCACTCCACTAGAGTGAAATTCAATGAACTGCTTTTTTCTTTTGTGAGCAGGACTATAAGAACACGTCTGCCGCGAGTTACCTTGAAAGATTTCGCCAATATTATGATGGATATTCATGCAATGAAGCGGTATGAATAAGTTCAATTAATCTTATGTCTGTTGACAACATTTTATAAGGGATCGCAGCCTAGTCAAGATTATTTGTTACAACGAAAAAAAGTAGACAATGTACGAAGAAAATGTCTCTTTTGTAAATTCTGCCTAGTACTGAAATAGCGGATGTTGTTTTTGCAGGCTAGGGCAAATGCACTTACAGACCTTATGGTGTTGAAGAAAATACAGGTAAGTAGTAACTTTTCCTCTAGTAGTCGAATGCATGAGTGGAAGTTATAACTTAGGACTTGCGTGTAATGGTGACTTTCTTTCTTCTTTTGTAGATGGAGTTACTTTGTAACTACCTGGCGTTGCCCGTGTCAGAGTTTCAGTTTCTAGTTGAGGCACATACACAGGTACCTAAATTCAAAAAAAAACATTGAAGTACTGAGTATTAAGTTCATTCAAATTCTCACATTGATTTTATTTGTGCAGGTTGTGAATAGTTATCGGATCCTTAAATGGATGTATGTTTATGCCTATTATCAGCCCGAGGAAGAGTTCCTGAAGAGGAGCCTTTTGGAATTCATGCTAGGTACGACTTCTTTCCAGTTTCGCCATCTCTTTTTATCTTGTTTGATGTCGGGGTTGCATATTTTTCTATTTCTGAACTGGTGGACTTTGGCAGAACAAGGAGTGGCAGTAGTGAGAATGCTGGAGAATCATGTCAACGAGCTTGTGCAGGTTATCATTGATAGCGAAATATACTTTGCTCAGTTTGACGCCTTCCGGGAGGACTTAACTCGTCTTACAAGGTACAGTATATATCGAACTTTGTAAAGTCAATAGAATTTCTGTCTTGTGATTTTAGTAACTAATCATATAGTATTACATTGGCTC
This sequence comes from Agrostemma githago, assembly GCA_958450325.1. Taxonomy (NCBI): domain Eukaryota; kingdom Viridiplantae; phylum Streptophyta; class Magnoliopsida; order Caryophyllales; family Caryophyllaceae; genus Agrostemma; species Agrostemma githago. The sequence goes on from OY288246.1 coordinate 73,165,911, forward strand.
GGAAAACCAGGGTAATAAGAAACTATATTGAGAGATTGGTGGAGTCGGTGAACAACGACCTGTCAGAAGTGGTTTCCGTTAGTAGGAGAAGCCCAAGAGAGAGTAGAGATGTGGCGGCCAGCTGCAGCAGCAGCAGCCCAACACGTAGAGTGATTAAGACGGAGACAAAAGAAGGCATGAGCAGCCCCGTGGTGAATATGAAGTCTGAAGTCCTGATACCAGGAGCAACTGCTACTCAGAAAGAGATCGTGGCCGACTTGAAGCTTGAGTGAGCTTGGCGATCACACCATACCTGTTCATACAAAACTTAAACTGGTACGAGTAGTTAACTTCCTTTTGCGCGTGCTGTAACTCGCAAGTAAATATGGGTAATCTTCTGCGTTTTTGTAAGTAACTCGAAAAATAATGCTTTGATGATGGATGCACAAACTAGTTTTCAGTTTGCTGCTTTGGGACAAAACAATAATGCTCCATGATCAGAAATATGTGCTTGCGATATGTACTCGACGATTTATTTGGGCGTGAAAGTAAAAAACAAAACATGAGGTAATCCATCATTTTGGGACCAAATTGGTTCGAAAACTGTGGATAATAATCTTCGTATTCACACGTTTATTTGAAATCCAACGCCACTTTTGTTACACCGAGACATTTCGAGACATTTCTACCATGAATGGGGTAGTTACTTTGTGAATTTGGAGACATTTAATTTTGGGACAAAATCGACCCGAAAAACGTAGATAATAATCTTCAAATTCGACCATTTCAGATGATTTTTTGAAAAATGTAAGATATTTTGCTGAGCATCTAAATAGGACCCGTATACATAAAATGACTTACGGTTGTTAAAAAACACTCTAAAATACTTAAGTTTCGAGTATATATATATCGAAGATTTCGCCTTAATTCGACGTTACTCGAAAGATAGTCGAATGTCTTTTAAATGTGTGTATTTGAAACCCGACGCGCATTTTGTTACATCGAGACATTTCTACAACGAATTGGGTAGTTACTTTGCGAATTTGGAGACATTTAATTTCGGAACCAAATCGGTCCGAAAAACGTGGATAATATCCTTCAAATCCAATCGTTTCAGATGATTTTTTAAAAAATGTAAGATATTTTGGTGAGCATCTAAATAGGATCCGTATAACCTAAAATGACTGATGGTTGTTAAAAAAACACTCTAAAATAGTTCAGCTTTGAGTATATATATCGAAGATTTCGCCTTAATTCGACATTACTCCAAAGATGGTCGAACGTATTTTAATAAATGTGTTTATTTGAAACCCAACGCGCCTTTTGTTACACCGAGACATTTCTACAATGAATGAGATAGTTACTTTGTGAATTTGGAGACATTTATTTTCGGGACCAAATCGGCCCGAAAAACGTGGATAATAACCTTCAAATTCGACCGTTTCAGATAATTTTTTGAAAAATTTGAGATATTTTGCTGAGCATCTATGTAGGACCCGTATAACATAAAATGACTTACAGTTGTTAAAAAAACACTCTAAAATAGTTCAGTTTTGAGTATATATATCGAATATTTCGCCTTAATTCGACGTTACTCGAAAATTAGTCGAAAGTCTTTTAACTGTGTGTATTTCAAACCATACTTATCTTCATTTACTTCGAAACATTTCTACAATGTATAAAGTAGTTATTTTGCGAATTTGTAAACATTTAATTTTTGGACCAAATCGGTCAAAAAATGTGGATAATAACCTTCAAATTCGTCAATTCCAGATGATTTTTCGAAAAATGTGAGATATTTTGTTGGTCATCTAATTAGGACATGTATAACATAAAATGAGTGAAGGCCTTTGAAAAAGCTCTCTTATTTAAACAAATAGACTCATAAAATAGATACTGAATCATATTTATACAAACAGACTCATTGTACTATGAAAATAACTTATCTAACTTAAACTAGATATTGAATCACATCTTAATCATATTAATCTTAATTTTATCCTAACTAATATTTTATCTTATTCAGACAATATCATCGTAGTATCGGGTTTTCCTAAAGTTACTAAACTATCGTAATAATACGATATTCTCAATCTTGATACCATCCAGTCCAAACTTTACATCGGACCCATTTTTTTCTCTTCACAAACAATGGATCCAGGTAAAGCATGCATTGGATGAGAATAAGTAATTGTGGAGTATTAAAGAGGTTACAAACCTAGAGAGTAGAGACCAACCGCGACTCCACGAGTGAGCCTCAACCCAAGTTACAAGGGGAAATAAAAGCAGCTAGGTATCCCTGGCTCTGGTCATCCATCATCGCGATTCACGACTGAGGTTACAGCAGAAAAGGAGCTATTAAGCGCCAGAAACCGAGTAAAGATGCTAAACACGCATTACTTGAGCATTAGGGGTAAGGTTTGTATCATAGATTACACTTTTCAAGACTCAAATCAAGAAACACCGCGGCTACTTGGGGAACTATCAAGTCTCACATTTCAAATCAAATCAAAAAGAAAGAAAAAGAAGAAGACGACGACAACAATGTCATTACTCCCTTCAATTATCCTGTACAAAGCCTAATGAACCGACGCTAATCACCCACTTCCGTCCTGTCCTGTCATGTTATCAGCTCTTCCATTCATACCCCAGACTATCGTCAAGAAGATCACTCCCAAAAAAGTCGTTCTCTTCAAAATCACGGGGCAAATCTGGAACCATGTCATCTGTCAGGTTAAAGTTCTGGGGGATTTCGGGTGTCTTTTGATTATTTGAACCACCTCCACCTCCACCTCCGGCTGCTGAAGAGTCGCTGTTTGCAGGCGCTTTGAAACTGTTACTTTTGCTCAGGGTAGGCCCCACGCCTCCTGCAACATTGCTGCCTGTCCCATTGTTATTCCCATACCCTCCTAAGCTACTTGAAGGTGTACCCCCGCCCCCACCAGCATTCACATTCATATTCTGCCCGCTAAAGTTTCTCTGAGACCCGCCAGCACCCTGCATCCACTGCTGGAGGACGTGTGGTTCTGAAGGCGGGCCTTGTGCAGACAGTTGCGGGCTTTGTGCACACTGTTGACTAGCCGGGTTCATCTGCGGGCCTTGTGGAAGCCCGTTACTACTCGAAGAACGCTGAGGCTGAGGCTGAGGCTGATGATAGTGAGGGCCCTGGAGCTGAGCACCTGAGAATCCAGAGTTGTGCGTGGAGAGGAGGCCAGGACCACCGCCTTGCAGAGGAGATGGAGTTTGATTTGAATTATTGAATGACGATGAAGCTTCTTGGTTTCCATTGAAGGAGTTGTGTCGCATCATATTTTGGTAGTTGGACAGGGCTACGGCACTGGCTGTGGGCCCACCTCGGTTATTATTATTATTATTGGCAATCATGTTATGGTTGTTTTGTGTATTAAGGTTATTATTATTATTATTAGTCATCCCTGGTTGCATTGCCAGGAGCTTATTGATAGTGTTCTTGTCAGTCGGCAGACCCTGCATATTTGCAAACTGCTCCATTTCCTGCAACCTCTGCATCGGATTCCTAGATGTCTGAGCTAGCCGAGGATAACTTTTCAACCCCTCTGCAAAGCAAAAACCATAATCAAAGCCGTCACAAGAATTTTATAGCGTATGTCTTCTCATGATAAAAAAAAAATAAAAATAAGTAAGGAATGCACAACTGCACCAATATTTAAAATATTTCTTAGAAAAAAGAATAAAAAAAGGTATGCGAAAGATGTTTTGAGGTCAAATTACCTATAGGCCCGACTTTATTGTCCCGGCAAAAATCTACAAGGTCTTTCATGCTATGAACAACTTCAGCAATCTGCAACAACCGACAGTGAAAAACACATCATAAGAAAAGGCACGAATTGCAAACAGGATATCACCGGAAAATAGAGCATCGCATCAAACCTGCAAACATCTCACGTATCTCTTAGAGAAACCCAAGTCATTAAGTGACTGCAGCTCCAAACTCTTAGCAAGCTGGCAACCAGCTGTTACAACCCTGTTGCAAACACAGAATTTCACCATGCAATGAAGATATCAACTACGAGTACTCCGTATCACTTACAGCTCATTTACTTTTCCAGGAAAGAAAACGAGTGATTCAATACGGAAAAACTAAGGCCACAGAAGAACTAAGCTTACATATTGCTATTTGTTTGCAGATCTTGGGAAGAAATTCCTTCAGATCCACTGTCTAATAGCGTAGTTGGACATTTTTGAGCGACCAGAAGCAGTTGCTTCACCTGTCAATATGTAGAAAGTCTCTTTATTTTATTTTAGTATAATCATGAGCTAAGGAACTGCCCGTCACAGTACTTGACTAGCAATTATAATGAGATCCTGCAAATCCATCCAAAAGCACCATGGCGACATGCAAGCCCTATCTTTACCCTCAAAATGTTTCCAAGTAAGAGACGGAAAAATAAAGCCTCCAAATCAGGCTTTAGATTTTTTACAGCTTGTTTGGGTACCCATGAAATGAGGGACAAAGACAGAAAGAAAAGGTATAGAGGGAGAAAGGACGGCAACGAATGGACGAGAAGGATGGGCATGTTCCCAAATTGACAAATCATACATCAAGGAGTACGCTAGTACAGTACTTTCAACAACAAAATGTCTCAACTCTCAATGATTAACATGAGTTGGTATATAAACAAACAAACTGCGTTGAGCATATTATTCAAAATGAATTAGCAAAAGTATACACTGATGAATACATGTATTTAGTGAATAGGGTCATTCAGTATAATGAACATACGAGTATACGACTCCATGGAATGAGAAGGTTTTAAATATGCAAATGTGAGTCTACTCCTTACTAGGGTACATTTTACTCGTTTTCCTTCAAAATACTACCAAAATCATGAACGACGTGTGTGTAAAGGAAAGAAAAATGGAACCCTCCATTTTTCACGCTTCCCCGCCTCTAGCTCAATACCCCCAAACAATGGAAAATGGTACCCTCCCTGCCCCCCAATTTCACCAATCAAAGATCCCAAGATTCCCAACATGCTTAGGCTGACCAATGTGACCGCAATATGCACGCAAAATTACCAAGAAAGTACGACACAACATTCATCACAAAGACATAAAGTGGAACATCGCTCTGGGCTCAGAAACTGTAAACAGAAATCATTACCTGAGGAGCCACCAGCCTCCTTGGAAGTAGCTCTTCGTGCCGTCGTGCACAAAAATCCCATGATAAGATCTGTCAATCAAAATAAACGGCTATGAGGGAGGAAAAAGAAAAGGACGAGCAACAGATAAAATTATTGCAAAAAGGTCGATGACCTAATTAATACCTTCAACTCCTGGGTAAAAACAATTCTAAGTTGACCCTCACGAACAACACGTAATTGCTCATATACACTCTCTTGAACTGCTTTTCCGTACTCCAACATCATTATTCCATTAACAAACCTACGCTCACGAGGCAAGTCAACAAACAAAAGCTCATCTATCACACCACTGCCAAATTCAATTTCATTCAGCCGAGGCAACACTTCATACGTCGCTTCTGTTAAGAAAATTCAGAATCAGAGAGTGATGATGTGTAGTGTCGGTAACATATCACAAATTCACAACAGAAACAGCAACTTTATACGCATACAACTAACAAAGTAACACCAACCGCATGAAAGCAAGCTGAAAGTAATCAGAACCAAATTTAATCCCAGCTATAAGTTCTACTGTAATGAAAAAAATGCTTTTTTCAGGAAAGATCAAACTGTCAATTTCAATACATCTGAATGTACTGGAATGGAATTGACAGGAATATTATAAGAGAGAAGAACCAACTACCATTTTAACAAAAAAAAATTTCTCCGACAGAATTGACAATTTATTCTAGGCACTCATCAAAAATTCAGTTATTTACTGACTCCAAAGTAACAAGATATACTATGATAAAAGTACGTGAGTAAAGAACAACTTACCGAAACCTCTTCCAGATTTCGACCCACATAAATCGCAGTGCCATGCATCCTGGTTCATGCAAGAAGCAAACATAAGAAAAACAGCGGAGGAAAAATGTAGCATCGATAAATTACACGCGTCCACTTGACAAGATAGAAAGACTCACCACAGATGCTTGAGGGAAAACCCCTAATGCATGGTTTCCAACGTTGTCATATAAAGACAAACACCACCTTTTCTTTGCACGTGGAGCATAATATTCAGCTACGAATTTCCTCCAATAGGCGATTGTATTCTCCTGTTAATACATGGCAACATAAGCTTCAAAACACAAATCAGAGCTGCTACCAGAAATCAATCAAATCATACTGAAATCTATAAATAAAATGTTTGCAAACACACATTGAGAAAAATAAAATCACACTTCTGAACCAAATTGCAGAGCAGATTGATGCCGCATACATTTTGAAATAAGAACCACAATGTTTAATACAGCGAAATGCACATAGCCCGACCAAAAAGACAGCATCATGTTTTAAAACAATGAAATGGAGTCAAAGGGCAAACATGCAAACCCCTATTCACCATGAACGGAACCCTTTCGAGTAGGCACTTTAGTATATTTTTGTAAATACAAGCTAGGAAAATAGAAGCTGAAGCCTATAACATCAACGGTTGCGCAATGAGTTTAAAGTAGAAACTTAAAAGCTGATCCCAAACCACAATCATCTCATACACTTGATGCATCAAAATCTCATCCAAAATTTTGTCAAGCGACAACCTGAAGCACTAATTTATAAGTTAAAATAACTTACAGCCGGTCGTTGCCGCTGATGATACAGGTACTGCATCAAGCGTCTAGCACATACTCCCCCAGTGTCATACGGGCTCTTCATGGTCGCCATTTGCTGCATGCTTGGTTGCTGAAGTTGCTGCCTCAACAGTTGCTGCTGTTGCTGATGCTGCTGCTGCTGTTGTTGTTGTTGATGATGTTGTTGTTGTTGCAACTGCTGCTGATGCTGCTGTTGTTGTAATTGAGCTCTGTGGATAGGCGACATAGACTGCAGCATTTGATGTTGTCGATAACCCTGTTGCTGAAGTATGGCTTGTAACTGTGGGTTAGGGCTTTGCAACTGCATGGGATCCTGTCCCTGAAGCAGTTGTTGTAAAACATGCTGTTGAATAATGTCTTCGCGCTTGATATCTATCCGCGGCTTCTTTTGAAGATGGGACATATTCACAGAATCTTGAATGAAAGAGTTGTTGATCCGAGGGCCCATGTTAAGTGGGTGTTGGTTGGTTTGACCCATTTGGGAACTAGACGCCCCGTGTTGAAGTTGCTGTTGACTATGGTCATTGTAAGGTCCTTGCTGGGGCACCCCCGTGGGCCCATCTATCCCTGACGAACCCGAAACACTAATATTATTGGATGTAAATGACATTGGTGACGCCGGCAAGCGTACGTAAGACTCGGTGCTAATGCTCGCACTTCTCTGCAACTGTGGGCCCCCCGAGAAACCCGAGTTAGCATCAGTTACCAATGAACTAGCCCCAACGCTTGGGCCCGAGTTTGCCACACTGTTGAGGACACCAGGGCCTAGATTTGAGCGGCCGGTCCCAGAAATGGAATTGACAGAATTCCCAAAAGATGAACTCAAGTAAGAGTTTATGGCACTCTGAGACTCCGAATCTCCTTGGAAGAATATACCAGAACTCGCAGAAGATTGAGAAAGACCTCCAACCAACCGAGAAGGTGCCATGAGCGGCACCGTCCCTTGATGGCTGGAACCCAAACCCAAATACCTCTCCAAATTTACACCAGATCAGATTTCTCCTCTCTCTTCAACACCAAAATTTAGCCTCAAGCTGCTTAATTTGACCTATTTACACAAACCAATGACACATTCCTCAATCACAAATGGCTCATCCTATTATTATTATTCAGCAACAAAAACATAATCCGGCGTCCAACATCGTTTAGTTGAACAAAGTTTCTTTCATGTACACTGATTTCTTGGATACTATTTAATGTACAAATTACAATTCAACCCATCTAAACATCAAACTCATACGTACTAATGAAAAAAGCTTTAAACTTGCTTTTCCCAATTAAAAATATGTCAACATCAACTAAACATCAAACCCAAATACGAGTATATCTTTTTTTTTCCACTAAAACACGGCTACCCTTTGCGTGAGGCCGTCTTACATGAGAATTAATGAGCACGATAAAATGTACAAGTGACATTCATAACCAAAATGAATGAAAGTTTCAAACTTTCATACAAACCCTAGAATAATTAGTTTTGATAATGTTACAAATCCAAGAAATCTAAAAACTTTTCAACTAAAAACGCCCAATTGAACTACAAACCCTATCTTTCTTGAAAAATTACCCCAAAAACACAAACTTTTTTGCATTTTTACTAACGATCCAACACAAATCACTAAACCCAGCAAAGAATTAAAGCTATGTAAACTCATTTCCAACTCAAATTAACTCCATAACAAAGCAAATCAATCAAATTATTACACATAAAACGGATACAACCCGAAAAAAAAATATGGGTATTTCATATTTTATACTAAAATTAGTAATTAACACCATAACAAAGCAAATCAATCAAATTATTACACATAAAATGGATAAAACCCGAAAAAAAATATGGGTATTTCATATTTTATACTAAAACTAGTAATTAACTCCAGAACAAAGCAAATCAATCAAATTATTACACAAAAAATGGATAAAACCCGAAAAAAATATGGGTATTTCATATTTTATACTAAAAATGCAATGATCACTGAAAAATTATTGAAATGACAGACGAAATTTGGAGGAAATGATAAGAGAGAAAGAAGAACTAACCTTGAAAGTACTGCAGGAAAAAAAATTAGAAAAATAATTAATCAAATTAACTTTAAAAAAATAATATAATCATGTGAGAAAAATTATATTAAATTAAATTAAATTATTTTGAGGGGAGAAGAACATGTAAGAGAAAATCATGAGTTAAGAAGAGCTTTGCAACTTATATAGAGAAGAAATGAGGAATTGGAAGGGAATGAATGTTAAAGGGTGGGTGACCGGATAAGACCGGTGGATGAGTGATTTGAAACTGGCTATAGTAGGTTATTATTGGACACGTGGCGAAGGATTGTTAGGTGTACGTTGTCAATGGTGAATCAAAGGAAGGTCTTTGATGACGTGTTAAGATGTTATTGGTTTGTGGTGGGATGAGTTTTGATCAGGTGTTATGGGAGTGCATGGTATGAAAGTGTGAAGACTTGGGATTTAAGGGTAGTTTTGTAATTTTAAGGGTTGTGTAGAGGTGCTTTTTGGGGTCTTTGGGAAATTGATTAAAATGATTAAAGTGATGAGTGTGTTTACTGGTTTTCAGTTTATCTTACTTTCGATAGAAATATTCGTCTAAACATTAAAATAGGTCGAATGTATCACAATTGGAAAAAAAATGTCAAATATTTTGCTACAGTCAAAGCCCATGAGATTTGTTTTACCCTAATTAGTTAACCTGTTATAAACTTAAGACGGATATACTTATCTTAAATGTCTTAAACAAAAATTTGTGATGGGTTTTAAATCCTCTACTCGTATATCTTATTTTTGGTGTCTCGTCTTAGATTTATGAACTCTTTATTGGACCTATACGAAGTATGAAAATATAATCAATTAAAAAAGGTTAGGTAAATTTCATAGTATTGTACTTGTTCAATTTCGAAACAATTTACGGATATTATGACTTTTTATTAATGAAATGATCTATTCACTAAATAAAAGTTAAATCTTCCTAATCTAAAAAAATGAAATATTATTAAAGTAAAACACCGAAATACGAGATGTGACACGAAAATGAGTAGGCATGGCATAGGATCCAAATTGGGGCTTGGGTGAGGTTGGAAACGGGGATTGTTGTGTTTGGGATTTGGTCAGGGAGGTTTGATCATTTGATGGTCTGGTGTTTGGTGAAAAGGGGTAAATTCGACATTCGACAATATATATGATGCCATTAGGGTGTTAAAATACATGCCGTCGTGTTGCATAGGTTACTGCTATTATTATACGGAATTGCTATTTCATACACGGGTTTTACTACTTTGTACACATTTTGTCATTTTTTTTCCCGTCTTTACCCTTCTCATTTAAACCCTCTCTTTTGAAAAAAACCTATACAAATTAATCAACCACTTCACGATTATCGAAAACTACTCGAAATCGAGTAAGTAATTTAGATTTTGTGAGTTTTGTCATTGATAGTTTAATTGTATCGTTAATTATCTCGTTAATTAGGATTGATTAATTACAATATTTCGATTAACGTTGGTCTGTTGGATGCGCGATTGATGGTTGCGTGGCTGATGTGGTTGGATGTGGGTTGCGGTGGTTGGTTGATGGGGTGGTTGGTTGTGCGTGGCCGACTGGTGTTGGGAGAGGCGAGCAAGTTAGGGTTAGGGTTTTGAGAATTGGGGATTCTTAATTTTTTTTTCTTGTTTTAATTATTTAGTTTTTTATTTCTCACATTATTATATTTTGTATTTTTTAATTTTATTTTAATAGTCATTTTATGTATTTAAGAAATATTTCAATATTATTTTATAGAGGTAGTTTGATTTTTTTTTTTTTGAATTTTTACTTATTCTCTCTCAAATGGATGTGGAAAGTTGGAAATGAGGAGGGTAAAGATGGAAAAAGCGTGTACAAAATAGTAAAATCCGTGTATGAAATAGCACGTCCCTTATTATATTCTCTGTCTAAATAAAAAGTTTACATTTATTTTATACACAATTATATTAATGTATTGAAATGAAAATTATTGTTGGTTTATTCAAAAGCAAAAATAATTAAGGAAAAATTTTATCTAAAATGAAAACGTAAACTATAAACAAACACATTTACAAAAGAAAAGTTTAACTATTAACCGGGAGTGTTGTTTGATTTGGATTTGAATTTGAATTTGAATTGATTTCCTAAGTGTTGTTTGATCGATTAGGTTAATGTATATTGTAGTTATTGTGTAGGACGATTTAATATTGTACAATAGTTTCTATGTTTTTCACATAAGTGAATCGTTTCACACGTTAGACCGTCTTATACTACGAGTATAATTTGTGTAATATACTCATATAAAGATTAATTTAGCTTACCTAATATGAGTGTGTCAGTTACAAATTTATTGTGTGCATTTTCTAGCTAGCTAGCTAGTAGGTCTACGGAGATATAGTCTCGCTAAATTACTGAGAGACATAGCTAAAAATACTTAAAACAAAATAAGTAGGATTCACTATCATGTAGGAAGTTTCTTATTAACTTTAATGAAAGATCGTTTCTTCTTAATTTTTGTGCTATCCAATGTATTTGGTGAGAGAGATGGTCAAGATTAACAAGTTAGCATAGTATGAACAACAAGTAATAAATTTGAAAGAGTTTAGTCACACATAAACAACGTTTAGATGTCTATATACCCATTACCATATATGGGCATATTATTTATTTATTTTCCAACGAAGAACGTACTTATTGGCATTACAATATAGGAGGAGGAAGATTTGAACCTGAGACCTACTATCTCATAGCATCTAATTTTAACTACTAGACTAAAACATCTTCGGTTATAGGGGAGGGAGGATTCAGTTATATGGGTATATTATTGAGATGCATTTATTCTGTGTTAAAAAGGAAAACTATTAAAGCCGTAAAACGCGGCAGTCTACATAAGTATGGAGCCCACACACAGTCAGCTTCACGAGTATAGTACTCACATAAAAGTTTTTTCACATGTGAAACGAGTAACATTATGGTGTAACTGAAAGATAAACATATGAATAATGTGAAAATGTGAGTGATGGATACGCTCTAGACAGTGAGTGTGTGATAGATACGCTTTAGACCATGACAACTTGCAAATACTTTTCTCGATACACATATCACGTGACAAGGTTAATATGAAGTGATTATTGAATAATATACTATGAAAGGGACTCAGCCAATTTACAGATCTGAAAGTGTTATTAGACATAATTAACTTGGTTAAATCTAACTGAATATAGCTTGAAAATTTTCATGTCATTTACTTATAAAAGAATCTTGGGATAGATAGATAACATCTTTAAACAAGTTTTACTCATTTCGTAATACTCATTTTAACCTATTAAACACTTAAACATCTAAAACCTCTTAATCTCTAAACATAAAGCATTTAATCACAACACAATGCATAAAATAAGTACTGTATAACCAAGAGAAGTACTCGTACTTCGTAATATAAAGTCTCATCCTAACCACTTTAACCTCATTTTAGTCATTTTTGACCACTTGCTTAAACATTTAAACACACGTCATAGTTTTGCTGTACTTATGTATCTAGCTTAAGACTACTTCCCTTGAAAAATTTGTACACCCACGGTTTGGACAGATCCGGTCGAAAAGAGTGGGTCGAACAGAGATTAGTCATTAATTTTTTTGAGAATCTGGAGACCAGACCAGACCAGATAGTCCGGGTCGATCCAATTTATCCGTCCAAACCATTACTTGAACATTTCTAGTGGAGTTTAGCTTAATGTTTAAAACTTGGATGAATCTACCGAGGGTCTCAAGGTTTTTTTGAGCAAACATTTCATTTCATTAATAAAAACTCGTACGACATCTACATCATACATACATCAAATTTTAACCGTTACAAATCAATACTAATCAAATAAAATAAATTATTATCGAAACAGAGATCTCTTAACCGAAAATGGGTCAAATGTTACAATGTTTGGAGGAAGTGTCACATTTAGTACTTTTCTCTTCCACTATTCTAGTCCAATCTTCCATCGTACCCACACAACCCACCATATTCGACCCACAAGCCGAACCCAATTCTCTACACCAGCCACACCATATTCACGCTCACAAGCCCAACCCAATTCGCTTCACTAACCCATATCCAATGTTTCCCATAAGGCCATACCCCCCCAAATCATCCAAACACCCAAGAGTCCAAGACCAAGGTCAACCCAACCCAACTTATCATCACGAAGCCTCCATCTTCGAACAAAGCTTAAATAATTAGGGCTCTTGTCTTTTAATCACCTTCATTTTAATTATTTTTGTCAGTTTTATGTAAATTTGCTAGAAATTACACCATTTTATTTGTTATGTAAATGTAAATTTTTTAGTATTGGAATGAAACACGTCAAGTATCACAAAAATATTGCACATTTTGATAATTTGATGATAAAACTACTATGAAACGAGGATAAAATCGTTGTTTTTGTTGTTGTTATTATTATTATTATTATTATTATTATTATTATAACAGATCAATGCAAGTATTTGACTATACCTCTACGGTCATACGAGTAATTAATTACGGAAATCAATGAAACTCGGGAATCACGTTCTATTAACGAAAATAATTGCGTAATACTTCCGTCGTTTTTCTCAATATATAGTTACACATGTTTGAAATTTCTTAATAACATACGAAGTAAAAGGTATCTATTGAATGTGACGGATGAAATGGGTGTAGATGTATTTGGAGGTGAACACTCTCATTTTTTTGTAAGTCGTCATCCCAATAGTTGAGAGTGGAAGCATAGTAAAAACATTGTCCTCATCATTTCAAATAATTAACTTGCAATAGAAAGATGTGATAGCAGACTACATTTTGTCCGGTAAAAGGTGCTTCAAAGAATAACCTTTAATCATACATTAATTTTTTTTTGCTTTTTATCATCATAATAGCATGATTTAAACGTACTTTCATCTCCTTCAAATAGCTACTCACGGGCCGACATTCCAAAATGCAATTTTCAAACTTAATTTTAGTTCAGCTTAATTTAGTTCGGTTCAACCACAGAAGACTTATTTTGTCTCAGTACTTCAGTTCAATTCAATTTAGTTCAGTCTATTTCAATCCAAAAGAATTGGCTTAAGTCCCAAAGCACGTATACATATACCTCTTTATATTCTTATTGTCTTTTCTCTCTTATGTACAATATAAACATGGACAATCAAAAAACTTTTTAGAAGTAGAAATAATCAACACAATGGGACGAAAGCTTATAATGCTGATGAATGACATGAAGGATGTAAATCTTAGGAGTAAGAGGGATGAATTACATTTGTCTCTGACTCGATCAATTATTAAATGTTTCCTATGAATCTAATATAATGTTATTGACTAAAAAATACGGAGTACTCGTTTGTTGTTGTAAACTATTGGTTTAGTGTGTAATTTAGCCGGGTAAAACATCAAGAGTACTGCTAAAGCTCTTAGCTTGCTTTTTCATAATTTTGAACATTATTACGTTCTAGGATACGAATTTGAGACTTTTAATTAAGTTAGAATAATACCGTACCCCGTGTTAACATACAAAACGATGTCTGGAATATATGTATGCATGCATTACGTACCTATATACGAGTAGTATAATACATTAATACTCCACGTACACACTCGATATGATCATGGGGAAGAAATGTAAGATGAATTGGCAAGTTGTGGATGTTAAGATTTCATTTTCTTTGTATGTTATGATGATCGTTGTTAAATCATACTCAAAATTAGTTTTAACTAATAATCAATAATAGACCTTCCACCACCACTTTAATCATATGATTAGCTCTCTGAAAACACTGTTTTATATTAAGATATACCGTAATGCTAGAAAAAAAAATAAACAAAACCAAATTTTATTACGTAAAAAATCTCTCATAAATCATAATGATATAATTGAGAGATGGTTTCTTATGAGTTTTAGTATAATCAGATCAAATAATAGAAATTACTACATCTATTTCACTGTTTCAGTCATTTATTTACCTTTGATTATGATATTCTTTGTAAATAATATAAAAGTTACTAGTAACAAAAATCGAGATGAAAAGATTAATTATTATGGTTTATTTAAGTTTATGTTATGCATAATGTAAAAGATTTTAGACAATTTGTTAGTTTGCTCAAAATCGTGACATCGTGTACCGACACTCTTTGAAGATTATACCACCTTTTTTTCCCAAACTAGAGCATGACAAATTGGTTGCACAGTTTCGTTACATTTGTTTAGCTTAATTCAATTACTTAAATACAATCAATATAGCCAATACATTTTTTTTGTACGGTTATTAGTCTCATGTTATACCGTCTCACACAAAATTATTGTGAGATTTAATTGCAATACACCAATAACCAACAAGAAAATAAAATTTAAATAATTCAAAAATAAAGGTAACTACCGTCATATGAGAGGTCTCACAGTATTGTTAATGTGAGACAATCTCGTATGAATTTTTATGATTTTTTTAATACAAAGTTATAATACCTCGTGTTTTCGATAAATCTCAAATTTTTACTATTATTGTAGGATACAACGGTTATACACTTATACACCGATAATTATTCTTAGAAGAAAAAAAAAAGAGAAGTGTGGTGATTAAGTCATTTATTTGTACTCCGTACCTACTAAAACTGGAACTTGTGGTGTTTGGAGTTGGAGTATGAATTGCAGTAGTAGTCGTATTATTCATTGATGTACATATCAAATCAGCCCAACAACCGCCCAGCGTTACGCAATATACGTACGTACTAACTAACTCATCCACTTGTTTTTATTGGTCCGCTCTTACAATAATTCACCACTTCTTATTCTGTAAGCTATACAATCCATGTCAACTCATAGTGTAACCGTCAAAACTCGATCCGATTCATTTTCAGGATCCTGAACCCTAACTTGACCCATAACTCGATCCGATTCATTTTCAGGATCCTGAACCCTAACTTGACCCATAACTCGATCCATTCAACTCGTTTGATATATATATAGGTCTAACTCCTACCGTAGAGCACAAAACAACCTCTATAATCAATATGATTCTATCCATGTCCATAGAACAAATAAAAGTTCACAAGTTTCCCTTAAAATCATGTACAGAATACTAATTTAGATCCTTTCTAAATACTCCGTAACTCGTTATACAAAGAGCAAAAGTAAAAAAAATTATAAAAATTTTGATATAATTGAGTAAACTCATGAAATATAAATGTAATCCGAAAAAAAAGACTTAATTTTTTTTATAAGTCTTAATAAAAATCACATCAAAAACACACATTGAAAAATTTCAAAGCCTCAATCCACAAGTGGTTAGGTTTCCTAGTAGTTGTACACTTCTACGGTTCTATGTATCTTCAAAGATACGTATACAATTATAATACATATACTCAATATCGGTAATTCCGTATGTATGGAACTATGTATGTATGCATAAATCATAATCATCAAAAAGTCAAACCCAAGTATTTAGACTATTATTATACATTTATACAATTATACTGAAGTATATATTTTGGAGTACGCGCTAGAGTATATAAATATTTCTGAACTTTCAATTATTATCTTAAAATTTTGATTGAATTAGTTCATATGAACGGTACAACCCACGAATACTTCTTATAATCAAAATCAACGCCTGACCCTAAGCTGTCCATCTAATTACCAACCATGAACACCAAATTACCAACCAATATACCGACTATATTTTCCATTTCTGAAATATTTTGTATATTGTATTATGTCGTTCTTTTGGAAATACCTTAAACCGTGTTGTAATTTTAACCATTTTTAGCTGCATCCGATATCTTTCCTAATTATTTTTCACTATACATAACACCATACCGTCTCAAATCATACAAAAAAGATAGTATCACGATGTATCTTAACAACTAATTGTATCAATTAAAATATTTCACCCATCTCGATCATTTGTTATTCTTTGACCAAATATACAAATATACAAATATAAAGGGGGTACGCTTCTTATAAAAACAGGTACAAAATAAAGTTGTCATTTAAGGGTACAAATAAAACATAGAGTTGTACTGAAGGGTGACCTCTAAATAAGTTATTAAGAGACCGTCTCTTCTAAAATTTTGTGAATTAAAACATACTCAATAACAAATATAAAAGACAAATAAATGATCGATATTATATATTTATACTAACCTCTGCCTTTAATTCTACTTCAACTTGTGAACCTTCCCCCTTCTCTCTCTCTCTTTCTCTTATCTGTCTTCCTCCTACTCCTACTTCTCATTTCTTCGCATTTTCTCATATTCCTAACATTTTAATATTTATTAGTATATGCTTTTTGCTACTCTCTTTTGATTCAGCAATCAATTATTCCATCTCCCACCAATAATTCTACTAATAACTAATTAAGTTTAATCTAAACATTTACAAAATTGCACATGTAATTACACACTTATCATATTAATATTATCCCTATTGTTTGACCAAACAAACAACTACTCGCAAGAGACTTCCCTCTTGTTTTTATTCTTTGCTTTCAATTTTGGCCAAAAATACTTCAAAAAAAAAACTCTGTTTTTAGAAGTAAATTGGAGCATTGCTTTTTGGGGGAGGAGGAGGAATAATGATGAACATGAGGAGCAGAGTTAATGGCGGAAGTGTCGGTGGTGGTGGCGGAGGCGGCGAGGAAAAGCCGGAGAATTGGGAGAAGCGGCCAAGTGGGATGTTGGTACAGAAGAGAAGTGATGCGGATCAACCCGCAAAGCCAGCACCCATGATTCGGGTTCGGGTCAAATACGGGTCTGCCTACCATGAAATCCATATTGGTTCCCAATCCACATTTGGTATGTACTCGTATGTAGTAGTAGTAGTAGTACCGACTCTAAGAGTATTTATTTCTCTGCTGGTACCACTATACTATCTGTTTTTTTGTGAATTGTCGATGGTTTAAAAGTCTTTGCAGTTTTGTCGGTAGGACTATTTTTGTTAAGTGATGTACTCTTTTTCGTTCTGTTTATTTGTTTACTCGAGTATTTTAATGAACCTAAACAAATGATTGAGATAGGACGAAAATATATTTATGATTGATATAATAGGAACCAAGTCAGGTTCAAATATTACCTAGGCACCAATATATAATTAGGGTTTTTTTTCTAGAATGTCGCGATGTTAAAAAACTAATTAAACAAATATGTTGGAGAATAATTTTTTTTTTTCTTTTTTTTTGAAGTGATGGAGAATAATTTTCTGAGTATGGAAAATATGATTTTATATTTCAATTACCTGACTTTCTAGTGATATATTCAAATAAATGTTTCTGTAATTAGTATAACGATTTTTGTAACGTGTATCCACTGATACACGTTAATATGACGACAAGTGATTCATCCCTTAATTAATTTATTCTCACACTGGACCCACGTTAGAAAAAACTGTTAATATAATTATAATTATGGAGTATTCTTTTTATAAAAAAAAACATTATAGACTTATTGTGTGTATTATTTTTCTGAAAAGCTGTTCGTTCGGGGCATGACAATATAACTTGGTTGACATGTACATAGCTACGTCTCGTTGACGGGGTAAAAAGTGACATTGTTGATAATGGGAATGAAAATGCAGGGGAGTTGAAGAAAATGTTAAGTGGGCCAACAGGGCTGCACCATGAAGATCAGAAGGTGTATTACAAGAAAAAAGAGAGGGATTCAAAGCAGTTTTTGGATATAGTTGGTGTGAAGGATAAATCCAAGTTGGTGTTGGAGGAAGATCCAATTAGCCAGGAAAAAAGGTACTATGAAATTAAGAGGAATGCAAAGATTGAGAAAGCTGCTAAATCTGTCTCTGAGATTAGCTTGATTGTTGATAAACTTGCTGGTCAGGTACCCCTCCATTCTTTTCTCCCTCCCTCAATTTCCGATATACATTTAGACCTAACAAACGGGTCAACCAGCTTGACATCGGCTTAGATACAAGTTAATAATATTGTCTATTCGTCTGTGT
Organism: Agrostemma githago; assembly: GCA_958450325.1. NCBI lineage: Eukaryota > Viridiplantae > Streptophyta > Magnoliopsida > Caryophyllales > Caryophyllaceae > Agrostemma > Agrostemma githago. Next base: position 73,184,619 of record OY288246.1, read on the forward strand.
GTGCGCGTTTGGTCTAAGTTATGTCATGGTATTGGACTTGGACAAGGGCTCATTCGAATTAGGTTATTCAGGTCGAGTTAGTTTATTGGTCTAAAAATGTTGGAAGGTTTAGACTTTAGATGATCATTATGTATAGAATAATGAGTGTGACATCTTTGGAAATTGAACATCATACAGTATGATACAAAAAAAAACAGTAAGTTTTGTCTTGGATGTGGTTTTGTGGTGTTATGATGGTAAGGAATGTTTGTTGTTGTTCCAATCATGAATAATGATGGTGTTGTTGGAAATGTAAATGGTGGGTGGCAGGTGTCAGCTCTTGAATCAGTGATCTTAAAAGGGGGAAGAGTGCCGGAAAAGGTGATAGTAAATGCGATTGAACAACTGATGAATGAACTCGTGAAGCTAGACGCTATTCCGGCCGATGGAGATGTCAAATTACAAAGAAAGATGCAGGTGAGTCGAGTTCAAAAGTATGTCGAAACTCTGGATGTGCTCAAGGCCAAGAACTCGATGCCAGCTGCAAACGAAGCTAATAATAACAACCAGCAGCAGAAAGCTGCAATTGGGGGGAAGCCACCGTTGCCCCCAAAACAACAACAAAGGCCATTCATAGGCCACTCACCACTACGACCACCACCACACCAGCAACAGCAGCAGACAAAGGATGAGGCATCAGAGACGGTGGTCACGACACAATGGGAGATGTTTGAATCAGCGCCTCCACTGATCGCGCTGTCTCCTACTAGAACTCCCGACTTAATAACTCATCCTCATCAAAAACAAGAAAAACTCATGTTCCCTTGGGAACTCTTGGAATAAGGATCGAGCTGAGGCCACTATATATATACAGACGACATATACGGATGAATATACACTTTAAACATGTTTTGTGTGGATGTGAATTATATATGTTTCCTTCATATATTATTGTTTCTCCATTCTTAATTGTATGTATGTATTTAGATATTATTAGCCCCTCAAGTTTCGCAACCTCGTCCTATGAGAGAAATAATAAACTGTGATTAATACTATGGAGTACTCCATCATATTGCTCCTTCCAATTTTTACCTACCGCGTTTTCAAATAACGATTCACGTTAGTTCACCTGAAATTTCAATTTTTAGACTAAAATTCTTAATATTTTCGTGGGGACTCGATTTTATTTACTCTAGGTCCACCTGTGATTGATTATATGATGAAGTTGTTGGGATGAAGCAAGCAGAGAAACATGGCAAGTTGGGAAGGTTGGTAGTGTATGGTATCCCTTGAGTTGGAAGGCAGTGGAATTATTGGGTGAAACAACTTGGTACCAAAGAATGGTAGCAGGCAGGTACTTGGCTTCTTGTGCGGTTCACAGTGACAAATGTGAGTGAATGCAAGCTACAGGGTTCCCACCACCACTGACCTCACTCAATTAGATGGGGCAGGCAACCCAGCCTGGTCCTGGTACTGGTAGGTGCATATGCATTGTAGTCCCAAGTCACTCCATAATAATATACTCCGTGCTCGAATTGACCTGACTCAGACTAGACTGCGGAACTTAATTGGGGTGAATCAAACCAAATAACAGCTGACCGGAACCCACCAGCCGAGTCTACTTAGAAGGCCAATAGTTTTGAAATTAATTGGACATGAGATTGCTATACCATGATCAGGGTGGTCAGACACTAAAAACGTACTCTATCACTCATTATGCGAGTATATTACCCTAATGACTTGCTGATAATTTCTGTTTCAATATTTACTTGAAAGTTGAAATATAGGGAGTATCTGATTTTTCACTATTTCACACTCTGCAACAATAATTTGGATCTGATGCTGCTGTACTTGAACAAAATGATGTGACAAGAAATGATCATAATCCAGGGGAGAAAGGCAGTACCGAGTATATAAGCTTCATCCAAACAAAAAAATATTCAACAAAGAACAGACTAGTTTAGGATTTTGAAATTAGGGTGCCATACATGAAAATACAGAACTCAACTACAAACTAATGATATTCTGAATCTCTGATAGATTTCCAGATGTGAGACGCATATAAAACCAATACATCAGTTCCACAGAGACTGAGCAGAGCAGAGCAGCCACGCTTCAGAACATTCCTTGATTTTATCAGGAGTCAGGACTCTGATCTTTCGCCAGCAGCTGGCGACCGACTGCATCACAGGAATACATATAAGCAAGCCATTTGGTCTCTAGTGACTTGCGACACCGTCTTTCATCAATATAAACCGATAAAACTCCATACAACGAAATGAGAACAAAAAAAGACTCCACCCAAGTAGTAATCCTCAAGCCGGTTTTATGATAATCTTACGGAGGGATCGCCTCATCAAAGAATTTTTGAATTTGTGTAAGACAATATCAGCAAGAACAAACGAACAAAATTACCCTTATTCTTCAAGGGCTCAGAGGATGTCAGAAAAGCAACGGCCTACATTACACGGCCTTCACAAAATGATCTATGATGAAAAATACTGTAAAAATTTGCAGCGCATTACAATAGAACGATGCACAACCAACTTGGAGAGACATTTGCTTCACCCTTTTATGATTTAAACCAAAAGATATTGAGACTTGAGCTTCATCATATATTAAATTATAATTTATAAGCATAAATAGCAACATGTGAATTAAGAATGTTAGGAATCAGAAACCAAAACCTTCTTTACCTGTTGTCTACAGGGCTTCTAGATTCATCAACAGGGCTATCCCGAGCCACGGGTGACTGGCTGTATCATAGAATACATACAAGCAAATTAACCAGAGTATCATCTTGACAGAGAAGATTGTCAAGACACAAGAGCCCTTCAATAGAAAATGTTTTCAGAAAAAAAGGCCTGACCTTCGATATCTGGTATCCACGGGGCTTCTAGATACACTAATGGGCCTGTCCACTGAGTTGGGCTTTCTAATTGGACTGGGATCATCGTCGAGAATGGCCCCTTCTTCCCTATCGCTGACTTCCAAGCTTGGCTGCCGACCATAGCCATTCCCATTTCCTTCCCCTCCACGGGGACTACGACTCCTACTTCTACTCCTACCCCGACCTCGGTACTCAGGAGAAGCTCTTACATCACGGCGAGGTGAAAGACTCCGGTTACGATTGTAAGCTGGGCTAACCCTGTGTGCTCGACGAGGACTACGGCTTGAACCATTCCCATATACAGGGCTGCCTCTTTCCCTTCGGTAGGAAATAGGGCCGGGGCCAGCACCATAATCAGGACTTCCCCTTTCTCTTCTGTATGGGCTTGGTGAGCGTCTCCTCCTATCAGGTGACCTATCACGAGCCCTCCTATCAGGGCTATAGCCATTTCTTTTGTTGTTATCATCACCGCGAGAAGAATATTCCACAGTGATGACCCGATCCAGCAACTTGCTGCACTCGAGAGGAAAAGTTGTCATCTCACGTGTCTAAAAAAGTGTGAATGTCAGCTAGCTTATATGATAAAGTCACGGGAGGTGTTACTCATGACCCGGGTTTGAAATCAGGCCCGGGTAAATATTTTACCGTTGTAGGTATCTCCCTAAACCAACAAAAAAAAAGAAAAAAAAGGTGCGATTAAAGCTTCTTAAAAACAAGCTGACCTCATGTGTGTTGCATCTAGAGCTTTAGTGGCTTCCTCCTGAGAATCATACTGAACAAACCCAAAATTTCCTCTGATCCTAACATTCACAATCTTCCCGTATGGATCAAAGTGCCTTTCCAAGTCCCTTGTTTTAGTATGAGATGGGAAATTAATCACAAACAACGTCTTTGAAGGCCTTAAATTAGCTGAACTTCTTGAACTGGGAGGTTTGCGGCCACCTTGTTCATGCTATAGCAATAAAATATACAGAGTATTAGCAACAGATGAAAAGTGGTGAAAGGAGTAACACAGTGCATAGGAGAGAATGCTTTGTCTTTAACTACTCTATAAAAGAAGAACTGCAATCATTATGCATAACCTTTGTCCACTCCACTCGAAGCCTTCGCCCTTTCCTACCAAACTCTATTCTGTCGAGTGCTCGAATGGCATATTCAGCATCCCTCTCATCATCCATGTAGATGAATGCAAATCCTAGAAAACAAAAAATACAGCAACAGATATTTAACAGATGACACTGCAAAGCTAATGTCAATAAAGCTTCATCAACACCCTCAAAACTACCCCGCCATAGGCTTGCATCATATCCCTGTCAAACATTTCGGGGGTCATGAATATATAAGAAACAGCCCTTCACAAAAAAAATCCATACACCAGCAGAATGCAGAAAGCTAAGTATATTTACCAACAGATCTTCTGGAATTGACTAAATGATGTCAAGGAAAATGGCAAATGAGAATGACATGGTAAGTCAAGGATAAGGGGGGCGTCTCCAAGAATGCTGGTGCCTCCACTGCGAGGTCGGCATTACATACCATGAAACATGTCTGAGATTAATGACTGGTAAAATATCACAAGAAATGGAAGACAGTGGTGTCTGGTGCAACTATAGGAAGTCATTGCCATCAGAATGGATTCGACAGGGCTCTCCTTTTGGGTAAGGAAAGGAAAGGTGACAAGCTGGATGTACAAGAGTGACCATCCGTCAACCCGGAATAAGAATATGGCAAGACAGTCCTGCGCCAAAGAAATCGTTGAGTACAGGGGGTTTGCAGCTTTAAAAACACTTTTTAAGTTAAATTTGAACCCCAAACTCAACACTGGAAACAAAAGTCCACAATAGGCGCTAGGAATGCAGTGTCCAATTTTGGCTTCCAATGTAGAGGTGCCAAGATCTGGCTGCTCAGTGTTTGCGGGATCCCCATCACGAGTTATAATCTTCTGCAACGCAGTATCCCTCAGAAGTTGAATTCAGGAGAGGCATAGTCGAGTGTCCCATAAATCGCCACAAGACAGAGTTATCTCTTTAAACAGCGTTGTGATATGACCATGTATGCAGACACTGCCATGTTATATTTGGCACTTATCCCAAATATCTTCGAACACAGTTGCCTTGAGAAAGAAATAACCGCCATAAACTCTTACGAGTAGTTTTTTGTCAGTTGTTAACATTTTGTTTTTCAGAGTGACATTCCTAGTAGGCTGAATCATGAACACAGGAATGAAAAAGGGACGCTGAGGTTTGAGTTATAAGTATACCGTATAAGTGTATAACTATGTGTGACAAAATGAACAAAGTATATAATTGTGAAGGGAGGTAAATGTTGCGAGAGAGTGTAGTCGCAGAAATAATAAAAGAACAACATTTTAAAACAGTTCCACAATTAGAATGACCAATAGGTACCAAAAGATATACAGGTAACAGATAATTACCATTTTTCATATCAACTCTATCGACTTTGCCATAACGTCTAAATAGACGTTCCAGATCAGATGCACGAGCATCAAACTCGAAGTTTCCACAGAAGATTGGCCGGGACATTCTGAAACATCAAATTTCTCAAACAAGTTACGGAACCACCTTAAGATATTCTGCAGGCACATGGGATCCAGTATCTTAAATCATTTTAACTTTTATGTTGCAACAACGGTAATTAACTCCTTCATTTTTACGAGAAGTGGGGTCCAAAGCAATCTCTGTTTCCAGCTAGAATCTCACTAACAAAAATATCTCGACAATTTTCATTTCTTCAAAATCAAGTACTCCAAATGATCCATTTTTGATAAATAAAACAAGAGTTTATAGTGTTTTGTTGATTATCACTCCAGTAAATAATCCTTTAAGATAAAGTAAACAGAATTCCAATATGTTTGAGTGCACAAGTATACATAAAAACGGGTTCTTTTGATATCTAATTGTTAATGTATCCACCTTCGTCCGCAAAATATTCATACAAAGACACCTAACAAGAGACTAATTGTTAATTGTTGATTCTATGGAATAGTCTACAGTTTTTGCACAAAAACTTTAGAGACACGGTTTCTTCATCGAGAGACCTCTCACGGAAGACCTAATTTCAATTTTCGTCGAGCAATCACTTCTATAAATAACCCACTGAAAGCTTATCAAATCAGTCAGAGCATAGTGTTCCATGTAACCGACCAAAATTCAGATAAATTGATTCAAAGTTTCAAACACATGGCATGGCTAACATCAGTTTCTGACTAACAAAAACAAAATGCAGATCATCTCGGTTTTCGACGATACAACATGATAAGATGAAGAATTGATCAATTACGATATACAGTTATCACAAAAACTAGATCTACGAAGAAAAGCAAAGGAAAATTAATAAAGTAAATCAGGAGTTGTGGGACTAGTTGTACACAAAACCCTTGAAAAAGGTGAACCCCTAAATTGAAAGATGAATTAAGAGTAGAATTGTACCTTGAATCGACGAATGAGCTGCTTCACAGGAAATAGTGAAACCCTAAATGTTGAACCGAAGTGAAATGGGGATATTGTTGGGAATGTGGGTAGAGAGTGTGAGGGAGGCTTATATAAATTTGATTGGAGAAGATGTTTTTTTTATTTCTTTGCCTTTTTTACCCCTCTACGAAAGTTTTTTTGGCATCCTACATGAATTAGTTAGAGCTCGCAAATCGGGTCAGCTCAGTCGAGAGACATGGCAAGGTAGGTAGCCCGACACGGTACAACATGGTCTTGTCGAAGTGAACGGTGTGATCCGAGCACCACACAATACGACACGCTAGGGGCGAGCCACGACGCCAAAAAATGAAGAAATTTGTGTTTCAACACGGTCCCGCCAGACGACACGATTATTCGGGACAACAAAAAAGGAAAACGCAAAAAAAAATAAAAAAATTGTTGAGGCATAATGGGCTAACACAGCTCGGAATGACAATTAGAGCAGGCATCTTGGCGTGTTGATCGTGCCCGACCATCACCAAGCACAGCCCAGGCACGGCTACCAAGCTTGTCGTGTCTGAGCTGGCCCGGAACCAAATCTTGAGCCGAGGGGTCGGGCCGTCCCGCCGACCTAATAGGTCATGCCTTACCAGATTCTTCATTTTTTTTCATTTTTTGGGGTTTAGGGTCAGGTCTGGTCAGTCGGGCCGAGGCACAACATTTTCTTCAACTTGTTGTCACAGCCCGACTCCAGACCGTGTCGGGCCAGACTCATGCCTGTCCCCATCTCCCCTTCGAGTTGTGTCGGCCCGGGTTGTGCCTCCGCCTGAGTCCGACCTGATTTTCTAGCTCTAAACGGCAGTTATGTGATGATAGAGATATGGAGGTCGGGTCAAGCATGGGCATGCCATGACGGTCTACCACTCATACTTGAATTAAGTTGTGCCGCCTAAGCGCCCAGGACAACAAATCGACAAGAAGTCTGACCCAATCCGACTCGACCCGCCAAACTGCTAACTCTAAATATAGACACAGTCACACCATGAATTCTTGTATATGATACGAGTATATATATTAAATGATTACTCCGTATTTTTTAAAATTTATTACTTGATTTATTTTTTATTGATAACCAATTTTATTTTATTTTAAATTTCTCATATGAGGAATTTGATAACTTTTTGTTCAGTTCAAAATACTTAAGGCTCGTTTTTGAGTATTGATTGAACAAATTAAATATTTGATCTCGCTTATCATTGAATTTACTCTAACATAGTAACACTTCAAAATATATAAATAAAAGAGTGCGACCGGAGGACATGATCTATAAATATTACACAAATATTAAAAACCCTTAGTGCTTTGTAGCATGTTTTTTTATCAATTCGAGTTTTATTTATTTACAATTTCATACAACATAGACAATCGAGTTTTATTTATTTACAAATTAATTCAACACAATTACTCGACTTTTATTTATTTACGAATTCACACAACACAGATGCGTTACTAACAATAAAAACAAAACTAGATTGTCTTATTTAATTCAAGTATGTTATTCCATTACTAATCAATATAGATGTTAGTTGTCGGCTTAGCTTGTCGCCATTGATTAAGGTTGTCACCTTCTTAAGTCCGATATAATCAGTAGTCTATGAAGGATTTGCAACATAATCATCCTGGGAAAAAAATGAAATCATAATCAGGGTGATGAAACATCGTTGAGTTCAGGGGCGGATCCAGGAATCGAAAGTGTCTAGGGCTAAATAACAGCGAAGGGTTTATCGTGGGAATTGCGAAGTAAAATATTGTTTTTGGAGAGAATTACGAAGTATAAGACATTGAGAAATGATGATGATGATGATGATCATAATAATAAGAACAACAACAATAACAACAATAATAACAATAACAATAATAATAAGGGTAATGCATCATTCCCTTATAATAAGTACTCGTAACTCTTACAAAATGTACCGTCGTATAGAATACTTTATATAAAATTTAATAATGTTCAAAAAATCGATCCATGAAGCTATTAAAAATGATTTATTAAAAAAAAATATGTCATTATAAAACCTGAAAACGTTTTTTGAATCCCTTTTAAGATACATTTTTTTAATCAGGATAGTCAGAAATTGTTTTTCATAAATCTAACCAAATAATACAAGTTTATTCATCAAGTAAGCTTTTTGAAAAATTAAATTCATCACGGTTTTTTTTTGAATTCCCATTAACAATTATCTTCAAATCAACAAGTGCAATAAAATGTTCAATACATGGATGTGGCTATGTGAGTTCTCCTCCCACACTTTAGAGACGGTATTAAAGACTGAAGCCGAGTTGAAATGAACTAGTTAATGAGCGATCATATTATTGTTACGATTAACATAAGACCAGCGAATATTATTGTTACGATTAACAAAAGACCAGGCGAAGGGCTTGATTAAAATTACGGATTATTAGGTGACTTAACGTGAATTGAAACAATACATTTACTTCTACTCTAGAAAAAACAAAAAAGAGTTAATGAGGCTTTGATCCCCTAACCTCTCGTCCCCTCAAGTCCTTCCACCTACCATAAGACCAACTGTGCTACTTACCATCATTGTAAATATAAATACACGAATAATGTTTAGCCTAGAAACTTACTCGGGCTATAGCCCATATGACGGGTAGCTAGATCCGCCCCTGGTTGAGTTAATATCCAAGCACACAATATACATGCACTTTCCTATATACATACGCTATATTTTGCATGATCAATTAGTGTATGTACTATGTATATGATGTCACTTGCCTGGTTGGACTCGGTAAAGCATTGTTTCGCAAACTCCTCTGCATAATAACTTTCGAATATGAAGTCATCTTCCCAAAAAGGTTCCTAGATAAAGTCGTGAACAAATCAAAATTCAATTAAGTACGGAGTACTGTACTACGCTAACATATACTCCGTGCGGAGACTACTTCTTACCGTCGGCGTTAATTACGTAAAATGACGACTTTGCCATTGATATTTATTCTCGAAATAATATTACTTTAACATTTTATAGATTATCGATTTATTAAAACTCGATAATAAAACCGTCTTTTTCGATTATCGTAATAAACCAAAACCGACTTCCTATATAATTAATATATGGAATTACGCAAAATGACAAGTTCTTCTTTGCAATTAATTCTCGAAATATTATCACATTTACATTTTATAAAGTATCGGTTTATTAGAACTCGATAATAAAACCGTTTTTTCGATTATTGTTACGCCTGTGATTTTAAAAAGTTAATTAGATTAATTAACGACTTAATACAATTTAATAAACGTAATTAACAAATACGAGTAATACGCAAATTAAATTAAATCCTAATTAATCTACGACAATCAAGATTTATTTTACAAATCGATGCAAATTAAAAGAAAAAAATTCCAGAAATGGGTCGGGTGGGTTTTTCGACCCACTCAAAGGTCGTATTATTTTTTGTATAATACTTGAAAGTTTGATACAAAACATAATTGCTATTGAGGAGGATCGAACCCCTGACCTATCAACTGGGAGTCAAATGACCAAACCACTGAACCACCATCAACTTACTGATGTTTCAAATGGTTGAAAGCTACTTGTTTCGTAAAAAAAAAACCGGAAAAATGGACTAAGTCGAAAAAAATCGTCGACTCTCGGATGGGGATGTCGACGAATTTTCTCGACTCTCGGATCGGCCAGTCGAGAAAATTCGTCGACATCCCCATCCGAGAGCCGACGAATTTTTTCGACTTAGTCCATTTTTCCGGTTTTTTTTTTTCGAAACAAGTAGTTTTCAACCATTTGAAATATCAATATATTGATAGTGGTTCAGTGGTTTGGTCATTTGGTTCTCAGTTGGTTGGTCAGGGGTTCAATCCTCTTTAATAGTCAAAGTGTAAACAAGGGGATTCGAACCCGGAAGTATTATAGAGAAAATAATACAACCCTTGAGTGGGTCGAAAAACCCACTCAACCCGACCCATTTCCGGTTTTTTTCTTTTAATTTGCATCGATTTGTATAATAAATCTTGATTGTCGTAGATTAATTAGGATTTAATTTGCGTATTACTCGTATTTGTTAATTACGTTTATTAAATTGTATTAATTCGTTAATTAATCTAATTAACTTTTTAAAATCACAGGCGTAACAATAATCGAAAAAACGGTTTTATTATCGAGTTCTAATAAACCGATACTTTATAAAATGTAAATGTAATAATATTTCGAGAATTAATTGCAAAGAAGAACTTGTCATTTTGCGTAATTCCATATATTAATTATATAGGAAGTCGGTTTTGGTTTATTACGATAATCGAAAAAGACGGTTTTATTATCGAGTTTTAATAAATCGATAATCTATAAAATGTTAAAGTAATATTATTTCGAGAATAAATATCAAGGACAAAGTCGTCATTTTACGTAATTAACGCCGACGGTAAGAAGTAAAGCGCCGACGGTAAAAAGTAACTGCGCTCCGTGCCTATACTATGACACTAACAATAATATTGTTAAATTAGACAGAAATTAACATTAGTTTGAGTAATATGGAAGTAAACTAACCTGATCAAATCCATCAACAAATTCTGAACCACAATCATCATAAGATCCATATCCAAGTCCTCCACAACCATACCTTTGCTACAAGAATTACTCCGTATAAAATAACAATATAGTTAATCATTCAATGTCAAAATACAGTACGAAGTATAAATTAATTAACCAGCTCTATCTGTACTCCCGTATATAACTACTAGGTTATAATATCGATTTTTTTCGTTCACAAGAGTTAGCATTTAAACTTACTATCACTCATAGTAGTCAACTTTAACTACGTAGTCTAAGCAATTGATGTAAGATAAATGTAGAAAATTATAAATAATGGATGAGACTTAATAGAGAGAAACAGTTACCTTCTCATTATTCATTCTGACTGAACCATGATCATTTTGAGTACGATCACTTACAATGTTATTATTATTCAAATTGTGGTTGTCATCACCAAAGAAATAGTCAGCCGAAGAGTGTCTCGACTGGGTAATTAGACTAGTAACCAACTCCCCGTTGGAACTGATTCGAAGTCCAACATACTTAGAGACGTTGGATCCGACATTTTTGATCTTGTCATTAACATCATTATTGCTTAAAGTTGTGTCTTTAGTATTATTCTTAGTTGAAACATCTTGTGTAGGACGACCTTTGAAACTTGATCCATCGTTTTCTTGTGTTTTTCTTGGCCCTATATGTTACAAAACCCAAATCATTCATCTATCATTAAAATGTTGAAAATAACATAAACCAACATTTAAGCATGATTAAAACATGATTGTTCATGTGTACACATGTGTGTATATACTGAACTCCCTCAGTTTTATTCTCTTTCATTTGCTTGTCTTTTACCATATTCTTAAGCGTTTTAATATAAGGATTGGATAAATAAAAATAATAATTGAGACGAAGGCAGATGGATAATTAATTTACCCTTTTCTTTCTCCGATAAAATTTGGTGATATTGTTGTTGAAGATTATTGGTTAAGAATGTGATTTCATTCATCACGAAACTTGATCTTAATGGTCTTTCATCCTGATTCTTCAGAATTCCGTTATCAGAGTTGGAAATTTCTGAAATTCGCTTCAAAAAAATACGATATTTCTGCAAAAAAAAAAAAAAAAAGTGTTACTTCTATATATCAAAATTAATGTATAGTAATTAAAACTTAAAGATGATGAGGTGCACATTGAAAGTTGATGACCTGCAAATGAGAGGCCACATTTTCTCTTTTTAATCCAGGCACATTCATATACTCCAATATCTTCTTAGGCATAGCTTCTGCAAATTAAACTCTGTTTCTTTAGCTTCCAAACCTAAATTTAATACTTCGCCCTGTATTCCTAATACGAGTACTTCCTCCAACTTTTTAAGAGAATAAAGTAATCAAATGAGAAAAATCATAGAAGGCTAGAGGATTCGGACAATTTTTAGCATGTAACGAGGTTTTAATTAGCTCCTGGAACTTTGTTTAACACGACATTTTAGTTTAACGAACGATTCAACTTTTAAGCTAGTTGAATTTAACTTGTTGATCTTTTACTTAAAATCATACCGAAAATGTCTTAGTTTATTAGTGGTTAGACTGATCTCAGGTTCAAATTTACGACTAAGCTTACTTTTCGTTAAAAAAACATAACAAAACAATATGTTTATGTCATTTCATCAAATATTATATATGTAGACAACTAATTTTCCAGCTAATTTGTCAAACAATTCTAATAGTACTAGTATTATATCTTACTCTGTATCAATTTCGAATCATCAATTAACTTTATAATCGTCAACAACCCGTTAGATTTCAACTAGTTTTACCAAACAAATACGGAGTATAATGTGAGAAAATAAATGAAAATGAATATGATTTGGTAGTAGAACTTACTCTTGACGCCAATTTTGTTAACAGCCTCAAGAAATAGGTTGTGAAGGGAGTTGGTCCAAATTAACTTGGGTTTTTTACTGGGAGTAGTAACATTATTTTCCTCAATAACCTTGGTAAAATTAGTGTTAATTGCTCTTTTTAGCATTGACTTATTATTATTATTATTATTATTATTATTATTATTATTATTATTATTATGTCCATCCTCAACACTTGTGATAGCACTACTATCTAACACGTCATCAGTTGAAGAGGATGATGTCATCCCTGAAAGAGCAAACTGCCATAACTTTTTCAGATTTTCCTGTGTTATTGGCTTCACTAAATAGAATGAGGCTCCATCTTCCAACCCTTGTAGCATTATGTCTTTCTCATCATCCACCGACATCACTACAAATTAATTACCATCGAGTAAAAAGTTATCAATTTATGCATAAAAATGACAACTTTCTAACATAATAGTCATTTTTCACTATTAAATGGTGTCAAATACCAATGCCTTTCATGTGATGTGCTTCAAAAGCCTTAAAAGTCAGAAACGATTCAATCGGCTCCATCAGCTGAGAAAAGCTAAACAAGTTTTGTAACTTTTGATTCGAGTAAAATAAGATTATACACGTACAATAGGATTACTCGAAATCTTTGTGATAAAGTTCAAAATCATAAAACCAGTTGTACATGAAGTTATGTACAACTGGTTCTTTAATCTTCTCATTGGTGATTCGAAACATGTAATAAAGAATATGAGAGTACTTACAAACAACGGGGAGTTGGTATTGGTCTACAACGTGTTTAAGGAGATCGAGGCCACTCATATGGGGCATATGGACATCACTCAAAATAAGATCAAATGCTTCATGCCTCATTCGAAGTGTATCTAAGGCATCCATTGGGTCCATCATAGCAGTTACTATACAAATGAACCAAATCATCCTCAAGGTTAGTGGCTAGGCAAGCGTAAATTATACTGTGTGATCGTTATATGGTGGAAAAATGATTCTATATTGTAAAAATATTGTTTTTTGCACCGACCCGTATAATATAAAGACAGACCCGTATAATATTTAACCTTTGAGTAACCCTCCTATGTACTAGAACTAGATGAAAATCTAGTTAGTAACAAAGGGTAGCTTTCGTCACCCCAAACTTTATAAATTTAGTTAAGATGATTGACTTTTGCTACCCAAAACTCATAAAAACGACACATTTTCGTATATAGTTAGCAAATATGATGAACTCGATCACTACCCAAAATTCTAACTTTGGGTTCGCCCCTGAATCCCTAATTAGAACCTCATAGTCAAACTGTCAGAGAGTTACTTCACACATAAACCATAGTTAATCAATTTTGGATTAGAACTTCATTAGACTTATGAACTATTACTCCGTAAAACCTACTCCGTATTTAGATTTATGAATAAGACTAAGTAGTAGAGTTAGTATGAGTTGATGAGTCCCTTACCAAAGTAGTTCATTTTTTGAAGGTATTTTGTTATAATTTTCAAATATGCAGCGTCATCATCAACAACTAGGATGCTAATTTGAATGCATTCCATACTATACGGAGTATGAATATACTCAACTTATGTGTAGACAGACAGACAGACACTCTTTAAAATATTTGTTCTGCTTAATTCCACATATATATCCCATGCTTTTATAATAGGCCAACTCTCTTGAAAAGTACGGAGTATAGGAGTACAAATGTCACTAAACAATAGTAATGGGGCCAATGGGCTAACTAAATCCACCCTACAAATCAAATCTACCACTTACAAATCAAATCAAACCGCAAATGGGCTAATTAAATCCACCCTTCAATTAGGTTCGGTCCATTAAATTTGGAGGTCATATTCCAACTTCGACGAGCATCTTCATCCATTCTCCAGTAATGGAGAAGAATGGTTCCTCATCCACGGATAAATCATTTTTTCATGGAGAATAAAAGATATTCATTGTTTTTCAAGAATGGAGTGAAGAATGAAAATCGTGGGTCCAACAATAAAAATATTGATATTAAAATAAATTAAAGATGAGTAGAGTAGTGAAATATGTTGGGACCACCGGAGAATAAAAGTTTCATTAAGATAAAAGTAACAAGGTGGATGACGTGGGTCCCATCCAAGAATGAAAAAATTATTCTTGGATGAGACCCCATCTCATTATTTTTATCTTATTTTCATCCTAAAAGAACTCCTCCAACCAAAGAATGAAATTTCTATTTTCAGTGGATCCCAACACATTTCACTACTCTACTGTACTCATTCATTTACACATCTCTTTAATTTATTTTAATATCAATATTTTTATTATCGGGACCCACAATTTTCATTCTCCACTTCATTCTTGAAAAAAAATGAATATTTTCTATTCTCCATGAAAAATAGCTTCTCTATGGATGGAAGAACCATTTTTCTCCATTTTCCACCAAGAATGGAGAATGGAGGATGGATGGAGATGCTCTTAGAGCACTTTCATCCATCATTCTTTCTCCATTCTTGGAGAAGAATGAATGAAAATTGATCTCCATCGAAGAAAGTCATTCTTGGAGAAGATATGCAAAAATCATTCTTGATGAAAGATAGTATGGAGAATGTTGCGAGCGGACCCCAATAATAAAAATATTAATTTAAAAATAAACTAAATAAATATTGAAATAAATAATTGATAGTGTAAATGGGGTGGAATAAAATCGACCCCACTGAAAAATGAAAACTTCAATCTTGTATAATCAGTAAAGGAGTATTTTTAGGAGAGAAGATGTGGTTAAAAAAATGAGGTGGGAAGTGGGGGTCCACCCAAGAATGAGGATGCTCTTAATACAATAAAATAATTCTCAAAAAAATTAATAGTAACAAGTTAAATATCTTATCCATTGCACTACTATATTACTCATTAATAAAATTGTATGAAAATCTAAATATTGAGTTCTCACTTGTTTGGGTTCCACTTTCTAGAACCAGATTGAACCCCAATTGGGTCGGTGTTGCCTACAATAATCAAATACTACTTTCTCTCTCATCCATCCAAAATTTTATACTCCTTCCATCCAAATTTAAATTTCACGGGGGAATAGATACAGAAATTAAAGGCGGGGGTGAAGTATGTGGTGAAAAATGAAAGTTGAGAGGGAGTCATAAATTATATTGACCACAAAAATAAATCAAAAGAGAAAATATTGTAAGTAAGAAGTTTAAAAATGAATAATTCAAAAAGAAAAGTAGGAAGAATGAAAATGAATAGAGCGAGTATTTACTATCAACGGACCATCTAATCAAAGATTTACATTTTTTTATGACAAAAGACTTTACCTACAATCCTTATATCCTTCAATTAAAGTGGACCTATCAAAATGTTTGATTTATCAACAATACCCCTATTTTTTACCTACTTTCTTAAAACTTATTCCGTATCAAATATCCAATATAAACATTGGATTATACCGGAGACAATACTATAAACACTCTATAAGTCTATAACTACTCGTACAATATACACCCCCCTCAATTGAATTCTTAAAATTGTTAAAAAGAATAACTCCATAGTGACAGATCAGCACTCTCACACTCCACCTCATCATAACTGTAACTGTAACTACTCCAACTACCTGGCGGTGGTGGTATCCCAAGCTCCTGATACATGTCACACAACTCCACCTCATCACTTCCCTCCATATAAAACCCCCTCTCCATCTCCACCTCCTCCACCACCGTCTCCACCGCCGCCACCTCCTCAGCCTCCCGTGGCCGGAACTCCTCCGCCGCCTCAGCCGCTGCCCTTTGTATATCCTTAGTATCAGATGACAAGGGAACCGGCAGCCGCCATGCTGAATCAGCAAAATTCAAACACGCCCCATTACGGCCACGCAAAGCCATGACCGCCACGTCATGTGCCCGAGCTGCCATCTCGGCTGTTGGGAACGTCCCTAGCCATAACCGGGCCGAGGTGTTGGGCTGTCGGACCTCACAAACCCATTTACCGGAGTCTCTCTGGCGGATACCCCGGTAGATGGGGTGGCGAGTCTCCTTGAACTTCTTCCGACCCGCCCGTCTCTTGGGGTACTCTGATGCTAACTTCAACCCGGCTTCCTCGTCTGTTGATGGGCTGGAGGCTCCGTTATTGTATACCATATCCATTTTAATTCGAATAAGAATAAACTCCTTACAATATATATATATATACCCACTCTGTCTCAATAGAAAGTTTACGTTTGCTTTATTCACAAAAATTACTTAGCTTAAAACGAAAAAAAAGTAAACTATTGACTGACACACCAAAAAGGAATAAGTAAAAATAAGTAAACTATTGACCAAGACGGAATAGAGTAGGTACGATTTTGGGTGAGAGTTGATTGTTGTATAGACTATAGAGTATTTTGGGTATTGGGTGTTAGCTAGGATGGAAGTATGTAGTGAAGTGAGTTTGGGGGATATATATAGGTATGTTGTTTAGGTGGGACCCGGGTAATGTGGAATATTGAGTGTAGATAACAAGTGGAATGAAATACTCCTAGTACGGTAGCAGAAAAGGAGATAGTAGTAGTATAATATGGTGATAGAGGAAAACGCGCGAACACGGAGGATACGAGGAGGAGGAGGAGGAGGAGGAGGATACAGCTGTGGGAACAGAGAAAGGTGGCTCATATTGGTGGGGGATGGGGTGGAGATTAACGAGCTTCAATTCACTTTCCATCTTCCCCACTCTTTCCTTAATTTTTTTTTTTAATCTTTTGGCTCCACATAGTCACTTAGTCACGCTCACGCCTCACGCCTCACGCCTCACCAACTTGCTACATCTGCTCGATCACTATGTGATTACTGATTTTGTCACAAATTCTTATGTAACAGTTTTCTTAGTTGTAATGGATAGTCGGATATGTTTTTAATTAGTGATAAAACGTGTCTAATATGTTTCAATTGTTATTATCTAAATAAGATGGGTCGGTCTTATTGTAATCATTTAATTCATCATAAGTTTAAAGCGTTGTATAACCGTTTTAAATAAGATATTCCGTAAGTAGTGATGTGCAAGGGTCAAAATATGTGTTATGTTACACTGGTTAACATTTTTTTTTGCCTTCATATTAAGTGAGCCACAAGACCGATTTTGATGTCGATGGGGTTGTTGGAGCTCAAAATCACAAGTATCATCTCTTATAACTTTACCAGTTAAGCTAGCTAACACACACTTGTCAACATTTTCAAATAATATTGTGTCAAAGTAAAATCGTATATCAGCTTCATAAATTTCATTTGCCGCTTTTATTGATAATTAATAAATGATAAGCTTAAAATGAATTCATATTTTAATTACTTGAATGAAATTAGTCAATTTAGCACCGAAAGTTTCCCTTTTGATGAAAACCATTTATTTGTACTTTATTTTGGGGTCACGTACACAAGTGAAGAATTCAGTATATAACAGGAGAGAAAAAATCAATGATGTCTTAGCTTAACATGGTGTTCTGAAACAATAAATCTCAGATTCGAATCTCCTTCCCTTTTATATTATAATGCTATTAATAATTTACCTACTCCTCCTGATGGTAGGCGGGTACATGTTGCAAATATTGTACAGTATTAATTTTATCGGCGGAAAGAGCTGCGCCTTTTTACCTGAGGTGATGATGAACCTTTCTTCTCTTGGAAAAAAAAGTAAAAGTAAAACCGCATATTTTGAGTTGCGTTAATGTTCATGTTCCCGTAGTTTTACTGCTTCCTCATTAAACACGTTATAATTTGGGATGCTTAAGGGACAAGTGGTGGCCTTGTGGGCCCTTGTTCAACTGGGCCAACACAACTTAACTGGAGTGAACACAAATTTTGGTGTTGGTGCGTGGTCTTCTTTCATAACATAACCAATTTAAGTACGGAGTGCCTAATTTTCTTTTGCACAAAAAACAAAAAAAGTAATAACACAAAAATATGAATTATGCTTAATTTAGCGGCCTTCTATTAAATCAATTCTGTATCACAGGACGGTTTATATAAAAATTGTTCAAACGGTATGTAGTTAAAAAATTGTACTTCCTTCAGACACTATTTTTTGTCTCATTCCATTAAAATACTCATTATAAATATTGAGGTAATGAAGCAAAAAAAAATATATGGAGGGAGTAGTACGAAGTACTCTGTACTACTTGCTCTAACTTTCTAATATCTTCTTATTTGATTATTTTATACTCATCTAAATGAATATCCAAAAGATAGATATTAAAAAGCTGAGGAAATATATTATTTCGTAGCAACGACATTTGGAAATTAAACCTTTTGGATGTTTGTGATTGTAGTAGAAAAACATGTACTGTACTACGTATAGGATTTAGTCAACCTTTTGGAAAATATTGACCAAGCTTCAATTTTCAACTGTGAGCCAAAGAATTTGAACCAAGTGGTTTATCGTAGAATTATCTTGGTCAATGATTCACATTTTTTTCTACAGCTTAGGATTAGTGGATTACATTATCTTTGTAAAATAATTACTCCGTATCTTATATTCTTACTTGTTACTTGAATTGGCCAAACAAAGCATTTGTACTTGTGTTTTTTTTACCCATGAACAATACTCGGTCTTAATAAAAAAAGGATCAAATTAGATCGTTTTGATCCGGATTAAAACTAGACCGTAAATAATTTGGTCTGATCCTCAGTCCTTGAAATTTTTAAAAATCAGTAAACTGACTTGCTTGTCCAAACCAAGACCAGATATTCCAGTTCAGATCGAATGGACCGAATCAAATACATATTTTATAGCTTATATTTTTTTTATAACGTGCATAACATACTGTGAGCTGGTCTAGTATATAACGATACAAAATAACATACCGTGAGATGGTCAGATGGTCTAGTACATATCAAGAGATTATACAATAACAATATTATTATTCTGAGATTATATTTTTTTTCAAAAATATTACGATGCGAGGGAGACTCACTATAAATCTGTAGTTTCGTTGAATTGAGAAAAAAAAATTGGAAGTTAGAAGCAGCAGACAGACAGTGAGACACACAATTTACGCAAAGTGAGTGAGAATAAGGAATACTGAATCATACTACTGGTCATTTATCATTTATCATTTATCAAGTCATGAATCACGAATTGATGTACAGTAGTCAGTAGTACGTATGATGCATGCATCTATGTTATCTGTAGATATTGAGGGGAATTGAATTAATGAAGGGAGGAACGAAGACGACAAAAGTTACCTTTTTCAGAGATGACTTGTCAAAATACTACTCTACGTATGTATATACCAGCTACGACTATCATTATACTGCATTGACTACTGACCACGACGCATGATTCACGTATGGCGTGGAACACTACACCATATGCACACGGTTGTCGGTTCACCCTCTCACCAATAATGCTGCTACGTACTACTAGCTAGTCTCCTACTCGATCTGCCATGGTGGCCTGCTACTGTAATTGGTACCGCTTCTGCCCTAATTTCTTCACTACTCCTGGTCCCTAGCTCAACCCGCGTTCCCTGACTTCCCATGCATATAAACTACTCCCTCGTTTTCGACTCATTCAATTAAAACACTCCTCACAAATATTCATGAAATGAGACGAAGAATAGTGATCGGAGGGAGTACATACAGACTCCGTACATCCATTCTTCTAAACACTTGATAATAGTCGTGCATAGTACTCACTCCCTTAATGTTCAAACACATCATATCTCTTTTTGACACTATTTACATGCATGTCAAGAGAATCTTCGATATTGTCGACAATCTCGACAAATGTGAAAAAACAAATGACGGAGGGAGTAGTCTGTATTGAGTATTGACCCTTGTTATATAACAATACGATAAATAACTTGTCATATACTCCGTAATTGGTTAGTTGGTATGAAGGGAGCAGTCTGTATTGAACATCCTTTAACTTTTTCTCAAATTGGTTGGTACCGTAATTTATTTTAAAAAAAATGTTTTTCATCTTTGGATATGGACATGGAACATGAATAATCTGCATTGGATTTCCGATAGACTAGTCTGAGATTGGAGTAGTCGTGGCCTCGTGGGAGGTAGAAAATTTGGGCAGAAGGAATATAATGACAAAACGTACCTTTACGAGAAGACATGAAATAATAATGAGTAAGTGGGAAATGAATGGTGTCAAATTGGCAAGTGTGTGTACGTACGTTTCAAGTAGTATGAACTAATACTCCGTATGTATATATGACTATGACCAGTAGAGTAGTAGACACATAGTCACGCTTTCAGGACACGGACATGTGATTGGGTTATTAGTTACCTCGTACTCCCTCCGTTCATATCCAAATGATACTTATTTTTTTTGGACGTTCAAATTCAATTGACCCCCTTTCTTTTTAGTCTATTTTTTGGATCAAATTATTCCTAACTTACTAACATATTTACATCATATGTTATTGTAATACTACACTTTGGATAATTAAATATTAATTTGTCCCAAATTATTGTAACTTTAGTATTTTAAGTTTTTCTTAATCTTTGTGTAGAAATGAAACGTACCCTCTGAATACGAACGAAGGGAGTACTCGACTAGTATGTACGCCTCTAAACCTAAAATTTTGGGTAAATTCTTGTTTGTGACGAAAATATTTGTCTTAAATTTATGACGGGTCAAATATGTATAGTAAGACAAATCGTTGTGCCTAGGTGGTAGGAAAATAAAGATTTTTGGCATTTCCCTCCTGGTTAGGTATATCTGACTCGTTTTAAGGTTATGATGGATATGTCTGTCGCAAGCAACACCAACCAAAAATTTTGGATAACAAATCTCCTTATGCTTACTATTTTATGTACGGAGTGAGTAGTATTTATGTTAAAGTTCCATGTTTACGAACTTTAGAATATCAAAAATCTATGATTTTAATCATTTTTTTTTTAAGTTTGGGTAACGAGTGCAACTCTGATTAGTGACTAAATTCCCTATGTGTACTAGTGGCGTAGTGGTGTTTGCCCGTGCATGTTACGGTGTGATTAAAATTCTTCATCAATTCTTAAAATACTTAACATGTGAATTAATTGTGCTGTGTGAATATGCATATATGCATGCATGTATGTGAGCTTAATACAACTAAAATACAAATTATATTATACAATCGTTGTACCGTACGATGAATATTAAAATTAAGAATTACGATAAAATATTATCACTTTATGTTATTTAGTGACCACTTTAAGTTAAATAGTGACCACTTTTTGATACAAAAACGTGGTGACTATTTACCTGTGATAACTAGTTAACCTAAAATGATAATTTTTTATCATAAATTATACGGAGTAAAATTTTATTATTATCGCGATTTTACACTATAGTTATTGTTATTAAAATACATAATTAACATGTGAATTAATTGTGGTGTGTGAATATGCATAAATGCATGCGTGTATGTTGGCTTAATCTACCTGCATGCTGATGTGATTATCACATCTTATCTTTAACTGTACGCTCTCATCAACTATCGGGACTCACGAGATCAGTCATGATTCATGAATCATGACCACTCATGATGATAGATATGTACTATATAGATGATGATGATGATGTTAATTCTATATTCTTTGTCCTTTCCTATTTTGAAAAAGTTATCCAACATATTTTAAGCATGCATGCAAGCGTAATACTAAGAGTATTTCAATATAGGAAAATGAGATATATAGGGCCACTTAGTGAGGAATGAAATTAAGGTTGAGTTTATTTTTATTATTAATAATTTTTATAAATTTACTCTTTATTTATTTTACCATAAAAATGTCATGATGGTGACTATTTTATTAGTCAATTTACCAAAAATCTTAATATGAACATAAATTCTTGAGTTTAACCTGATATCAACAATCTGTGCACAAAATTTCGAACCTGATAAATCCATGAATTTAACGGGTCACATACCTATAGTTATGAGTTTAAAAATCTTTATTTGTCAGAAGCTATATGTTCTTTATGAAGATTAAAGATAATTTAACGAGTAGACTCTTCACAAGTTTGATTCAATTTGTTCGTAAGGGTTGCCGGTTGTTGAGAATCAAATTCTCGATCATTTCTTCAAGAGAAGAGAGTCTTCACAATCACAATGACCGTCTTTGCTAATGAAATCATACGAGTGTTTAAAATACTATAATCCGAATTGAATATATATGTCATAAACAATGTCTCGTTAAAACAAGAGATGAGAAGATGGGAAACTTTGTAAATCAATTAGTTTGGATCATAATCTTGAGAAATAAATCATGGGACGATCAATCTAGAACCGGCAAAAGATCACCCGACCGTCAAACCGATCTGAGCTATCCGACACCCGACTCGATAGAATCAAAAATTTAATGACCCGAAACTGACCCAACTCGACTCACTTGTGACCCGTTAACCGATATAACCCGATGACCAGGGGCGAATCCAGGACGGTGGACCTGAGGCACGACTGAGCCGACATGAAACACGGCCCGGCACGTCCGGCTTGCCAGCTCGAGTACTAATTAACCACACAAGAAAATAAAGAATGAAGCATTATTGACCCTTGGGTTTGGTTCTCTTGTGGCCCAACATCAAATTCAGAACAAACAAAGGACAGCCCAAAACGCAGTTGGGACTCGAGAGTCGTGTCAGAGGATCGACTTTCAGCTCCTATTCCATTTTTGACTTCATTATTATTTTCGTTATGGAAATTATAAAATCGTCCTATAATTTAGATTTCTTATGAAAAGAGGTTTACAAAATACGAGTAATATTTTCAATGATAAATGATAATGTATAAATGGAGAAAGACGAGACCAAGATGGAGTAGCATATTAGAGAGACAATTGGTCCTCCTGCAACGGACATATCCGCAATAACATAAAAATTACAAAGGCCCGGCCCGCTAATCCGTCCCAAACCCGCCTGTCCATAGACCAAAATTTCACACTTAGCCCAATCCATGTCCGACCCGAACCCACATATGATCATCTCTCATTCTCGCCATTGTCAATGTTGACCTTGACTATGGGTTGATATGAGGTGGGTAAGGTTATGTAAATAGAATTGGTAATGAGATTGGGCTAAGATAAGTGGCGTTGTTGTGCTAGACTCTAGAGTAGAGTAAATTTGGTTCAATGCCTCTTTTAACTTTATTGACTTCATTTACTAGTAAGACATTCGATCCGTCTTTTCTCGATTATTTTCAAGTCGGAACCTACAAAATAACAGCGGGACAAAGCCGTACCAAAATTTTCGAAAATGCACTACTTGACTGCCTTTTTCACTCTTATTAATAATTAAGTTAAATAAACTAATTAATAAATAACAATTAAATCGAACTATTTAATCACTTAAACACGCAAAATAGAATCGAAAAGGGATATAAATGCGGGTACAATGAGTACCTAAATGCCCTTTATCGCCAAGATAAGCCGTGATGGTGGAAAAGACGTCTACGAACTAGAAGGCTCAAACGTACTATTTCATTTGCACCAAATTTTTTTGTTGGAATGGAATGAAAGTCGCGGTTAATATGATCATAACGCCGCCTCTCGGTGCTAGATTGCCTCGTTGGATTGTTCTTCTAATAGCAGTTTTACCGACTCAATTAATTTAATTAGTCGTGTAGTTTGTGATCGATGAGCATTTAATTTGATTAATCTTGTCATTTTTTTGATCAATTTAGAGCGGTTTATTATCGACATTTACGACAGACATTGCTAGTCATTATTCTATTAGAACATCTTCCTTTGTGATAATGGATCAACAAGTAAGATAATCCCATAGTAGGCTTGGCACAGAAATTTGTTCCCTTGTGGCCCATAATTTAAATTCAGAACAAATGAAGCACAACCCAAAACGCAGCGTTCAGCCCATGCGATAACCAACGCAACAGTTTGGACTCGAGATGCGCACGATTATAAGTTGTGGATTTGTACTAAACGTAAGATTTTTTAATCGTTTAATTAAATCAAAGTTGTAGCTCTTTGACGGGTGCGACCTTGCCTAAGCTTGAGTTGCGGAAAGTTGATTTTGAGTCCGTTCTTGAAATTTTGTCATCTTTTTTGGGTTGCTCTCAGTAGTACGCATCAAAATTGTCTCGATTCGAGCGGCCAAACAAAATAATCAGACTCGATATCTTGAGGCCAAAACTTCACCCGTAATCCAAATAGACATGACCTAATCTATCATGATTCGGATTTTTATTGTCGCATAAGACCAACATTCCAATTTTTTTTGATAACGACAGACCGGTAAATAACTCGATCCAAAATCACCTAAAGAGGTCTACATCTTCTATATATAATAAGAGCAACTTTTAAATGCCAATGGAGGATGCCACGTGGCATTTTGAAGATCCTTCATCCTCAAGAAGAGAACAAACATAAAATAAAGTGGACAATAAAGATCGATCCCTGAACCTTTTAATTGAAAACAAATATCATAACCATTTGTAGACACCCACATTTTGACCGCCAGGTGTCTATAGTAGTTTCCGACAAACACCCGATGATGATCGGACGCTAACGTGCTTTAACGTACTCGGAAATGGGCTCGAAATGATGGACATTTGGCCTAGGCATTTTAAGGAGTACAAATCTCACCAAACCAACCTCAAATTCAGGCCCAGTGGGTCGTTTCGAGTCAAATAACACTAATTTGGGTCGAATCCGTCACCAGGGGTAAAACCGTCTTTTAGCGACCGAGTCAAAACCCGGTCAAGGATTTTTTCCGAGACTTCCGGACTGACCGTGACATCTCACATGTCCGATTCATATTCAAATTCCACAAAAATCAGCCATACAAAAAAATAATAAACAATTCCGTTTAAGGGAGAATTCGATCCCGAGTAGGAATCCTATCCGAGAACCGACTCAAACACTAAACCAAGTTGAAACACTCGGCCAAGTAGTAGAAGTCAGCCGGTTTTTTTCCTCTTTTCTTCCCTCACAAGAAAACGGAATCCTCGTTCCTCTCAGCTTCTTACTCAAGCGGTAATTCTAGCTCAAACGGGAATCCTATTAAAAAATCAACTCGAGCATCCGACCGAGTGTAAAACACTCGGCCGAAACAGCCCAAAAACAGTAGCAAACCAGCCGAGATTCTCTTTCTTCTTCCACAAGAAAGCGAAATTCTTATTTCCCTCAAATTCCCTCGTTTCCTATCCTAAGCGGTAGTCAAACTCTCCTAAGACAAGGTCGGGAATTTCCTATAAATAGCCCCTTGCATCCATCAATTAAACACACCAATTAACCATCAATAATCTACCGAAATTATACATATACACACACGATTTTTCAGCAATAATTATCTAGCATCCCGACACACATAATTCCTTAGCATCGTTAGACCGATATTACGTCACAAACCCGAAGGAAAACCGGTTCCCATACCCGAGCCTTCATCCGTCCGAGCCTTCACCTTAGCCGAACCAAATCTCGACGCTCCCGTGCCTAGCCACACTCCGACGAGTCCCGATCCGAGTCAACAAGAGCATGTAGGTTGAGGGTGCAACAAAACCCGATTTCTTCCTTTCTCTCCTTCTCTTTTCTTCGTCCGTTTTTTTATTACGGGTCTAGAGTCGTTTTTATTATTATTTTCCTAATATCGTTATTAACGAAAAACTATTTTCATAACGTATATTCTGAAAAATATGATATCGATTCTTCCATAATCGAATATTATATTGAAAGGAATTATATTAAGGTTTCGACGATACTAAAAATCGTTACATCTTTTCTTCGTTAAAAAATCTTTTCTTTTCTCGTTCAAAACCAATCTTTTTTACAAAACCTTTTTTTTACTCATTCTAAATATCCAATATCGATTTCATAATCGAATATTGGATATGACGAATATCGAAAATATAAGTTGAATACAAATTAATTCATGTTTTGTACGCGACTTATTAAAAATAACAATTTTCGAACAAAATACAAAAACCGGACGGCTCGCAATCCGGACCGTTTTTTTACTTTTTTCGGTCGTTTTATTATTTATTCTACGAAACGATTTCTAAAATTTACATCTTTTCTAAAACTATTCTAAATATTTGATATTGATTTCGTAGTCAATTATCGAATATAGCGAATTATCGAAAATATTAATTCAAGTACGAATCATGCAATATTCGTACGTGATTTAATAAATCGAATTTTCAGAAAACCGCGTCTAAAACCAGCCCGACACGCGACTCGCCGGCAACCCGGGCGAGCCGCGCGGCCGGCTGTCCCGACGCACCCTTTTCGTTCTTTTTTTATTATTTTTCGAACATCGTTTTTTATACAAAACAACGTTTTTTTCAGCAATATTTTTCAGATTTCGATTAATATTTATTTTCTCGATCTCACATATTTATATTTGCTATATTATTTCTTTACAAATCGATACTAACTCGTTTGTTCATCTTTTGTAGCAAATTCATCCTTTTTATTTCATTTGTTTTATTATACTAAAACGAATCTCACATGTTAAATTTGACTTTGACATTAATTAATTTTTCATGCATTAAACCGACTTAGCAACCCATTCAATTCCTCACATGTTTAGGAAAACAATGTTTGCATATCATTCATCGTATTACTAACGCGCGCATTAAAACGTCATTCGATATCCTAGTAGAGGCCGCTAATGTGCGGGCGGGGTTGGGTGTTCTTAGTGAACTTCCCAACACGTACCCTCACCCCTTACTCAGAACCGTGGTTTCCGGATGTCCGAAACCATTGGCAACGAGAGTCATTCAATATACGATTAACCGCCTAGTCGGCATCTATATCGATATGCAAAAGGGACGAGCCCGATAAACTCTGACATCGGAAATGGGCCGTATTTTGTATACGGCCCACTACGACATAGAGTGGGCTCGAACGGTTCCGAATAACCATAAAATTCGGTGGCGACTCCGACTTCGATTTAAGTTTCCATTTGACCATCTCATGGAGATCCATTCGCCTCCCCAAACCCGCGCGTGGCCGCGTCGGGGTGGACCTATGTCATGTCCACAATTTGGCGACTCCGCTGGGGATTTACTGATGAGTTAATAACCTTCGGTATCCTCAGGGTGAGACTCAAATAGAAATCGTTTGACTAGTACAATACGCGTTTTAGTTTTACGGTTCATGCATAACCCCATTTTTCCCGGGCCGGTACTCGTGACCGACGTCCCACTATACCATTGATATAGTCCAAATTGGTTATGTCAAAGGTGTCCATTAGCCGATTCGTATGGGTTTTACGGCATGTCCTAATCTCAACTCGAGTTAGGGAGTCCGCCCCGATTCTCGATAGGCTATGTACACTGGTATAGACCCTTATAGACTGACCGAGACTTAGCTTAAGAGCATACATGGCGTCATTATACTGTTTCCATGACTACGTGCTACTTGATCCACATCTTTTTCAAAAACCGTCATTTTCAAAAATTTGCATCCTTTTCAAAAACATCCAATTTCAAAACCCCGGGCATATACCCAATTTAGGACTTACGATTATACTCAAAATAGCTCTTTCTCTAGCCGGTACTATGCCCAATTTAAAACTCAAAACTATTTTCGAACTTGCAAAACCGTCGGCCGGTTCGATTTCCGTTTTTTTTTTCTTTCGAAAAAAACCGGGCCATTCCCCGAATTTCTCTTCGGGCTTTCAAAAATCCATTTCAAAAATTCAAAATTTCTGACTTTTCAAAAAAATTCAAGCCCGATGACATTTTCGCCAATTTTAAAAGTCGGGATCCTGTTTTCGATTTTCAATTTTTTGGAAATTCATCTTCGATATTCAAAATTCCGAAATTCCAGAAATGCATTTTTTCGAAAATATTCAAATTTTAAAAAATCGGAAAGCTGCCAAAATTTAGACTTAAATATGATTCAAAACAAGCTTATTTTCTAGCCGGCATGCTGCCCATTTCAAAATTCGAATCTCCGATCCACCATTCGATTTTCGAATTTTCAAAATTCAATTTCGATTTTAAAATTTTCGAGATACCAGCTTCGATTTTCAAAATCTTCGAGATGCCATTTTCAATTTTCAAATCTTCGAGATGTCGTTTTCGATTTTCACATCTTCGGGATCTCATCTTCAATTTTCAAATTGTCGGAAATTCTTTTCGATACTCAAATTTCAAAATTCCAAATATTCAACTTTTCAAAACCCCGGAATGCTACCAAAATTAGGATTTACGATTTGACTCAAAGTAGCCTATTTTCCAGCCGGTATTCTGCCCATTTCAAAACTCGATTTTTTTTTTCCGAACTTTCAAAATTATGGCCCGATGCACTTTTCCGTTTTTTTCGAAAAAATTGGGCCATCCACCGAGACTTCTCGGATTTTCCAAAAGAATCCCTTTTTCAAAACCTCCATCTTCTTAGGACTTCCCGTATTTAGCAGTGTCGGGTCGTGTCGTAAGTCGTCAAAGTCTTTAGCGTCGAAACTCCGTCGATCTTATATCACGAGTTTCCTCCCTATCCCAGTCCGCCTTATTTTACTAAGGCAAGGCCCACCTACGTAGGACATACTCCTACAAAGGTTGGCCCATTTACACAATCGAGTCTAAAAGTCTGGGAATGTCTCACGTGAATCTTCCTTCGAACAAGGCCCAGCCCACATAACTGGATCCTAAAGGAGATCCACCTTTCACGAGTCACCGGTCTAGGTGTCTTTCCCGAGTCAACCTTTTACAAGGCATAGCCCTATAACAAAAGGTTCACGGTCCTTACGTCTAAGGGTCACTCACTCGAGTCTTAACAAAGTCTTCAGTCCCAGTCGGGGGTTACCCTTCAGCAGAGCGATCAATCGCGGTTGCTCTAAGGATCATGTCTTGCACGTGTTGTCTCACGTACCCCACTTTCGAGTCACTTAGATGTCACACCATCTGAGTCTCTAGCCTTACTCAGGGGGTTGTCCTCCACCCGAGCAGTCAGCCACGATTACCCTAGAGAGTACCCTACGTTCATCCTACACCGGCGTCCTTATGATGCCTTCTTCGAGTCGTACCCACGCTACGAATACTCGGGTCACCTAGGTTTAGGTCACCACGGTTGGTCCAAGCACACGGCACGGTCAAATACGGTCGCCCCATTTTCGAACTTATCCTTGTACAGCTCGAGTCTCGTGGTCGAGTCTAGGTCACAGTCGTTATTTTGTCTGGATTAACGTTTAAGTAGCCGGGTCATAGAATCTTAGTCATTCCCGCCCCCGGGCCGTACCTAGTTTGACTCTCTCTCTTGCATTTGCGCAAAACCGAGTTTAGGCGAGTTCTAACACCTGTCGTTTCTTCCGATCAGGGACCCTATGAACGAGACACTACCAAACCATAACAAATCCCGTGCCGTCGAGAAAGGGGATATCCAGGGGAGTATGCTTATGCTATCTTGCTCCATTAACAATATCTTCTCGAAAATCAATACTGCCCTAGATAACCTAAGTTCCAGGGTAACCATCATCGAAGAGGATCTTGTAAGAACCCGATCCCGTCTAGCACAACTAGAGCGAGTAAGACAGCCTATCACCCAACTGAGCCATTTGAAAGATGAACACTCTTACGAAACTATCCGATACCCTCAAGATGGCAAGGCCGAGAGAGGTAACCCTCAAGTCACCTCTCCAAAAATCAAGAACCAGTCAAAGGAAAGGACATTTACCCACTTGGATATGTCCTACACCGTTGCTTTCCAGAAATTGGTTCCGAAGGGCCTAATACTACCTATAGGCCCAACAGCCGACCCATCTTTGGAAAAACGCTCCAAAGCATGGAACGACGAGCATTACTGCAAATTCCACAGAGGGAGGGGACACGATACAGAACGGTGCTGGAAACTGAAACACCTCATTCAAGACTTCCTCGATGCCGGGAAAACTCCCGTTTTGGAAACTTTGTCACTTGCAAAGCCCCTCATGGACTATACAGGGCCCGATGACCAAAGCATCCAATCTACCTCTTATGCATCCAAGAGTCCGGATTTGATTTAAGTCCAAGTCTGAGTTCGAGTCTAGGATATACTATTTATTTCAATTTCAATGTCAGAGTCAGAGTCAGAGTCAATTGTATTCTGTCCTCTTTTTCAAAATTCAATAAAATCAGCTTTTCTATTTCTCATATATACTTTCCTTATGTGTTTCCGAGAACATGATGAACACCATCATACACTGTGAGCACACGCACGTGACTATTATAGGCACATCTATAATGACTGTAGGAAATGAGACCCGTGTTTTCCTTTACCTGTTCCATGTCTGGTATAGAAAGCCACATAACTACCCTTAGCAGGAGCGGTATCGAATCCTATGACAAATCTAGGTAATCTCCTAGTTTGGGTTAAAGACGGGAGGCAAGCCCATTTTCCACAATAAAACACCCATCCAATAAGACTAACCGATCCCTACCTTAGGTGTTAGTCTGACCAGCCGAAAAAAAAAAGCAAACGACCAAAACAAAAGAGCTGGCCATGACAAAAAAAACTGGACGAAAAAAATCAAGAGTCCAAGAAAAAAAAGAAAAAAAGCAAAAGGCCCAAAACAAAAGAGCTGGCCATGATCAAAAAGAACTCCCAAAAACTCATGACCATGATCAACGATCAATTCAAGTGGAAGCCCCATGACCAGGGTACGGTCAATTATCAATACTCATACCATCAAATAGGGGAGAAACAATCAAGTTGGTCAGCTAACACCACATTTAGCCTTCCCACATTACAACCCTCAAGACCTTCCCGAGACCCAGGCTAGAGACGGCCCGGAATTTTGAGGATTCAAGCTCCATAGGATACCCCTAACCATTAAAGCCAGACATGGAAATCAGATCTCGCATTATCAAAACTTATCCCGATCAAAGTTCGAGCCATTTTACTCGACTTCCCCTTTACATAACAAAATTCACAATCACCATACAAAGACTCGAGAGCAAAACTCGTCAAATCCCCCGAGAGCAAAACTCGTCAAATCCCCGGAGAGCAAAACTCGTTAAAATCCCCGAGAGCAAAACTCGTTAAAATCCCCGAGAGCAAAACTCGTTAAAATCCCCGAGAACAGAACTCGTTAAAATCCCCGAGAGCAGAACTCGTTAAAATCCCATCCCAATTCTCCTCATTCAAACCAGTTACCAACCCCAAACACGGGAATGCAACTTGCAGTCGGCATGGAACATGCCCAAATAGTTCACACCACCTCTGGGCGCTATACCGGAGAACGCTCACAGTCACAGGATCAATATCCAAACCATTTTAGCCCTTTGATCAAGACATCACTGGGAATGCACCTAGCCTACACCATCGCTATGGCTAGTTACACACAAGGCCCTAATAAACTAGGCACCATAATCCACTGAACTACGGCTTGGTTTGATTTCACCACACGTGAATACGTAGGCAGCCTTTCAACAGAGGCACAACCACCCACATTGACACACATTCAAGAAGCGTCATCATTCCGGTCACGACACCGTCATGTTCTCAACAGCTAGCTTTGTCGTCCTGGGGGCTTCTTTTAGCCAGAAGACCTCCATCCACTCACAAAATCCAGATAAATTCAAAAAATCTAGCCTCCTTTCTGTAGTGTGTCCTAGTACTCGGCTCAATCGAAGACAAGAATCTGTCAGGACTCGAGGCAATACCCACCTTGGAAATGTACCCAAAAATCAAAAATTCAGTAGAGCACTAGACTACGGCATTGCTACTGCTAAAAGTCCTGTCATGCCAAAACAGTCTCATTACAGACTATTGCAATCCCCCCATAGCACATCCTTCCTATTCTGAGGATTCGACCGTGTTGTCACTCGCCTAGGCTACGGAATAGCGCAACTTAAGAGTCTTGTCATCTTAGGTAGCCCACCTCCTTACCAAGTCACGATCCAACCCTTAGAGAGTCCAAGTCGTGTCTGTCAACTCGTCCTGTCGCGTCCAGAGTCGAGTCTGTCGGTAGGCCTCTCTTTTCAAAGTCTCATTTTAAAATTTGCAAAAACTTAGCCATTTGAAAAAAAAATCCTTTTCGACAAGGTCAAATTTCAGTCTATTTAAACTGCAAATTTCTCCTCCACCTCTTTCAATTTTGGAAACCCATCTCCTAGCACGTTAGTTGCTTTCAGGACTTCGATTTCAAAATGCAGCAAAAATCATTTTTACTCCCCAGCGCGAGTCATATTTGTTTCACCTACGTGTTGCATGCAAAATTTTATGTAACTTATACAGGTACAAATCACGACAGTGCAATTCACATGACTCCCCAGCGACATTTAGCAAGATGAGCCCATATATAGGCCCATTTTAAGTCTTATACGACGAGTTCAAACGCCCACGGAGTTATCATCATCAGTTCAGGTACATTTCTAATCCATGGCCGGCGGGCCCTTCACGCAGGTCTAATGGACCTTAAACGACCCGACCGGAAGCTGCCAGGTTTTAATCCTTGATTGACCTGGTGGCTACTCTGACTTTCGCCCTGTCCAAGCCTCAGTCAGAGTGGGGGCTCTGTAGACACCCACATTTTGACCGCCAGGTGTCTATAGTAGTTTCCGACAAACACCCGATGATGATCGGACGCTAACGTGCTTTAACGTACTCGGAAATGGGCTCGAAATGATGGACATTTGGCCTAGGCATTTTAAGGAGTACAAATCTCACCAAACCAACCTCAAATTCAGGCCCAGTGGGTCGTTTCGAGTCAAATAACACTAATTTGGGTCGAATCCGTCACCAGGGGTAAAACCGTCTTTTAGCGACCGAGTCAAAACCCGGTCAAGGATTTTTTCCGAGACTTCCGGACTGACCGTGACATCTCACATGTCCGATTCATATTCAAATTCCACAAAAATCAGCCATACAAAAAAATAATAAACAATTCCGTTTAAGGGAGAATTCGATCCCGAGTAAGAATCCTATCCGAGAACCGACTCAAACACTAAACCAAGTTGAAACACTCGGCCAAGTAGTAGAAGTCAGCCGGTTTTTTTCCTCTTTTCTTCCCTCACAAGAAAACGGAATCCTCGTTCCTCTCAGCTTCTTACTCAAGCGGTAATTCTAGCTCAAACGGGAATCCTATTAAAAAATCAACTCGAGCATCCGACCGAGTGTAAAACACTCGGCCGAAACAGCCCAAAAACAGTAGCAAACCAGCCGAGATTCTCTTTCTTCTTCCACAAGAAAGCGAAATTCTTATTTCCCTCAAATTCCCTCGTTTCCTATCCTAAGCGGTAGTCAAACTCTCCTAAGACAAGGTCGGGAATTTCCTATAAATAGCCCCTTGCATCCATCAATTAAACACACCAATTAACCATCAATAATCTACCGAAATTATACATATACACACACGATTTTTCAGCAATAATTATCTAGCATCCCGACACACATAATTCCTTAGCATCGTTAGACCGATATTACGTCACAAACCCGAAGGAAAACCGGTTCCCATACCCGAGCCTTCATCCGTCCGAGCCTTCACCTTAGCCGAACCAAATCTCGACGCTCCCGTGCCTAGCCACACTCCGACGAGTCCCGATCCGAGTCAACAAGAGCATGTAGGTTGAGGGTGCAACAAAACCCGATTTCTTCCTTTCTCTCCTTCTCTTTTCTTCGTCCGTTTTTTTATTACGGGTCTAGAGTCGTTTTTATTATTATTTTCCTAATATCGTTATTAACGAAAAACTATTTTCATAACGTATATTCTGAAAAATATGATATCGATTCTTCCATAATCGAATATTATATTGAAAGGAATTATATTAAGGTTTCGACGATACTAAAAATCGTTACATCTTTTCTTCGTTAAAAAATCTTTTCTTTTCTCGTTCAAAACCAATCTTTTTTACAAAACCTTTTTTTTACTCATTCTAAATATCCAATATCGATTTCATAATCGAATATTGGATATGACGAATATCGAAAATATAAGTTGAATACAAATTAATTCATGTTTTGTACGCGACTTATTAAAAATAACAATTTTCGAACAAAATACAAAAACCGGACGGCTCGCAATCCGGACCGTTTTTTTACTTTTTTCGGTCGTTTTATTATTTATTCTACGAAACGATTTCTAAAATTTACATCTTTTCTAAAACTATTCTAAATATTTGATATTGATTTCGTAGTCAATTATCGAATATAGCGAATTATCGAAAATATTAATTCAAGTACGAATCATGCAATATTCGTACGTGATTTAATAAATCGAATTTTCAGAAAACCGCGTCTAAAACCAGCCCGACACGCGACTCGCCGGCAACCCGGGCGAGCCGCGCGGCCGGCTGTCCCGACGCACCCTTTTCGTTCTTTTTTTATTATTTTTCGAACATCGTTTTTTATACAAAACAACGTTTTTTTCAGCAATATTTTTCAGATTTCGATTAATATTTATTTTCTCGATCTCACATATTTATATTTGCTATATTATTTCTTTACAAATCGATACTAACTCGTTTGTTCATCTTTTGTAGCAAATTCATCCTTTTTATTTCATTTGTTTTATTATACTAAAACGAATCTCACATGTTAAATTTGACTTTGACATTAATTAATTTTTCATGCATTAAACCGACTTAGCAACCCATTCAATTCCTCACATGTTTAGGAAAACAATGTTTGCATATCATTCATCGTATTACTAACGCGCGCATTAAAACGTCATTCGATATCCTAGTAGAGGCCGCTAATGTGCGGGCGGGGTTGGGTGTTCTTAGTGAACTTCCCAACACGTACCCTCACCCCTTACTCAGAACCGTGGTTTCCGGATGTCCGAAACCATTGGCAACGAGAGTCATTCAATATACGATTAACCGCCTAGTCGGCATCTATATCGATATGCAAAAGGGACGAGCCCGATAAACTCTGACATCGGAAATGGGCCGTATTTTGTATACGGCCCACTACGACATAGAGTGGGCTCGAACGGTTCCGAATAACCATAAAATTCGGTGGCGACTCCGACTTCGATTTAAGTTTCCATTTGACCATCTCATGGAGATCCATTCGCCTCCCCAAACCCGCGCGTGGCCGCGTCGGGGTGGACCTATGTCATGTCCACACCATTGCACCACTTATGTTTAATGTCTCACATAGTACGTAAATATTTTATAACTTATACTGCACATAGTTAAATTATTCAATACAAGTGAATTGATTTAAAATGGAATATATTTTAGAAAAAATAAAATTAGAATAATGGATAATAAATGGGGGTGTTACATTTTGTGTTTTCAAAAATATAATAAAAGTGATTGCGACAAATTGTAGGCCTGAATATTAAAATCTTAGGTATGTCATTGTTCTGTAAGTAAATGAGTAATTCTCAATTAAATTTAGTATAGGATGGTAAAAAAACGTTAATTAAATTATTGCGAGTATTTTTTTTCCATACCATGTCATTACTTATACATGCCGAGCGAGTTGCTTTTTGGATTAAGTTATCAACTGGTTTAAAATAGAGGTCAAGTCAGTTACGAGTCGGACTATACATTTA
This sequence comes from Agrostemma githago, assembly GCA_958450325.1. Taxonomy (NCBI): domain Eukaryota; kingdom Viridiplantae; phylum Streptophyta; class Magnoliopsida; order Caryophyllales; family Caryophyllaceae; genus Agrostemma; species Agrostemma githago. The sequence continues at coordinate 73,220,767 of OY288246.1, forward strand.
AACGATTCGGGTTAGGATAATAATATGAGTCAAAAATAGATTTCAGCACCTCATTTTGTTACTTTATAAGTTGTGAAAACGTTTTTTCCTAATATAATTGTATTGAATATTACACTGATATTATCTTTAATTCAAACTAACAATTACTCACTCATAATTCATAAATACCACCACTAAATAATTGAGAAAAATATCGTTCTACTAATTTTATAAATCATTGAAAATATAAACCATTAACCATATTTTTTTTTCAAACTGATTGTTAAGTACAAACAAAAAAAATTCCATTTTCACAAAATACGTGAAGAGAAATAACATAGATATACATTCTTTCACTTTACAGAATTTAGTAATTTTTAAAGAAACACTCGCGCAATTTGTGCGGGCTTAAAACTAGTCGAGGTTACATCAAAATATGTACAAGGGTGGTGGGTTTTGAAATGTGTGGGTGGACTTTTTAGTCAAATCTCATTTGCACTTCCTTGTTGTTGTAGTTTTATCAAATTAGGCCCAACTTCATCAATTTCGTTAGTAATACTTTGTCCATCTCGTTCATTTGTTTGTATTTTATTTTGATAACGAACAATATTTTAATCAAAGACAAACAAGTGAACAAGATTGACGGAGTATAATTTACAGAGTATTATATTACTTCTGTTTTTTATTTTCACACCGTATTTCTTATTTGGCAAGTTTTTATTTTTGCCCCCCCAACAACTTATTGGGCCGAAAGAGTTATAGCCCAAATTGTGTTGGGTTATAAACCTAAATTGAGGGTTAGCTGTATCGGGTTACACTATAGTTTATACATTGTACGTTCCATTTGATTATTTACGTTTGTTTTTTTGGACATTATTCATAAATATTACTCCGTATAAGATAGAAGATAGTCAGGTGAGACATTGTTTAAATTATCTAATCGATTTCATTATAAATATCAAAATTTTATACCGTATCTTTTAAAAATATGTACTCTAACAAAGATATGAACGAAATAAAACCTGTATAAGTGAAGGGTTAGTTGAGTTATCTAGGTATAGTCCGGGCTCTCGCTACTTAAACCGACCTAGAGATTCCTCGCTCTCGCGCAAGAACCCATCCTAGCAACATACAAGACCGCAAGAGGAAGGCAAGAAAAACAAGCATTTGTAACTACAAGTCATTCAAGCATTCCATCACCCTTGAACCCGACCTTTCCTATTTGTTTTCCTCTTCTTCTTAGTTATTACTCCTTTAGTTAGTTGTATCCTTTAGCCTTAGTTGTTCCTCTTCTTCTCAAGCATTCCATACCTAGTTTGTTCCTAGTCATAGTTTATTCCCTTCTTATCGTTCAAGTTTAGTTTAGCCTCGAGACCTAGTCAAGTCTTTAGGTGAAACTTGGTCTAAACCCTCTTTACCGTACCCGTGGACTCGACCCGACTTGCCCTTTCTACGTGTTAGGATTACTTGGCTATAATTTGTTGGTAGGGATCCACGACAAATCCTTCCCATCAATTTGGCGCCGTAAACGTGAAGGGATTGTCAATGAGCCTCCAAATAAAGAAGAAGCCCAACTTTTAGAATGACTGACTTGACTTGCCCCCAATATAAGACAACATGTGGACAATTCCAAGGCTGACCTAAATTGTCTAATTTACTTAAGTAATTTGGTTCAAGATCGGATCGAACCGGATCAAATAGGATTGGACCGAAAATCAAAATTAAAATTTTTATATATCGAAAATCGGACCTAAAACCTTCAGTCTTTTGAGCGGACCGAACCCGAGCTATTAGATTCAGTTCGGTCTTTGACCGTAATGGACCTGAAATTATTTAACTTATTAACATTTGACCTAACTCGACTCGAACCTGGCCCAAATTAGCATTTGACCCAATAATGTCCGACCCAAGACAACTTGGTCTAACCATAAACCCGTATCAATAAGAACGGGTTCAGTTTATATCAATTTATAAGAACTGGCCCAATGATCAAACATGTTTTATACCAAGGCCCAGTTTATTAGTCGTCAAAATTCCCATGTAATCAAATAAATCTAAATTAAGGTTAATTATATTTAATTCGTAAATAATCGAGCACAGACGAATCAAATGTCTTACTACTGAATGAAGGAAATCAAGTTAGAAGAGACATTGAACCAAATTTACTCTACTCTAGCCCAACAATGCCGCCTAGGTTAGCCACCTCATATCAACCCCGTAGTCAAGGCAAACGTTGACGATGGCAAGAATATATGATTACTCCTTCCGTCTCGGTCATTTATTATCTTTTGATTAAAAAACTACTCAGAAATAATGTAAAAGAACAATAAATGATCAAGACTGGTATTTTACCTTAGAATATGGATGTATCCATTTTCATTTCATTGTAAATGAAAAATTTGAAAACGATACACAAAGAAAAAATAATTTCATATGAAAAAATTGTGATAATTTGGAAGATAAATAATTCATATACGAATCATTTCTTAAATAAAAATAGTTTTATTCTACATTTTTTCACTTAAAAAAATTGGTAGATTGTAATTCACAAAAAAATTGTTCCAGAAATGAAAATATATTATTTTGATAAACAAAATAAATAATTTAAACGATATCAAAAAATTTGTGGTAAAAAAATTGTGAAGGTTTGTAAAAAAAAATTCATTAATTTCTTCGAATAATTTTTTTTAAAAATATATGTAAGTATTTTTTTGTTTGGTGCATTTTGGAGCAAACTTTATTTATGAGACTTATTTTCAAAATATATAAGAGATTAATGTTATAGAAAAATAATACTGTGAATCTTTAAGTTTTTTTTGTGGACTCGCCCCTGATTTCAGGTCCATTACGGTCAATGATCAGACTGAATCGAATAGCTCAGTATCGGTTTGCTCAAAAGACCGAAGGTTTTAGGTCGGTTTAATTGTGACAAATAATTGTGACAATATGAGTCATATTCTCACAAATATTTGTCACAATTAAATTTTAATAAACAATTGTGACAGTTATTTTGAAATATATCCGTGATTTTTAAAAAATTTAGTAGACATTCATTTAAATAATGATTTGGATTTTAGGAACGATGAGTACGAACAACTAACACTATGAAAAATCGGCTCGGGTACAATTCAATCTTGGCTTCGTCTCTGACTCCGCCCTTCACTTCGCCCACCACCACTGTCCACTCCCCCGCCTCCGCTCCCTCACCCTCCTCCGCCCACCAATACCCTGACTCCATCCCGTTCCGTTTCTTCCCACCCACCCCAGCCTACGCCGTTTTCGCCATGACCACTGCCGCCTCCGCCGCTGCAGTGGCCATTTTCTCCGGCCGTCACCGCCACCGCTGTCGTTCACGCCGCCATGGCTCACTCACAGACTAGTGGTGGAATGCGCGGGGATAATCATTGTCTTATTCTTTACTTGTACTGTAGATTTAGGTAGTATACTGTATATTTAGGTATTATTATCGTGTTTTTTTCGTGGATGAGTTTTAAATGAAAAAAAAATGTTGTTATCAGGGGAGGTTGGAATTTGATTACGAAGTCAAGAGATTATATTTGTGGTCATTTTAGAAAAGACGATATGCAAATTATTTAGTTTCCCAACAAGTTCAAAATGTTATCAGAATCGAGTTTTGTCAAATTTATTTGCATGTCAAATGCCTATCTTCAAGCACTACCATGTGTTTCAAAATTTAGCTACGTCGTCAGGGCCGGTCAATGAAATTTGGAGGTACTGTTCCGACTTCAATATGGAGGCCTTAGTACAATAGAAAACTGCTCATTTTTTTAAGTTTTTTTTTCTACTGCAAAAAGACGGTAGTTTCAAACTATTATAAGATTCTCACTTGGAAAAAAAATTTATTGGAAAAAATTACAAGTATTTTTTAATCGGGAAAAAAATTAAATCCTAATATTTTTTTTTAAAAACAGTATTTTTACCAAAAATAGTTAACGAATTGAAAGAAATGTTTATTCACTCGTAAACTAATTTTTTAACCTATCATAATTGCACCCAAATGCTCATTAATTTGGATATTCAAAAGAATGGTCACATTGTTTTTTGAAATTTAATTGTGACAAATATTTTACGGAGTATATCGTTATTATGTTGTTTATTTTGTTTTTTATTTGACATAACTTAGAAATATAAACTATTTAGATTTATTTCTATAATCGTGAATATCAAACTAAGACTTTATTTAAACGTTAAATTACTAATATTCAAAAGAATTGTCACAATTTGTTTTCTGAAATTTAATTGTGACAAATATTTCACGGAGTATATCATTATTATGTTGTTTATTTTGTTTTTTATTTGACACAATTTAGAAATATAAACTATTTACTTGAATCTATAATCGTTGAATATCAAATAAGACTTTATTTAAACGTAAGTTAACACGATGAGCAATATAGAAATCGAACCACAACCTCATCAAGATCTCAAGATCAATATTAAATATCTTAGTCACTAGTTTACTGGACCAATGTACCATTCTGTAATATAATCACTACTATTAATATTGAGCCCTTCACATACTTGGGTCTCGGTTCCTAGAACCGAATGGATCACCCTATAGGCCGGCCCTGTACGTTGTTATCAACACCTTAATCCGACTATTGTAATTAGGGTTCTTAAATTCATTTGACAACCCTAATTTTAGTGTAGTTATGAATATATGATAGGCAAAAGCTTTGATTTCTCTTCCTTTTCGGACCGTGGAAGTAGACCTAACCAACTGAGTCCAATCGGATCATGGGTAGACTTGTATCAACTTGGCCCGACCCGCCCATGGACTCGAGCTAGGCTCTGGTCAAAGAATGACAACACGACTCACCAATGCCCACAAAACCCAAATAAATAAATAGGGTCGGGCCGGATTAGAGCCACTCGCCTCTGCCTGGCCCCGACCCCTCCCAGGGGCCATTTCCGTTTTAACTGGCTACCTGATACAAGTAATTCGTTAAAGCTGACGCAATCTTGCTGATCAAAGCCCTGATGCATCATTTATACAGAGTAATAATCTATCTATCTATACGAGTAATAATCCAACAACTACACGTAGGTTTTTGATGTCAAAACACATTTTCTTAACGTTCCATGATGTGATGTGACGCAATGTAGATCTCATTTCAAAATAAGTCCAAGTTTTTGATACAATAAAAATTTTCCCTAATATGAACACAAAGTTGTATGCAATCAACTATTACAGTATTACTAACAAGCGACTTCTTTATAAGTTTGCTTTATCGGCCTATACAGTGTTATTTGACCCGTCATCGATTTATCACGGATCACAAGGGAGACTTATTCGGAAAATGGGTCCACTCCCTCAAGAACACAAATGTGAGTCCAGAGTCCTTTTGTATGTAGTTTCTTTCTGTAAAAGTGATACGCAATAAGATTACTGGTCATCTTGAGGGGGTATGGGTTTATCGAGTTCATGTCACATACAACTAACTGATGAACGTGTCTTACAAAATACAAAGCATACAATGGAACTTCAATGCCTGGAACTGAACAGCCTTTCAGATTAAATTGGGCATCTTTCGGCATTGGAGAAAGAAGGCCCGATGCAGGCCCTGAGCATTCTTTCATTGTCGGGGATTTGGCACCTGATGTTTCTAATTATTTGTTGCAAGATACCTTTAGGCTCACTATCCTTCAGTGACGGGTGCAAAAGGTCATTCCAAAGGATACGGGTTTGTTAAATTTGCTGATGAGATGAATGGTCAATATTGTCTCTCGAGGCCTATGCGAATTAGTGTTGCTACACCCAAAAAGACACCTGGTGTCCAGCAGCCGTATACTGTTGCTAAAGGTAACATCCAGTTGATTATGTACATTCAATTATGTTCTGAACTGCGGAGAATAATTGCTGTGTATTAAGGTTATTTACTCTTTACGGCCCTGTATCCTACTCCTGCATATATAATGCCACAACTGAGCAAGTTTTTGGTCACGGATTTTCTTTGCTGTCTTCAAAACAGGCTCCGGATTCGTTTGTCGGAACGCTGCTGACGCTTGCACATCTCATGTGATTGAAGCAATTCAAAAGGATTAGAGATACACTTAGGTGTATAAGAGGTCTCATACACCACCAATCATAATCTTCCACTTGGTTTATGAGAAGAATCTTATTTTTTTATTTAATTACTTAGATTTCATCATTAATTAAGCCTTAATAAATGATCTTTCATTAATACTAATATTACTTTAATAATTAATAGAGTTTATATTTTCAGTATTTATACAGATACGGTTTATGTATTTGGTCCATATTTTTACGGCCAACAGTCACGTACGTCAAGTATAATTGTACACAATTTCGTATTTTTGGCCCATGTACCTATATCTTCGCTATTTGGTTTGTGTTTCATGTAATTTTTTTACGATTATTTTTTATACAATGTATTTACTTAAGCGTTTTTAAATATACTTTAAATTTAAGTATTTTAATGCACATTTTTTTTTTGGTACGAAATGCACATTTGTTATTAAGATACATTATTACTTATACAGTTTTACATCGTTAGGTTACTTTTCTTAAATTTGTTTGTTTGTACTTTTGTTATTAAGATACGTTATTACTTATACAGTTTTACATCGTTCGGTTACTTTTCTTAAATTTGTTTATTTGTACTTTAGCCTAAATGATGTCTTATTAATGTTGTATGATTATTATTTACTAAGATTAATCGTTGTATCGTACGTCTAAATAAAATCATTTTAATTGTGCAATATAATACTTCATTAGTGTGTGTGTGCGCGCGCACACACGTAATTTATTCGAGTTACGTCCATGTTTATGCATCTTTTACCAGGATAACTATGATTAATTGTTACATGTATGTACGATATTACTAACTTATTATAATTTTGTTTTGTGATATATATTAATATTAATATTTAATATGTAAAACAATAATTTTAGTATTATTTATGTATATACATATGTTTCTTATTTTTGATATGCGAGTAATTTGTAATTGTTATATTTGTACTTGAGCTTATATGATACTCTTATTACTACCCTACCGTTTTATTGACACAAAGAGTTGAGTACTTCATTCGTATATGTATGCTTAAGCTTAGTCGATATGGCATATCGACATACCGCATGATATGTAATTTTCATATTAATTTGTAGTAATATGATTATTTACTTTTATTTATTATTTGTTCTACGGTATTAATAATCTTGTTTGTCGGTATAATCATATTTAATCAATCGACATTTAACAGATAGTCGATAGTTCGATGTCATTAGTCGATCGATGAAATAATTTGTCATCCGATCGAACAACGCTTTTAGTCGATCGACATGAATTGTGTATATGTTAGTTAATTATGCGTTTTCGTCATTTGGTTAAAGATTTGTTGTAAACAGTCGGCTGAACTGATTATTTAGTTGGTCGTTCGTCAACATTGTGTGTATCGGCTTTTGTTTGATAATATTGAAGATGTATTTTTGTCACTATTATATTTCATCTTATTTTATTTTTGCATACGTACCAAAATAATTTTAATAAAAAAATATTAATATGAGATAAAGCAATATTTTTGTTGGGAATAAACAATTTATTAAAAAAAAAGGTTCATCCCCTGTAATTCTCTATAAAGTTGAACTAATATTGTGATTTAAATTTATTTTGAACGATTTAGTAAAGTTAGGTCAGTTCATTGACAAATGACCTTAAGGAATATATTTAGTCGTTCGATCAGAACCAAAGTAAGGTCAGTCGATGGTACTCATAAATTGGTCGGTTAATTATCGACTGAGCTTCATACGCATTTCAACACTGTACTGCCTTTTTTTTATTGTCTTATAATATTGAAGATGTACTTTTGTTGTTATTTTCTCCATCTTATTTTTTTTGGCATAACAAAATATTTATAAAGGAAAACATGAAGGAAAACAATTAATGTTGTTGGGAATATGCAATTTTATAAAAAGATGATCAACTATTACAATTCTTTATAAAGTTGAATTAAGAAAGATTTTAGTCACTGGATCGTAACCAAAGTTCATTCGACTGAACTAATAACGACGTTAACGTGGTCGGTTGATTGATCTTCATATGTGTTTGAACATTGTATCGTATTTTTATTCCATTTTATGTTATTTTTGCATATGAAATTAGTTTTGAAATAAAAACATGTAGAAAAGTCATTAATATCATACGCTGAAATCATGTTTTTTCCGCTCTTATATTTTTTCACAAAAAAACACTTTACCAAATTAAATGTTAATGAAATTCAACAATATTTTTAAAAGACAGTATAAACAAATAGTCAACTTCATATGAGAAAAAATGAAACGATTTTTTTTTTGGGAATTAAGAAAAAAAATATAAGTACATCGAAAATTATTTGAAAAAAAATTAAACAAATACGGAGTATATTAAATCGTACATACATATACCTACAAAATACTCCATATATACTTATACGTATAGATGGGTAAGTACCGTGTAAATGGATATGCTGTACATATATTATACACATATAAAGGGGATACATAAAAATATATACTATGTGCTAATATATGTATTACTAGTAAATTGTATTTGAAAAAAAATGGAATAAATATTATACAAATATCAAGAAGGTTAGGTGAGAATTAGATGGGGAGATATTAAATGAATGAATCTTTCAAAAGTGAGATTCCTTTAATTGAACATGTGGCACAATAAGGGTGGTGGTGTATGAGGTCACCTATACACCCGTATCTCTACCATCTTCCGAAGCAATTAGTCCACTGGAGTTCTTTGTTTTCAGTGAAAACTGAAAACTGAAAAGTCGTGAGAGTTTGCTAATTTCCACCAAGCAAACACTAAAGCTTCTCAACAATGGCGTCTCTAACTCTTACCCTCTCCTACACGTCATCCCCATTCACTGCCATTTCCCGTCAACCTCGATACTTCCGCCCAATTCCCCTCTCCTCGCCGAAGCTCCGCCGTACCCTCGCCGTCAGAACCACCGCGCGCCCTATCCTCGTCCCACGAGCCTCGGCTTCGGCTTACTCGTCGGGTCCGGCATCCGATTACGCTGCATCCGACCCGGACTCGGACCCGAAAGTCGAGGAATTCCGGAGCGAGAGCGGTGAGACGGAGAATGCGGTGAGTTGGGGGTTGATGCTGAGCTTATTGTCGGAGCATAAATGGAGGATTGCTTTGTGTGTTGGAGCTCTTTTCGGCGGTACCGCTTGCACTCTTTCTATGCCTCTTTTTTCAGGTATACCTCGATTTCCGAACTTTTCTCTTGCTTTCAAGCTTCTAATTTGAATTCAATCGTGTTTGAATGTCGAGAATTGCATCGAATGACGGTTATTCAATCGTATGCCTATAGTTGTTCAATTCGCAGTAAAAACAAGGACATCCAATTTAGCGCAGTAATTCTATAGGAGTATTGATGGCTGTAGTTTTTTTTATCTATTGTATGGTTAGAATAATCTTAATATGCACATTTACCTTTTTGTAAAAGCAATGGAGAAATCTTGATATTAGAGATGATGCACTTTTGAAGTTAATCTTGGCGTAGGCCGTAGCGACATTGCTTTAGTTGTTAGTACACACTGTTGTTGCTAGTTTGTAAATCGTCTTGAGAAGGTGGAAGAAAAATGTGAAATTGTTAACGAGATTGCTTCACATTAGGAAGGCGTGGACATAGAGATAAGACAAGGGATAAACTGGATGATTGTTGGAAGTATGTACTCATTTTTCTTTTCATCGTTAACTTGTTGTCGAGGTTAGTAGAATCTTTGATAAATTGATACCGAAACTAAATCAGGTTGAACAGGATTCTCAAAAAAGGGTGTATCTTGATATGGGAGATTAGTTACTCAAGGAATAGGGTTTCAGCATTGCTTAGCTCACCTTTAGTAAAGAGGGGACACTTTGTTTCTTCAGTTATATGTATAACATGTCGTCGTGATTGTGTTATATTGGCGTCAAGATGACTACTACTTTACCTCTCTAGTTGTGCCTGCTCGGCTCTTTCCCCATTGGCTTATTGGTCATTGTTTATGCAGGTAAATTTTTTGAGGTACTTGCAGGAACAAGACCTGACCCTTTGTGGATATTGATGAGCAAAATTGCGGTTCTGTATTCATTAGAGCCGATTTTTACTCTGATTTTCGTCATAAACATGAGTAAAATATGGGAGAAGGTTATGTCTGTTTTAAGAGCTCAGATATTCAAGAGGATGGTTATTCAAAAGGTAGTGTTGTATTATCTGTATTCTTGAAGCTATTCTGTCTGATATAATTATACATTATGTTAGCTGTTAAAACCTCATTCCCCTTTTCATGGGTTGTCCTAAGCGATGCAGAAATTTATTTTCTATGGTCAGCTATATATTGTCTTTAAATGAAGATTATCAGACTTGCTCATTTAGACTTTTGGAGCTTTATGCACTTTCAATTAAAAGGATAGATTATGCAGTATCTGCTATTTGAATACCCAAGAAAAAACAATCAGTGTTTCTGTCATGTTTGTGTATTCCGTATTTGGTTAGATCTGGAGAAGTAAAAACTTGCTTTGAAATGTAGTGCGTGTGCCATAGAGTGAGTAATTGCGTTGATGGTATCATTCTGGTTTCTTTTTGTTTTAATTGAAATGTGTGCTAGTGAGCACAAATTGATCGAAGCATACAATGCTATCCGTATGAAGGAAAAGGAAGAAGTGTGCTGGGGATTCACAGTACAGGTTCTTGAGACAGGCAATTGGAACAGAATATCGGCATTGTAGAAGGATGCCCTGCCCCTGAGGCAGTGGGACGATACACAATTTTTCTAGGATTAATTTATACTATATAAGTCATCATGTACCAAGATTATTCTTTAAGCTAGCCTATTTTAAACTTTTAAGGGACCAGATTGCTTTGCTTGAGGGTAATTGCATTATACGTGACACCACTGTGGCCTTTTTGTAGCGAGAAACTAGACAAGCTACTCTTTTACTCTCTTGGGAATATTACGAGAAAAACAATTGATACCCTCTCAATCCAAATGCATGATGTATTGATGTAGCAGGAACCATATTCATTTTCAAAGCAAACATGGTTTTCATTTAAAAAAACTGTCTATTGTAGTTAGGACTACCAAAGCTCATATTTTTAGTTTGTTGTTCTTGTTCTTGCTTTTTTTTAATAGGTCCTACCCGGGATTTTAATAATTTGATATGACTGGATCAGTATTCTGATTTTCGTTCGTTTGCTCTCTGCAGATGGAGTTTTTTGACAGATACAAGGTACTTGATGAAGTTTTCGTACTCTATATTTCTGTTAGTGTAATTAAGATATACTGTGCTATTCTTGAACAACATTATATGCTGGTTATCAAATTATGACACGGGCCAATTTCAATAATAATTAGAAATTCCTCATACCTGTAAAACCTTTAAAATGTTGTTTACTAGTTCACCTGAGATTCCACTTGGAACGTTAGTACGTTTTGAAAGTTTTGGATTCTTATGTTGTGCATGAAGTGTGTATTACTAGAACGTTTTATTTCTTATGTCATAAGTCATAACTACATTTTCCACTTGTTCTGGTTGCTGTTCAGTCTATCTTTAACCCAGTTAAATTGTTTGTAATTGGCTTTACTTAATGAGTATTTTTATCAAAAAAGAGGGGATCTTGGAATTTGATGAGGCTTTTCGGCACTGAAGCACGTCGAAGATTATGAAATGCAGATTGCTCTAGTTTCTGAACATATTAAACGTTAAAATATGGTTGTGTTTTGGGGTTCAGTTGGCTGATCCTCGAACCAAATTATCTTGTATGGTAACGAAGTTTGTTGGGAAACTAATTCTTCAGGGCGCTTTATATATGAAATCTTGAATCCAGTTGCTAGCTGTATATGAACTCAAATCCATTCCCTAAACTAAATCAAACACAACCTTGCAATGGTGTTTGAAATGCGTGTTTCACAGTGAATGCGGTATTATGAACTTTTGTGCAACTCTTTTAGAGAGTAAGAGCCTTACCTTTAGCTTCATTTGGGTTTTATACTTCCCTTTTCCCCCTTTGCCCCCCCGCTTCTTTTAGGCTGCTGCAAAAATTCTGGTTTTGATTAGAAGGATATGATATGCCACTTCTGGTTTCTTTTTGCAGGTTGGTGAGCTGACTGGATTATTGACCTCTGATTTGGGTTCTGTTCAAGGCATTGTGAGTGACAATGTATCTAGGGACAGAGGATTTAGAGCACTCTCGGAGGCAAGTGACTCTTCATTAAATAGAAGCTACTTTATGTTAGGCGTAGCTTGTTTTATTAATGAAATGGATTCGTGACATATCCCCTATCCCCACTGTGGTTATAAGATAGCAATATTTCCATAAAGAGGAATATTATTTACAAGATGTAGAGAAGTCGATACCTGGTATCCTGGTAATAGTTGATGGGCCAAATTGTAATTAATTGTAGGTTTTCAGTGGCAACTTTCTGGATAACATGCTACTTTCTCCATTGCTTTTGGTCCTAACTATGAGTATTCTTATCACAATTGCTCAGGTTGTTGGCACTATATGCATCCTGTTTGTTCTTTCACCACAATTAGCACCGGTATTGGGTTTGCTGATGCTTGCTGTCTCTATCTCAGTTGGTAACTTTCTTCTTTCTATAAATCTTGTATACTTTTGTGACTCTGCCAGTCCTGTTATGTGGGAAATAGAAGCATTTTAACAAGAGTTGCAAGGATTTCATATTTTCATCTTAGATCCTTACCATAGAAAAATATCACTATATCAGATGTTTGACTTTTAGATTTAGTGAGTTGTGTTAGTGCTTTTCTGTATATTATTCTTTCATCTTCTTAGAATCGAGTTGACAATAACTTTCAGCCGGCCATCCGGGTCATAAATAATGTTCAGCTCGAGAGAATATGTCCCTCCTTACTAGTGCAGATTTGTAAATAGCATGACATGTGATATGTGAGGCATCATTATGTTTTCCCCATCTCTTGCCCCTTGTAGCAAAGCTGATCCCCATTCTTAAATAGACAGTGTTATAAAAAACAATTATTTCTTCAGATGTCTTGATGTGTGCACCCACTTACGTATCTCACATGTTTTAATGATTGTAGACTTGTAGTTGAGTGTTCGTGTCATAACATACAATCCAAATTGTTAGTCATTTACTTCTATCTTCAATGACAGGCTTATAAATTGTGAGATCCTGATCTGTTATCTCACTTTTCTAATAGCCGTGTACAAGCGATCTACAATGCCAGTCTTTAAAGCTCATGGGTTGGCACAATCATTAATGTCCGACAGTGTATCTGAAACAGTATCTGCAATCCGCACGGTGAGGACTCAACAATATTTGTACATCATATATACTCCTTGTAATTTTGTTTACTGCACCAACTATCACTTGTGTCTTTTGATTTTCAAAAAGTCTGCACTATTTTGCCTATGGTCGTGATATGCACCGCCCGACTTTGTTGTACTAAGCACTTTCTCTTTTATAATACCTCAGGTGAGATCTTTTGGTGGTGAAAAGCGTCAGTTGTCAGCCTTCGCTAGCCAGGTAAGCTGGTTTGTCATGTCTAAAAGTTTTGCATCTCTTCGATTAAGCGAAATGAAGTTACATATTCTAATTGTGAAGTACATTGAGCTAAATGAAATGCAGTATTCTATTTTTGTTTAAACTCTTATTTCTGTGTACCAGTAGGGTTATTGTTTAGCAGTAGCTCTTCTGCATATTGGTAGCTGGTACGGTTGGAGGATTGGATAACAGCTTATTCTATAGGATGTTAAGTTGAGACACTTATTGTTTGAAATGCCAGATTCTTGCGTATCAAGGTAGTGGCATTAAGCTCGGAAGTTACAAATCCATCAATGAATCATTGACCAGAGTTGCTGTTTATGTGTCTTTATTGACACTGTATTGCCTCGGTGGGAACAAAGTTAAAGCGGTGAGGGCTCATCATCATGCAAATTCCTATTAAATACGATATGAATGCCAAATTTATGTCTGCATGTATGTTACTCCGTATATGTGGAAATTTTTGTAGTGTTTTTTTTTTCTATAAATTTATTTAAATACTTCTTCTCAGGTGATGCTTAAACTCTTTCAGTTTACCATCACTCTCACTTATATTTTTCACTCCCTGTTTGGCTTTGGTGGTTGACAGTTTCATCTTTGATCAGTAGTTACTCAAAATTTACGTAAAGATATGGAGTACTACATAAATGTTATAGCAAAGCTATTATCATTTACAAAAGCTGTTACTATCGTACGTTGAGATAAAATACAGTCAAATTCGGTCGACATCACATGACCACTGATTTTACTTGAGGATATTTTAAATGTGCTCGAGAGTAACTTTTACTTGTGCTGCTAATTCTTGATTTCTTCCCCATCATTTGTGTCTTTAATTGAATCCAGTATGTGTAAGTTCTTGTATAGCATTTGATGGAGGTGCCAGATGATACCCTTCTCGAGTTACCACAGCTGAGGGGAGTAGCAAATTTAGTTGGGCCAAGTATATTGGGCTTTCTAGTGAAGACCTCTATGAGAACAAACTATAAGAAATATTGTTGATAATATAAATCATCAAAAACAAAAGTTCAAAAGAATTTAAAGATTAGTAATCACAATACGGAGATGGTTCTATCAAGAAGGAAATCTTTAAATAAAATATGACGACTAAGAGCAAAGATAAGTAAGTGCATTAGATCTATAATAGGAATTCTGAGTTTGTGATAGATGCAGATAGCAAAATCTTTTGGAACTATCCTCTGTGCTAGTTGATGATTAGACCATATGCATGCTTGTTTTCAGTCCCTCTGTGTCAGTTCCTGGTACTTGTGTTTTTGGGAAAATATAGCATCTTATCGTAAGGAAATACATGTAGAGTTTCTTCTCTTTGTATTAGAAAATGGTCGTTGCTCCGTTTCTTTCCAATGAATGTATGTAGTTCTGGTAACAGTACCAAATTTATCAAACTCACGATTTAGTGAAATGTGCAGGGTGAACTCTCTGTTGGAACTGTGGTTGCTTTCATAGGATACACCTTCACCCTAACTTTTGCCGTGAGTTCCTATAAGTACTAGCACGTTGTTACTATGATTTTAACACTTCGTCGAATTATTTCCCATTAGCTAACCGTAATATTTGTGGTGTGCAGGTTCAAGGCCTGGTCTATACATTTGGAGATCTTCGTGGTGCTTTTGCTGCTATTGAGAGAATAAATTCTATACTGTCTGGGTCTGAAATCGATGAAGCTCTTGCCTATGGTTTACGAAAACAGATTCGACCAAAGGATGCCCAAGACGAAAAATTTAAGTTATTTGTTGTCAATGGATTTGATGAGAACCAGCGATCTAATGACCTGCATTACATGTCAACCTTGCGCTCATCAAGTGCCGTTTCCAATTTAGCCTGGTCTGGTGACATTTGCATTGAAAGTAGGTCTACATTTCCCATACATTTTATGCATGCTCCAAGGTTCTCAAAAAATAAATATGCTGTATCGAGTTTAATTTTGAAGGACCTAGTTGGAGCGTAGCACTTTGTTTGCCATGCAGATTTTGTGAATTTAAGATGACTGGTTGCGGGCATGCCACATTCGATCCCAAATTTCTGTAGGTTACGCGCCCCAGTTGTCGCTTTAATAATGGTCTTGGTCACTTAACCAAGAAAGCAGCATTGCTCGGGTCCACTCATGCTCATGTAGAGTACTAAACAAGAACATGATACAGGAGTAATGATGGAACGGAAAATTGAGTCACTATATGTTTTTGTTTAAACCTAGAGGAATATTATGTACATCAGATGCCCGTATCTACAATAGGTAGGATCCCTTGGATACTAGGGTAATGTTGTTCTCGTATGTTTATAAGATAAGCTGTGTAGGTTGTTTCTACCAGAATAGTCTGTGCACTTATGGGTATTATTTAGTACATTCAATAATGCTGTTTGTCTTTCTCTCTCTGCAGATGTGCACTTTTGCTACCCTTTGAGGCAAGATGTCGAAGTCCTTAAAGGTCTCAACCTTACTCTGAAGAGTGGAACGATAACTGCCCTAGTGGGCTCAAGTGGTGCAGGAAAAAGTACCATTGTCCAGTTGTTGGCACGATTTTACGAGGTTCCGTGTTTTTCACCCTGTCTATTTTTTTCCTTCATTTGAACGGGAACTTATCACAAATGTGATTTGTGACCCATGACCTAACCAATTCATAAATGCTGTACAGCCAACCACTGGCCGTATAACTGTTGGTGGAGAAGATGTTAGGACATTTGATAAAACCGAATGGGCACAAGCTGTCTCCATAGTAAATCAGGTTTGAGTTATAACCTTTTTTTTATAGGTTTAATGTGTCTTTAAACTTTAAATGGAGGCATTCTTCTTTGCATCATTGGTTATTGACAATCTTGAACTCTCTATCACACCATTGATTTACTTCTCCCTTTCTTCTGTTATTGGTCTTTGTTTGGGATATCGTTATTCATAAGTAATGGAGTCAAAAGAGTCATAATTCTTTAGCTTTGGACTATCATGGAATAAAGTCATCGACTTGCTATTTTGTAAGTGAGTATTGTGAAGTAGCGGTCTGTTGAAGATGTTTTCTGTTGAATCATTAGTCGTAGATAAGAGCCTTTTGGTCACTAGGGTAATGTTGAATCCTACTAATGTAATGAAAAATGTATCCAGAATCTTTTTGGTACCCCAGCTGAAGATGAGAATCACTGTCGTTTATTCAGTTGATCTTGATCCCCTTGCTGTAAATAAGATGAGAAACTGGTTCTGCAGGATCCAGTACTCTTTTCAGTGTCTGTTGCCGAAAACATTGCCTATGGTCTACCTGATGAGAATGTATCCAAGGATGACATCGTGAAAGCAGCAAAAGCCGCAAATGCGCATGAGTTTATCATATCACTTCCACAGGTTTGTCTCATGTGAATATGTGACTCATACATTCATCACTGGTATCCTCCTGTTTGCTAATTTGCATATGCTTAAAAGGGCTATGACACACTAGTTGGTGAGCGTGGAGGTCTTCTTAGTGGAGGACAACGGCAGGTACGTGTCATATGTTTTATGCCACCAAATTTTAGGCAGAATACATACAGAGTGGAGTACAAGATAAGGAGACTAACGTGTTACTACTGCTGCAGAGAGTTGCTATTGCCAGGGCACTTCTGAAGAATGCTCCAATTCTGATTCTTGATGAGGTATTTTATACTCGTTCGTTTGATACAGAATTTTCTTTTCTTTTTCTGGTATATAACTAATTAGTCTTCTATGTAAATCCCCATTTCCCAACAAGGCCTTTACTCAGAAGTCAGAAACTACATTTGTATCCTGCGACATCATTTGTGCCCTGCCTTTCTGTTTCATCACCCTCCTGATCATGCACTAGAGGATAGAGATCCTAGCTTCTACTTAGCTTCAGATTTACAATCATATAGACTTCTCCAACTCAAATAGTTTGGCTGTTTGCGCACCTTGAGGAATGTCAACTGGTATCCTTGTCAAATATGGATATTCATCGACAGATTTCTGAATTTGCCTTCTTATATGGCCTCCTATTTCCCAGGAGAAACTAAGATTACACGGCCTCCTACTTCTCAGTAGAAACTAAGATTAGGAACTACACTCATTTTAAGATTCTCTTCTGCTGGTATTTATTTATGTTAACAGCTGGTAGGATTATAGTATTAGTAATTACGGGGTCGTAATGTAGCATGGTGTGTGATGTTAGGCTTAATATTATAGACGGTAACTTTTTTTATGGAAACAATTATTCATGCAGGCAACAAGTGCATTAGACACTGTCAGTGAGCGATTAGTACAGGATGCTTTAAACCATCTTATGAGTGGAAGAACAACATTGGTAATAGCTCATCGGTTAAGCACCGTACAAAATGCCCATCAAATCGCACTTTGTTCCGATGGCAGGATTACAGAACTTGGGACACACTCTGAATTGCTGTCCCGTGATGGCCAATATGCTTCATTGGTTGGAACACAAAGACTTGCTTTTGAGTGAGTTTCGGTAGCAGCATTTTTCAATCACTGCTATAAATGTCTCTAAAACCTATGAGGTGCGTCTGCAGCAAGTAAGTAATTTTTCATCAACTCTTCTTTCAAATTGGGCCTTTAGATCCTCATCTTTTAATACAGTTTTTTTTTTTTTTTTCCCGATTTTTTTAACTGATGTCCTGTTGGTTTGAAGCATGTATAAACAAGATTAGCGGGGAAACGAGAAATTTCAGATTGCACATGAATGTACAGGACCTCAACAAAAGAATTAATTGCTTTCAGATCCGCGTCTTTGTAGGACACGGTAAGCAGAAATGTAAAGCACGCCCAGTGTACAGAATATACAAAGATTCATCCTGTGATACTGAATATATGATCTTGTTTTTCTTGCTTCAGTTTACCCTTCGGGTTTCAAATTTTTTACCTGCTGTTACTGACTACTCTGATCAAACTACTTTGATCCTGTTATCCTTCAGAGTTGCATTTATGCTCAATGAAAGTATCGGATTTACCTTCCACAGATTCTACATAAATGGCAGCCTATGCAGCCTCTGGGACAACATTAATCAGTAAACGGGTATATGATCGATCATTATTTTTGAATATAAAGGTCCTATACAACTTCGTTTTCTTGTTTTTGTGCCGAAGGATACTAACTTCTGTGGTTTTTAGAACTGTATGCAAATACAAAAACAAAGCAACTATATAGATGGTGCAACTATGCTATTATAAAGAGATGGTGGCATTCAAAAGGGCAAAGCATTCAGTGGGAAGGCTTAGGAAAGTGTCCATAAATATATCATTAATCGGATCCAACCTTGCAACTCCTACTAACTGGCACTCCCCATTTTTGTCCAACCGTTTTCCTCTTCCGTTCCTGATTTGCCCTTCTGCAACTTCTGATGTCAAACTCGTCGTCACTAACAATGGAGGAGCTTTATAGATTGTCCCAACCGAAAACCAGAACTTCGCCTTGAAGGCAAGATCAACCTATACAAGTAACAAAGTAAATGAGCCAATACCCGAAGTGCTAAGCTTCTCAATACAATAACAAAGTCTGAAAGGACAGCTGACCCACGGGTCCGTTCTTTCCAACTTTTTTTTAGCTCATTTTAGTTAAGTTGAGCTCCATGGAGTCAAGTTAACCCTATTACCTTCGGTTTAATACAACTCCCATTTTAGTTTAAGTTGAGTTAACCCACCTCAGTCGGAAACATCACGACTGATGATGAAGTTTATCTCAGATTTTTGGTTGGTTGATGTGTATAACTAGTTTCCAAATACAGAATTGGAGTAGCAGTTTGTGGTGCAGACTAACCTTGCCAGACTCTTTATGAATACTCCCCTCCAAGATTTCTGGCACAATATCAATCCTTAAAAAAGGCGGCAGCGGCAACCCCAGAAACCTGGTTGTTCCACTAGTTAATGGAGGAATATAAAGCTGACTCACATCAAAACAAACGAAAGCCATCTCGTTATTCAGGTCATCATTGTCAGACCCGCTTCCACTCCCAATCCCGCCCTCAGCGTTGTACTCAAAGTCTGGATATCTTGAAATGCCAAGCTTGCAACCTCCCATGGTCCTAAACTTCACATTATAATCACTTGGTTTGATCACCTCCTGTTTAGTTTCATTTGTTTTCAAAGAAATGGGAATTTCTTGGGTTTCTCGATTGGATGAAGATGCCGATATGGCTAATATATGGATTTTACGTACTTTCGGTTGCAACGTTGGATATAAGATTGATAATTTAGCAGGTGGAGCTCTAGGAGGAGTTATGGTACAAGGGTATCTCATTTTAAAGGTGTATGCCATATTAACTCTTCAAGGTTCTTAAATAGAGTATGAAGATATGCTGAAGAATTGAAATGATGATATTTCATGAAAATAATCTTGTGATTGTAGAAGAAATGGGTGGACAGATTTGTTTACTATGTGTTCCACCAAGGGGACCAACTGAAAATGGGTGATTCACAAGAAGAGAAGAATCAACAAAAAGTGCTTTTCAGTTCCCATATTCTTTACCATGGGCTGTTGACATAAGATGGGCTGCAAAACCAGGCCTCAATATCGAGTCTAAGTCTACCAAATACATCTTAGCAAAGTGGTTAAGACAGAGGTATTGTGGACAACAAGTTCTAATCACATACAGTAATATACACCAAGGAAAGAAAGGTACTCGGGGTTTAGATGCAAGTCGGAAAAAAATCCTCCAGCTTTCTGCTTTCAGGTTTTAAGTAGTTAGAATCAAATCATAAGCGGGTTTATAACCTTCATCTATCATCTGACTGGTTAAGATCCGTAACCAGCTCCGTACATGTCCTACCTCAGGATGCTTCTGATCCCCAACCACAAACACATGAACAAGATTTTTCAGCTCAATCCAACTACAGCCCGGCTCCTTCCCCACTCTTCGATCCCTCATCAGCCTCATAATCCTTTCTGCATCATCTGGTCTCCCTAGTGCAACGTAAATTCTCGACAACAGGACATAAGCCGATGATTCTTGTGACCTGAGCTCCATTAATTTCTCCCCTGCATAAGCCCCTAGTTCGTAATAGCCATAATTCCGACATGCACCGAGTAAAATTCTCCACAGGCAGATACCATGATCTATAGTTGCTGATTCAATAAATTGTTTAGCTTCGGTCAGCCTTCCAGCTCGACTATAAGCATCAACCATGCATGCATAATGCTCTAACCCTGGTTCTAACCCAAATTCTCTAGAAATCATCCTGAAGTAATCCCACCCTTTTTCGACTAATCCCATGTGGCTACATGCCGAGAGTATATTTACAAAAGTTACATTATCGGGTTTGACACCTAATACTCTCATCTCTTCAAATAGCTCTAGAGCTTTATCACTGCAACCATTCTGAGCAAGGCCAGATATCATGACATTCCATGACACTACATCCTTCGTGGGCATCCTCTGAAAGACCGTTCTACCCTCGTCGATGCATCCACATTTTGCATACATTGATGTAAGAGAACTTCCAACTGTAAGCTCTCTGGTAAGTCCGTACTTAATAGCATGGCCATGAATCTGCTTTCCTTGTTCTAAAGCAGCTAGGCTTGAACAGCCTTTTAAAACACTAGTGAGAGTCAAGTCATTTGGACGAATGCCCTCTTCCTCCATTTTAGCGTACAAACTCAAAGCTTCTTCGTTGTCTCCGTTTTGTATATATCCGGCTATCATTGATGTCCACAAAACAACATCGGGTTTACGTAAACAATCAAAACCTTTCCTAGCATCAGCAACACAACCGCTTTTTGCATACATATCTACCAGAGAAGATATGATATATATTTGCATTCCAAATCCCATTTTTATAGCATAACAATGTACCTGCTTTCCTTCCGTGTTGGCACTAATATCACTGCAAGCATTAATCACTCCCACAAATGTATACTCACTAGGGCTGATCCCTGCAAAATGCATATTAGAAAACAACTCCAGAGCTGTCTTCGACTTCCCAATCTGAGCAAGGCCCGTGATAATCGCTGACCACATGATAGGGTTCTTATCAGTGGACATCGAAAACACTTGAAGAGCATCACACATACCCCCACATTTCATATACATTGTAAGAAGAGCATTTCTAACTTCTTGGATCAATATTACCCCAGATTTAACAGCAAAACAATGAATTCCTTTTCCGGCATCCAACAACTCTGGCATAGTAAAGGCACTTAGCACGCTAGTCAAGAAAAAATGGTAACCGTTTTGTTCTTTACCCAGCAAAAGCAACTTAAAGAGTCCCATAGCTTCTTCAGCCATACCACAAGATGAATAACCAGAAAGCATAGTAGCCCACGAGACTGAATTTCTCTCAGGCATTCTATCAAACATCTGGCGTGCCTCAGTAATGAGACCACACTTACAATACATGTTTAGAATCGAGCTTCCAACCACCACATCACCACAATGATCCGTCTTTATAGCCAATGAATGAACCTGTTTCCCGACCCAACCATCGGCTAAATTAGACACCGTCGTGAAAACCCCAGCAAGAGAATGGGGGGTCGGAAAATAATTCTCAACCCGCATTTGCTTAAACAAATCCATAACAAAAACATAAGACTTTGGTCCACCTCTCTGAGCATATGCATTGATGATGGAGCTCCACGAAACCTCATCTTTGTTGGAAATTCTCTCAAACACAAGCCTAGCTTTGGCTAGTTGCCCACATTTTGAATACAAGTTAACTAAACAATTAGCCAAGTATACATTAGAGAAGGAGTCGGTGTTGATGATTTTGGCGTGAAGGGCTTTTCCCTTTCGGAGGTCTTGTTCTTTAGTGAGCTTGACAAGTTCCTTAAAGAGAAGCCGATGAGCACTACTCATCAACTCCACCTTGAGCTTTAACTTCTACCTTTGGTAACTAACTGCTGTCAATACTGGAGAGAAAATTACTTAAGAGTTCAGGGCTTCCCTTTTTCACATTCAGCTGTATTTTTACAGTAGTAAACTAAATTCAATCCGAAAAATCGAATGTATAAAATTCCACATTGAGAGAATTGATACCCTAAAAGATACTATTTCAGTGGTGATGATTTCCCAACTAAAGTGGAGTAAGTAGCAAAATTGTCAAACCCTAATTTCTGACAACAAACCAAATAATCTGAAACCCAGAAAATTCCAAGCTGCATGACATACCCATATAATCATAATAAACCAAATTCAACATTGGTTGCAGAATGCAGAAAGCAGAATTCCAAGATTCGATCTTTATACTTGTTTCATAACTTTACGAAAAGTTGGAGAAACATCGACATTCCAGAACTCAACATTGAAATCAGAATTTGGTTTACATCAATTTGATGGGCGTGTAAGATTGACGTTATGTAAGTTCAATAAATTCCTAATTAATTGGAAAAAAATGAGATTAGCAGTAAAGTAGAGTAAAATACCATATGAAATCGAAGAGGAGCTTTACAATTACAGGAACTCCGTCAATTAGCTATGGAGTTATCAGTTATGGCGTATAGGCCACTTTCGTTTTCTAGGTTTTATTTAGTTGTACCAGACTACCCGCTTAACCGCGCTTTGGTTTGCGGAGAAATTCACAAATTTCATTTTCCAGTTTTCACGATTGTTTTGAGTTTTGTTGTAAATTTTTGAAGTTGTAGGGTAAAATTATCGAATTAAATCACGTGAATGTTTTAGCTCAAAAAATTTACAACTCAGTTCATGAAATCTATAAACTGAGTAAATATACACAAAAGCTCGACAACTGTGAGGTGGTGTACATCCAAATGGTGGTATAATCTCTTAATATTTTATGAGATACTCGACGAACAAAGCATACCCGATTTGTATCATTGGCATACTCGAAATTTAAAAAACACGGAATAGTAACATCCTATTTTCCAAGCCGCACATTAACTAGACGAAGGGAGTAATTATTGATTAACCTACATATTAGTCTTCAATAACACGATTTATTTATAATAATATTTAATTTGTTTGATACAATATTCATATCAATATACATATATGGAGTATTCGTATGATTTAACGACAGTCGACAGCGGCCTAAACGGTCATAATTATAATTATGGTGGTGAGGAGATCAGAGATGAGCATCAATGTCTTTTGCACAACTGAGAAGAAAGTCCAAGTATTTAGTGGGTTCGGGTGCAGTCTCATCCTTCTTCTCAAACTCAAAGCTCCATTTCACCATACAACCACCGTTGCCTTTTGGAGTAGCTTCTACTTTGCACTTGCAGCTCTTGTACAAGGCCTTCACTACTTCTCCTTCAATAACATTGTAGCCTACCCATTTCTTCATCTCATCAATCTCTTCGATTTTCGTCCTTACAAACGAACATTCACCATCATCTGCAACAACGATAATTGTGTTAATACTTAATAGAGCTCAACAAAACATACATACGTAATTCCAAGTCAAGATGCATGCATTGCATGAACTGAACGAGGCAAAGCTAATTAAGTTACCTAAGACATAGTTCCAAGTCAAGACGGAACCAACGGAGCACCAATCGCCCTCATGCAGCTCGATTTTGGGATGCTTGTTTGGGGATAGAGAAGAAGCACGGTATGGTTTACGAGCCCAATTCTCAAAGAACGTATCCGCGTCACACTTAAGCTCTATTTCCCCTTCCACCCTCTGAATTTTAGCCATTTTAATTTTGAAGGGCAAAGTCTACACAGTATGAGGCTTCTTATATATGAGGCAAATGATGAGGTACGTACAGAATCATCCAATCAAAGTAGAATAAAATACTAGTGCACCATATTGATGAACCACCACAAATCAACAATGAGATTAACAAAAGTAGGATTCTACCATTTTCAACCGCAATTTAAACTTAAACGAATATTAATACGTAAAAGAGAGTGACATAGCTGCGAAAATCAAACTGCCGCACAAATCGTATCAACCTCTAATCTTTTAGAGCAACTCCAATAGCGAATACGTTACATGTAGTTTTGATTGTCGCTTTGAACAACAAACTAGTCCAATATTGAGCTACGATTCTCAAATCTCAATAGCTAGCTACAATGTATGGAGTAGTAAGTGTCCGAATTTGGAGTCATTAATTTCGAACCAAATCGGTTCGAAAAATGTGGATAAATAACCTTCAAATTCCATGGTTTAGGTTTTTTTCGAAAAATGTGAGATATTTTGCTTGTCATCTAAATATGATCCGTATAACATAAAATGACCAACGGATGTTAATAAAACTCTAAAAAAGTTCAGTTTTGAGTATGTATATAGAATATAGTATATATCGAAGATTTTGTCCTAAACTGACGTTACTCAAAAGATAGTCGAATGTCTTTTAAATGTTTATTTTAAAACGTGCGTACCTTTTGTTACACTTAGATATTTCTACAATGTATGGATTAATTACTTTGCGAATTTGGAGACATTTAATTTCGGACCATATTGGTCCAAAAAACGATAATAATATAACCTTCAAATTCGCACGGTTCAGGTGTTTTTTCGAAAAATGTGAGATATTTTGCAGACCGTCTAAATAAGACCCGTATAAAACAAAATGACTTACGGTTTTTAATAAAACTAAAAAAGTGGTTCAGTTTCGAGTATATATATCAAAGATTTCGCCATAACCGAGGTTACTCGAAATATAGTCGAATGTCTTTTAAATGTAGTACGGAGTATTTATTATGCGAATTTGGAGACATTTAATCGTGAACCATATCGGCACGAAAAACGTTGATAATAACCTTCAAATTCGCCCGTTTCTGGTGTTTTATCAAATAATGTGATATATTTTGATGACCATCTAAATACGACCTGTATAATAAAATGAACAATGGATGTTAATAAAATTCTAACAAAAGTCCAGTTTTGAGTATATATATATCGAACATGTCGCCCAAACCGACGTTATTCGAAAAATAGTTGAATGTCTTTTGAATATATTTATTTTAAAAACATGAGCACCTTCTGTTATACCGAGACATTTCTACAATGTATGGATTAATTGCAGTGCGAATTTGGAGACATTTAAATTCGGGATCAAATCTACCCGAAAAACGTGAATAATAATAACTTTTAAATTCGCCCATTTCAAGTGATTTTTCGAAAAATGTGAGATATTTTGCTGGCCATAAAAATATGACCCATATACAGTGGCAGACCCAGGCTTTTCGATCTGGGGGTGCACAATTTTTTTAGACAAATTATTGTTTGCGACGGATATGACGGGTCAAATAATATACAATTTGACAGATAAAGACAAACTCATGCTACTTCCTGGGCTAGTCGTTTCTAACTAAGTGGTATTATTTGACACATCACCGATTTGTGACGGATATATATCCGTCACAAGGAAGACTTATTTTTTTAATATACTGCCTCGATTTTCCTATTTTTTCTTGACCTCAATACAATATTTCTCACCTCCATTATAGAAGTGGAAAACAAATAAAATATTGAGGTATTGGTACAATATACTACTACTCCCTCCGTCCCACAATGATTACCACTTTTATTCAAATGTGAGAGATTAAAATAATAAGTGGGTAAATCATAGTGGTTGGAGGGAGTAATAATTTTGAAATTAGGTTTCCAAATTGCAATATTTGGTAAATTTTGAAGCTAGAATTTTGGCATAAAAATTGAATTAATTAACAAGTACTCTTATAATACTAAAAAGTATAAACATAGACAGCTACATGCAAATTTGGGATATTAAACTTTGATAAATAGTTTAAGACTTAAACTCATACGAGTAAAAAGAAAGAAAATGAGAAGAAACTTCAAAATAAAATACAAAAGAAAAAGAGTTTTTTTTTTGGTGCTAAAAAGAAAAAGAGTTTGAGAAATATATTTAGCATCAAATTTTGGAACATTACAATTGTCAACCAACTCATAAAAAAAAAGGGAATTAAGAACAAGTTATAATGGGCTTACGGGGATTGAACTCCTGACATAATGAGCAAAACGTGAGGACTTACCACCGCACCATCATATTTTCCTTGCACAAAACCTGTGCTGTTTTTTATTTGATCTATAATTTACATAATTTTTTTTTTTAAAATTAAAAACCAAGGGTGCGCACTTGGGGGTCTGTGCCCACCCCTAGGTCCGCCAGTGCCATATAACATAAAATGACTCACAGTTGTTAATAAAACACAAAAATAGTTCAGTTTCGAGTATGCATATCGAAGATTTTGTCCTAATCTGACGTTACTCGAAAGATAGTCGAATGTCTTTCAAATGTGTGTATTTTAAATAATACAGTACGTACCTTCGGTTAAATCAAATAATTTCTAAAATGTATAAAGTAGTTATTATGTGAATTTTAAGACATTTAATTTCGGGACCATATCGGCTCGAAAAACGTAGATAATAATCTTCAAATTCGTCCGTTTCAGATGTTTTATCGAAAAATGTAAGATATTTTGCTGACCATCTAAATATGATGTGTACAATATAAAATGACTAACGGTTGTTAATAATAATAATAATAATAATAATAATAATAATAATAATAATAATAATAATAATATAATTCATCCTCTCTCTTCTTTCTCGCTCTAGAGAAGATTCTCTCAACAACGTTGATGCGTGCTATTTATATATGATTATTTCGTCTTTTACGCACGCATTTCCATGCATATTGAGTAGCATTGTCTACTATTTTCCCCCGAATTTGATACTTTGTGGTCATGTTGAATCTTATGCAGGTTTGAACCCGTTGATGCATAAGCAAGGCAAAACTCGTGCTTAAAGATGAAATCTGATGCGAAATAAGAAAAGAGAATGATCGTTTCCAAACGGGTCTACTTAAAACGTGAATATCTTGAGTTATACAACTTCAATTGATCTAATTCTAGTTGCGTTGGAAAGCTCTTTCTCTTAGCTTTCCAACGGTATATTATACGCCCGATTTGAAGAAGTAGCGAAGAAATGGCAAGCGTTTGAAGTTGAGCGCGCAGTGCTGAGAACGGAAACAGGTCTATGATAGTCGAACGACTATCCTAATAGTCGACCGACTATCCATATAGTCGACCGACTATCCAAATAGTCGACCGACTATTCTCGAGACTGGACGAAGACCGAGACTTTCCTAAATTGATTTTTAGGGTTAACAAGACTTTTGGGCTTTTGTTTTAACTTAGTATTTAAGAAACTATTAGACTAGATTTTATATATCACTTCTTCCTTATTCTCTTTTACTTCTCCTTAGACTCTTATTTAGATTTATTCTCTTTATTCTCTTAGAATTACTTCTAGTTTAATTTCTTTCTTTAAAACTCGGTTATTGTAAGATTGCAACATTCTAATCGTCTTCATTCCTTTTGGTAATTTTATCTAATCTTTCTTCCTTCTTCCTCGTTCTTGATTGTACTTCTTCATATTTACTTATTATTAATCTTTGTTTTATGTTTGTCGTAATTTTATTATTATTCGTCATGTTTAATCTAGTAAAATCTTTTATTAATATTGTTGTTCTTGATTTAATTATGAGTAGCTAATTTCCCTTGCGAGGATTTAGGGGATCCATGAATTGAATATGATTGCTAATTAGTTTATAGATCTGTCTACGATATTGCGTCTGAGTTGTTAATTGTAGAATTTAATTGAGATTAATTGATTAAGTCGACGTAATTGATTAATTGAATTGGTGAACTCGAACCTAAGATCGGAAGCCTGGTAAGAGTTAGACCTGCTACAACACATTAGTTTGCCCTAATAAGATCGGAAGCCGTTAGAAGCATTCTAGGGTGAATAGCGGACCGGAAGGACCTTTTCACTACCCCTTAGACCAATATCTGCGACAGACCTGTGACCTAGACCGTGACCGTAGGAAATTCATGGTGAACCGACGATCCTAGTTTTTCCTCTATATTTATTCATCTTATTTATTTTAGTTATTTCTTCTTGTGGACATGACATAGGTCCACCCCGACGCGGCCACGCGCGGGTTTGGGTAGGCGAATGAATCTCCATATGAAACGGATCGAATTGAAATTTAGGTCTATGTGGAGTCGCCACCGAATTTTGTGGTTATTCGGAACCATTCGAGCCCACTCTATGTCGTAGTGGTCTGTATACAAAATACGGCCCATTTCTGATGTCAGAGTTTATTGGGCTCGTCCCTTTGCATTTGATACCAATACCGACGTTATCGGATATTGTGTATTGAATGACTCTCGTGCGCCAACGATTTCGGGCATCCGGAAACCGAGGTTCTGAGTAAGGGGTGAGGGTACGTGTTGGGAAGCCCACAAAGGACACCCAACCCCGCCCGCACATTAGCGGCCTCTACTAAGAATTCGAGTGACTTACAATACGCGCGCTAGTTAAACGGGAAAATGGTATGCAAAGAGTATTTTCCCTAAACATGTGAATTGAATTTGAAAAGGGTTTCTAAGTCAAATTAATGCAACTAAAATTAACGTCAAAGTTGTATTTTAGCATGCGGGTTCATTTAGTACAATAAACGAACAAGAATTAAATTGACAAGAGAAACAAACAAACGGTTAGTAACGGTAAATCGATATTAACGGTTTGTGCAAATAATGAATTGAATTGAAGGATGCAAATATGAGGATGCACGGTTTGAAAAGATAGTATACACGTGATTAATTATGCACGGGTTGACCTAAGTCGTAAAATACTATCGAGTTTTGAAGAAAAGGATAATGTACGACTCGTGTTTGAGTCGTTATGAGGTCACTCGATCGAGTAGTCGATTGACTCGATCGAGTAGGTCCTGAGAAGGTGTTTCTGTTTCGTGTTATAGACCGTACTCGGCCGAGTTATTGACCAACTCGGTCGAGTACACGGCCACTCGACCGAGTCACTGTGAGACTCGACCGAGTGGGTGTCGTGACAGACTTTCTGGTTCGATTTTGGGGTGCCACTCGACCGAGTGGGTTAGGCACTCGGTCGAGTGCCCCCTGTACGAATGATAATTCGTTTGTAATTTTGATGTTGATTTTGAAGTTGCTTTTGATTTTTGGGAGTTTGACGATTTTACCGAATCGGACGTAAATATTGCACAATCTACGCTCGACGTGGTTTTTTATGTAAATCGCAAATTTTGTTGAACCGAGTATAAATATTGTTGAATTTATACTCGACTCTAACTTTGAATACTCATTATATTCCACACTCGATTATTTGAATCGACATGGAATATTTGAGTGAAATAAAAAAGTTAAATGAATTGATTTTAGTCGTTTTGAATTAATTATCGCGATACGGACAAATCACACTAATTAATTCATATGACTTGATTACTAGATTCGATATCCAATTATGGGATTAGTATCGAATCCAAAATCGACGTTTTAATTGAATACGTAAAAAACTTGATTCCCTCGACTTCTCCGACATCGGAATAAATCCCTAGGGATTGTGATGTCGGGTCCGTGTCAACAGGTTTCGACCCCTATAGAAATACAATGTTGGTTTTTTGAAAATCGATGCGAAACGCGAATAACAATAATAATACCAACGATATGAAAATTATTGTTGAAGTTGACCTATCTCAATAATCGAGTAATCGGGATATCGGAACAAGCGACCGTCAACTCGTGTGCAGTACACTTGTATATTCGGATTTCCTTATTCCAATATCACTCATACTCGACACAAATTGATAGGTATTTTAATATTTTGATACTAGTATTATTGATATTAATGATGCGATAATAAGAATAAAAAAAATGCGACCCGTAAAAAAAAAGAGACGACACGACGCGAGGAGGAGGAAGAAAGGAGAAGAAGCGGGGTTTTGACACCCTCAACCTACATGTTCTTGTCTCGGCGCGGACTCGTAACCGTGGCTATAACACAAGAGTCTTCGAGGTTTATGAAGGTTGAGTTATGGTGGCTCGGGTTTGATGAATCCTAAAGCTAGTTTAGGGTTTGCTAGGATGTTGCTAGGGTTTGTGAAAGGTGTAGTATGTATGAGTATGGTTGCACTAGGGTTTCTTGAAAGGTTGTACAAGGTTGTCCCAAAAAAAAGTGTCCAAGAGGGGTGCATGAGGGTTGCTTATATAGGAAAAGCTAGGGCTTCGGTTTAGGGTTACTCGACCGAGTAGGCAGCTGACTCGGTCGAGTGGGCTTGTGCGTCAGCCGTCGGGCCTAAATAAGGGCCTACTCGATCGAGTGGGTGGGTCACTCGATCGAGTGGCCCAGTCAGGTGCACGGGTCCATTGTTTTGGACCTTGACTTTGAGTGTTTGATGAGTTTTGTGTTTGACTTGGACTTTTGATGGTTGTATGGCTGTTTTTGTGTGTCTCGGAAACGATTTTGACCGGGGTTGACCCAATCGCAAAAAGTCGATTTTAAATCCGGTGTCGGTTTTGGCCCAAATTAGCCTTATTTGATTGGAAACGGCCCGCTGGGCCTGGATTTGAGGTTGATTTTGTGAGATTTGTACTCTGTAAGTGTGTTAGCCAGCGATTAATGGATTTGAGCCCGTATCCGAGCGCACAGAAGCATGTTAGCGTCCGATCATCATTGGGTGTTTTTTGGGAAACTACCATAGACACCTGGCAGTCAAAATGCGGGTGTCTACACTTCTCCTTTAATTCTCTTTCTTTCACTACTTTAGTTTAGTTAACCCAATTACAAACACCTGATTTGGTTACTTAGATAGACTTAAGTTGCAAGTAGAATTTATTTGTCTCCTTGTGGATACGATCCTGACTTCCCTAGCTATATTTTTAGTTAGACCTAAGTTGGTTATCTTTGATAGGTATACGACTAGCTTATCAAACGTCCTCCATTGACGATGAACTCGGAGTTGCCCACGGGAAGGGGAAGGGGACGACCAAGGAAAACACAAAAAATCGACCTACATTCTTATGACGAACCTAAGAATACCAGTGTGGAAGGTGATAGTTCTAAATTGAAGGAGAAAGATGAACACCATGAAAATGTTAAGCAGGGAGGTACTGTCATTGGAGACTTGATTGATTTGGCTTTGAAATCAACTATGAAGATTAGTGACCGGAAAGTCACTGCGAGTGATGGGAAGAAATTTCAGGCTCCTGAAGGGAGAAAGGAGACTGTGGCTACCAACAATGGTGAACAAAGGAGGGTTGACAACTTGGTGGAGAGCAATTCTGTTCCAAATGAAGAGAAAGAATCCGCAATTGCTACTGCGAAGACTGGATCTACTGGAAAATTGAATTGGGCAGAAAGAATGTTAGAGAAGAAACCAGGTATGGAATTACACTATGATGAACTGAGCGCGAATGCGACTGAAATAGATATTGAGTTTGATGATTTTGAAGATGAACTCCAGTTATGGAGATTCACTTTAATGGGGAATGTTTTAGGGGCTCGACCCACACTCTTGAAGATGCAGGATTTTGTGAACAAATCTTGGAACAATGTTCGACCCCCTTGTGTTCAATACTTCAAGAAGGGTTGGTTTTCGTTTCGATTTGGGAGGAAGGAGGATATGGAGATTGTCCTACGGGGTGGTCCTTGGCAGGTGGGAGCGCATACCTTAATACTAAAGCAATGGAGTCCTACATTTTCGCAGGAGATGGAGAGGATCTCGTTGGTTCCTGTCTGGGTACTATTCCCAGATTTGGACCCCTTTCTGTGGTCGGAAGCTGTTCTTAGCAAGATGGCGAGCAAGGTGGGTCGTCCAATGTTCGCTGATGCAACTACTACTTTTAAGGAGCGATTATCATTTGCCCGAGTGATGATTGAAGTGGATGTTTCAAAGGAATTGCCTGAGCATGTTACTATCAAGGTTCCTCTGTTGGGCAGCTTAGTGCAGAGGGTAAGCTATGAATGGCTTCCGTTTTACTGCACTGGATGTGGCAAATTGGGATACTTAATTAACACATGTAAATGGGAGAAATAGAAAGCTATGCCTGTGAAACCTGCACAGCGTTACACTCCTGTAAAACATGTACAAGATGCTGGCAAAGGAGTTGAGAAGATCCTGGACCCCAATTTGCCTAACACCCAGAATGGTGGATCAGTGTCCAGTGAGCGTATTGCTACTGGGGCAGCTGGATCTGCTTCTGTTGTTGTTAGGGCAGATGGATTAGGGAGGGATGGAGTTGCTGGCCCGGACCCCAATCTGACTAGCACAAAGGCCAGCGGATCAGACCATAGAGTGGTGAGGAAGGACTCTGGGTCTATCTCTGTTCCTTTGATTGCTGCGTCAGGTGGATTAGGGAGGGAAGCTGGAGTAGACCCGGACCCCAATCCAGCCCATAATGGGTTGGATGGATTAGGGAGGGTGATTATCCCGGACACGGAATGGGATTTGGTGACAAGGAGAAGTGGACCAGGGTCCATCTCTGTGCGTAAACGTATTGAGGGATTTGGTGCTCATCCAGACCTGAAAGGGTTATCTCAGGCTATGCTTGAGTCTTTGCATACACCAAATAAATTTGATGTTCTTCATAATCAGGAGCAGGAAAGGATTGTATTAGAGGATCCTGTACCACCTGATTTACAACAATGATTGTGGGATCTTGGAATATACGGGGAGGAAATGAGGCCCTGAAACAGGATGCTGTTAATAAATTGATGAGGGATAGAGACATTGATTTGTTGGGGTTGCTTGAAACACGAATCAAAGAGAAAAATGCTTTAAAAGTAATAGGGGGAAAATTTCAGCATTATGTTGTTAGATGTAACTATGAATATCATACTAATGGAAGAATTTGGCTTATGTGGAGACCAAGCAGGGTCAGGGTGACTGTCCTGGAAGTTCATGCTCAGTATATGCATAGTTTAGTCCATCACTATGCTACTGGGAGAGAATTCTATGCTACTATGGTGTATGGCAGTAATAGTGGGACAGAAAGGGAGGATTTATGGAGTCACCTAATGAACATCTCTACCTCTGGCATCGGATGGGTGGTCATGGGTGATTTTAATGTGGTAAGAAGTGAGATGGAAAAAATTGGAGGGGATCTTCCTGATGAAACTGAAATAGAAGCTTTTAATACATGCATAAATAATACGGGACTACAGGAAGTAGGAGACCAAGGTTGTGAGTATACTTGGATAAATAATCAAGAACCCATGACTAGGGTTTGGTCAAAATTGGATAGAGCTTTGGTAAGTAGCAACTGGATGAGTGGTTTTCCTTCTACTCATGCTCAGTACCTGAATGCTGGAGTATCAGATCATTCACCTGTCCTCGTTTATGTTATTAATGAGGAGAAGAGGCGGTTCAGCTTTCTGAATTGTTGGACTACTCACCCAGACTACCATAGGGTGGTTGCCCAAGCTTGGAAAATTAGGGTGCGGGGTACTGCAGCTTTTCAGCTGTTTACAGAGTGTTAAAAATGCTATGAAGGAATTGCACAAAAGTAAGTTCACTGATATGGGGCGACGGATTAAGGCCATTGAGGATGATTTGGAGAAGTGTCAATATGAATTGCAGGAAAAACCTTTTTCTGCAGATCTTATTGCTAGGGAACGAGCTCTTATGGCATTAAGTTTGAACCTTAAGAAGGCTTAGTTAAGCATTCTTAGGCAGAGAGCAAAGATGGAACATATTGTGGAGGATGACCAAGCTACGAGTTACTTTCATACTCGTATTAAAGAGCGAAGACATCAGCAGGTTATTGGCTCAATCCAAGATACAGAAGGGCAGGATAGAGTAGGAGAGGATGTAGCTAAGGGTTTTATTGACTACTATCAGGAGCTTCTTGGGAAGGCTGCTGATACTCTTCCTTTGGATGAGACGGTCATGAGGAATGGAAATCTTGTTAAGGAAGAAGATTGGGATGCTTTGCTTGCACATCCGGATGAGGGTGAGATTAGACGAGCTGTTTTTTCGATTCACTCTGATAAGAGTCCGGATCCTGATGGGTTTTCTTCGGGTTTCTTTAAGAGTTCATGGGCTACAGTTAAGGATCATTTCTGTGGTGCTGTAAAAGAGTTCTTTGATAGTGGTAAAATGTTGAAGCAAGCGAATTCTACCCTCATTTCGTTAATTCCTAAGAAGACAGTGTGCCAAACTGTAATGGATTATCGACCTATTTCTTGCTGCTCCGTTCTCTATAAGGTTATAAGTAAGATTCTTACAAGCAGGTTAAAAGGAGTCATTCATCATCTTGTTGGACATGAGCAGGCGGCTTTTCTTAATGGGAGGAGTATACAAGACAATATTGCAATATCCCAATCCCTTATCAAGAACTATAACAGAAAATTACTAACCCCTCGCTGCCTTATGAAAGTGGATCTCCGTAAGGCTTTTGACTCCTTACAATGGGAGTTCATTATTAGAATGTTGGAAGGGTTCAATTTTCCAGGGCGGTTTGTCTCCTGGATTAAAGGTTGCATCACTGGATCTTGGTTCTCATTAAAGATTAATGGTGAATCTCAAGGTTTTTTTAAGGGGAAGAGTGGTATAAGGCAAGGAGACCCATTATCTCCTTACTTATTTGTCTTAAGTATGGAAATCTTATCTCGAAGGCTTAGGACTATTAATTCTAAGGCTTTAGTTTCTTATCACCCTAAATGTAGGGGAGTTGAGTTAAACCATATGATTTTCGCGGATGATCTGATGATTTTCACGAGGGGTGATGGGCCTTCTGTCCAAGCTGCTACGGATGCTTTGGATATCTTTGCCAAAGAGTCAGGTTTGAAGGCGAATAAGGAGAAAACGCACATATATTTTGGTGGAGTACAGGAGGGCATTAAGAAACTCATTCTACAGCAGACTGGTTTTGCTCAAGGATGTTTTCCTTGTAGATATCTGGGGCTGCCGTTAAATGCTGTCAGTAATAGGAGAAGGGAATATACTGTCTTGGTTGATAAGATCAGAGATAGCATCAGGAGTTGGAGTTCTCAATTCCTGACCTATGCAGGACGTAGTCAGTTGCTTAACTCGGTAGTGTTTGGGCTTATGAACTTTTGGAGTATTAATGGCCTAATACCTGCTAATATTCTTCAAAGTATTACCAAAGAATGTCGGTCTTTTTTCTGGAGCGGGTCAGCTGTGGGGAAATGAATGGTGTTTAAAAATTGGGAGAGTATTTGCTCACCATGGGCAGAGGGAGGGTTTAATATTCGACATCTCCAATCCTGGAATAAAGCTTGGGTGAGTCAATGGCTATGGAGGCTTACAAGAGGGGGAGAAGACTTGTGGTGTCGATGGCACAAGCATTATGTTCTTGGGACGGATGATGTTTGGACTATAACGAAAAAAGAATTGCATTCTGCAACTTTCAGGAGCATATTGGTAGTAAGAGATGAAATTGTGTTGCGATGTGGATCTGTGGAGAAGGCTAAGGACTTGACTGCTTCCTGGGCTCATAATGAGAAGTACATAGTAGGCAAGGCTTATGAGTGGTTTAGGCCAAAGTATATTTCGAAAAAATGGCTGAAAGGGATTCAAGGAGTACAGATTATACCAAAACATAAAATCATTCTCTAGTTAGCTGCTCAACAGAAATTAGCTACAACTGATAATATTCAGCAAAGGGGGCTGTGCCTAGTAAATAGATGCGTTCTATGTCATAGGGCGTTGGAAACTCACGAACATCTGTTCTTTCAATGTATATATTCTGGTCAGGTTTGGTACAGTTTGCTGCATTGGATGGGGATGGGCAATAGAAGTTCTGACTTGCGACAGGAGTTGATATGGAGTGGGAGGAAGAAAGCTTGTAAACATTGGAAGAATGACTGGTATAAATGCACATTGGCAGCTGCAGTTTATCAAATTTGGAATGAAAGGAATGCAAGGATTTTCATGGGAAGCAATAGGAACAGTTTAAATCTTGTAAAGAGCATTAAGTTTGAGGTGTTTTCTTGGCTAAGAAATAGGAGTAGCGTCTAATTAGTGGTTTTCTCTTTGTTCTTTGGTTGTGTTTACATAACTTAGAGGTTTGTCTTT
This sequence comes from Agrostemma githago, assembly GCA_958450325.1. NCBI lineage: Eukaryota > Viridiplantae > Streptophyta > Magnoliopsida > Caryophyllales > Caryophyllaceae > Agrostemma > Agrostemma githago. The sequence continues at coordinate 73,257,085 of OY288246.1, forward strand.
TTGTAAGAACCGTCTCTTTGTTATTAATAAAGAGATATAACCTTCTTGCAAAAAAAAAAAAAAAAATAATAATAATAATAACAATCTAAAATAGTTTAATTTCAAGTATACATGTCGAAGATTTAGCCGTAACAAATGTTACTCGTCGAATATCTTTTAAATGTGTTTATTTTAAAACACATGTATATTCTGTTACACTGAGACATTTCTATAATCTATGGGGGTATTTACTGTGCGAATCTAGAGACATTTAATTTTGGACCAAATCGATCTGAAAAACGTAGATAATAACCTTCAAATTCGTCTGTTTCAGGTGGTTTTTCGAAAAATGTGAGATATTTTGTTGGCCATTAAAAGATGACTCATATAACATAAAATGACTCACGGTTGATAATAAAACTCAAAAATAGTTCAGTTTCGAATATACATATCGAAGATTTTGCCCTAATCTTAAGTTACTCGAAAGATACTCGAATGTCTTTTAAATGTTTGTATTTTAAATAACATGTACCTTTGGTTAAATCGAGTCATTTCTAAAATGCATGGATTAGTTATTATGCGAAATTTGAGACATTCAATTTCGGGACCACATCGGCTCGAAAAACGTGGATAATAACCTTCAAATTCGTCCGTTTCAGATGTTTTTTCGAAAAATGTAAGATATTTTGTTGACCATCTAAATATGATCTGTATCACATAAAATGACTAACGGTGTTAATAATAATAATCTAAAATATTTCAGTTTCGTGTATATATGTCAAAGATTTCGTCCTAACCAACGTTACTTGTCGAATATCTTTTAAATGTATTTATTTAAAAACACATGTATTTTCAGTTACCGAGACAATTCTATAATGTATGGGGTATTTGCTGTGCGAATTTAGAGACATTTAATTTTGGACCATATCGGTCCGAAAAACGTGGATAATAACCTTCAAATTTGCCTGTTTCAGGTGTTTTTTGAATAATGTGAGATATTCTGATGTTCATCTAAATAAGACCGGTAAAACATAAAATAACCAACGAATGTTAATAAAACTCTAAAAAAAGTCCAGTTTCGAGTATATACATATATCGAACATGTTGCCCAAATCGACGTTATTCGAAAGATAGTTGAATGTCTTTTGAATGTGCTTATTTAAAAACATGCGCACCTTCTGTTACACCGAGACATTTCTACAATGTATTGATTAATTACAATGTGAATTCGGAGACATTTAAATTCGGGATCAATTCTGCCCGAAAAACGTGGATACTAACCTTCAAATTCGCCCGTTTCAGGTGATTTTTCAAAAAAGTGAAATATTTTGTTGACCATAAAAATGTGACTCATATAACAAAGAATGACTCGCGGTTGTTAATAAAACTCAAAAATAGTTTAGTTTTCAGTATACATATCAAAAAAATTGTCCTAATCTGACGTTACTCGATCGAAAGATAGTCGAATGTCTTTTAAATGTGTGTATTTTAAATCATACGTACCTTATGTTAAATCTAGTCATTTCTATAATGTAGGAAGAAGTTATTATGTGAATTTTTAAACATTTAATTTTGGGACCAGATCGGCCCGAAAAACGTGGACAATAACCAACCATCAAATTTGCCCATTTCAGATGTTTTTTTCGAAAAATGTAAGATATTTTGCTGACCATCTAAATATGATCTTTGTAACATAAAATAACTAACGGTGGTTAATAATAATAATCTAAAATAGTTCAGTTTTGAGTATATATCGAAGATTTCGCCTTAATTAACCAACGTTACTCATCGAATGTCTTTTGAATGTGTTTATTTTAAAACATGTGCACCTTCTGTTACACCGAGACATTTTTACAATGTACGGGAATTTACTGTGCGAATTTAGAGACATTTAATTCAGGACCATATTGGCCCGAAAAACGTGGGTAATAGCCTTCAAATTCGTCTGTTTCAGGTGTTTTTTTGAATAATGTGAGATATATTGCTGGTCCTCTAAATAAGACTTGTACAACATGAAATGATCAATGGATGTTAATAAAACTCTAAAAAAAAGTTTAGTTTCGAGTATATATATCGAACATGTCTCCCAAACCGACCTTATTCAAAACATAGTTGAATGTCTTTTGAATGTGTTTATTTTTAAACATGTGTATCTTCTGTTACATCGAGACATTTCTGTAATGTATGGATTAATTAAGTGCGAATTTGGTGACATTTAATTTCGAGACCAGATCGGCCCGAAAAATATGGATAATAACATTCAAATTTACCCGTTTTAGATTGTTTTTCGAAAAATATGAGATATTTTGCTGGCAATCTTAATAAGATCCGTATAACAATAAAAATGACTGACAGAGTTGTTGAGTGATTTCGCGAAGGATGTAGAGCTGTGACCAATGAACATCTTAAGAGGCATCATATCTTTTGTTAAATTTGGCAGAATAATGACACTTGCGCAGCAATATGACATCGATTACATTGAATTATTCAGGCTTCTTTGCCTCTTCTACCATCCGCACTGATAGATTATTACACCCAATTCAGTACATACATTGACTTTTTTTGCAGCTCAATTATCTCATTTCTGAAACTCGAAAAAATATAATATAATATAATGGATGTGGGAACACTGTTGTCTGTAATTCAAACCCTCTTGGCTGCACTGAGCTGTAATCAGCTTCAACAGATGTGGTCCATCTGGGGTAACAAGTCCATGTCCGATCTTGATGAACTCAGCGGTGTTGTCGCTACTGTTAAGAAAGTCCTCCTTGACGCTGAGGCCAGGTATGACGAGCTGTCTCAGGAAACACTGCTCTATATCCAGGAGCTTGGGGACGCTCTTTACAATGCTGATGATTTGCTTGACGAGTTTGTGACTCTCGCTAGGCAAAGGCAGCTCATGGAGGACCATAAGTTTATAAAAAAGGTCCGTCTTTTCTTTTCCCGTTATAATCAAATTGGTGTTGCCTATAATATGTCTCAAGGAGTTCAAAAAGTGATGCGTAAGTTGGACAGCATCGCTGGCAAGCATAGCAAGTTTGGACTGAATCTCGACCACGGGCCTATTAGGAGGAAGAGGGACGAGACTTGTTCTTATCCAGACACGCAAATTATTGGGAGGGCCGAGGATGTTGAGAAGATTGTAGGAATGTTGCTGGATTCTGAGATTCGGGAAGATGTTTCTTTTCTTACTGTCGTGGGGATGGGCGGGCTAGGGAAGACTGCTCTTGCGCAGCTAGTGTACAATCACGAAAAGATCGTTGAAACATTTCCCTTGAGGTTTTGGGCATGTGTCTCCGACCATGCCCGATCAAAATTAGATGTGAAAACGATCCTTGCTCAAATTATAGTTTTAGCAACAGGCAAGAAGCATGACGAAGAATCTTCAATGGAAGTGGTGGTGAATCAAGTGAGAGAGGTGCTAGCACAAGGTCGTTTCTTGATTGTTTTAGATGATTTGTGGACTGAGAGTCGCGATGAATTGGGAAAGTTGGTGGGGCACTTGGTGGGAGGTGAAGGGGGAAATTTGGTGGTGGTAACTACACGTTCGAAAGAGACTGCAAAAATAGTCGGCAATGGTCTTATGTATGAGCTAAAAGGTTTATCGGACGAGGATTCGTGGCATTTGTTTCAAATCATGGCATTTGAACAAGTGCTAGACCAATTGAGTCCACCTTGTTACGCTGAATTGGTAAGCATCGGACAAGAAATCGTTAAGATATGTGCCAATGTACCTCTTGCTATAAGAGTGATAGGGCGTCTTCTATACGGCCAGGAAATCAGCAAATGGGTAACAATACGAGAGCTAGGGGTAGCAAACCTTAGGGAAGACCAGGATGGGATCAAGCCGATCCTGAAACTTAGTTATCACAATCTTGAATCCCCGTTAAAGAGTTGTTTTAGTCATTGTTCTTTATTTCCCAAAGATCATGAGATAGAAAAGGAGTTGATGATTTGTCTTTGGATGGCACAAGGCTACATTGTGCCACTAGAAAAGGGTCAAAGCATAGAGGATGCGAGTGAAGAGTATTTTTCAATTCTACTTGCACGGTGCTTTTTTCAGGATGTGAAGGTTGATGAACGCGGTGAGATATTCTCGTTTAAATTACACGACCTTATGCATGATGTTGCTTTAGAAGTTGCTGAAAAGGAAACTTGCCCCGCAACTGCTTTTGATGTAGATAAAGCTGTTCGTCATGTTTCTCTTATGGGAAAATCAGTTGAAAACTATCGCTCCACCATGAATCACATTCGAACATTCCTCTATGTTGGTCCAAATCGCTCTCCAATGGTAGGGATTGATGTAGGACTATTACTAGCAAAGTTTAGGTGTGTAAGGACCTTGGATTTGAGTTTTCTCTATATCAGCATTTTACCCGCGTCAATAGGGAAATTGATCCATTTACGATATGTAAACCTCTCCCACAGTGGTACTATGGAAGCGCTCCCGAAATCAATTACAAAACTTTATAATTTGCAAACTTTGAATCTAGATTTTTGTAGGAGGTTAAAAGAGTTGTCAAAAGATTTCAGCAAGTTGGTTAACCTCAGAGTTTTGAGTTTATGTGGGTGTACAAACTTGGCTTCTATGCCCTGCGGGATGGGTAAGCTGACTGGCCTATGGAGGCTGTCTATGTTTGCTGTGGGACGAGCGAACTCAAGTCTGAAGCAACACGTTGAGCTGGAAGGCCTCAAAACCTTAAAGAAGCTAAGAGGTGCTATTGAGATTGTTATATCCTTTCCCACAAGTGATGCATTTGTCAAGGATCACGCTTTTACAGAGGAAGCGTATATTAGAGACAAGGAGCACCTCCATACCATTACATTCATATGCAAGCATGAAGACAGCGACCAAAAAGTGGAGGATTATGAGGAAGAGTTGCTGGGAGCTCTGCAGCCCCATTCCAATTTGAAGGAGCTGATCTTGGTTGGGTATCGTGGTATCGGAATGCCAAGATGGGCTGAAGGAGATAAATTGCCGCTGTTTCTTCCCAATCTGGCTCGATTAGAGCTTTCACAATGTTCAGAGCTGCGATGTCTGTCTTCGTTGGGAAACCTGCAGCATCTGAAATCTCTTTTCCTCAGTAAATTGCCCAATTTGGAGCACATAGAGAGTTATTCAGTACGGTGCCTCAACACACTTGTTCTTAGCTCTTTGCCTAAGTTGAAAGAATGGTGGGAGCCATCAGGAGAGATGGTCAATAATGATAACAGCATTAGCATTAGCAGCAGCAGCAGCAGCAGCAAGGAACCACAGCAGTCATCTCTCTTTTTTCCTGAATTAACACTTTTACAAATATGCGATTGCCCCGACTTCGTCTCATTTCTAAGCTGCCCCAAACTGAAACATCTATACTTGTTAAATTTCAATGAAAAACTCAGAGTGACAACTCCTGCAGCTCCCACATTAAGGCAGCTGAATATAGATAACATGGCGTGGTTACTTTATTCGCTGCCAATAGAGTCACTTCAGTCTCTCGCTTCCTTGGGAATACAGGGGAATAATGAGGTAGAGAGTTTGAGCGATTTTCGACAGGTTTTATGTGCTTGCTCATCTTCACTGCAAACTCTTAGCATATCTTCGTGCTCCAAGATAAGGAAGGTTTTTGGGGGATTGGGCTATCTCGCTGCCTTGGAGAGCTTATATTTAAGTGACCTTCCTATGTTGAATCTAGCAGATGAAGAGGTTGAGGACGGGGAAAATGAGGGTGAAGAGGTACTACGGGGACCCATGTGTCATACCCTTCAGAGTCTTAAATTTTTTGGCTGCCAACAACTGCAATCATTTCCGAAATGGATGAAGAATCTCACCTCTCTTCGACAACTAACAGTAGCTCCATTTTGTTCAAAGGAGCTGTATGAAAGATGCCAAAATCCTGGTGGAGAAGACTGGCCTAATATTCAGCACATCCCCCATATTGGACTTAATTGCTTGGCTTCATTAGCTGGTGCATCAGCAGTTAGTAAGTAACTGCGCTTCTTAATTTCCGATCACATCTACCTGCAACTGGCTTAGATTTCTTCGCGAAAAGATGCAGTTTTCAGCCAGCTTTCGTTTTTTTTTTTTTTTCATTTTTATATATAGCCAGCATTACTTCGGCCACATCATCATCATCTCTGTATGAGTGTTGGCTCAGCTGTTCAACAATTAGTTGCATATGTATATCATAAATTCTCTTGTAACTCAAGTCACCATAACAACAAGTACCATACTGCTCTGTCTTCAAGTCTTACACTCTTACATATGAGAAGATCAAATCTTACAGATTAAACATGACTTTAATAGCATTGCCACCTTGGGCACTGGTTTCAAAAGCATCTTCTACCTCCTTTTGCGAGAACCCGAACCTGTGTGTTATAAGGGGCTTCACATCGATCTTACCACTGCTTAAGAACTCCAGACAAAGCGGCCATGTGTTTTTGTACCGAAACACACCCACTATATCAACTTCCCTGCCATTCACACCCACAACATATACTTATTTTTCATCATTCACATTATAGCACAGCAAAGTGGCTACTTAAACTACTTAAATTATCAATGCAGTTCTCATCAGTATGCCTAATGCCAGAATATAACAGTAGGTAAAATACCTTGCTGCAGCAGGTGTAAGCGGGACAGTCATGACACCGTGTCCCATTCCAATGAGGCATACTTTTCCACCTGCACGAGTGGCGCTAAGTGCAGTAGACATTGTTTTGTTGAAACCTGCACAATCGAAGGTCACATCGATATCTCTTCCCATCGCCTTCTGAATCTCGCAAACTTCTTCAGCCATATCCTGTAAAACTAGACTCGCTTAGACTTACGAAGATATCTCAGTATGTATATGGCATACAAAAAGCAACATTAAATTAAGAGTCGGGTAGGGCGAGGTGGTGAACCTGTGGATTGGTTGAAACTTTGACAATGGCATCAGCTCCGAGCTGTTTTGCAACAGATAAGCGGCTATCATCCACATCCACGATGACGATTCTTGGAGCTCCAAAAGCGCGAGCTGCTAGCATTGTGACCAGTCCAATAGGCCCAGCACCCATCACCAATGCAGTGGTCTCAGGACCTATGTCTGCGCGGCGACAAGCATGAACACCAACACTCAGTGGCTCACACATCGCTCCTTCCTCCAGGCTCACATTGTCAGGAAGTTTGAAGCATAAATCTGCTGGATGTACCACCTGCCATAATCACACCATACTCATCAACTGCGACAACAATTCAGTTCGATTCAATTCAATTGAGCTAGTCCACTTCAGCCGAAAAGAACAAGGCCTAGGTCATTTTGAGTCAAATTGGGTGTAAGAGGAGATGCAATATAGGAGTAGGACCTGATTGGCAAGAGAGCCATGAACAGGAGGGGTTGCAAAGAACTTCATCTCAGGGCACAAATTGTAGCGGCCGTCTTTGCAATGGTTGCAACGCCAACAACTGATACCAGGCTCCAAAGCGACTCGATCACCGGGTACTAGTGTCTTAACATCACTCCCCACCTCTTCAACTATCCCAGCACATTCATGCCCAATTACCATGGGCTCTTTCACCACAAAATCTGCACATCTTAGGGTCTATAAACAAAAACAACAGCAAGTAAACCAATTACATATGCATACTGCATGTACCAAATACAAGCAGCAACACTAACCGAATTCGAGTAACACAGATTGAATCAGCAAATTCTATGAAAATTAAAGGGTTTTACCTTAAGATAGTGAACATCACTTCCACAAATACCAACAGCCTTCATACTGACCTTAACATCATGGGGTCCTTAGAAGAATCGAACAAGATAAATGCAACTAATTAGCTCATAATAATCTTATCGTCAAACCTGTTTGTGACGGAGATACCCGTCATATTATTATGTCACGGATCACGTATTTACCCATTTAGATAGAAAGTACAAAAACATGTTATTTGATCCGTTATAACAATATGACAATAACCCGTCACAAGGAGACTATCATAATACAACAATTATTGAAGAAACAATGAAAACCCATATGTTTTGTTCAAAAAAGAATCTGACGTGGAAGAAAATACCAAGGGGAGGAAGGTGAAAAGGCAGGATTTTGAGGTCATTAATGCCCAACAACCAAGCAGCCATGTTTTGAGCATCATCTCCATGAGAGTTTCCTCCCTTTCCCATCTTCTAACACTGTTATTTGCTTCTTCTTCTTTTTTGTTGTTGATAAATTTAGGTGTTTGTGTATGCGATGTACAATCTACACATGTTTAATGTTGTTGCTAGAATACAAGATCAGAAAATTAGGTGGAAATTCCAAATAAATGTGGTGCTTATCTTGACTGGGTTCTATCAGTACGTTTGCAGAAAGACAAGAACTTTAACAGAAAGTTACCTGCAACGCCACCATTTCCACACCAGGCTTCTTTTTAGTATAATTTATCTGATCTGATCTGATTGTGCCACCCAAAATACAAAGATCTGGGCTAAGCATGTTCCTTTGGACTCTTTTTTCCAGTAGCCCAGTTTAGATTAGAATGCAATTCACTTCAGTTTTTTTTTTCCAAAAGAAAATTAAGACTTCATTTCGACTATTAAGTAGAATTCACTTCTTCGATAAGCTCGTAAGTTCAATTTCATTCAGTTCAGTTTAACTTTAAGAATTTTTATTATTATTATTGAACAAGGCCTAAGAGTCTAAGGTAATGTTTTTTTGGACTGAATTAAACTGAACTGAACGAAGTAGCAAGACAAAATTAACCTCATGAGTTGAACTAGACTGAACTGAGGTGAGTTGAAAAGAACTGAGGTGAGTTTTATTAACATCCGTGGGTCATTTTATGTTATACAGTTCTTATTTAGATTACCATCAAAATATCTCACATTATTCGAAAAAACAACTGAAACTGACGAATTTGAAGGTTATTATCCACGTTTTTCGGACCGATATGGTCCAAAATTAAATGTCTCCAAATTCGCACAGTAAATACTTCATACATTGTAGAAATGTCTCAGTGTAACAGAAGGTATATGTGTTTTAAAATAAACACATTTAAAAGACATTCGAATATCTTTCGAGTAACTTTGGTTAGGGCGAAATCTTTGACATATATACTCGAAACTGAACTATTTTAGATTATTATTATTAACCACCGTTAGTCATTTTATGTTATAGAGATAATATTTAGAGGGTTAGCAAAATATCATAAGATTTTCGAAAAAACATCAGAAACGGGCGAATGTGAAGGTTATTATCAACATTTTTCGGGCGGATATGGTCCCGAAATTAAATGTCTCAAAATTCACATAATAACTTATTCATACATTTTAGAAATGACTCGATTTAACAGAAGGTACGTATGATTTGAAATACACACATTTAAAAGACATTCGATTATCTTTCGAGTAACGTCAGATTAAGAAAAATCTTCGATATGTATACTCGAAACTGAACTATTTTTGCGTTTTATTAACAACTGTGAGTCATTTTATATTATATGGATCCTATTTTTATGGGCAGCAAAAAATCTCACGTTTTTCGAAAAATCATCAGAAACGGACGAATTTGAAGGTTGTTATCCACATTTTCGGCTAGATTTGATCCCGAAAATAAATGTCTCCAAATCGCACTGTAATTAATTCATACATTGTAGAAATGTCTCGGTGTAACAGAAGGTGCGCATGTTTTAACTTTTAAAATAAACGCATTCAAAAGACATTCAATAACTATCTATTGAATATTTGAATACCGTCGGTTTGAGCGACATGTTCGATATATATACCCAAAATTGAACTTTTTTTAGAGTTTTATTAACCTCCATTGGTCATTTTATGTTATACACTTTTCATTTAGATGACTATCAAAATATCTCACATTATTCGTAAAAACATACGAATTTGAAGGTTATTATCATCTGATTTATTTATTTGTCTTTGATTCAAATACTTCTCGTAGTGAATATAAAAAACAAATAAAATGAGTAATATGTTGAGAATCATAATTAGAAAAAATCGATCACAACTCACGAGTCACAGCATACTACGGATTACTTCGTACTCGTATTAAATAGTATCCAGCATGCCTAAAATTAGAATCACCTATTCATTTTAAACATATCACTATTCACTAATCACTTACGGAGTAGTTGCTAAGTAATCAGTAGTCAGTACTGAGCAGCATTAATGGTGAAGTGGTGATGCAATGACAGGCAGATATGGTAGCTTGTCAAATGTCAACTGATTTTCTGTATCTAATTAACACACCAACGCATGCAGGCAGTTGCTTCAGTTATGTCCCAACACCCAACTCCAAGTGTTGAGATTCCAAGATTATAATTAATGAGTACTCCATATTGTATTGTATATAATGGAGTCCACTAAGATTAGCATTAAGCCATTGATGAAACATGTGGTTAAGTGTTTTAGTGGATTCAGCTTTCATTCAGGAGGCACTGCTATTTCCCAAGTTTTTGTGACTGCTAAACGGACCCAAATTCAATACCATGAGCTACCTAGGTACGTACTACTATTATCAAAAGTAAGTCCGAGAAAATTGAGAACTTTATCGGTCTTACTCTCGGTTTATCTTGTCACAAGACTCCCAAAACAGAGTGGATCCTCTATCTCATTTCAATGTGTCCAGACTCCCGAGTGTAACGCTTACATGCATGGAGTAAAACAGAGGTGGCGGTGGTACCATTACCATTACCAACTCAACAGTCAACCCTGTGATTATTAACTCACAAGTATTCAAGTAAACATTAAATGACATGATTTTATAACCTTTGTTTCAACGAGTAGTCATTTACTCAACGCACATTCTTAAGTGTGATGAACATATTCATCGTAAATTATTTATCCAAGTGAATAACACGGAGTACTTGATACATGCCCGTCACATGAAAACTGCCACCTAATTTAGAGGGTAAGATACTGGTAAATTTGGGAGCATGCAGATTGCAGACGTTTAAATGCAAGTATGCAACGTTATTGTCTCATTTAATTACGTGCAATCCACGCAGACAGAGGTCAATCTTTGTACACAACCCCCAAATTTGTACATCTGAGCCTTCTTGTTTCATTTTTTTCCCAGAAATGCTAAGAATATTAATTGATCATTGTTTTTTTTTTTAAAACCAACCAACTTATATTCCTCCACCTAGATCATTAATTTACGTATATATTTAGACAGATTAAGGAAATAAAAAATGGTACCCGTGCCATATCGGTTAAGAAAAAAAAAGAGACCAAAACTGAAACTTGAACACACTTGCCATAATCTAACTTACTGCTGTCAAGAGTTGCATGTCAAATTTTCGCAAGCAGTAATTGTTCACGATGCTACATGAAGCTGAGAAGAAATTGAGAACCAAACCTGAAATAACGATTACTCCAATGGGCCGGGGCTTCAGCTTTCCGATTTCCCAAAACGGCTTTGGTAACCAGGAAGGCTGTACACACGAATATTCCAAAATATGAGATTGCTGTCTGCGCAACAGAGGATATTTTCCTGCTTAAATTCTGTTAGCTGTACATACATGTCATCACTGATTACAGACAGGAGTAACTATAATGTATTAACAGATCCCCCCAAAAAAAAAGTAATTAAGACGGTCTTATATGAGAAATGAACCTATTACCCATGTAATTTGTGAGACCCTCTCATACAAGATTCACTTGGCGAAGTACAAAATTGTTGACGATCACTCATTTTCATGAAAGATGCATGGAAGTTTATATGAGACAGTCTCATTGAATGAATGTCAAAAACTCAGTGCAAATGTGGTCACAGAGGCGCACTCCATTTATTTCACATAAAAGAAAAAAAGAGCAAGCTACAACAGGAAGACTTAACTGCAAATACAGCCGATAGAAAACCCGAGAAAGGACAAGAGTAAAGAGAGAAAATTTCCCAACAGCAACGGCTAAGCGTTTGGTGAATCAAATCCAACAATTAACAACCAACATTAATGAACACCCTCCTGCCTTTTGCTATAATAAACGGTTGAATAATCGTCTTTTAATGAGCCACACATTGAGAAATTATAAATAGCTAAGAGAGGAACAGAACACCAGTGCAGTAAAAGCATGCTTTAGCAATCTTGGTGATTGATGCAATCTTTATATGCTTAGGTTCAACTATCTAATTCTTGTTCAACAGTAACATATAGTAAGGCTTAGAGAAAGTTATTTGTACCTGAAATTGTATAGACTTTTCATTTTGCATCACATTTCCAAGTATTTAAAAGACAAGCAGTTGGCAATTCTATATTATCGTTTCTCCTCAAACAGCAGAGATAACTAGCTCATGGATTATAACTGTTGGAGGATCGTCTTGGCTTATATTCTTCGGTTTTCAATCTTTTATTCATTTTGTTCAGCTGATAGAGGTACCTTTCCGTGTTTTTCTTAGAATTTTCTTCCTTGTCATTCAGCAACACCTGCATTCATAAATAAGCTAAATAAGTACCATTGTGAGTGTGTTTGTTGCATGACCCATCTTTTTATCAACTATACAATATAATCAGTGTGCAAGAAGTAGAGTCATTTGGTTCTTGCGAGTTAAGAAAACAACTGAACAGATTATAAAATTACACTCCTAGAGGATAACAAAGGTTTTGAGTTCATTTTTCCCTTTTCTGCCCTGCTATCTTTCTTGCAGCCCCATACTACAGCTTTGTTAAACCAGCAACACTGGCTCCCAAAGTGGGGTACTTTGATTACATAGTCGTAGGGGGTGGAACAGCCGGTTGTTCACTAACTGCCACTCTTTCTGATGGTGGGACCGTCTTACTTCTAGAAAGAGGAGGATCGCCATATGGAAACAAGGATATAGAAGACATAAGCTCATTTGCAGTTAATTTAGATAATGTCTCACCAACTTCACCAGCACAAAGATTTGTTTCAGAAGATGGAGTGATAAATGCCCGTGCCCGTGTCCTTGGTGGAGGATCTTCAATCAATGCCGGATTCTACACTCGGGCTCCTGCGGAGTATGTTGCTAGAGCAGGTTGGGATTATAACCTGGTTAATCAGTCATATCAGTGGGTGGAAGACAAGGTGGCATTTCCACCCTCGATGCTCCAATTCCAAACTGCAATAAAAAATGGACTACTAGAAGCTGGAGTCCAACCCTATAATGGGTTTACCTATGACCACATGCATGGGACGAAATTTGGTGGGACCATCTTCGATAGACATGGTCGCCGACATACAGCGGCTGACTTGCTAGATTATGCAGATCCTTATCGCACTTCTGTGTATATCTATGCAACAGCTGAAAAGATATTGTTCAGTAGGAAAGGTGAGACATTTATTAAAGTTTGCATATCATATCATACATCACCTAAGAGCCGGGCTTTACCAAGAATGAAAAGTTCATTGTTTACAAATATTGAAGTTATTTCTTGATTATGGTGATTAATGCAGAGCTAGGAAAACCGAGAGCGTATGGTGTCGTGTTCAAGGATTCACATGGAGGCCTTCATAAAGCATTTATACGACCTGGGCCCAACAACGAGGTGATAGTATCAGCCGGTGCACTTGGAAGCCCTCAATTATTGATGCTAAGTGGTGTTGGGCCGGCACCTGAGCTTATGCTTCATGGTATTGAAGTCGTGGTGGATCAGCCACAGGTTGGGCAAGGAATGTCTGATAATCCCATGAATGCCCTTTTCATTCCCTCTCCTACTGGTGTGGAAACATCCCTTATTCAAGCTGTTGGCATTACTGAGTATGATAGTTTCATTGAAGCAGCAAGTGGCTCTACTTCCACTGGTGCTTTCATGCAGAATCTTCCGGCAGCTTCTCACATGGCAGATTCCCAGGTTAGAAAAGTTGGATTTTCTTAATTATTCTAGGGGTGGAAATATTGAATCATTCATGCAGAATATCTCAGTTTCGGACCAAGAGTACAATACTGTTAATCTGAGGAATGAACAGAACGTTCAATACTGTTTTTTGGCGTCACTTGATTTACTGACCTAAATAAAACTACTTATCAGGAAAATATAATGAAAAGAAATAAAAGCCTTGCTAATTAAAAGTGTCATTGCTGAAATGTGTAGGGCGACCAACCACCCAAGGGGGAAAAAGTGTTAACTGCACAAGATGGCATGCAGAGAGCAATTGAGCTCATGCATTCTCTCATAAATGGAACCTTCAGTGGCGGTGTAATCCTAGAGAAGATTGCAGGGCCACTCTCCTCTGGGTATCTACGTCTAACAACCTTGAACCCAAACGACAACCCTACGGTTAGATTCAACTACTTCCAGGACCCAGAGGACCTCCAAAAGTGCGTCATGGGAATGCAAACCATAATAAGTGTAATAGAATCAGAGTCTTTCCAGAAGTTTCGCATTCCGGGCATGACAGTACAAACACTTATCAGTATGGCAGTGCACTTACCTCTAAATTATCGGCCAAGGCACTTTACCTCGGCATTTTCCTTAGAACAATTTTGCATAGACACGGTGTTGACTATATGGCATTACCATGGAGGGTGTCAAGTTAACAGGGTGGTTGATAAGGAGTATAAGGTTCTTGGCACCACAGGTTTGAGGGTTATCGATGGATCTACATTTTATGAATCACCTGGAACTAATCCTCAAGCAACTGTAATGATGCTTGGAAGGTACAGTTAGGCTCAATACTTGATACCTCAAGTCCATTCCCTTCATGGTAACTTTTTAGCTGCTTCTAATTATACTTATGGTCATTTTTTCTACTGGTGCGCAGATATATGGGACAGAGGATTATAGCACAGAAACTATGAGCCTCAGCAGAAAGCAGCTAGATGATACATGATTCCTTGTTTTCCAAACAACCAGATGATATATGGTTTGGTTTACGCGAGTTTTCATCAGATATATAACCTATTTGCAGTTGATTTATAGTGCCAAACCACAAGATCATGTAAATGTAAATTCAATCAAAATATTTTGATGCATTTGGAGATTGTCACCTTAGAAAGAGTCTGTACTCGATTCTCAATAAAAGTCCTTGCATCATTGCACGGAATGCTCTGTAATCGCACATACACCTGACCAAAAGTAAGAGTGAAATATTCTCTTCAGAACATAAATGAGCTCAGCATTATCCTCAAAATAAAATGGAAGTTAGTACTTACCTCAAATGTATTCTGAGTTGGTCAAAGGTAGCAATGTCATTGTCATTGGCCAGTTTGAACCCTTGACGCCATGAAACCGCGACTTCACAAGTCTACAGTTATGATCTGTCATGAGCCATAAAGACGACTATGAGGAAAAAAAGGAGGGTACCCGTGAGCTATCAAGTATCACATATATGCAGGTGTTTCTAGTGATACATGTTCAAACTTACCGATCAGAGACTTTGAATAGATGGACAATTCACATTTCAAACCCGATCTAGTAATTTTAACAAACTTCCCACCAATTTAAGCGACAGGCTAAAACATGCTTTAAATCCAATACTCAGTGACGAAAGACAATCTAGTCACTGGGAGACTTGCAGAATTACATAAATATATGCTATGACATTTTTCAAGGGAAACTACATACCAAAAATGACCGACACTGAAACTAACAAAGAGTTATTGTAAACACTAAGCACCAGCAGTAGAAGACTGGATTTCGTCGAGCGAATGGTGTGCAATATCTAAATGCCTGGTCTATAGATTACAGTACAGTTCAAAAGTTCATGATTCCAGTCAAAATAATGTGAAAACCAATCCGAGAAAAGCTATGCAGATTGATACACCGGAAATCCATGCCCAAATTGAAATAACACAACAAAAAAGATAAGATTACACTGCCTATATGATTCATCTTCTCAGTTCTAAAACTGAATGCAGGAAACTAATCATCCCAAACTAATTAAACCACATTAACTCAGTAATTAAACCATTAATTAGTGTTACTTGACCCATCTAACCTTTCATCTCACCAAACCCACTATAAAAATCCAACCCAAACCCCAGTTTCTCTCCACTTCGCATCAATCAATCCTCTTTCAAACACTCCAAAATCTCGAAAATGGCATTCAAAACCATCATTTTCGTGACACTAACCATAATCCTCCTGATTTCAAACACTGCAACATCCCTTAGAGACTTCCCTAAGTACCCAAACCCGGGTTTTGACCTGACTGCAAGGCTGCAGGGTACTTACGGCGACACAAATGACTGCTGGAGCGCGCTGGCAGAACTCAGGCAATGCTCGAATGAGGTGATCGCATTTTTCCTGAATGGTCAGACTGATATCGACACACCTTGCTGTAATGCAATCGAGTACATAACTCAACAATGCTGGCCTTCTATGCTCGGTGTCCTTGGTTTTACTGCGCAGGAAGGCACATTACTTGCAGGTTACTGTAACAAAGCTTCTGCTCCTGCTAATGCTCCACTTACTGTCACTGATAACACTCAGTACTGATTTAGTGATTTCCTCGTTTAGAATTAATAAAATTGAATGTTTTTTTCCTGATATGATCAGATTTAAGTCTGTAATTTGAGTTTTATAACACGTCTGAAATTCCATACACTGGATTCCTTTCAGTTTCTACCCAAACATGAAACATCATAATTTTCTAAAATGACATTTCGTAGAACAGGTGGCGTGCACAAATGCCTGATCTTTAGATTACATTACAGTGCAGAAATTCGCAATTCTACTTTACATAGTTGTTTATACTCAGAGGTAATGCGAAACCCATTTTAAAGCGAAAGAATTAAATACGTAATTGATACAGTACAACGTAAATCCATGGTGAAATTGAAATGAAATGAAATGAAGACAATAGAAGATAAAATTTTGGCGAAGGAAGGATTTTTCTTTCGATTGGACCTAGCCTCAATTCGATCGAAACCCATCGTAATTTCAATTTTGAAGGGGAATTTGCCCAGATCAATTCATTTGTGCAAAGAAATGCCTGATGATAGAAACTGAAGAAGAAGAAGGAGAAGAAAGGATACCAAGTTTAATTATTGAAGCAATGAATGTTAAAATTAAACGCGTACTAAGTCTAATTACCACTGTCGAAACTCGAAAGCGAATCGGACCTTTATGAACGGTGAACGCGAGCGTTAGGAGCGATTTTGGGTTTCGTCCATTTTTTTTAAATACAAATTCTTTTCGTTAATTATTGTGTACAATCATTGATAGTATGGGGTATAAGACTATAAGGTGTTTAAGAAATTATATTTTGAACCCAAATTTTTGGGAGGGATCTACTTTTTTTTTAATTAAATAGCCACAACTCTTTAGGGGTCGTTTGGTTCGTGAAATGATATGGAAATGAAATCAGGAATCAAACTAGGGTAATATGGGTTTGTAACTTGATTCCTGAAACTTGGTGTTTGGTTCATTTTTTAGATTATTGAGATTCAAATTCGAAACTAATTTTTTTTTAAAATTATATTTAATAATTATATTTTAAATATATAAAAATTTATATCACTTACTATATAAAATCTAAAAAATTTAGCTTGAAAGAAAAAATTAAATAAATTTCATTAAAAACAACTTTTTTTAGCGATATAAAACACTGAGTTACGTTAATAAAATTTTAAAATATTTTTTTTTGTATTTTGAATTAGTGTTTTTCTATAAAATATTTCAGTTATAATATTTCAACAAAAAAAATTGGAACAAATTCTTTCGAAAAATCAAACAAAGTTTGATTCCAAAGGTATTAATCTCATACTCACCTCCTCCCTTGGATATGAGAAACTCATACCATGACGGTTGAGTGAACCAAACAGCCCCTTACAATGGTCAATATTACAATTTTAACCCTAAATTGTTGGTAAAACATTTTTTCTATCTTAATATTATAATGGTTATATGATACGGAGTATAATTTGTGAAAAAATAATACTCCGTAATATATTCTCTCCAATGTTTATTTATAGTCACACTTGAATAAAATACTCCATAATTCTCACGTATATCGATAAAATGGGGACAATGAATAAAAAAATTAAATTTTTTTTGGTTCAACCAAAAACACACAAGGGAAGATCGAACATGTAACCTATTGTCCACGATACCTCCATACTAGCCAGTAAATAAAATCAGCCCTGAATAGCGAATCTCAGTCTCACCAATTAGAGGAAACATTTGGCGCCAAAGGAGTGGTTTCCTCTTCAACAAAATAAATGCATTTAATTACTAAAGTACTAAACCACTGTCAGTCACTTCCTCCTTTCTTCTCTATCCCTCATCTTACTCTCTATTCTTGATTTCTGTTGAACTTGTGAAAAAAACGACCCAGAAATGAAGAACTGTACCTGGTGAATTGAGGGTGAGATTTTTCATGTATCTTCCTTTTTTTTCTTTCGAATTGCATATGTTAAATTACTTTAAACATATAATTATATAATTTACTGAATTGGGTATTGCTCAAAAGTTAAGTTTGGTGTAAGATATTGAGAATCTCCGAATCTGGGATAGTGCATATCACCTGCTCGATAAAATTCCTCTGAGAAAATTATGATGGAGGTAAGAGCAGCCAAGAGGGAAAGAGGTCCCATTGATAGAATATCCCAACTCCCGGAGTTTATCCTCCATACGATCCTTTCGGTACTTGATCCTAAAGAGGCGGGTCGTGCTAGTGTGTTGTCTAAGAGGTGGTATGCTGTGTGGTCGTCAGTCCCGGTTTTGGATTTTCGAGTAAAGTATTTGAAAGGGTGCCATTTTGATGTCGGGTTTTTTGAAAAGTATGTGGGACTCATTGATAAGGCTATGCAAAGATACTCTATGCATAATCATAGAATAAGTAAACTTCATCTTGAGTTTCCTACGGTTGCTGAAAATATGGAACCTTTGGTTGATAAATGGATAGAGATTGCGGTGCAGAACAAAGTCGAGGAGTTGAGTATTGAGATTATTCCTAAGAGTTCACGAAGCTATAGATTACCTGCGATTCTATTTGATGCAAAATCATTGAGAGTGTTGAATTGTGAGAATGTGAATATCCCATATTATGATGTCATGAATCTAATCTCTCTTGAATCTTTGACTTTAAGCCCGGATATTGTAGACGTGGATATGCTTCAGAGAATCATTTCTTTCTGCCCCTTGATCGACTTAAATATTAGTAAACCCGGCCTTGGAAAACTCTGTCTTCCTTGGGCGAGAAAAGTGAATGAACTAAGTGGATTGATGCAGTGCAATGTCAAAGCATCCTCACTTAGAACATTTGTTTATAACACCTTTTGTGAGTATTCCTTGTGGCAATGGAAACTAAACGTGGGTGCACTGAGCAACCTGATAAAGGTGGAGATTGTAGGTGCCGAAATTACAGATGAAATAGTTTCTGAGATGGTGCTTGGACTTGTAGCATTAGAAAGCTTAGTACTAATAACATGTTATACGCTAAGGTGCATAAATATCTCGAGCATTTCGTTGAAGGAGTTGCGCATTGAAGAATGTTTAGAGTTGAGGAAAGCTAGAATTGATGCCCCAAATTTGCTCAATATTTGGCTAAGCTGTAGCATGGCGGCGTCCATATCATTGTTCAGCCCACTATTTCACTGTAATTCTCAGTTCTGTCCATTTCTGTACGCTGAGGAATCAATCAGCACCACGTGGTTTGTTACGCTAAAGACGTTTCTGATAGAGGCCAACATTTTCAAGTGTCTGGTGGTTGATATGTCTGCTTGGGACACTGATAAGGTATAGCACCATTTCGTGTTTTGTTCACAATGTTTAAGTATTCTGTGTCCAAATGATGAAATTAACTGCTTTGTGATGGTAGCACTCTTAACCTGGGCTTTGGGGGGCAAATATCTTTGTGTAGCATTGATGTATAGTTGACGAAAATAGATAACTTTTCTATGTTGGAATCCGTAGATTGTTATAGACGAGGACTTGCTGAAGAATACTGTTACTGGCCCACCATATAAACTCAGAGAGTTGAAGGTTCTGGAGACACACAATTGGTTTTATGACAAATCTTCGCTTACTGCCTTCTTGGATGGTCTGTTTTGGAGTTGCCACCCTGATGTTTTATCAATAACGATTTGTTTCCTGGACAAGATCACCGAGGTATGCTTTGTTGTACATTGATACGTATTAGTGTATGCTTTGATGCTATCTTAAATGAAGAGAATGTCATGGAACGGTGGAGATCGGAATAAAGGGGTGCCAGGAATTATCTCCTTATCTTTCGATATTGGTGTATTATTGTAGTTGATATTGGAGTACTTGAAGGACAAGGTGGAATGCTGGAAGCATCCGTTGAAAAGCATTGAAGTTGAGGGCGCAGAGTTATCTACATTACTCTCAACACCATCAAAGCTTCCAACCAGGTTCAGACTATCCTGGAAGTCATTCGAGTCTGACACTGAATAGACTAGACGACTCCATCGGTTTAAGGTTTAATGTCCATTCTTCTAATCAATATCTATGAACATATTTGTAAGATTATATATTCTCTCAAGTAATTGGATGGCATCAAGGTAGTGTAACCTCGGTTAGTAAATTCTCAGCTATGACTATAACTCAAATATCGATACTAAGTTAGTCCTGTTATTATTATGATGAAAATGTTGAGCTCTTTTGTTTCCACATAACATCAATTTCCATCTTTGTTTTTGATGCTCGATCTGTTTGATACACGCATCTCGTTGTTGTGAGTTGTCCCGTCTATACAACGCTTGAAAGAGTTTCGTGTCAAGGGGATCTTGCAAATTTCTTAATGTCCATGTCCATGATCTTGTGGTTTGAACTAGAGACTGCTCCATGTGTGATATGTTTTGAATAGGATAGGTGAGTGACTACTACAATGTACTTCACCTATGCTATCTCATATTCTTAAGGTAGAAAGATTTTATGGGAATGAGTAAATTGGTTTTGTTTTGTTGAGATAACACGAGACATACCTTACCAGCTACCATACACAACACAAAATTAGAAAAGAAGCTACCCCACTATGTAATAAGTTTTGCAATAAATTCATTATGAGACCTTCTTATTAGAGTATTCAATTACACTCTTATTCATAAATTGTTAATTCCTCTTTATATACTCCTAGTTGCTTACAATCAAAATAATGTGAAACCCATTTTAAAAAGAAAGAATTAAAAACCTATTGATACAACTAGGGATGGCAACGGGTAGGGTATGGGTCGGGTCCGGCAAGACCCGGACCCGGACCCGTGTTTCAGAAGTTGGACTTGGACCCGACCCGGACCCGTAAGGGTCCAAAATTTAAGACCCTTACCCGGACCCGATGGGTCCGGGTAGGGTCCGGGTCCGAACCCGATTGTACATTTTTTTAATATATACTCTTCCGTCTCCTTTATTTGTTCGCCTTTGATTAAAATATTATTCGGAATAAATATAAAGGCAAATGAATGAATAAAACAGAAGTTGTATGACTTTAAACCGGACGCAAAAAAGGTCTGACGTACTGATAAAGGATGTGAAATTTGGTATTTAATGAGTTTCGGTACACGTATTAGAATAACTAGCTGTTATTTTCTAATTTTCTATTGCTAATGTAAAGTCTCTCTCCCATTGTGGTTTGTATTAGTTTCATTTACTATACTACACATTGAATTACCGCATCCACTAAGTTCTTTTTTTCTTTTTAAAAAAAAAATAATAATTTCAACGGGTCCAAGGTTCGGGTCCGGGTCCAACCTATAGGACCCGGACCCGGACCCGAAAAATTATTGAAGGACCCATACCCGACCCGTACCCACAGGGTCTAAAAAAAAGAGGACCCGTACCCGACCCGTTAGGGTAAGACCCAGCGGGTCCGGGTAGGGTCCCGGACCCATTGCCATCCCTAGATACAACATAAATCCATTCCCTCGGAAAAAAAAAACTTTCTACGTATGCTAAAATGTTGCATTAACAAATCTCTATTACTATAAATTTATAACGGGTATATCCGTTATAATATTAAAACGGTGAAAATACCGTAGCACATGCATAAATTAGACAAATATAACAGTTAGAAGCTTAAAACAGATTTGTCACTTAAGGTTTGACCCCAATTCCCCGAGTCTCATTTGCAAACTCAATTCGTGCTATTTATGGCCTTAAACTAGGAGCTTGGTACAGAGAAATTCGTACTCCGTACTTATTTTGTCACCTAAAATTTTACTCAATCTTAGTCTGACCCATCGTTATTTCTTTTTCATCTTAAATAAATTCCCATATACCTTTTGATTTACGTTGACGATACCAACGTCATAGGTCCCGCTTCTCTCGTCCATACACAGTTTTTGGAGACTTTTGCTCGTAGGTTGCTCGCTTTTCCCTTAAAATATCGTCCTCTCTTCTTTTATATTTTTAATACTAAGATCTTATAATTTGATTATTTTAAGTTCATGAGAAGATTTTATAAATTTGGAAAAATATTACTCCGTACTTCTTACTATAATTTATGGAAAAATTAATAAGACCCACTTGTCATTTATACTTGTGACACATTTGTCATGCATATTTTGCACAATCGACATTTTTCATTTTATATTTATAAAAAATTATAAAAAAAATTGATATTTTTTTATATACTCGTAAAGATATCAAACAAGATTGCTTTGACTATACTTTTATCTTATACATCGTTAAAAATGCTGAAAATTCTCGATAGGATTCAATAGTATCCAAAAAAATATAAGTGATGAAGTGGATTTGAACGGAGAGTAGTTGCAAAATACTCTCTCCGTTTCAACGAATTGTATACGTTTGCTTTATGCACGTACGTCGATACTAGTGTTCTTTTGTCTATATCGTTAATTACGTATTACCAAAAATTATAAAAATTTGATATTCATGATGTATTTAATTAAACGATTTAAACAAGATCCCTCGTTACTATCTCTTATCTCATGTATTAAAAGTTATATTGAAGATTCTTCTCATTCATGAATAGTGTCAAAAAAATCAAATGTATACAATTCGTTGGAACGGAGAGAGCACTAAAGAGTAAAGACCGAGTCTCACCCATAATGATACCCAAATAAAGCGGGAGGTGGAGGGAACATTTGGCGCCAAAAGGGTAGTGTCCTCTTCAAGACCTCAACCATGGTAGGGAGTATATCACTAGTTTCACTTCCAACGAATTAAATGTCTTAATTACTAAAGTATCTTAAACCACTGTCGATCAATGTCTCCTTTCTTCTTCTCAAAGATGGAAAAAAACGACCCAGAAATGAAGAAAGAACTGTACCTGCTGAATTGACCGTGAGGTTTTTTTTATGTAACTTCTATTTCTCTTTTGAATTGCATATGTTAAATTACTGTAATATATATTTGATTTATATAATTTGCTGAATTGGGTATTGCTCAAAATTTAACTTTGGTGTAAGATATTGTGAATCTGGGATAGTGCATATAACCTGCTCGACAAAATTCCTCTGAGAAAATTATGATGGAGGTAAGAGCAGCTAAGAGGGAAAGAGGTCCCATTGATAGAATATCCCAACTCCCGGAGTTTCTCCTCCATATGATCCTTTCAGTACTTGATGCTAAAGAGGCGGGTCGTGCTAGTGTGTTGTCTAAGAGATGGTATGCTGCTTGGTCGTCAATCCCGGTTTTGGATTTTCGGCCAGAGTATTTGAAAGGGTGCCAGTTTGATGCCGGGTTTTTTGAGAAGTATGTGGGACTCATTGATAAGGCTATGCAAAGATATTCTATGCATAATCATAGAATAAGGAAACTTCATCTTGAGTTGCCTGCGGTTGATCAGAAGATGGAACCTTTGGTTGATAAATGGATAGGGATTGCGGTGCACAACAAAGTCGAGGAGTTGAGCATTGAGGTTTATACTCAGCAATCACCAGGCTATAGATTGCCTGAGATTCTATTTGAGGCAAAATCATTGAGAGTGTTGAATTGTGAGAGAGTGAATATCACATATTATGATGTCATGAATCTTATCTCTCTTGAATCTTTGACTATAGGTCGCGATATTGTAGACGAGGATATGCTTGAGAGAATCATTTCTTTCTGCCCCTTGATCGACTTAAATATTACTACTAATACCAGCCTTGGAAAACTCTGTCTTCCTTGGGCGAGAAAAGTGAATGAGCCAAGCGGATTGATGCAATGCAATGTCAAAGCATCCTCACTTAGAACATTTGCTTATAACACCTTCTTTTGTGAGGATCGCTTGTGGCAATGGAAACTAAATGTGGGTGCATTGAGCAACTTGATAAAAGTGGAGATTGTAGGTGCCGAAATTACGGATGAAATAGTTTCTGAGATGGTGCTTGGACTTGTAGCGTTACAAAGTTTAGTATTAAGAAATTGTCATATGCTAAGGTGCATAAATATCTCAAGCATTTCATTGAAGGAGTTGCGCATTGGAGAATGTTCAGAGTTGAGGAAAGCTAGGATTGATGCCCCAAATTTGCTCGATATTTGGCTAGGCTGTAACATTGCGGCGTCCCTATCATTGTTCAGCCCACTATTTCACTGTAATGCTCAGTTCTGTCCAATTTTGAACGAGGAGGAATCAATCAGCACCACGTGGTTTGTTACGCTAAAGATGTTTCTGATGAAAGCCAGCATTTTCAAGTGTCTGATGGTGGATATGTCTGATTGTGACACTGATGATCAGGTATGCAGTCTCGACCATTTCGTGTTTTGTTCACAATGTTTTAAGTATTCTGTCTCCAAATGATGAAATTAACTGCTTTGTGATGGTAGCACTCTTAACCTGGGCTTTAGGGGGCAAATATCTGTGTGTAGCGTTAATGTATAGTTGACGAAAATAGATAAATTTTTCTATGTTGGAATCCGTAGATTGTTATAGACGAGGACTTGCTGAAGAATACTGTCAATGGCCCACCATATAAACTCAGAGAGTTGAATGTTCTGGAAACACGCAATTGGTTATATGACAGATCTTCGCTTACTGCTTTCTTGGATGGTCTGTTTTGGATTTGCCACCCTGATGTTCTGTTGTTAACGATACATTTCAAGGACAGGACTGCCGAGGTATGCTTTGTTGTACATTGATACATATTAGTATGTACTGTAGACTATTGAGATATGAGAATGTTATGGAACGGTGGAGATCAAAATAAAGGGTAGCCATGGAATTATCTCCTTATCTTTCGATATTGGTGTATTATTGTAGGCTATATTGGACTACTTAAAGGACAAGGTGGAATGCTGGAAGCATCCGTTGAAAAGCATTGAAGTTGAGGGCGCAGAGTTATCTACATTACTCTCAACACCATCAAATCTTCCAACCAGGTTCAGACTATCCTGGAAGTCATTCGAGCCTGACACTGAATAGACTAGACGACTCCATCGGTTTAAGGTTTAATGTCCATTCTTCTAATCAATATCTATGAACATATTTGTAAGATTATATATTCTCTCAAGTAATTGGATGGCATCAAGGTAATGTAACCTCGGTTAGTAAATTCTCAGCTATGACTATAACTCAAATATCGATTCTAAGTTAGTCCTGTTATTATTATGATGAAAATGTTGAGCTCTTTTGTTTCCACATAACATCATTTTCCATCTTTGTTTTTGATGCTCGATTTGTTTGATAAACGCATCTCATTGTGGTGAATTGTCCCGTGTATACAACGCTTCTAAGAGTTTCATGTCAAGAGGATCTTGCAAATCTCTCAATGTCCATGTCCCTGATCTTGTGGTTTGAACTATAGACTTGTTTTGAATAGGATAGGTGAGTGACTACTACAATGCACTTCACCTCACCTATGCTATCTCATATTCTTAAGGTAGAAAGGGAATGAGGAAATTTCTTTTGTTTTGTTGATATAACACGAGACATACCTTACCAGCTACCATACACAACACACAATTAGAAAAGAAGTTAGTATCTCACTATGTAAGAAGTTTCGCAATAAATTTACTGTGAGATTGTCTCATTAGAATATTAAATTATACCATGATTCAGAAATTGTTAATTCCTCTTTATATACTTCGTAGTTGCTTACACTCAAAATAATGTGGAACCCATTTTAAAAAGAGAGAATTTAAAACCTATTGATACAACATAAATCTATTCCCTCAAAAAAAAACATAAATTCATACTGGAATTGTAATGAAGATAAGAATTTACCAAAATAAATATTTACTTTCTACGTATGCTAAAATGTTGCATTAACGAGTCTCTCTTAAGGAGTATAACAGATATATCCGTCGTAATATTAAAAGCGGAGAAAAAATCGTAGCACATGTATAAATAAGACAAATATTTTATTATTCTACCCATACCTTATTTTTGTCTTTTCTATAATACGGAGTATTTACTAGCGAGGAGCTTAAGGTTTGACCCCACTTCCCCGAGTCTCATTTGCAAACTCATCCATGCTATTTTACGGCCTTAAACTAGGAGCTTGGTGCCTTGGTACACAGAACTTCGTACTTATTTTGTCACTTAAGGTTTTACTCAATCTCAGTTTGACTTATTGTTGTTTCTTTTTATCTTAAATTACGGAGTACTTATATCATCGTCATCAGCCCCACTTCTCTCGTCATCACGCAGTTTTTTGAGACTTTTGCTCGTCGCTTACCTGCTTTTCCCTCAAAGATCTCTTCCTCTCTTCTTTCATGTTCGTATTTTTAATACTAAAATCTTATAATTTGATTATTTTAAATCAATTGGGAAAATCTTATAAAACTGGAAAAAATATTATAATTTGCGGAAAAAATAATAAGATTCCTTTCATTCAAATCCACTTGTCATTTATATTCGTGACACATTTTGCACGATAATATATTTCATTTTATATCAATAAAAAATTATAAAAAATTGGTATCCTTATATATTCGTAAATATAATCAAAGAAGATTGCGCTGACTACATTTTCTTCCAACAAGACTGCATTGACTAAAAAATTGAATGGAAAATAGTTGCAAAATCGTAAATATTGAGTCTCACCAATAATAGTACCCGATAAAGCGGTCGGAGGAGGAGGGAACATTTGGCGCCAAAAGAGTAGTGTCCTCTTCAAGACTTCAACCCTAGTACTCGTATGTCACTGGTTTCACTTCCCAACAAAATAAATGCCTTCATTACTAAACTATCTTAACACCACTGTCGATCAATGTCTCCTTTCTTCAAAGCGACCCAGAAATGAACAACTCTACCTGCTGAATTGACCGTGCGTGAGTTTTTTTTATTTATCTTCCCTTTCTCTTTTGAATTGCATAGGTTATAGGAGTACTGAATTGGGTATTGCTCAAAATTTAACTTTGGTGTAAGATATTGGGAATGTAGGGCAGTGCATATAACCTGTTCGACAAAATTCCTCTTGAGAAAATTATGATGGAAGTAAGAGCAGTTAAGAGGGAAAGAGGTCCCATTGATAGAATATCCCAACTCCCAGAGTTTATCCTCCATACGATCCTTTCAGTACTTGATACTAAAGAGGCGGGTCGTGCTAGTGTGTTGTCTAAGAGATGGTATGCTGCTTGGTCGTCAATCCCGGTTTTGGATTTTCGGGCAAAGTATTTGAAAGAGGGCCTTTTTGAAGCCGAGTTTGTTGAAAAGTATGCGGGACTCATTGATAAGGCGATGCAAAGATACTCTATGCATAATCATAGAATAAGGAAACTTTGTCTCGAGTTTCCTGCGGTTGCTGAAAAGATGGGACCTTTGATTGATAAATGGATAGGGATTGCGGTGCAGAACAAAGTCGAGGAGTTGAGCATTAAGGTTTATACTCAGCAATCACCAGGCTATAGATTACCTGCGATTCTATTTGAGGCAAAATCATTGAGAATGTTGGATTGTGAGAATGTGAATATCCCATATTATGATGTCATGAATCTTATCTCTCTTGAATCTTTGACTTTAATCCCGGATATTATAGACGTGGATATGCTTCAGAGAATCATTTCTTTCTGCCCCTTGACCGACTTAGATATTAGTAAACCCGGCCATGGAAAACTCTGTGTTCCTTGGGCGAGAAAAGTGAATGAGCCAAGTGGATTGATGCAATGCAACGTCAAAGCATCCTCGCTTAGAACATTAGTTTATAACGCCTTTTGTGAGGATTACTTGTGGCAATGGAAACTAAATGTGGGTGCATTAAGCAACTTGATAAAAGTGGAGATTGTAGGTGCCCAGATTTCAGATGAAATAGTTTCTGAGATGGTGCTTGGACTTGTAGCGTTACAAAGTTTAGTACTAAGAGAATGTGATATGCTAAGGTGCCTAAATATCTCGAGCATTTCATTGAAGGAGTTTCACATTGAAGAATGTTTGGAGTTGACGGAAGCTACAATTGATGCCCCAAATTTGCTAGATATTTGGTTAGGCTGTAACATCGTAGCGTCCCTATCATTGTTCAGCCCACCACTATTTCACTGTAATGCTCAGTTCTGTCCAATTTTGGACTGCGAGGAATCAATCGGCGGATTCAGCACCACTTGGTTTGTTACGCTAAAGACGTTTCTCATAGAAGCCAGCATTTTCAACTGTCTGGTGGTGGATATGTCTAATTGGGAGACTGGTAAGGTATGCAGTCTTGACTCTCGACCATTTCATGTTTTGTTCATAATTTTTAAGTATTATGGCGAAATCAAATATTCGTGTGTAGCACGAGTGTATAACTGTTTACTAAAATAGATAACTTTTTTTATGTTGGTATACGTAGATTGTTATAGACGAGGACTTGCTAAAGAATACTGTTACTGACCCACCATATAAACTCAGAGAGTTGAAGATGCTGGAAACACACCATTGGTGTTATGAAAAATCTGAGGTTACTGCCTTCTTGGATGGTCTGTTTTGGATTTGCCACCCTGATGTTCTGTTGTTAACGATACATCTCCAGGACAGGACTGCCGAGGTATGCTTTGTTGTACATTGATACATATTAGTATGTATTGTAGACTATTGAGATATGAGAATGTTATGGAACGGTGGAGATCGAAATAAGGGGTAGCCATGGAATTATCTCCTTATCTTTCAATATTGGTGTATTATTGTAGGTTATATTGGACTACTTAAAGGACAAGGTGGGATGCTGGAAGCATCTGTTGAAAAGCATTGAAGTTGAGGGCGCAGAGTTGTCTACTTTACTCTCAAGACCATCAAAGCTTGAAACCAGGTTCAGACTATCCTGGAAGTCATTCGAGTCTGACACTGAATAGACTAGACTACTCCATGGGTTTTAAGGTTTTAGATGTCCATTCTTCTAATCAATATATATTTCGGAAACAACCTCTTTGTGTTGCTAACACAAGGGTAAGGTTGCGTACATCCGACTCCCTACCCCTCAGTTTGTGGGAGCCATTGAGGTACTGGGTTAATGTTGTTGTTTGTCTTCTAAACAATATCTATGAACTATTATATATTTTCTCAAGTAATTGGATGGCAACTCAAATATCGATTCTAAGTTAGTCCTGAGGAAAATGTTGAGCTCTTTTGTTTCCACATAACATCATTTTCCATCCTTTTTTTGATGCTCAACTTGTTGTTGTGAATTCTCTCGCATAATCCCATATACAACACTTCTAAAAGTTTATGTGGTTTGAACTAGAGATTGTTCCCTGTGTGATTTGTTTTGAATAGGATAGGTCATTGCTTAAGGTGGGTTGATCAATAGAACACAGTATACTACTCCAGTCTACTACAATGCACTTCACCTATGCTATCCAACATTCTTAAGGTAGAAAGATTTTATGGGAACGAGTAAATATCTTCTGAGACCGTCTCATGTTGAGATAACATGAGACATTACTTACCCCACACAGAATTAGAAAAGTAGCTACCTCACTATATGAGAGGTTTCACATAAATTTACCAAGAGACATACTCATTAGAAAATTGGTGTAGGAGAACTTATCTATGTATTTTTTTTTGTTTATACATTGCTTTTTTTTTTTCACATGGTTTTATCTGCATATTGTTTTACTATCTCAAGAAATCTTAGTGATTTTTTACTAGATTTATGAGAAGATCCTAAAAGATCATATAGATTGTTACGGAATATTATCTTTTCCCAATAATGGGTGGATATGAATATTGAATAATGAAACTAGATGCAGGAAGCTGAAATTATTATTACCAAAAGCACCTGATTTATTACGATTGTTCTGGTTATTCATTTGTTCTAATTTGGTTCGAAAGCTCAAATATGAGCCCAATCTAAGTCGATTTCGAGCTTTGTAAAGCTTCAATCAAAAACTCAGTTAATTTTTTAATCTAATCTGGCTGTTACACTTGTATTTTACTATTTTGTAATCACATTGATTTTAATTAATCAAATTTGTGGGAGGTTAATAATTTTACTCCTATGTATATCTAGTGGTAGACTCGTAACTAGTTTTTTTTTGTGTGTGTAAAACATCCGGTTGAACAAATCCGTGTATGAATTTATGAACAATAGAACTTCTCTCATGAGTTTTAACCCTATTGTGTTCACATGGCTTGAAGTCGAGATCTCAGCTTAAGTTAAACCAACCCCTTATCGGTTGACATTGTGGGGCATTACTCTAGTACTCTCTGTAGGTGCACTCTTCATTTTTCACATAGCAGTAACCAGATTGATGAACATGCCAACATGGTCGTTGCATTTGAAACTTAGCTATGTTTCTTTAATTCTTTTGATGTTCATCACGTAACAAACGACAATAACATAGATTGCATTAGGGATGTTAAGATCGATCGATGATGTAGATAATGGCGGTGGTCGAAGAGTTGGGGAGAGCCAGGGGATCAGGATATGGCAATCCGGAAAGTTTTCCTTCTATGTTCGTAAACATAAATTCCTGTTTAAGACACTAGTTATATCCTAACGGATATTCCGATACATGTTTTAGACTTGAACGGATATGCCGATATTAAGTAAGACCAACTGATCCATAACTTAGTCTTTATTTGAATATACAATGGATGGTCAACTTGTGTCTCACCCTAAAAGGTAAGTGAAAATACTAGGGAAATTTGGATTTTATGGATAAGTATCTGGTTTACTTGTTAAGTTGGTATATTATATGTTACTAATTTTAATTTTTTTGTCAAATTTATGTCCATCTTAGTTTAAAACCTCCACATATAAATACATACATACATACATACCATTGTGTTCTTGTTATCTAAGCAGAGATAATTAAATCACCTTAATTGTAGATATGAAGTTTTCTGTGGAAATTGTTCATGTTATACTTTTGATTAGTATCATAAGCTATGGAGTTGATGGAAGCAAAACAGAGAACAAGCCACCAATTAAGAGCTTCAAGGTTTTATTCTTTTTCTTTTTTACCTGAAAACCTTTATATGGCTAAGCCAACGACTCCTTATTTCCCGCGAAAGTAGTGATTGAACCCTGGACTCGGATAAATGGTGAGATTAGGCCTTTTAGTTTTGTTAGGCGATTTTCTGAAAGTTTAAACACCTTGTTTTTCCGTGTTTTTTTCATATAGAAACATGGTGATATAATTGATTGTGTTGATATCTATAAGCAACCGGCTTTTGATCACCCTTTGCTCAAGAATCACGAACTTCAGGTACTTTTTCAGTTTATGTACGGAGTATTCATTTGTATCTAGTTTTCATTGGATGAAGTCGTAATTGTTTTGTTGGGTTTGAGTTTTGGGTGTGTGTTGTGTTATTGTGTTTAGAGGAGACCTAGCTCTGTGCCCAAGCCATCAAAACCGATAACTTCAACGAAGAAAAGATCAAGGGTTGGATTGAGAGGTGAAGTTGAAGAAGAGTGTCCTTATGGGACTGTCCCAATCAGGAGAACTCACACAGATGACTTTCTCAGGGCATATGCTCTTCGGAACCAAAGCTTACATGCATTTCGATCTCCAAAGTTGGCTCTTGCAGCTGGTATCCACGTAAGACCATGTTCTTTTCAACTTATTTTCAACTCACTTCAGCCCAATTGTGTTCGGGCAAACTCACTTCAGTCAGGTTAAGCCCCAATAAGTTTATTATTTTAGTCAATTCAGCTTAACTCAGTTTAGTTGTGCATGTCATTAAGCCCACTTCAGCCTAAGTACTCACACTTTGGTTTGAAAAGATATGTCCATTTCCTCAAATCGCTGTCTTACGATTTGGGATCTTAATCCATGGTGGAAACGGGTTAAATACAGAGTAATAGGGAAGCCACCCTTGAATGATTAACACAACTTTGGACTAATTCTGACAATTTCTAAGTTTCTCATGTACTAATGTTTTTATGAGATATTTCAGCCATCAAAACATATCCTATGCTTTGCGACTGACCATTATCATGTGATTTTGTATACAAACAGTATGCAGCAGTCACAACTCCAGTGAATGATCCGTCGCTGCAATTTTCTGGAGCACAATCAACAATAAGTGTATATAACTCCACTGTAGATGCTTCCCAACTTAATGAGGCTATGTTATGGATTGGAAGTGGGGTTGATGGTGCATACAATAGTATAGAATATGGATGGACGGTATGTCATTTATCTTATCTGAAAATTACGTAATTTTTTTGTATAATACGGAGTAGTGTCTTAATCATGAATCATAGTAATCACACATAAAATCAAATAAGAAATCTCAATTTCGAAAGTATCTGAATTCTTAATTCATCTTCTGCTAACACAATACACCTATACATGTTTTAGTGAAAGTTTTTCGTGTTTTTTCAGATTAATCCACAGCTATATGGCGACCATGAACCACGAACATACAGTTTATGGACGGTAAGATTTAATGCTTTGTCAAAACAATGATTTAGGGGAAGATTAGTTAGTTTGACTCAAATTAAAAACATACTCCGGTTAAGGTCTTGTTCTTTTCGACTGAAGTGAGAAAATAACTGAATTGAACTGGGTTGAGTTGGATCGGATGAAATGAGTGTAATGGGGGCTGAAAGTGAACTAAACTGATCCGAAAAAAATAGGACCTACAGAATGGATGTTGTACTTGATGTGCTAATTGTGTTTGTGTCTGTGTGTTCATTCTGTTGAATTCCAGGCAGATGGTCAACAGAAAACAGGATGCTTTAACGCGGTTTGCCCAGGCTATGTGCAAGTAAGCCGAAAAAGAATTATGGGTGAAGTTAATAAACCTGTATCTGTTTTCGGAGAAACAGTGTACGCTATGGAATTTAGCATCTTCAAGGTAAGTATTCATATACGAAGTAGTAGTATATATAACTTTTGAAATACGAAATATTCCATAGTATTCTCATATGAAACGATCTTCTTCATAAGTTTTTTTCTCGGTCAATTCAACTCGCTTTAGTTAATGAATTTTAGTCTAACTAATTATGTGGTGTGCAGGATGCAAACACAGGTAATTGGTGGCTAGTTGAGAACTTGGGAGACAAAAAGCGTGAACTGGTGGGTTATTGGCCGAGAGAGTTGTTTCCATCCATGAGAGACTTTGCAAAGGTGGTGCAGTTGGGAGGGAAGGTGTACAACCCCCCAAACATACCTAAAAGAACACCAATGGGATCCGGAGCTTTTATCCCCGATGATTTCACGAGAACTTGCTACGTTTCCAACATTGCATTTGTCCAATCGGATTACATGTTTCACGACCCAAAAGATGTGCCAATGCACGTCACAGCTGATGTTCCCGGTACTTACAAAGCTGTATATTTGGGAGATGTTACTAAACACCATCCACAAAGAGGGTATGCCCTCTTATTTGGGGGACCTAATGTTGAATAGCACATAACCGCTTCAATCAGTTTTACCATGTTATACAATTTTCTTCCGGAGAAAAGATTTGAACGGATGTACTTACATTTGAAGATATGATAAACCTGAATAAAAGTGTTGTGTTTGGTGTTGTTTTGCGATGTTCTAACCTAACAAAGGTGAAAAAGGGTTGTCTTGAATATTGGTCTGGTTGATCTCGTTACCATGTTTATGAACGAGTACCATTTGACCATTTCACACTTTTGAACCTTGACCAAGCAAGTGAAGATCGAATACATTTACTTTGCTGCGCTGTAGTTCAGGCACCACTTGTCAAATTTGTAAGGTCGTTGGGTTGTTGCGTTGTTCTCGTCTTCGAACATAATAAACGGTTAAACGGTGGTGGCCTGAGATCAAAATTGGAAGATTAAGAATGTAACCTCCTGGCCTGGGAATGGGAGTGGGAGGGATTTGGTCCAAGACTGAAGCATCATAACAAAGTGTGGAGTATCTTTATTGTTTGTCCACTCGAAAGTTGGGCCAAATAAAAGGATCTCAGAAAGTTTATTGGACAATCACCAATCAAGAAATCCCGAAATTGAACACTTGGTCCGAGGTCCATTTAAGTGGGGTTATGCAATGCGGAGTCACTTGCCAGCGAATTAAACTTTCTTCTTTCATAGTTTCATCCTATTGATTTTGCCTAAATTTGATGCGTAGCGTAAGAGCATTCACGATGGAAGAATTCAAAAATAAGTTCTTTCTTGCCATGTAAACATTTGTACAATCTCAATAATTAAGAACTTTTACTTGTAATGGAAGAACTTTTTAAAAAAAGTTCTTAAATTTATTCAATTATTTTTTTAACTAAAAAATATTTAACAAATATTATTAGATTTAATTATTATTGGTTAGCTCTACTTTTTAGGTTTAAGAACTTGGTTCTTAGAGCAACCACAATGGAAGAACTTTTTATAAAGTTCTTCCTATGCCATCTCATCTTTTATGTTTAAAAACTTTATGTCACAATGGAAGAACTTTAAATAAAGTTCTTAGATAATTTTTCTTATACTAAAATTAATTTAACAAAATTATTTGATTGGTCATACTTTCTTGTTTTTAGTAAGAACTTGGTTCTTAAAATCAAACCAAGTTCTTCAAAATAAGAACAAACTTTATCCTACAATGGACAAACTTTATCCTACAATGGACAAACTTTTTAAAATAAAGTTCTTTTGACAAACTCTAAGGTAAGAACTATCCATTGTGAATGCTCTTAAAATCAAACTTATTTTGTCAAATGAAAGACAAACTTATTTTTACAATGGACAAACTTTTGCATATTAAGTTCTTGTGACAACCCCAATATCAAGAACCTCCCATTGTTGTTGCTCTAATAAGTTTAACTAAGCACAAATTGTGAAAATTGCAGGACTTTGGTACATCGTTGGTTAAGATGTGGTTTCATTGTTTTTAAGTTCTACGGAGTAGTATATTCTTCTCAAACTCCTTAATTAGTTTTTGTTGACGTTTTTTTTGTTTTCGGTCGTTCCCCGCTGGGTTAGTAGATTGGGGTTGTTTGAGAAAATGAGGGTTGACTAAGAAGAAGATCCGTTAGAAACTAACGGTTGATTGGATTTTTTGACGAAATTTGTATCTTGATACCTCAAGACAAATAAACGGAAAGTTTAAGTGATTTTGAGGATAAAAACTATTGACACCTTATTTACAGAATGTCAGACATTTTTTTACAAAAAAAAATCGTAAAACTTTCTAATGAGACGGATGAGTATATTGCTGTGGATAATAGTTAGTCTCCTTTGCAACGAAGCCATATGTCACTTTGTTATAACGGGTGAAATATTACTCATTTGTATAGAAAAGACAAAATATTACTCCAATTACATTATGTTTTGTCATTTTCTATACAAATGAATAAAATTTGACCTGTTATAATAAAGTCACGGATAAATCCGTCACAAATAATTTGTGCCTGGGTAGAGAGTAGAGAGACTAGAGTGTAGAGTATACAGGTTGGCTAAAATTCAAGGAAGGAGATAAATTCGCCCAAAAGTAGAAGGAGCCCACCAACTCCACTCTTACATAAATACACACACAAACAAAACAATAAACCCCTTCTCTTCTCGTCCCTCCTCTTAGCCGCTTACCGTCTTTTCGCTCTATCTTTTCATACAACCCCAACCCTTCGTTTCCTCTTTTCCTTTCCCTTCGATTCTATTCTTTATCCGCTTTTTACCTAATTTCATCTCCCTCCCTTCTTCCCCATTTTTTCTGGGTCCTTCCATTCTCCCCACATTTCTTCAATCATGGAGGAATTTGGACCCTCTTATATCAACAATATGAATGAAGAAGAAGAGGAAATGGAGGAGGGAGATGATGATGAAGATGACAGCAGCAACACAACAATCAACTTCAACTACAACAACAATTCCAACAATGAAAGTCCTGAGAAAGTTTCAATTGATTTTAAAACGGCTATGATACCTAGACCGTTAAAAGACGAGCCAAACGACGGCGTTTCAGTCTCACTTGGCGTCGCTGTGGCGCCGTTACCTGTCAGGAAACGGCCTTCAAAGGATCGTCATACCAAGGTGGAGGGTCGTGGGAGGAGGATTCGAATGCCCGCCGCTTGTGCTGCCCGGATATTCCAGCTGACCCGGGAACTCGGTCACAAGTCCGACGGCGAAACCATTCAATGGCTTCTTGAACGGGCCGAGCCGTCTATTATCGAGGCTACGGGAACGGGTACCGTCCCCGCTATCGCGGTTTCCGTTAACGGAACGTTACGGATTCCGACGACGCCTGCTGGAAATGATGATGATTCTGGCGGGAAGAGACGCCGTAGGATGGGTAACAGCCCTTTTGTTGAGGTTCAACAATACGGCGGCGGCGGTAGTGGCGGCGGTAGTGGTAGTGTCAGCGGTGGTGGTCAAGGGGTTAGTATGGTGAGCATGTCAAGTGGGTTGGCACCTATAATGACAACAACTAATCACCCGTTCTCAAACAACAATGGGTTAATACAGGCACAAACACGACTTGTTGAGCAAGGCGGGTATGTGCCTGTATGGCCCGCTAACGCGGTACAGGGGGCAACATTTTTCATGATGCCCTCTGGACCACATGTTGCGGCCGAGGGTGTCCCACAACAACGTCAATTCTGGGCTATCCCGGCCGCAACAGCAACGCCCGTGTTCAGCCTATCGGGCCCACCAGGTTATTTCTCGGGCGGGGAGGTACGGGTGGCGATTCCGGGGAATGAAGAGAGAGTAGAAGAAAAGAGGGAGCTTCAATTGATGAGTGGTAGTAGTACTAGTGGTAGGGCAATTAAGCTGAGTGATGAACAGGCACAAGTACAAGTACAACAACAAGGTCATGAAGGAGCAGGATGTAGTACAAGTACAACAGCTGGTACTACTACAGCTTCATCATCATCATAAGGGGGGGTTTGACATTTGGGTGAATATGAGGTCATGGTGACAACAAATGAACACCTCCAATCTCGATTCTAATCCAAATTCTTGTTTAAGACGGATAATAAGCGGTTGAAGACGGTTGAATTTTAGGTCTAGTTATGGTTTAATGGGAGAGAAGTGTGGGATATTGTTGGACCCATGACAGATTGTTGGGTAGATTTTATTGGTGGAAATTTCTTAGACTTTTTACTCAGTATTATTATTAGTAGCTAACTTACTAGTAGTAAGCCATTTCATTGCTATTATGCTTAATGCCTTTGTTTAGATTCCCACTTGTTATGTGTTTGTAAAGTTTAAGTTAGAGTAAGGTAGGTGTTTAGATGG
The DNA here is from genome assembly GCA_958450325.1 of Agrostemma githago. Lineage (NCBI taxonomy): Eukaryota > Viridiplantae > Streptophyta > Magnoliopsida > Caryophyllales > Caryophyllaceae > Agrostemma > Agrostemma githago. The sequence continues at coordinate 73,294,405 of OY288246.1, forward strand.
TTGTGAACTTGTGATGAACTAAGGATGGTGCAAATTAACGTCATTTTATGGCCTATTTATATCAATGCAATAATAATTCCGCTTCGTATTCAATTGTACTACTCTATGTATTACTTACATATTGAAAGTTCGAATATTTTAGGTGCATACATCATAAATGCCACAGGGTATATACTTCAATAATGACCTATTTTGATTATTTTAAATGAATGGATAGAATAATGACTAATTTTTGGAACATAAAATCCACGAAAAGACGATCTTTCAATAGGTTAATGAGAGATCAGTTTTGTTGTACCTCCTTGTGTGTTCTCTCAATAAATTTTTATTTGAAATGCTTTAAACTAAATTCATGTGTCAAGATATTAATAAATTATTTATCTTATTAATTTGAATAAAGTTTTCAATTAAAAAATGAATTAAAGATTTACTTAAATTTTTTTTATGGATAATTCGCGTAAAAGAGGACTGTTTATGGGCAGTTAGTCTCATGTGAGACGGTCTCACAATACGATTATTGTGAGACCTCTCATATAGGAATAGTTTATTATTTTAGTAACTTCCTCTCATGTGAGAGGTCTCACAATAATCGTATCGTGAGACCGTCTCACAGAATTTGTGGTTTATGGGAATTGGCTTCGATAGGCGTTTTGTATGTTCTCAAAAGAAACGTTTTTAAAAGCAAGCACACAAAGGTGAGAAAAAGTGGGTGGGGACACTGCCCACTGGGGTCATGGGTTTAATTTTGGTGGGTACCATTGTAGTTTGCACAGTAAAGAAGTGGACCCACCGCAAAAGGAAGAGAAAAATACTCGTTCAATACTCCCTAAAACAGAACTAATCGTTGTATAAGATGATTTTCTATACACAAAAACTCACTCAAAATGTTAATGATGAATAAAAAATCTCGAAACTAAATTTTTGAAAACTTGCAGCCAGTGAGTTTTGTATTAAAAGTATGACAAGTCAAGTAACAACTACTAGTACGTTAGTATCGTAACAAAATATTGTACAAAATTTAGGAAGAAATCGTCTCTCAATAACTTATTGAGATATCACTTTTCACTTTTCAGTACCATTATCTCTAAATGATAATTTTGTTTTGTATCCTGTTTTAATAAAAAAAAGTTTACCTATTTAACATTTGTATATATTCTTCTATGTGAAGCGTATCTATTTATATCAGATATTTTGTACCACTGTTACCTATTTACATATTTATACTCTCTCTATTCCGATGAGTTATATTTGTATTCTTTTTTATCCGTTACATTTATTTGGATAAGGATTAGTTAGTCTAACTCTAAAATTCTCGATCCTAACATCACCCGAATTTATGTGAATAAAACAAAACATATTTAACCCGTTGAACCGGAAGAGGTAGAAGTAATTTTTGTCTTGATTTTAAATTCATCCCCTAACGGTAAAAGCAAGAAGGGGGGAACGCACGTGAGAAGAAGTGGTGCACGTGTAGATGGACCCCTCAGCCACTTGGGGATCAAGGTGCTTGCTTTGTGTGAAAAGAGGGGAGGGGGGTCCCGCAAAGGTGGGTCAACAAGTAAATGTGGGGGCGCGTGGACCAAGCAGAATGGTTCGAGGAGAGAGTGTGGGGTCCACCACCTCCAATTGGGCGGGCTGTCATGTGATACCTGGTCCATTTGTGGGGTCAGCAGCCCTTTCCACTCCTCTAGACGGGTCCGCGTGGTGGTCCCACTTTCCAGCTGGGTTGGCCCGCTCTTTATCTAATCCGGTGCGTGGGCCTACCCACATGCCCCACATTTTGTTACAAACGGGCTCGGTATCGGGTAGGTTTGGTTTGGTTTGTGAGGTAGGTTTACTTTTGGCCCATCTGAATCCCTACTCCTCCCACAAACAGCCTGGGTAGTCTCGTCTTTCGCACAAGGGACACCCTCAGGTCCCTCACCCTCGCCGTATTCCGTATCCACGCAGTTTGTTGTCAATATGATCATCTCCGTTACTTTCTCTCTCTATTATTTGTCAATAAGACCATGTACAATAGAGAGGAAATTTGCATCCTCTTATTTATTTTGTCACCCTCTATTTTTTTTGACACCTCATGTTCCATTTCTTCTACTACATTTTCCACCCTCTACCTCCTCTTCTATTGTTGAATTTTTCTCCCACAATAGAGAGATCCTCATATGTATTACTTTTCTTATTATTTTAATTATCATTCAATTTTTATAAAAGCTAAAAAAATAAAATAATCCATATGTAATATATTATTGGTTAATTGGGCACAAGGGCCAATAATTGTTTTCCTCTAAAATTAGAGAAAGAAGTCATCTTCCTCTTATTAGGAGGATGTACAATGAAGACTTTACAATAGAGAGGACCTCCTCTTAGAGGAAAGAGAGTCATAAGAGGAGGGTAAATTCTCTCTATTGTACATGCCCTAATGGAGAAGATCTTTACTCATCTGATACCACCTCATTTCAATTTATTTTTTTCGGAATTATTTTTTCAGAATTCAATGTTACTCAATCATCCTTAAAATTTCCAAAATTTTCCAACATTACCATTTTTCTATTCTATAGAACTTCTATTGTTTTTATTCTAAACCAATTTTTTCATCAAACTTCTTTACTTAAACTTATTCATCCTATAAATCGATCAATCATTACTTGCGAATTCACTATGGACCATAGTTCAATAATCGATATTTTATCATGTAGAAATTTCAGTTGAAAATTAGGGTTAATTGATTGAAAATTAGGGTTAATTAGTGTTAAATTAATTATTTAGGATTCTTATATAATCACAAATATTGACTTTTTAGAAAAAAAAACTAATTAGTGCAATTGATTTGAAATTCATCACAAATTATTACTTTTCCGAAAAATCATAATTGGTGGAATTGATTTCAAATTTATCGCAAATTAGGACTTTTTCGAAGAACCCTAATTAATTGATAATTGTTTTGAATTTACTAACCTTAGTTTCTACTTGTATCATTGCAAATGAATTTTTTTCCGAAGAATTTTAATTAGTGCAGTTGAATTTGAAATTTCTAACCTAATTTGCATTGAATCTCGCAAATTAAGGCTTTTTCAAAGAATCCTAATTGATACAATTGAGTTGTGGAATTTTTTGTCTCTAGAAACTTAATTAGGTGGTGAGGGGGTGGGAGGAAGAAATGAGAAGGATATGATAGTAATTCAAAAGAATGATGGAGTAAAGTTAAATTACAAAAAAATACCACCTTTTTTTCAACTGGAGAAAAACATTGCATTATACTACTCCGTATGTTGTTTGTATTTTCAAAACACATATCACATTCATTATTTAAAAATTTAAATAACAATAAAGACATAAATGTATCGAGTAACAAAATTAATTATGTGTCGTTTATCAGTTGTATTTTACTTAACTCAACCGTAGAGAAAAAAAAAATCAAACTCTTATTGAAAATGTACCTTACTATCGAATAATTATTCTTCTTCCTTTCTGAATCACACCGTCAACTTGGCAAACAATATGGGATCTAGGTAGAAAAAGAAAACGGGTAAAAGACTTTTTTCACGGTTTTTTTTATGATTACGAGTAGTATATATTTTTCCGTTACCCCATATTTGAAATTATGGATTTAGAATTTAACAGGTTCAGCAAAGACATTGTAAGACGCTTACTTAAAATATAGAAGAAATATTGGCAAAAGTAGTAAACAAACTCCCTAACTTTGTCTAGTTATGAATAAAGCCCTTAAATTTCGTTAGTTATTAACATAATTTTGGAAAATACTTTTTTTTCGTTAGTTTATTTTTTTTCCTATTTAATCCCATTTAATTTTTGTTATGTGAACGGATATTTGAAAAATAAGATTAGATAGAAAAAAAATGGAGGGGTAGAAAATTTTATATTTAGCCCCAACTTTAGGCTTATACTCCGTAACTGTCTCACAAATTCACGATACTTCCATATTAGATCGGCTCAAAGGACAGCCAAAAAATAGTTACCAGACGAACGAAGGACAGAACTACTTTGGCCCAATCACATTATAGAACCTTTGAGCCAAGTAGATGTGACCAATTCCAAAGTCAGCAAGACATATCTTAAGCCTAAAGTTGGATACTGGACTAGGCCCATGCAGTCCTGCCACTGGCCATGGCCAGTCTCGTGAAACTGGGCTCGTGCTCAGCGTGAGGAGGGGTCAAGGCTGGCTCGGGTCTCTCTTGTCTAGCACAGACCCGACTCATATCATGTTTTTTTTCTTCCATGTTTTCTTTTTGTTTTTCAGGGGAGCCGGCCAGGCTGGCAGTCTGGCACGATGGCCCCGTACTTTTGTGCACCTCTAATTCAGGCTACCGAACCATTGTAGAATTATGACCCTCATATGGCTCGGCTTGGTGTTGACACATAGCTCAAGATTTACCTGAAATTCTTAGCTAGAGCACAGTTCCAAAGTTCATCAAGCCTAAAGGACATTGCAAAATACTACTCCGTAGGACTTAATTTTTAATTTTACGTTTTCAAATCTAGTCCCGAAAAACCTCTCAGTCAAGCTTTAGGACTCGAGCTTTAACAAGTTGGAGTATGACTAGAGTAGGGGATCCAATGATCGACCAAACTCAAGTCAAGCATCGGTTAAAAACTTATAACTATTTTCGAAAGTGGGTTAGAATCATTTCAGTTCATTTACCATCCTAGTAAAAGTCTATATAACAACACTAATCTAACATATACGAAGTAAAAGCCAGCCAAATGGGCACTTAGTACACCCCGAGTTTTAACCCTAACCCTCGGTCTCAAAACCACCCACACTGTGTCTGTATGCCCACCGTCACCCGAGTTTTTACTCTAATCCAAGGTCTCAAAACCACCTGCATTGTGTCGGTATGCCCACCTTCACTCTATCAAACCCTGTTAGCCAGACTAAAAATCCGTCAACGTCGAAGGTGGTTTTGTATTTGCAAAATAGAAACGGAAACAAAACAAGAACCACAATTGTAGAAATAGTTTATAATGTACTTCACGTGAGAACTGAGAATGTGTGTACTCCAGGTCTCCTTAGGGCTCCCGCATATTATCTAAATCTGATATCTTTGATAGATCAGTATGAACCAACAACACTCTTTCCTTTGGTGACATCCAATTCCTAAGATAACTTAATACTCGCATATTTCTGTTGAGAAATAGACTCTATTGAACACCTTAGCTTCACAGCATTGCACCAAATACTTCGTATTTGCAGGAAATAATGCTTTCTTGAGAAATGAGACACATAGTTTTTACATAGGAGGAAAAATATGAAAATAAATTTGACAGTAAAACATTGGAATCATGATCAAGGTGACAAGGTACGGTAACATGGTAAATAAACAAAAAAAATAAGTCCAATATTTCATATACATAGAAATGACTTTAACGGAGGACTAATTGCAAAAAAACATCGGTTTTTCCAACGTATATTAGCTCATATTTACCATTCCAATTAGTATGACTGAAAAAACAAATGCAAAGCCTCCTCCGAATCAAATAAAATGTAGTTCGGATTCTTGGGCTAAAAGCATTCTCCTAACTACTTGGACATAAAGCACACAAGTAACTTTCACATTTGGAGTTCTAAGAAAAATTTATGAAACCTCAGTAACTTTTTCTTTAAGCACACTAAGAAAAAATAACAGTTTACTAATCCCTACTTTGAGTTCAATGAGTAACTTAAAAGAATATAACACCATCTCTACTCCAAATATGATATGGCTGATTCACACAGTACACAATAGCTATATATAGTGCATTTTAGATTATATCATTCCATCATCACAAACCTTCAAAATTTATCTTACCCTCTTAACTTCCACAACACCAAATGGCTACTAAAACCATCTTCATTTCAACTTTTTTCCTTCTCTGTATTACGGTTCTCCGCAGTGTAGAAGCATTGGATGGTCACTATTATGATCAAACATGTCCACAGGCTGAAAGCATTATAGCTGAGACAGTTCGTAATGCTACAATATACGATCCTAAAGTCCCAGCTCGGCTTCTACGCATGTTCTTCCATGACTGTTTCATTAGGGTAAGTCTCCTCTTCCCTCTCCACAACATATATTGTTTGTTTTATTTAAGATATTCAATTAATAAATTGAATTATAATAGGGGTGTGATGCATCAATTTTACTGGACTCGACACCTGAGAACAAAGCAGAAAAGGATGGACCTCCTAACGTTTCAGTCAAAGCATACTATGTCATAGACGATGCAAAAGTTAAGCTTGAGAAGGCTTGTCCAAGAACAGTTTCCTGTGCTGACGTTATTGCAATAGCTGCCAGAGATGTCGTCACTATGGTAAATCCCCTCCACTATTTTCCCTCGTTAACTCTAGCTACACTGGTAGCAAAGTGCCGTCACAAAACTCAACTCAATTTTCGTTATGGGTCACGCAGTGTAGTCTTTCTATGTTGGTAACACAGATGTATATAGTTGTGCACATCCAAACCCCTCATCCTGCCATCTGCTAGAGCCCTTGAGGTAATGTTATTGTTGATGAAATATTCCTCTTCAGCTAGCAAGTCTAAAAATTTTCAGATGTGATGAGCTTTTAAGGTTTTTGGGTGAGTTTTCTTAGAGCATCAACAGCGTGGACAAATACCTTGATATTCTTCCTGTTCTTTCATGGTTCCGTCTCACCTATGTTTATCTCTCGTCTTTTACAGAGTGGAGGGCCATATTGGAGTGTGCTCAAAGGAAGAAAAGACGGAACGGTGTCTAAAGCTAACGACACAATCAATCTTCCAGCCCCATTTCTGAATGTAACTGGACTCATCCAAAGCTTTGCCAAAAGAGGTTTGGAGATTAAAGATATGGTTACTCTCTCTGGTGGCCACACACTAGGCTTCTCACACTGCTCATCCTTCTTACCTCGACTCCATAACTTCAGTGCAGTACACGACACTGATCCTAGCATGAATTCTAACTTTGCTAGTTTGCTAAAGAGTAAATGTCCGAACCCAAACTCAAATGGAACTGCGGGACATGTTCTAGACTCAACAGCAACACGATTCGATAATGATTACTACAAACAGCTAGTGGCAGGAAAGGGGGTGTTTTTATCAGATCAGTCACTATACATTGATGAAAGGACTAGAGCGATAGTTGAGTCATTCTCCCTAGACCAAAAACTGTTCTTCAAAGAATTCGTGGCCTCAATGGTAAAGCTTGGTAATGTGGGTGTAACCGAAGTAGGAGAAGTGCGAGTGAGCTGTCGAAGAGCGAACTGAGTGGCAGGGAAAGAATGAGGTGTGTATGATACAAAGGAAGAAGAAGAGAGAATAAGCCTTTTAAATTACCAGGCACTATGAGAGACATTGTAATGTACGAATTTGTGTATTGAAACAAATAATACAGCATTGATTATTTTTTATATAAAATATTTGTACGAATATTTATATCTGAATCAGTCTTAAACAATCCGATCTGTTACTAAGAGGACCTGATTTTAGCACATCAGGAAAGACCCAATCCAACCCAACCTTACCACCAAATGTGCATAATTCAGATGCAAACTAACTCGATCAGTACCCAACCCGAAAACCAGTTTGCCAGGTCTACGCATAACAAATGGAAAGTATAACCACTTTGATGTATAAGTGATCTAAGGAATAACCACCTTGATGTACACCTGTGTGTTCTAACCTTACGTTTTGGCCGATAGATACTAACTATGCTATCAGCATTACAAGTCTAAACCAGCTACTTTCGTAAAAGAATTACTGGACTTCAAACATCTTAATACTTTGAAGTTTGAATGAGTAGAAAATGTGACCTATACAGTATATAACTCGGACTTAGTTGCTCTCTGAACCTTCACATCTTCCACACTAAGACAACCAGGATGGCGTTCATTTTGTGCTACAATTAAGGTTAATTCAACTCCTTGTATGACATCCAGTACCCACACTCGGACACATTTCACACATACATAGCTATGAAAGTAATTGTTCTGTAACTGTATTAATAACACTTCCACACTTCAGTTTAGCCAAAAAATGAAGGCGGTTTCAGAACATAGCCAAGTCCTAGCGTTCAAAGTCTTCCAACACTAGGATACACACTTGTGTGATACTTCTAAGTTCTAAATGAGCGAGCTACGTCTTTTATCCCGTGACTGCATTTCTAAATTCTAACTACAGTATAGAACCTGTAGAATTTCAAAAACTCCATAAGTTTAATTGCATTTATCTGATCAATTTGCCAGAATCATACACCGCGAAAATTCCTCATTACGCCTAATATGCGCTCAAAATAGCAAATACAGCCTCCTAAACATCGCGATTCTTAAGCTCACCTACTTAGATACTAATCACTACACACTAAATCAATTAATTCATAGACAGAGTCTCATAGTTACGAAGCAAATGTAGAACAAACAAACTTCAACAACTTCAATAATCCAACCAAAAACACAATAATAATCAGAATTCTTGCAAAAAAATATCACAATTACACTAAATTGGAATAAAAAATGATACTCGTATGATTTACGTTGCGAAATTGAAGAATGAAATTCGAAACTTACTTTTTCAATTGAAGTTCTTCATCTTCCTTCATCTTCAGTAAACTGTACATCAACAAAGAAAGAATTACAGAAAGCACAATCAGTTTATAAAATTCTGAGAGAAATGCAGAAAAACGCGGAAAAACGAAGGACTGAAATCTTTTCAATGAACAATATGACGAAAGTTTAATTTCTGGAAATTACACTGTGCGGAGTTTTTTGAGGTTGAGGATTACACTTTTCGCCATTGTTGATCATTAATCTATGTTAAGTGATAGAACTGCGCCCAAATTTGTTAGCGCGGCAAACTTCCGCCATTTCTAATTTCTACGGTGAAGAATCAAGAAATGTGTGTAGAGATGAAAATATGAAATGGTTAGGGCGATCATTTACGGCAGTAACTGGATAATTTAAACAGTTTTTTTTAAAATTTAATTTACACTAGCTCGCGAGCAATTTGAGCTCGACTCGATCAAAGCTCAGCTTGTGCAAGCTCGACTCAGACTTGGGCTCGGACTCAGCTCGACAACTTAACCTGTGCGACCATTGGCTCAACTCGAAATTGACCACCCCAAGACCTACATCGTTACAATAAATTGGCGTAATCTCATCTCATTGCTCCTCATCTTCTATATAATACTTTATACGCGATACCATTTTTACATTATCGTGGAATAAAATTTACTGCATTTATTATTTCACTACCGCACATGGAGAGAATCGAGAAGAATTAATGCGGGAAAAAATAATATTGGAAAACGGAATAAAAAACCTATTTTCATAGCCTAGGCATTACATAAGGATAAGATTGCTACAAGCAAAAATTACAATTACAAAAAGAAAGAATACAAAAAGAAAAGGCATCCGCATCATGCAGGATTTTGGTCAAGTAGTTGGAGCACTTGATCTCTGGTAGGTAAGCCAGGAATAGCTCCTCTCTTTGTCACTGTAACAGCTCCACAAGCATTTGCAAATCGCAATGCTTCAACTACCCGTTTCTCATCCTGCACCAAATTCAATTTTATCACACAAAAGTACACAACCTCGATTACATCTAAACCGAGCATAATGATCGTACTAAATACTCAAATTACAGATGTGAGATAGCCGGTAAAGTTACTGAAACACGGTACTTATGACATGAAATCGATATTGGATATCAAACCTTAAGCATACTCAAGTCAGAAGCCAGGCTGCTCAAAATTCCCCCGACAAATGCATCCCCTGCACCAGTTGTGTCCACTGGTTTGACTTTCACACCACCAACCCTGCCCTTGAACGCCTGAAATATCAACACTTTGCTATAAGCTTAGGGAAAGGATTCAAGGACTCAAGAACAAAGCTCTTTAGGATCATTTTCAAAGCTACTTCTTAAGTTAATTCGATACATCATCAAGGGTAAGGCCTCAGGGTATGGTTCCATGCCCGTATTTTCTCCAAGAACAGAAAAGGAAGACCCACATGATAAAAAAAAATATTGCAGAGAAGCCTGTTTATGGAGCATTTAGTATGATATTTGAGGAAGTGTCTCTGTATGGCTGTATTCTAATTTCAGGACAACGTCCCTATATATTACGGAGTAAAACATATGCCTAACAACTATTTGGATATTTGCTCATGACTGATATTTATACGCTCGTCTCTGATACTCATACAGGAATCTCAGAAACATAAGCTTAAATATGTCATACTTGCTAAAGACTAATACTCGTGCCAAAAAAAATGCCTGATACCCATACAAGAGTCTCAGGAACATGGCTTAAATATATGTCAATAACCATATAGGTATTACAGAAATGCAGAGCTCTGCACAGTGAAATCCTTACCTGAGTGTAGTACCGGCACCCTGCGGACCCCTCAGTCACAATCAATAGCTTAAGATTGGGATGATAGAGCTTCATAACAACATTGTCATCGTACGGGTCCTCGCCTTTTGTCAGGAACGCAATTTCATCTTCACTGACCTGCCAGATAATATGAGAACTAACAATAAACCATGTACTAACAGTAATCTATGAAGTTCTTGATTGTACCTTAATCATATCCGCTTGATCCCAAATGCTCATTATGGCATCACGAGCAGCATCTTCTGATGGCCATAATTGCTTCCGCAAATTGGGGTCATAAGAAAGGAAAACGCCAGCCGTCTTTGCAATCTTCATGGCAGCAAGATGTGCTGATTTGCAAGGTTCATCTATTAAACTTATCGAACCATAGTGAAAGATTCTTGCCTACATTGAAGTTTAATTAGGAGTAAGGATTTTAATGCAAAATAAGAATAAGTCCGTGGAGTAGCCATATAATAACTATAAATTGACGATCTCAAACTAAAATAGCACGAGACTGTAAAACTGTAAAAAAAGAAGAAAGAAAAACCTTCTCGATAAGGTCTTTATCAAGTTCTGATTCATGAAGCAGCATATCAGCACTTGGATGACGATAGAACAGAAACTCACGCTCTCCATCATCTCTCAAGGTGATAAATGCCAACATTGTTCTTGCTGTAGGATCGAATCTCATGCCTGAATTGTCGACGTTATTTTGCTTCAAAATGTCAGCTAACATGAAGCCAAATTCATCCTTTCCTACCTGACAGCCGCCAAATAAAAAAACTACTTGAAAACGAATTTTTTTTGAAGACAGAATAGTAGAAACCCTAGTAATGTTTCAGGTACACGGGTTATCTGTTTCTTTGGACTAATGGAAAAAAATCCCTTGTGCATCACGAAGAGGAGAAAATGCATGAAGCCTCAGTCGAAAAATTGAATAAAACATCTCATATGTAATTTAACCTAAAAGGTAAAAAAGACCCGAAACAGAAAACAGAAAACTTTTCTAAGGAGCATCATACAAGTAAATAACCACAACAACATAAGTACATAATCCATTGTTTTGAGCTTCCGTAGATAGTGGGGAAAGACGGGTCGTATGTACACATTCCTTCCCCAAAAGTTGTTTCAGATGACTCATAAAAAAATAGCATCCAGATTGCATGAAGCAACTCAACTTTACAGAATATGCAACTAATTCAGGGAGTCATTCTACTTTCATGTATCACTATTCGGGATCAAATAATATAGAATCCTTGCATTCATTGGAACTTGTAAGTGAAAACATCTACAGAGAGCATTATTCCAAACTAAAATACATTCATTCACTAGTACTCCGTAGTTTCAACTACCACGTAAGGCGATCCAGATTAATAGTTACGAAGTAGTACAATTTTGAAGTTTGCAATGCAGACTCGTAAGGGATTTATAATTTGTTATGACAAATGAGATGTTATGGAAAATACACTATATTTCTTTCCCAAAATAAAAGGAGACAATTAATTTATTTTGGGATAAACGAAGTGAGAAAAGGGGAGGGCGTAGTTTTTTTCAATTATTTTTTATGGGCAAAAAATGTTCAGAAACGGAATAACCAAGTGCTTTCTAGTTCTACTCATTTGATCTCACCAGCTATTAAAGACCGATTTAAAGATGAATAGGAGAGTAATTAAACCTTTCCAATAAAAGCTGAAGAACCTCCTAGCTTGGATACTCCAACAGCAACATTAGCAGGAGCGCCACCAGGAGCTTTAGCAAAGGCAGGTGCTTCAGCCAAGGATACACCAGCAATAGTGGGAACAAAGTCAATCAACATTTCCCCGAAGCAAACCACCAGTGTGCTATGACCATTCATTTTGCCATTTGTGTCTGTAAAAAAACAAATACTACACAATCCATATCACCGATAACCAAACTCATCAGGACAACAGTTAAATGCTACTCCTCTCCAATTCTTTGGAATTGGAGCATATTCCTTTTAGTAAATGCGAATTTCGTCTTGTTAGAGAACCACTTATTGTTCTAGAGTCTAGACGGATATACCCATCTTAAAATTAAAACTGTCAAATATGGTTCAATAAGACAAAATTCATGTGCCTAGGATCAAAAAAAATCTCCAATCTATCTATGTACCTGAATATGGTACTATTTGACCCGTTTTAAACTTGGGAGGGAACAACTTATAGATATTGATCGATTTGCTATGTATTATCGCCCGTACTTACATTTCCAACCCCCTAAGTAAAAAGGTTATAGATTTTCTCCCCCAAAGTGACAACTGGATTGAATCTAGCTAGCATGAGTAGGAACGATAACATTGGCTACCCCAAATTGTTAAAATTATCGACTTTTGCTGCCAAAAAAATTGTAAATAGAAGGCCTTCACATAAGTATAAAACAAGCTAGTTGTAGATTCGCAACTCGTGTTGATCGGATCTAATGTCATGTTCACATTTAATCATACAGAATACTGGCATGAAACCCTCGATACAAACAAGAAAGTAGAAGTAGAATACTAGTTGAATTACTCGTACCTTTATCACTAACTACTACTCGTAGTAGAATAGTTGATTCAGACTAAAGTGATGTTTGAATATTTGATTTCATGTGATAATAGTTGCAGCAAAACAAAGTTAGGGTTGTCATCAATTTTGGGAAACAGTTGATAGAAGTACCGTCCATGAAACAATAACAACAATAAGAGTAGAGAAGTTGAGAAAATGGAAGACAAACCTAGAGGTAGAGCCATTAGAAGGATGATTAAGAAGAAACCCAGGGAAAAAAAAGAAGAGAAATAGGTTCAAGGGGAGCAGTGGAGAGGAGAGGGAACAGAGGAGAGGAGAGAAGAAGAAGAAAAGAGGAGTAGTTGCAGCGTAAGATACAAACAACACAACACACCAACCTGATAATTGATGCTTGTGTTTCGGTGTGTGTTGGTGGACGATTTTGTACGTAAGTCTGCCATGTGAGAATTGAGATGTGATTATCTCACCTCACCGTCCGCAGTCGCACAACTCATACAACACGGATCGATTTTATTGGTATCACTTACATCTGGGTCAAGTCTGTTTTCCCACGATTCACTACGTTGAGGAACAAGGCTTGTTCATGGGCTTGGCTAAATGAACATGAACTGGGACGTTTTATGGACTTCAATTTGGAACTTCACACGGGTATTGGCCTCTCTCTTCACTTCACCAATAGTCCAATGGACAGAAGCCTAGAAGCCTAGAACTCGTGTCCTCATAGTACTCATTGGAAAAATCGTTGTTAACATCTACTCCTTCGATCCATTCAGGGGCTGTTTGGTTGGATAAATTAAGGTATAAGGTATGGTATGAAAGGGTTTAAACCCATACTTTGTGTTTGGTTAACATTTTTGGTATGTTGATACCCATTCCTCAAACCCACAAGGTATGGGTTTTGGAAACCCTTGGGTGGAGGTGGATATGAGTCATACCAAACTCTTAGGTATCAAAAAAAAAAAAAACTTCAATCATTCTCATTCTCTTCTCCACCGTCAATTGCAAGTCATAGTATCACACTCACATGAAAATCATCTTTATCTCCATCTTCATCTTCTTATTTCATCGTTTAATCCATGTAAAAAAATTGTAATGTAATGTATTTTTTCATTACAATAGCTTTTTTTTCTTCTAAATTATTAAAATTTCTATTGTATCCATGTTGTGGATCTTTATTGAATTACACTCCAAATTCGTTTTATATTGAATCTTTATCTAAATTGTTTTTTTATTTTATTTTAGAAATTTTATAATTTGAATTCTATATTTTATTTTCTCAATACTTACATTAATACTCCAATTTGTTATTTTATTTTTAATTAATATATGGATTGTTTTAATAAAGTCGTATTAGATCTCAAAAGAAAATAAAGTCGTAAAAAAATCGATTCCTGATTCCACTATTTTTTTTCTCCAAGCACAAAGTAAGAAGATGAAATTAATTCCAGAAATGAACCAAACACCATATATCAGGTATAAAATTTCAAACCCATACCACCCTGGTTTGATTCCTGATTTCAACACCATACCTTCTAGCGAACCAAACGGCCCCATATCTTTACACTTACTATGAATGCATAATCCAATAAATTATTTACCTTTCTCTTTTGGTAAAAGATTTTACCATATAACGCTCATATCCTAACTCTATTTACACAAAATGTCACTAATTTTTCCTTACTTTAAGTTTCGTGAATCCATAAAAACTACTCCCTCCGAGTTTCTATTATTGTCTCACTTTCCTTTTTGGGCTGAGTTTGATTTTTCTACTTTTCTTTTTTAGGCCATTAAGGTGTGGTTCACAATTACTCTCTCATTTCTCTCTCTTTCTCCTTTTTTTTCAACCACTCATTTCTCCTTCCTTATTTTTCACCCAAAACCTTTTGGACAATAATAGGAACTCGGAGGGAGTATTTGATTTGCTAATAATAACTTTACTTTTACCATTTTTCTTAAAAGTTGTGAAACCCTCTGTGTAAAGGATTGAATGAATGTGAAGGAATAATTTCCCATGTACAATGTGTGTATGTATTTTTATTGATTCTGGCACTTATGATTTCAGTCATTGAAAATGTTATTCCATTTTTACACCATCAATAGAGGACATGTGTTGTACCGTGATAATCATCCCTTCAAACAAGGACTATCACCGCATCTCCATGGAGAACTTCCTACATTGTGCAACCTCAATTATCTCTAATAAGCACATCAAGCATCCCCAAGTCTTCGATCCACACCTTAGCTGACATACCATGCTACCGAGACATGTTTACACCATATTTCCCTGCTTGGCCAAGTGAATGAGTGCCTCACATGCTCTTAGTCCTGCATGTTCTCTTCTTGTGTACCCACTGAGGACTTGTGCTACACTTGCAACCCAACTCATCTACCTCCAACGTTGCCTTAATGTGTCATGGTGAACCGCCAATGTACTACTTATCATGTACCGTTGTTGATTGCCTTCATTAAGCTTCATCACATCACGCCAGACAACTGATTGTCTTCTCTTGGACGGTCCTGTCTCATCATCATCACTGTCCGGCGTTTATATATAGCTTGTGTTGACCTATGTTACATCGGTATTTACAATCCACAATATTACAATATTGTCCATTTTGATTCAAATTAGATTAAGTATCAATCAACAAGACATATGACTATATGAGTATCATTTCTTTCATAATTCAAATTCTTGCTCGCAATAATGTGGGACAGACAACATAGAAAGTTGATTGAACAGATTTGAAGCAACTATAGAAAATAGAAAACAATGTTACGTCAACGGGAGTGGTACACCTGATTAGATTCGTTCTTGACGATAGTACGTACCATTATGTACCCATAGTTTCACGTCGTGATGAATTTGGAGCCCGTGTAGTATAATTCTTCAAGGTTTGTGATCATAATTTTGTGTGTGCGTGTACGTGAGATTAGATACATGAAAGATGTGATAGTACACCACGTTAAATTGCCGCTACTAATAGCAACACCAAATCACTTGTTTTCTTCATAATGCCTAGCAAAGTATGATTGCACCCTAGGGAGATCAAATTCCATGTAGCACAAAATCCATTGACAAGCCCAAGTAGTTTTTTTTCATGAAGAGGGAACCCGCAGTCACTACTTTTAGTGTGCTTTGGATACGCATAGCGTGCAAATCACATACACTAGGTAAATCATCCGTGGACGACGGATTCGAAACCCAGAAGGCATAGTCTCAAGCCATACAACTTCCACAAGTTCGCGCTTGCAGGGGCTTGAACTTGAGACCCTTCTACTGGTGACCACAAGTTTCAACCACTAGGCAATACCTTTGCGAGCCAAGTAGTAGTTATATCTTCGTCTTCGTGGGTAACTTTTAACTACCAACACATTTTGTCTTCTTTTTCCAATAATTGTACCATCTACATCAATACTTCATAGTTTTGTTCCGGTCACTTCAATTGTCTTTGAGATTTACCCGTGCTGTTGATTAAGACAGTCGTGCATTCTCCACTAACATGCTATCATCTTTCCAAGTCCTTCATTAAAAAATCGCACTTACAATTTCATTGTACGGATCCACAAAAAATGTTTTCAAGATTCGAAATATAATGTGACGCAAAACATTCTGGAATTAATCAAAAATTATTAAATAAATGAAAATTTGGGACAATAATTGGAACCAGGTCCAGCGGGACCTTTCCTAATTGCTCAAATTGAAGCATATAATACACATTTTTCACCGAGATTTGGGGTTCATGAATGAAAATTGTTGAAAATTGCGTGGAGTTCTAATAGCGTCAAATAAAATGGTAATACAATATTCAAACAACAACACATAACATTTGAGGGTCTTGATAAGTGAAAAGCTAGTAGTGATTGACGAAAATGATCAGTTTGCTGTGAAATGGCCACGTATAGTGTTTGTTTGGGCTTGAATCGTAAATTCTGAAGCGACCCCAGAAACGTGGTAGAAAAAAGAAGTGTAAAATGAAACAGGGCCACGGTGTGAGGCCGAGGAAGTGGTCGCATGTGGGGAGCAGGGGTCACGCACGGTGAGGGCTCTTGGCGGGTCAGCTTCGATAGTGGCGGTCTTACGGTGGGCCTCGATTTCCAACATACTCTGGGCCGTCTCGAAAGTTAGGAAAGTTTGATTAATGTAGGATGCAACCATATTGTATTCCTTAGGACGTCCACAAACTAATTGGCGAAGTAATCGATGATCACTAACGGTTGCATCAACATGGTGACAATATAATACTCCGTATGCATCAAGAGATGGCATAGGAGCGAGTATAATGAAGAGATGAAGAAAGCCGGCGAGTCGGGACTGTTGTCGGTGAATGTGGAGAAGTATGGACAGTTAGCTTTTGGATGATCTTGACAATCAAGTTGACATCCAATCCAAATCTTTTCAAGGGTGCACATTCCACAGAGATCTATCTAGTGGACACCAACAACCCACCTGATTAGGCACCACATTTACGCACTAGTAGTGTAAATATTCGTCCAATAAATCTTACTTATGACGGATATATCCGTTATTAATCGATAACGGGTCAAATACATCACATAGTTAGATAAAGCATACGTAGAGAGTATCAAATTGTTTGTCATTATCCACCCAAGTGAATATTATTTGACGCCTATATCGCGTCATATAGAGGGTTAGTCTTAGTGGCAGTAACTATCTTATTCCATAACGCCATAACGGGTATTGTTGTTTAGTATACATTATACAACAATCATATGAACATGGAATAAATTGTAGTCTGTACATAATATACTCCGTCATTTTCATTGATAGATATCTTCCACAATTTCATTTTCAAAATTTCTTTGATTTCTTGCAAAAAAAATTAATACTTCGTATCACAATTCACTCTTATCTAGGTGACTCACTTGCTTTAGCAGTCAAAACTTTTATATATTTTGTTGTTTTTTTAAAGAAATGCGCAGAAACGAGGGACTAAGAAAGAAGTTATCAAATTTTGATTGGATCTTGAATTTTGTTGTCTGCCCTCAAAGCCGCACACACAACTCACAAACCACATTGTACGTAAAGTTGCATGTGTAGGCCCGTTTTTGGAATGAATTGGATTGGAGTGAGCTAAACTAATTGAATTGAATTGGAGTAAACTGAAATGATCAAAATGAATCGAACTAGATTGATTTGAACTGAAGTAGGATGAAAAAAGACCCAAAAAACCGACCTTATTTGGATCAAGTTGGACCTTTTATACAATTAAACTTTGTTTAGATGTGGAGTAGATATGGCTCATAGAAAAAAGAAAGAAAAAGATGTGGAGTAGATAGATCATAGATGTGCATCACCGAGTTGTAACTTCACTAACTTGTATGATATCCTTTTCATTACGAAGTAGGTGAAATCTTGTTTTAATGTAAGCTACAAACTGAACGATTAGCCACATAGAAATTCAGCCGCCACAAATATATTTTTTTAAGGAAGTTGATCCTTTTATAATAAATCGATTGATCCCCATCAAGTTCAAAATGGCTCGTAGAAAAGTTAAGTCAAGTACAATCTCGCTATCCACAGAATTACAGAATCTAACTATTTAGTGGGTTACAATATCCTCCATGCTTAGTATGAATACATTTAGAATACGAAAAACAATTCAACAACCATCTATGAGCCTCAAAGCATATCTCGATGGGACTAAGCCATGTTTCTCCGAGAGAATCAGGCTGATCCCCAACTATATAAATCTTCATCCTTTTAAAGAAGACCCAAGATAATGATCAACTTTGACCCGTGTATAAATTTTCCATCAAAAGTGATTGTAATAGTACCGTCTCTCTACTCCCATTTCCACTAAATCTATACTCCAAATATTTAGTCTTACCCAAGATAATGTATATCTCTAAAGTTTTTAACTTCTTTTCAACTATGTCTTTAGTTTCATCAATAGAGCACTATATCGTCTCTTAGAGAAAAATGTTGAGCTCTCTTCATTCTCATGTGTGTGAAGGAGGTATTGTCCCACTCGACAAAATTAGAATGACTAGGCTATACTCCCTCCGATTTTTTATTATCTTCCCTATTTCCTTATTGGGCTGAAACACTATTTCTTCCCTATTTCCATTTTATGCCATCAATATGTGGTCTAGAATCACCCTTACATTTCTATCTCTTCCTTCTTTTATTTTGAAACACACAATCCTACACCCTTATTTTCTTCCCCAAAACCAAAAGGGAAGATAATAAAAAATCGGAGGGAGTACTAGTTTATAAACTAGTGGATTACTTCTCCTATCAACAATTGATTTGAGGATGAAATCTCAATTGTTTGTGGACCGATCTCTTACACTTGTTCTATTAACCTGTTACGGAGAATTTCATTAAAAAAAATATCACAAGATAATTACAAATTTGTTTAAAAATTTAGTCGTACAAGTTGTATCAACACACTCTCGTAACCAAAGCAATGAAAAAGACTGTAATTTGATGTTAGAACTTACTTAGAAATAGTTGGGACCCATGGTTACCCGATTAAAGAAAACATACTTTAGCAATCACAAGTGATCAAAGGCAATTGTTTGTTAAATTACCCAAAGAATCAAAGACCATAATCACATAAGATAATATGTGCTCCCCACATACCCAAATTCAAGTGCCATCTTCTTACGTCACACTAGAGTTGCAATAAGAAAGAAGAAAAAAAGCAAACATACTTTTAGTGGATAAGGAAAGCATGTAAACAATGTTTGTCCTCCTCTGTCTAATATAATTAATTTCTTCTTAATATAATAATCCATCCGATCCATCAGTAGGTCTTCCTACAGACGTGTTATCCGTCTTAAATTTATAACGGGTCAAATAATAATCCACTTGCTTTCTCAGTCTTTTCTTCGGGATCGGTCAATGAAATTTGGAGGCTATATTCCAACTTCAATAAGGAGGTTTTAGTACAATAGAATACTATTAAATTATTCTAAAAAAATGAGCAATATGAATTGAAGTATTGAACCCACAACCTCAAGATCAACATTAACTATCTTAATCACTATATCAATGTACCACTTTTACAAATTTTATAATTAATATAGATATTGAGGCTTTTCATCTACCTGGGGCCCGGTTTCTAAAACCGAATGGATACCCTATGGGCCGGCCATGCTTTTTTTCTCGTCATCTTGTCTTTATCCAAAGTATGTACTTGACCTCTCATACAGTTATGATGCATATATACACCCGTCATAAACAAGAATTTGCGGGACTTAATTCGGAACCTAGTTGGGTTTATGAGTGTCAACGTCGAAGGAGTTAATAGGATGTCCTTTGCCTCTTGAAGAAGAGACACTCCTTAACCCCACTTAACACTTAATCTGCCTTCTTCACATTACTCGGACTCCCACCATGTTACTTGCCTCTACTATTGCAACTCTATTCTCGTCTTCTCCTCTCTCCAAGAGTGCTAACTCACTATTTTTTTTATTACTTGTACAATCGACGTGATTGGTTTTACCTTGATCATAGTAATAATGACACTTAGAGAGTGGTTTCTAATTGTAATTGTAACCGTGATTGTGCCCTCGACTCGTCTCTTTGGTTAAACACTACGGGTGATTGTAAATACGATAGTATATCGTACTAGCTTAGATTGTTTTCACTTTTCATAGTGATAAAACTGATAACTGATACTCACTGCATCTCAAGTCACATTTCGTTAACCTAGAGGGAAATCTAGCATGTAAGAACTGTTTTTTTTTGTTCAACGAAGAACGTATTTAGTCGCATTACAATAAAAGGAAGAGAGATTTGAAACTGAGATCTACTGTCCAAGAGCACCTAGTCCTAACCACTAGGTTAAGAAATCTTCGGTAGCATACAAGAATTATATAGATAAGATTTGTTTGATTATTATTACATGTATTTAGGGAGATTGAAGTTAATTATTGAGGAGTTTTGTATTTTTGGTGAAGAGGATCAAATTCTGACAGTAGGGAACAGCCACGAGGGCATGCATAAACACAAGAAGAGATCTTGGACGTATAGTATTAGTGATGATAGAACCATTCCTTGCTCGATCACCACATGCTTGTCTCTAAAAGTCATGTAATTGTTGGCCACACCGTACCCCCATCAATCCATAACTAGCTACTCCTAAATCATTGCTCAATTAAAACTACTCTTTCCCAAAGTCCACAACATTATTAGGTTATCGCTTCCTCATCAAACCTCAATATATTCACAAAATAGTACGGAGTAGTTTTTTATGGGATGAAAAGCGATAAAACTTGACCTGAATTGAATCGAGGTTGAATTTAACTAGTAATGAACTGAATGCAATTAAATGAATCGACTAAGAAAAGTTAAACTAAATGAAGCTGAACTTAACTACGAGTAATGAAAGAGGTTGACCATAACTGAAGAGAACTCAACAAGACCCGATTCTTTTCCAATGAATGTAGGGGAACTCAATTGAGTAAGGTTGAGCTGAATTAAATGAGAGGAAACAGAAGTGAAGTGAGGTGAACAGAAAATAATTTAGAAAAATTGGTACTAACAGTGCTTACATGAGCTTAAGAACCTCTACATACAGTAGATGAGGGTGTAAGCACAATTGCAAGCATACATTAATTAAGTTCAATTGAATTGGGCTTAGCTTAGCTGAACGGGGATCGTTTCAAAGTTTTTGGGAAGCCCGATTTCTTTAATTTAGGAGGAGACACCAGTAGTATTTAGGTGGGATACTTGAACAGTTTCCTTTATTTTATTTTTTTGGTTAAGAAAGAGCACGCTTAATCGCATTACAATAGGTGGATTTGAACTACAAATTTTTATCTTTTTTTTTTTTTTTTAAATTTGAAGAAGCTACCAATTATGATTTGTGAATAACATGACCTGATTATAATCTACACCGCAATACGTCCTTTGTACTATCCAACAATGTGGATCTTTATGTAAGGTATAGTAGACTAAGGAAGCCCGGTATTGGTAGAATAGTACAGCTAAATTAGGTGGGCCGTTGTGTAGTGTATAGTGATCCAGCGGAAACAAATAATTACATCAATAATTTCACGCCGAGAATTGCTTAGCGACAATTTTATAATATTACTATAGATTTAAATATATTTTAATTAAACATTTGAGGAGATATCAAAAGAAAAAATAATATCTTGAAAATGATATTGATAATTAAGATGAAATTAAGAGTGTACTAGTGACTGTTACTCTTCACGGTACTATTACCATTACGAATTATTCTCTTCGAGTCTGACTTATATTCTCTCTTTCCTTTTTGGGCTGAGTCATTTTTTCTTCTCTCTTATCTTTTTAAGTCATGAATATGTTGTTCATAGTCACGCATTCATTTCTCTCTTCCTCATTCATTTTTAAGCCACACATTCCCACCCTTATTTTTTCCAAAAATCCTAGAGAAACATATCTTAGACTCGGAGGGAGTACTAAAAAAACTACTATGTATTACAGAGTAATAAAAAAGAGGCAAGGGGGCTTGAAACCTCGTCATCCCCCAAACTCCAATACCGGGTAACAAAGTAGTTACTCTACACTCGCTCCTAGATTTGTTCCCACCATGGTACCCGGGGGTGGCCACCCCGATCGGAGTCAAAGATAGTTATGTCTCCTCTTGCCAATGTCTCACGTAAAATATACACTTAGACTAGCGTGCACTCCGCACTCTCAGCATGTCGATTGACTTATAATTATTCCAAGTTCATCCTTCTTTGTAACTAAACCTGACCGCCTTAAATAAACCATTGACAACTACTGTATATATTATGATGCCACCAAATCGAATAATATTATGATTAAGGATGAATGAAACCCCCTTTGTTATGATATGTCATATTACGATATTTAGATAGAAGTTCCATTATATTGCCTTTTCTGTCTTGTGCATGCACTTAGGATTAATCCCATAGCAATTATTCCACAAATTTGCAATAACATTCTTTGTATTTAAAAGTTTTTAACTTTGACAAGTAGTGTTGGGATAATTTGGTGATTTGATTAGTTTCAAAACGATAATAAAGAGGATTTGTCGTATGCGAGTGAGTATAATTTTTTGCCGGCTCCAGCGAGCACCATAATGCAAAATGGAATGCATGCTTTTTGGGGTTAATTATAGAAAAAAGAGAGGGTAAAGTTACGTACCCTTTTGAAGGAAAAAGGGAAGATGGCTTCATGCGATTTGTTTAACCAAAAACACACGATCTTGCGTATCATTATCTTTATATCACTATGAACATGAACAAACCTATGCACTACACCTACTTAAACTAGCTTCATTTTTATTATATATAGTAATACATGTTTTGACTTATTTGGTAGAAATTGTTTGTTTGACTATTTTTGAGATTTACCAACCATTAACTCTCTTTCTTCCGGCTAAGAAACGTAGATAAATGGACGGTTCTTTGATACCCATGGCTGTGAGTCATGAGTATCCTTGTTGAGTCTCTAGAAATGAAGGAAACAAAAATACAATGAAAAAGACATAAAAATATTAGTAAGGTAGGCAGTAATCCGCCGAATGTGCGGTGAAGGTTCAACCAGGTCTCCTAAATACTGAGCGAGACTTAGACAATCAGTGGAGAGGTTGATGTGAAGAAAGCCATGGGAACATGCCTATAAGGTTGCCTGAAGGAGAGCTAGAGCTTCGGTCTGGAGCGGTGATACCGCTCTTTGGTCCATTCTCTAGCCAAACATAATCCAAATGACAAAAGAATAATCCATCCGGCCACCACCAGCCAATAAGCTTAACTCTTTCCATGCCGCATTCATGCATACAAGCTATTAGCTTGAGGGTAGATAAAGGATGTAAAGCTTAATTTTGAAATTGTTAAATTAAATATACGTGGAGGCAATTTAAATACTACAACCAGTCTTGCTTAATACTTAATATGGACATTGGTCTTAAACCTCATGGAAAAACAGTATTAATAATAGAAAAATATTTAATATTTTTTAGACAACTTGTCATATGATTTGATATATGCCTGACCTCAGGGGCAGATCTTCACTGGGATGGGCAGGGACCCGGCCCCCAAGCCCAATCATGAAATTTATGAAAAATTTATTCGACCTCCCGTAACTTTTTTCTCAAGACCCATCACTGCTTGCCTGACCTCTTTTAAAATTTGTGACGGATAATCCATTAGAAACAAGAATCTGGTGGTCATACAACTCAAACTTACTGTCTAAATTATTTTTTCTCGCAGCGCCTTAAAATTTGCTGACAACAAAAGGCCTTACTTCAAGGGTGTCCATGGAAAGCTTAGATTTCGATCGAATAAAATTCTACTCCTCCATGTAACTCTGACACACAAACACACCACTAATTAATTAAAATGTTGATATTATTAACAACAAACAAATTTAATGATATGATTGATTACATTTAACTTGGTACTATTCGTTTATGTTTTTTTAATAAAACTCATATGAAACAGTCTTACAATAAATTTATCGTGATATCTCTCACAAGATCATTAGTTATTTTATTCACATTGTTTTAATAAATTTTTTTGATAACTTATACTGCTGTATACTCCGTATAAATTTTTTTCACCAAATTCTAGTTCTATATGGAATACTAATATTGAAAACGATAAAAAAAAAAATGTACGTAAATAACAAAATGTATATTGATGTAAATACTTGTGACGATCTCGTAGTATAGTTATTCGAATGGTTAAATCAAAGAATTGAAGAGTGGCACCAAGCGAGCATTAATTTGAATTATCTTAGTTTTCTGAAAGAGACGCCAAATTCTATTGGGAAACGCTGCCCTGGCAAACTCCATAGACGACAAAAAAAACTTGGGCCATTACCCTACTTTGTCCATGTTAGATGTCTTATTCAATTGCAAATACCCCAAACTTGAGGCCCTTGTTTGCAAAACTTACATACTTTGTATAGCTATAAAGACCCCTCCAACACTACTGCCCATTTCAAACCCTCCTTCATCCAAATACCAACACAAAACCATACTTGTACTTTTCTTGAGCATAATTCATTTGCTTAAGACAAGACTTAATTAATAACATAATAATTAATGCGAAATGGCCATTGATTGCATGAGAAATAATATTATTCCTAATTCTACGATGCCCAAAGCTAACCAACTCGTCTCTAATAAACTTGTTTTCGATGCTTCTTTTCTTAACCATCAATCCAACGTACCCCAAGAGTTCATTTGGCCTAACAATGACCAACCGTCAACCAATTTTCAACTAGAAGACTTACCCGTGCCCTTATTGGATCTTCAGGGTTACCTGTCAGGTAACCCTGATGCTGTTTCGAGGGCGACAAGGCTTGTTAGTGATGCTTGCCTTAAACACGGATTCTTTCTCGTTGTTAATCATGGTGTTAGTGATAGTTTGGTGAAAAATGCTCATAGAATGATGGATGAGTTCTTTGAGCAACCCTTGGTTGAAAAGCAAAAGGCTCAAAGGAAACTAGGAGAGCATTGTGGGTATGCTAGTAGCTTCACCGGTCGATTTTCGTGCAATCTGCCATGGAAGGAGACTCTTTCTTTCCAATCCTCAACTGATGAGAGTACTTCAAAAACTGTCCAAGAATACTTCACCAACACTTTGGGTCCCAATTTTGATCACTTGGGGTAAGCATAGCATATACTTGTACAATTCATAGTGGAAACAACATATACTAGTAAATTATAAGTACATGTAGCTTACCTTTTGACTTTACAACAATTCCCCTTTGTGGGACCAATATACCACCTTACAAAATATCTTTATACTAATCGTTATACACGAGACTATACTATACTATACCATACCGTCTTATCTGATCAGATTGGTTATTCATAACAACAATAATCCAAAACTTAACTTGCTTGACAACAACTCTATCGACTTTAACTTCTGCTTTTATCTTTCCAACCCATCCAATGCCATAACTTAACTAACGTTTTGTCATTATGTATAATACAGAAAAGTGTACCAAGAGTATTGTGAAGCAATGAGCCAACTATCACTAAGCATCATGGAGCTACTTGGGTTAAGTCTAGGAGTAGGACAACAACATTTCAAGGAGTTTTTCAAAGGGAATGAATCGGTGATGCGACTAAACTACTACCCACCGTGCCAAAGGCCAGACCTAACCCTCGGAACCGGGCCTCATTGTGACCCGACTTCCTTAACCATACTCCATCAAGATCAAGTGGGTGGTCTTCAAGTGTTTGTGGATGATAAATGGCGCCCCATTTCACCCAACTTTAATGCTTTTGTCGTCAACATTGGTGACACTTTTACGGTACGTCTACCAATCTACCATGCATGTACATACACGTTCCACCGTATCTATATACTCCTACTATACTACTAGTACCTTTCAAAAAAAAAAACGTATACTCCTCCCTCTCGATCTCTAACAACTACACCGTAGTACAGTATATATCGTATACAAAAAAGTGAGAGCTTTCAGATATTCGGATGGGGTAGAATAGTAATTTATTTATTTATTTTCAACTTACATGCATTTTAAGACTTTTCTACGTATTTTTTAAATGAATAATGTAAGATCATCTCTCTACAAAAACGTCTTATTCATTCTTGGTAAAAGCGACAACCTATACACTGATATGTACGGAGTATGCAATAAACATGCAAAATAAATAAATAATACATCTTGATGTAGTAACAAAAAAAAGTTCAACGAACATACGTACGTACGTACTTGATTTCAAAGTTTTGCCAATAATATTTGAACAACTTATCATGAGATCTTACATTTTTTTCGGAAACTAATTTTGTGTACGTGTTATATATGATGTAGGCACTATCGAACGGAAGATACAAGAGCTGTTTACATAGAGCCGTGACAAACAGTGAAAAACCGAGAAAATCACTAGCATTTCTCCTATGCCCTAGCAAGGATAAAGTGGTACAACCACCGGTCGAGCTCGTGGACGAAGACAATCAAAGAGTATATCCCGATTTTAAGTGGCCTATGTTGCTTGAGTTTACTCAAAAGCATTATAGGGCTGATATGAACACTTTGAAGGCATTTTCCGAGTGGGTTCGACTACTACAACGTCGAGATCATCAAGTCGTGGACGTTAATTGAATTTATTACGGAGTATTACATCAGATCCTCGGATTTTAATTAGTTAATTAGTTTAGAGGAAGTTAGCTAGGGTTTTATTAGGTTATGGAGAGATATTATTGATGATTAATTAAGAAGCTATAATAATAATAATATAAAAAAAATTGTTAGTGATAATAAGATCTTCAATATTATGAGTCAAAGTAGTCTTTGTAGTAGTACGGACATGATCTACTTGGGGAAAAAATATGTCCACTTCTTTATCAATATAATCTCTTTAAAAAGATCAACAACATATAGTAAATTAATTATAGCCAAAGAAAGTAGGTTTTGATGTTAACAAATAAAATAAAATTAATTAATTGTCCTTCATATTTCCGCATGCATAAAGCATAAAGAAAGACTACAAAGTAACAAATTGACAGTGATCCGCTGATTAAAATAGTTCTCACAATTAATATACACAAGATAAATAAGCATCAAAGTTGACCACTTCTGGTATGCGATAACGACATGTAGTAAATAATAATTAGGGGTCGCAACCCTACAAGAATAATTCTCAAAAAAAAAAAAAAAAAAATTGTCAAGTTTAAGTTATTCATTAGATTTGTAGTAACTGTCAATGATCGCTTTTTTCGTTGTCTAATTCTTTTCTATCTTAAAATTAAAATAAACGAAAGCATCAAACAAGTATAAGATGCATTAATTATTAGAAACAACAAAAAATAAAGAAAAGGGAATTTTATCCATGGAAATGTTTCCACTAAATAAGTCCCTTTATTATTTTTTAATTTATTATAGGTGGTCGAAATGAGAATTACTTTGGAGGAGGAAGAGTGAATATGTTTGTGCGCCTTTAATTTGCAAAATGTTGATCATCATTTGTTGATAAAGCTCCCACTAATTTTAGTAGTAAGATGGAGGAGTCGGTCTAGGTTGGCTAAATTGGAATAGCACTAACATACGTCCAATTTTCATGTGCCCTCTTTTATGTCACTCCAAAAATAATAGCATCTTCATTCATACCCCCTTATGTTTGCCTAATTACGTGCAAAATTAATACTATTCTCAAATTATTACTTGTGATGAGTATATCCGTCACAAATTTATAACAGGTTAAAATCTTTCCTACTGAGTAGATGTGCGTTCTGATTTTATTTTATCTAGTTATGTGGAAAATATTTGACCTGTTATAACTTTGTGATGAATATATATCCGTCACAAGGAAAAATAACGGAATAGTACTCCCTACATCCGTATATGTATTTGCTTATTTAGCCTTTTACTATTAGACCCACTAGTACTACCCTACAAATAAATCACAATTAATTTGGAAATAAGGTAACCATAAGTGGTGGATCACAAACTGTGTAACTTGCAAATAGAATCAACTAATTACACTAACCATTTATTAACCTCATGGTTGAGTTGATTATCTAAGCTGACATCAAAACCAACGTGATCAAAGGACACAACGTCAAATTGTAAGAGCCTCTGATATTTTACAAGTGTAATTTCAGCACATGGTAGGAAAGAGTAGTGCACTAGCTAATTAACCACTTTTCAAACTCAATTGACATTTGAGTAAGATTTTGATTGAGTTGACTTATCTAACAACAAATCTAACTACGAAGTAGTACAATTTTATGAGATAAAGGATGTATGTACTCCATCTCAAATACTTTTTCATCTCAGTTATTTATTCACCTTTTATATTATTTACGGTGAATATTTTAACGAAATGTAACCAATTGGGAAGTCACGAATATGAAAAGTTGGTAATAATAATGAAATTTTTTAAAGAAAATGAGATTACGCTACCAAATAAAAAAAATAAGGATACCCAAACTCGACGCCAACCAAGGTAAAAAAAAGTGTTTGGGACGTGATCTTAATTAGGGTTTTCTAGCTAAGATTGAAAAACAGACCTACAAATAAGATACTCCCTCCCCACCACTAAGATTTTCCCATTTTGCTTAAAAGGAAACTCCACTAAGATTTTCCCATTTCAAAACTTTCCTTATTCATCCATTATATTTTCTTCCTATTTGTTACTTTTTCTGATTTGACATCTTGAACCCCACCAAACAATTTACCACCTTTCATTACTCATTCATTATTCATTGTGTCATTTACAAATGGGAACATCATTGTGGGGAGGAGGGAGTAACAATTATCAAAAATTTGGAGGGTTAGGTAACTAGAAATCACAAAACTGGTAATCTGAGAGTGAATCCTGATTGGTGAGTGGAAAATGGTGGCAGAAAGTACGTCATTCTAATTTGGCATCTAACAATCACACTGTGTTTAGTTTATTTGGTTGGATTTACATGGGTCCATTACGAGGGTAAAAGACATACCAGTATATACTTCCAACACATCGGGTAGGTCCTACAAATTTCCTGAATGATTCGAATGAGAACCTAATAAGCTAAGCTACCTGCCCTTATTGCTATAATCCATTATATATATTTGATCCATGTATGTAATTTCTTACACTCTCATCTCACCCGTAAATATATACTCCATTTGTCTCAATCAATTATTATCATGTAATTTTGATACAAATATTAAGAAAATAGGAGGGAGTCAATGATGAGATCGATGACAAGTGGATCAAATTGTGTATGAACGATCAAATTGATTATCAAATGCAATCTTAAAAGAAAAAAATGAGTTATTAGCGTCATCCTTTCACATGCATCCCTAATTATTGGGATCTTTCCTTAATAATAATGGATACATGCGAGAGACCCTATTAGTAAGGGGTGCATGTGAGGAGGTGACTGAGACATGCAAAATAGAATAGCACAACAGATGATCGGGACGAAGGGAGTATATATACATACATACACACATACATACATATATATATATATATGTATGTATATATGTAATATGTTGATGTTTTGGAGTTTGGAGTCATTGAAAAGGGTGGTAAATGTTTTTATACGTATTTGATATAGGTGTAGTTTTGGAAGATTATGCAATAAAGAATAGTGAGATGAGAAGCAATACTTGTGAAAGTTTGTCGTGGTGTTTGTTTTTAATTACTGCAACATTCCTTTGGTGATATTAATGTAGGTCGAGTAAAATCATGATATGCATATCTGTGGTTAGAGTGTACATTTCACTATACTCTCCACTCTCCACTAAAACCTAGGATACCCTTTTTCCCCGACCTCCTTACTCTTTACCATTGTACTTGGTAAAATTAACCATCAATTATTTATTTATTTATTTCCACCATATTCATATACGGACTACATCATGACGGTACATTATTATGCCTTCTCAATCTGTTTAGGAAAATCACGTTCAAATTGAACCGTAAGATATTAAAACGTTGACCATTAAGATGATTTATCATATATACACATTATATGGTTGATGTTGGGTAGGTACATGACATATGGAGTATGGACATACTTTTATATCGCATAGACAACACACTACTCTCTAATGAAATGACGGTCAGTCTCCTGTGAGACGGTCTCACAATACAGTTATTGTGAGACCTCTCACATAAGAGTATTTTACTATTTTAATAACTTCCTCCCATGTGAGAGGTCTCACAATAATCGTATCGTGAGACCGTCTCATATGAGAATTTGTGAATGAAATGATACTTTATGTGCTTGATGCGACCGCGGTAAACGAGATTGACCATGTTAGAGGATGGAAACTTATAAATTATGACAAAATAGCTTAAGAGAGAAAATATGTAGTTAAACAAGTAAATTAAATCACATATCCACTTTAAATAATCTTCCTAACTATTATTCAGATTGGACGACATCTGATCCATGATCTGGTCTAACTGTCATAAGAATAAATTAGTTATTACTGTACGATAAATGACAAATTAAAATACTCCGTATACTTTTGTATTTATGTTTGTACAAGGTGCATATATATTGGCACTACAACATACAAATTAAAGAAGCAGGAAATTATCGACAGATAAAAAGTCGATAAATGGGTAAATAGTCAGAAATTAAAGTGTATTTAACAGCCGCAAAATTCTCATATTTGACCACCACCAATGAGTGGAAGATAAGTTTTTTATTTAGATTGAATTATTATTATTTTTTTCAACGAAACACGTACTTAGTTGCATTACAATATTCAGTATATGGGAAAAGAGATTCGAACCTGCGACCTATTATCCAGGGTATCTGTAATACCCCAAGTTTAAAGAGTATATATTGGATATAGTGCTCCGAGGAGCGTGTATTGGATATGATTTAAGAGGTTCGGTTGAGTGCTCAAAGGGATTGATAGCACTACTCATGTCAACAAAGTGCACTTACTTTGCTGGTCATCAATGCAAAAAGAACTCTAGTGGGAGTAATCTAAGGATGGGTGACCTCTTGGGAAGGTTTTCGGGAGGTGCATGAGTGAGGTCAAAATACGCTGGAAAAGATTCATGTTGATCTGTGGGGCCAGTACACGACCTATTGAGGTACCTAATTTTAACCATTGAACTAAAACATTTTGGGTTGGTTGAATAATTAGGTGGATAGAATTAATAGTTAGGAAAGGGGGATTGTTGTTGGAAATTGGAACCCTTGAGGGTTGGCAAGGCAAGAGGGGAAAGGAAGCCGCCACAAGTAAGGACAAAGGTAATAGAGTTCAAAGCTATCTATCTAGTTAGCTAGAGAGCCCTGATTGCCTAGTTATTGGGCGGGGCGGGTCAGGGTGCCCATTTGCTTAAAGGCCCGCCTCACGTGGATACCCTTTGTTTGTTTATTCGACCGCATCTCTGGCTCTTCTTCATTATCCGACGTTAAGTACAAAACCCCTTCTTTGTCCTCTTCCCCCCTTCCATTTTCATTACATTACATGACATTTTTTCAGATTTGCCCTTGGATTTCACCACCAGGCCCTCTTGCTTCTTTGGACATGTCCTACTCTTCTTTCTGCTCTCCATGTTCCTCTTGCCCCATACCCAACAAATTCAACTTACCTTCTACTCATCTTACGGACTATCATTTACAATCTCATCTCTCATCTCCCTCTATCACGATCATGCTTTGGCTTTCTAACTTCATTTCAAATCAGTTTACTTTAGTTCAGTTCAATTTGATCACTTTAGAACAATTCACCAACAGAACATGGTTTATTTAAGTCATTTCAAATAGTCATATCTTAAGTTATATATCAATCGATTTTTCTAACATGTGGTCCAGGGCACACGTTAAGGAGTCAATTAAGGAAAGATTGATATAGATAATTATGTAAGTATGATAAATGTGAGTTTATTATATTTCATTTTTTCATGATATATTCATGTATGTTATATCTTTCCATATTTGGCTCCTTAACGTGTGCCCATGAGCCATGGTGCATATGTTAGAAAAATCACACAACGGATCTTAGTCCTTAGAGAAATCAGCATACTCTAACAATAAGTGTTAGGTTAAGTGGTAAAAAAACCATAATAGCTTAGATCTTAGTCATCCTTAGAGAAACCATACACTACTAATGAGTGTGGAGTATTAGCTCAAGTGGTAAGAATTTTCAATTTTTTTACTTACTTAGTACTGTAACGGTATAATTAGAGGTTACATGTTCAATTCTAACCAGGGATATATGTAACATTATTCTTGTTTAAAACCCTCCAGTAGGGCCAAGGGGGGCACATAGATAAATCTACGGTGGTTATTAGTTAGAGTAAAAAACAAAGAAAAAAAGTTATCCACATGTTTCATATTGGTTCATGGTGATTGGTACATACAAAAATGAGTAGGGCTCGGGAGTGGTGGAGGTGGACGACTTGATAACGTTAAAATTATGTTGTTGCCTATTACCGCCATGCTCTTTAACGCCAACACAAAAGTTGTTTATTTGTTTCCTCTCGATTCAACTACTCGTACTTGTTGCCAAAAGTTGCACAGTAAATTTATTAATTATTTTATAATAAGACGAAGAAATCCGCGAAAAAACGCCACTTAATTACTAGATAGTTACTATTGTGGTGGCCGTGGCTTTCCATAATCTTGATCGATGATTGAAGTAAAATAATGGATTAAGTAATAGTTTAAGGAAAAGTATTAGGGTAATGAGTAGATTATGAGGTTGTTATTAGATGGATGGTGTTGGCGACTAAAAGTTACGACTACATTATTATTCAAGCAACTACGTGACAAACTCCATGCATGATAGGATCAAATCAGTCATGGACAATGTTCTTTTTCAAAAAAGACGTTTGTTTGTTTCTATATTTTTAATGCATCCAGGAAAATGAGATAGCGTCATACGATTATATATAACATAGAATTGAATGGTCTGGCAATGAATCTCGACACCGTTGATAGTTTGACATTATGAGCGACCAAGAGTTCTTTGTTTGATAGATTGAATTTAGGAAGCTTTGATTAACCTAGATTTTTAGGCAAAAAAAATTGTAATAACCGAATTACACGTCATTTTATTTTTTCAGTGAATCTCCTTTATTATATAAAATAAAATAAAAAATGAACATTCTTCATTATTATCACAACCAAGTTAATAATCCAATCTAAATTCTTGTTTGTGATGAAAATATACTTTACCATTTCTTATCTAAATGGACAATATTTGACCCGTTATAAATTACGTAGATGCATACGTCACAAGGGAGAGTAACTAACAACTGATAATAAGGTAAAGTTCTAGGTTTTTCCATACTCGGTATTAAATAACAATATTATCTTACAAGATATAGAGTATAAGAGTAAGAGGATGGTTTTATAATGAGTATTATTGAAGAGGTCCATGCATAATAATATAGTAATTAATTAAGTGATTGATTTGAGATGGATCGAGCACTTTAAACTAATTAAGTACGTGCCAATGTATTAAGCACATAACGGTAATGAAATCCGAATATAATCTTGTTTTTTCGTAAGCTTTGTCTTTTTCCTCGTTGGTTGGTTAAGAATGAATGATCGATAGTGAAGTTTGCAAGCCCAAATATCCCTAACAAAAATAAAATTAAAATAAGACAATGGCAATTCTGTTATCCCTATTTTTTTTTTTTTTTTTTTAAAGTAACCATTAATTTACTCCTATCCTTTACACGAAGTGTTTTGGTTGTTTTGGTTGTTTTGGTTGGGACAAACAATGCATCTCTTTGATGAGTTGAGGACCAGGTGGATTAGTCCACCCTAATAGTCATAGATATATGTTACAAAATATACTACTCGTACTACTTCGTATTGTGACAAAATTACAAAATATTAAGATAAGATATTGGAAAATGAGATCAAAGTAGGTACAAATCATAAATAATAGTGTGAGAGGTCGAGTGAAACGGTCAATTTTATAAAAAAAGATAATTAATCAGCTTTTGATAAACATTGATCTTTTTATAGAAAGGGACCATTTCGCACAATAACAACTGGAAATCACAGACCACCACGACGACAACGACGATGATAAAGGATTTTGGAATAGTTAGGATGTTTATTATGTTTTGGATTCGGTATTCTTGAGTTTAATATATTTCGGTTGATAATCAAATCAAGACGGGATTATATTACTTCCAGGTTAAAAACTTGTCTAAAATTATTAGAGGAGAATTAGGTGGATAATGATGTGGCTCAAATACAAGAAATATGTCATTATTAAGCTTAATTTTTCCTAAATATTTGATACTCAGATATAAAACATGTGTTAAATTAATTCCTTCTATTTTGGGAAATTGCTAAGAGGTTTATAGTGAGGAGAAAACATGAGAAATTCTAATCTTGGCTAAAGGAAAAACAACTAGATGTTATATTTAACATTTAAGATATTATATGCATGGAGGGAAAAAATAATAATCTTAACATCAATTCAAGTACCTTGTTAGTCGTTGCATCTGAGTTTCTATACGGGGTATTATTAAGATTCTTCTATTATTATTATTATTGTATGTTTGGTTTTTATATTTGATTCCTCTTAATTTCTAATAACATTGTATTATAATAAGAGCATAAAAAAAGTTTTTTTTTTTCCATAAATTTTGGAATTCATAGAAAAATAAAATATCCCGTTATTTAAATCTAAAAATTTGAGAAATTGATGCTATTGGACACGAATCTACATCTGACACATAATCATTCAAGCATTAAAGTTAAAAGCATGTGTTATTAAAACAAATAAATTTTAACTTATTGTATATATGAATCCGCACTTTCATCCACCATCAATAGATGCACCCTCATATTTGAAACACAAGAATACTTACAAATTAATTTGAGTAGAGAAGCTTTATTAATTTCGTAAATAAATTCTTATTTATGACAAACATATTTTTCATAAACTTGTAATGAGTCAAATATTATCTATGTAGGGTAGAAAAGAGAGAACATTATTGTTATTCAAGGTGTATTCTAATTTTGTCTTTTCTAGTCATGCATGTGGATGATATTTGACCCGTTATAACTCTGTGACAGATATATTCGGAATACGAAATATAATTTGTAAGATGAAACAAATAAAACATGTGTGCTCCCACATCTATGTTGTATAGGTGTCAAAGAATGGATATAAGAGGAAAACCACACGTGGATGCACGAGGGTTTTGGTTTTGTAATTGGGGTCTTCCTCCTAGGATTAATAATAATAATAATAATAATAATAATAATAAATCGTAATCGTAAGTAAATGTTATGGGGTAGCTATGTATCTCATGTTTGCCCCGATTAAAGTTGATAATGATATTTCTGATTTGACTCTTCAATTCTTGCATGGATTATGGATATGGATGGTCAAGATTTGATTCGTTTTATTGTTTTTGCTTCGGATCGAATTATTGTAATACCAATAACTTAACTAGGGTTCAACGAGCAAAAATAAATACTTCCATCGGAGACCCTGGTTGCCTATTTGTTCTTCCATGTTCATGTAGGAACAACGACCTTAACTGACTAGATACGGAAGTCCAAGAATCATCCAAAGTCGAATTGAAAATCTACAAGAGATTCCTGATGATTCGTTTGTAAAATCTAGAAAGAGTCAATTACTCAATTGTTTGGTACCCAAACAAACAAAATCAAGTTCACACCCTTCATTTTCAATTCATGTGCGGAGTATTCATTATCTTCGAAAACAAACTCGATTCTTGATCGAAAATATACTAACAATACGATATAAAGAATTGAAACTGATGATAAATACGTGAATTTCACGAGTCACGTGCCTACTTCAGTGCAAATCTCTTATCCCTCTGTGTGTCACATCATACACAGGATTCCTCGCCTATTGCATAAATAAAATATGCAACAAATATTATAATTTGTTGATGTGTCATCTTGTATATGGTGTACACACGAATGATACACAAAAATGGGACAGAAAATTCGTACTGACGCCCACATAGCTTTTAAAAGCTTAGATTTTTGAGTTTGTATATAGAAGGAAACTCATACATGCATCTTCTCCTATAATGAATCAATGAATACAATCAAAACTGAAAGTTTTTCATGAGACTCGACTTTTTACATTATTATCGCCTTCCTGAGTTACAGCTGCCCAATACACTGAATTACACATTGAAGCACTGTACTACTTAATCCAACTAAAATCCATTGATCACATTCATTCATTCATTCATTTGTTAATAGTAGATCACATCCTCTAAAACATTCATATTTTTTGTTGTCATTCACATTTTGAGAGGACCACATCGTGGTGGGCTTACAGTTACACCACAAAAACTTACTCCCTACTAATCTATCAACACCCAACTAATTGTTCGGTATCAACCTTTTGTTTTCTTATTCTAAACTTTTCCTATAAATAGTAATCCAATTTATTTTTTTGAAGTGAAGATCAATATCATTAATAATAAGCCATCCGGCATCTACAAACGATGTCAAATTGAACTGAATACAGATTTGTGAAAAATAAATAAAGAACATCATTGAGACAAAGATCACTATTAGAATAATGCGCTTCTGCATAGCCTTCTATATATCGCTGTTTATTGACACAGCCTTTCGCGAAGGAATCTATAGATCTGATGAAATAGATCCATGATGATGAACTTTCTCTATTTTGACAAATAGTAGACCGAGATCTGACCTCAATTGTATCGCCGTAGGTAGGGATTCCATTGCTCTCATGATCTTGCACATCGTTCTTGAAATCTAAGAACTATACTAATGTAAAGGACTGAAACCTCGAAATAAAGGAAAAACTTTGAAATAAAGGACAAAAACAACTCTCATAAAAGATAATTGAGATTAAAACATTTTTTTGGGGCTTACCATCGATTAATTATCGATGGAGGCCCAGATTGAGGAGGAAAAGTAGGATTTTTTTTTTGGGAAGAAAGAGGAGTAATGCTTAAATACTTAATAATCCAATTTCACTACGCTTTTTTTAACGTTTGAGCAGTAGCACTGCATACTCGTTTATATTTTAATTAGAGCAAAATTCGTACTTAAAAGAGGGGAGAAGTAAAATATATTATTATCAGAAATTGAAATATTAATTTATATTTACCAAGTATTTTTATGAATTTTGTTGTAATTAGGATTTTAACGTGTGTTTATTGGACAGATGTTAAAAAAAACCCG
The DNA here is from genome assembly GCA_958450325.1 of Agrostemma githago. Classification (NCBI taxonomy): domain Eukaryota; kingdom Viridiplantae; phylum Streptophyta; class Magnoliopsida; order Caryophyllales; family Caryophyllaceae; genus Agrostemma; species Agrostemma githago. Next base: position 73,331,871 of record OY288246.1, read on the forward strand.
ATTATAATATTATGAATCAAATTGCTAGGAGTACATCAAAACGACAAACTAATTGGAAGTGTATGTGGATTTAGGGGTTTTTCTTTTTAATATTAAACTAACATGTCAATTTGAGTATGTAGGTCAAATTATGGATATATCCAAGGATCAAGGTCCATAACTTCTGGTTTACATTACTCCATCGAATTCAGCTCCACTATTCATATTGTATTCATATCTCTCTTGTCATTATCCTTTTTTATTAAGATTGTTTTAACCCAAATTTTTATATGAGAGAGTCTTACGATAAGTTTATCGTAAGACCTCTCACATAAAAGACAGTTAATTTTATCATAATTACAAGTTTTATATTTCTATTAGCAGGTCTCGTGATAAGTTATGTGAGACGGTCTCACATGAGACTAACTGTTTTTTAATTACTCTATAATAAACTCTGTAATAAATTGTACGGACCCACGTGTACTGCTTTTTTAAGTTTACTTGTTATTTGGATTTTCTCAACCCAATTTAGTTCCAGTTCTGATTATTTGAATAAAGTATTTTACTTCACAAATTTCTATTTATTTTATTTTTGTTAGTTTGGTAAGTAATTTATTTTACAAATAAGTTACTGAGTAGTTAGAAAAAGTTGGTTAAAGTAATATACTCCATAGTACGAGTATATGGAGAAATAAGTTACGGAGTAGTTGAAATTTTTTAAGCTACTTTTTTACGAGTTCAATTTTTATCACAAACAATAAAATCGTGTATGTTCAACTTTCTATGGATTGGTTTGTAAACAAGATAATCATACTATGACACCTCTCAGGCTCTCACTGATATACAGTCACTTATGTGAGGGGTCTCACGATATAATTACTGGGAAATCTTCTTGTGGTGTCGTAGGACAATATATGTATCACAAAAAAGGAGGAATTATCATTGGGCTTTTAATTGATAGGCTTGGATGGGTGAAAAATGGGTAAGAAGCCCTAGTCAGGAAAGTAGCCCATTTAGTTACGGCCTAGTACTTGACCATCTGCATATTGTTCCGGGCGAGGCCGCTAAGAAGCAGGGAGCCCAAATAACACAAATGATTATTGCTTAGGAGTTAGGACGGTCTTACAGAAGGATTTTGAATAGATGTCAATTACTCGTAGTTTAATTGATAAGGTTATGAAATACGGTACTTATGATTTGAGATTCGAATTGTGTCGGCATCATTATCGTTGTTGTGGCTCTCTTTGAACCAAAAAAAAAACACTGAAAGACGACTTCATTCCGCGAAAGCCAAGTAAGAATAAAGAACATTCATAAAGTGAAAAATATCTAAAAGCTCTTCTGCCTAACTGAAGAAGAAAAAATGTACTGTGACAAGCTTCTCTTATAAACTGCGCGGAGATTATTGAAAATGAAGGAAACGAGAAAAAAGTTCATTTTCGTCGACAGCAGGGTTCGAACCTGCGCGGGCGAAGCCCAACAGATTTCAAGTCTGTCTCCTTAACCACTCAAACATATCGACTTCTTGTAATATTTGATGATACAAATTTAATAATTCAATTATTTCATACATGAATTTTGAAAAATCGGTTAAATGGCTGATTTATTAACTAGTATAGACCCCGTGCAATGCACGGTATTTATAATATTTTTATCTTATAGAATATTTATATTAAGATTTAAAATAAAAAATTTATTATTTTATTTTTACTATTTATCGACTTTATAATTTAGAAATAGAAAAATATTTTTTAAATCGCAAAACTAATCAAAATATTTGAGTAATGTTTTGAAATGTACGGAGTATTAAATAACGTGTAATTAATGAAAATATTGTTTATACTTTTTATATACTCGGTTTATACCATCTCACATCTCGAGATACCCACTTCTCTCTTTAACATACCATAAAATACATAAGTATTTATCAAAAATTGTATAATCATCTACTTTTTTTAATGGTTAGCACGTCGTGATACGTTCTCTTTGTGTAAAAAAGTTATTCAGTTTTTCATTGGAAAATTAAAAAATAAATAAAAAATGGACTGTCTCTGTTGTAAGACTTATATTATGTAATTTGTAAAACTTTTTTATATGAATTTTAATAGTATATTCCGTATTTTGTAGTCTTTCCTACCGAAATAATCATTCTATATGATAATTATAACCCTCACATTTGAATAAATGAGAAGATCTTAGTGGTATCGACTGAGTATAAACTCCTTCTGTGCCGATAAATTGTTTGCCTTTGCTTTTGACACAAAGGGGAACAGGTCCAATGATGAAGTGACATGTGAAACCAAATTCATGAGGAGGTCATATATATATATATATATATGTATGTATATACACACACACAAAAACATTACCAAAATAGAAAGGCAAAGAATTCATTGAGACGCCTCAATATGGAATAGACAAAGAATTCATTGGGACGGTGAGAGTATATCTTTGTAAAAGTTAAAATAAATAGCTTATTTCAAAAATAAATTTTTTAGATAACTAATTTTTTTCTCAAGGTTAATGACATTATATCTTAAAATTTATCTAATTATTTTCATAAAAAGAATTTTTTTTGTCAATTTCTTTAACATTAATGAAAATGAATAGTTTGTGAATTTATTAGTGAAATGTTCTTTTACTTCTCAATTTAAATTAGTGCATTTTTGAGGAAAATGTTAGTAACTGTTATTGTCTTAGAGTAGTATATAGAGAATTTTCGGTGAGTTTTTACTGTGTATCAGGCTTTGTAAGAGCAATCGGAATATATATTCCATTTTTATATAGTTACTAAATTTTATATCGATGTTAAGAATATGATTTTCGAATATGATCAGAAAGATATACAATAATAATATATTTTATGTAAAATATTGTACGGGATAGTGCAGTCTCCTATTAACAAAAAAATGCAACTATTTGGTTAAAACGAAATACTATATGTTTATACTTTTTTTAAAAAATTTGATCATACATTCCATATTAAATATTGTATGTGATATCTTCCATATAAAACATGTGATTTTCGTAATCAATGTAATCAATCAAATTTCCTTAATTACATACTTTCTGTGGTGTATAGCTTTATATGTGATGTAGTGATATTTAAATTAGTAAGATGTTAGAGTGTAGTTGGAGAGGAGAGGGGTGACACACATGAGGTCAGGGGTTCAATTTACGCCTAGCTCATTTGGTCAGTTTTTTTAATTTTTGTTGTGGATAGCTTTAGGCGGGAAAATATATGAGTTGAGTTATTTGGTTAGTGGAAAGGGGGATTAACTTGGTAGCTACCTTACAAAACTCAAACATATCTAACTGCAGAGCAAACAGTGGTGATAATACGAATCAAATCACAACTAGAACGATATCCTAGACAACAAAACTTGCCTCAACCCGGCTTTAAATATCGAAACTAAGTGATATGGAGTAACTAAAATTGGGTAAGAATCCAAGACGAAGCTAGAGCAAAACTGCAACAGCATTATGAAGTTCTGATCTTAGACATCATTTTATTAGACGCTTGGCTATCATAGGGAAGTGGGATAGCTTTACAAACAAGGACAAGGCCGAGGAGTTTATCTTGGCCGACTTCTTCTTCAACACTACATTGTTCTCCATCTCCCACATGTTCGTGGAATAAAACCGGGGTTTTGCGCATGTATGATGATAACGGAAGGGAAACCCTTGACATTGAGGTAGCACCTCTTTTTCCATCATCTTGTTTGATTTTGTAGCAGTGGTGGTAGTAGTTGACGGTCGTCGTGCTCGACGTTCTTTGATAGGCACATCCATCGTCCTGCAGCCTGCAGATTATGCAAAACCGTATCAATTCTGTGTGAGAAACGACTTGAAGCGCCTGTTTCTTTCACAGGAAGCTACTATTTCCTAGCTAGGTTAACAAACCGCTGGACTTCCTTGTGACGAGCATATCCGTCGTAATGTTAAAATAAATCAATTATACTCATTAGGAAGAAAATATCAAAAATCTTTTACTATCCCAAAGCACATGAGTTTGTCTTTATCTCATATATATATATTTGACCCGTCATAAACTCGTCACAAACAAAAATATGCCTAATACAAATGATATGCTACTATGCTAGACAAAACAAACATATGAAAAATGAAAGATTAGAAATAACTTGACTCCTCTAATCTAAGATGTTATTTTATTTTTTAAGAGAGATCAAATGTGAATCAAATTAAGGAATGTGCATTATTAAGCAAGCAATGGTTTAAGCTGATTACTTTTTTCGTCTCTGTTATTTGTTTAACTTTTACTCCGTATATTATTTGTAAGGAATATATTTTAATTAAAGATAAATAAATTATCGATACTGATGGAAAATGGTAGTAGTAGCTCAATTTGACATTGGAGTACATTTTTAAGTTAGAACATTTTTCAGTTAGAAGTTAGAACACTTTCAAGTTATAACCTCGTCCAATGTTTTAAGCCTAAAACCTTCTTTCATATGGATCCACATGTCGATTAAATTTTTCACTCCCAAATTTTTTAGTAGATTACTTGTAAAAAATTAATTGAGATATGATGACAGGGTGACGCTCACATGCACCCTTTATTAAAAGGGGGCCAATAATAAGGGATGCATGTGAGGGGGTGACGCTAACTCATTACGAGTACTATCTTGTAATGACGACTATGATATTAGCTTGTAATTTTTGTTAATTATAAGCAAATACTGGAATCAAATCGACCCAAAAAAAAGTTAGTACGGAGTACTCCGTACTTTGCTATGTGAGAATCAAATTAACTGAGTGTGGTAGTCTGGTAGATGATGATGTAAACAACTCAAATACTCCAAAAAAAAGTTAGTGCTCTCTTTATCCTTTGGATTTTAGTCTCTAAGTAATCAGTATGGGTTGGTCCATTTGAGCACCTTCACCTTCTTTCAACAAAAGAGCACGCTCAATCCTTATTCTGATAAAAGGAAGCAACAATCGAATCTGAGACTTATTCTTATATACCATCGTCTTAACACTAGACTACGACATCCATCGTTACGTGGCTCTTTGGTTTCCTTGTCCCTTTTATTTTCTCATCATTTCTATTTTATCACAAATTTTTGTTTGTAACGAGTCAAGTACTACATATAAGACAAAAAATATGAGGCCTAAAAAGTAAAAAATGATGTGCCATTATTCATACAACTGGATATTACTTGAACCGTTGTGAACTTGTGACGGATAACCCGTCACAAGAGAGACTCACTCCTATTTTTACTCCATCCTTGAAGGTGTCTCGTGTTTTGCATGATAGAGTAATACTACCTCCGTCCCACTAAGATTGTCACGTTTTATTAAAATATCTCTCACATATAATAGGAAAATGGGACAATCTTTCAGGGACGGAGGGAGTATTATTATTTGATTTTTTCCTTGCTTTGGCCTTGTATAAAGAGAAGCTCTTTAAGTCCTTAATTGATGGCCAGAAATCGTGAAGGGCCATGTGAGGGGAAAAAATCATCTTCATTACCTTCTTTCCATTAATCTTCTCCATCATTTATCAATGGTTCGAATTTTATTTCTGAACGATCCAATCATTCTTATATTATTGGTATAATATGATTGAAAATGAGATGAAATACTACTTTCTCTGTATCACAATGTCTATCCTCAATCCTTCTGTAATTAACCTATTAACCTGTGTCTAATGGACCATGCACTGTCAGACTTTTATGTCTCATTATTTGTCTTTGTGACACACTAGACACACCATCACTCACTATCACATTAATTATCACTATTTCTATCTATTAAGAGTGTCATGTGTCCCATTATAAAATCGATGGAACATAAAATGAGACAGGTGATCTAACTACTGATGTACACATATCAGAAAAACCGATAATAAAATTATTTTGGTCTTGCCATATAATGAGTCTTACACAAGTATATACAACTTAAACAAGTAGGAAGGCAGTAAGAGGAGAGGAGAGGAGAGGAGGGGGACAAAAACCGATGATTCCAATGACGACTAATGTATGGATCCAATCGTTGTTCATAACCTTTCTTATTATCATAATCATATCTTCTTCATCAGCTGCCAATTTCATTCACATAAACTCCAAACAAACAGACACAACACCACCACCCTTACCAATCCTCCCACTCCCAACATTCTCTCAATTAAAATGGCAACAAAGAGAGATCATCATGTTCTTCCACTTCGGAGTCAACACATTCACCGACACTGAATGGGGGACCGGCCTCGAACCCCCCTCCGTGTTCAACCCGACCGGGCTCAACACGGACCAATGGCTCGACACGGCCGTCCAAGCCGGGGTTTCGTTGGCCATTCTCACGGCTAAGCATCATGATGGGTTTTGTTTGTGGCCTTCGAGGTACACTGACCACTCTGTGGTTAGTAGCCCGTGGGAAGGTGGGCACGGAGATGTTGTTAAGGAGTTTGTCAAGTCGGCTAAGTCTCATGGGGTTGATGTTGGCTTGTATCTTTCTCCTTGGGATAGACATGATGGTAGGTATGGTCATGAGAAGGATTATAATGAGTACTACCTTGCTCAATTGCAAGAGCTCTTAAAAAGGTAAGGTAAATCCACTCATCTTTGCTAAACGCACACTTAATCACGTTATTACAATATAGGGACACAGTTGGTCTGCCTTTGTGATGGGTACTATAACTGGTCAAATATCACCCACATGACTAAAAAAAAATCAGAATCCAATCGAGCATAACAAATGATGTCTTTATCTACCCACGTGGGTAATATTTGATCTGACGGATATGCTGGTCAAAAACACAAGTTTAGCAAATGATTAGGATCCATTGTGTAGAGAATGAACATATTGTTGAACCAATTATGAATGTATACAATGTAGGTATGGACATGTAAAAGAGATATGGTTTGATGGGGCCAAAGGTACAAATGCACCCAACATGTCCTACTATTTCTGGGATTGGTTTGCTATGGTGAAGGAGCTGCAGGGTTCAATCAACATATTTTCGGATGCTGGACCGGATGTGCGGTGGGTTGGAAATGAGAGGGGATTTGCTGGAAGCACTTGTTGGTCTACAATCAATCGCACTTCATTATCAATTGGCAGTTCAAGCATTACTGAGTAAGTCATCACTCACCACTACAGTCTCTCTAGCCCACCTCAACTAAAGTGGATCCGGACTCTTGAACCGAATCTTATCTTATCACAATATTATAATGCAAACGAACCAACTTTCACGATTTTACCAACTAAAATAGGTAGGCTCTGTTTGCCGAAAATAGCTAATAAGCTTGATGAAAAACGAAAAACTAGTTGAAAACTTTTAAGTTAGCTGGAAATTATAAATCATTAAAAGGGTTTGTCTAATGTTATTGTATAATAATAAAAGGGGTAAAAAGAGAAATCGAAAAGTTTATCACATGCTACTCTGAATAGCTTTTTCGATTATTAATGGTATAATATATGACCACCTAGTGTCTTCTATTTCAGGTATCTTAACACTGGGGATCCTCAGGGAACAGATTGGTTGCCACCAGAATGTGATGTCTCCATAAGACCAGGTTGGTTTTGGCACAAAAATGAGACACCCAAACCACTTAGTGAGCTACTTCAGATTTACTACAATTCCGTGGGACGAAACTGCGTTTTACTCCTTAATGTCCCTCCAAATTCAACCGGTCTAGTCTCTGAAACCGACATCCAGAGATTGAAGGAGTTTAGGGCATCCTTAAACACGATTTTCTCCCGCAATTTGGCACATAGTTCTGTGGTTCGAGCTAGTAGCCGAAGAGGCGGCACTGGGAGTGATTTTGGGCCGGAAAATGTGTTAGATGAAGATCCATTATGGACTTACTGGGCTCCTAACGAGACCGACAGGCAAAGCCCGTGGATAGAGATAATAAACCCAAATGGGTTGAAATTCAACGTGGTTATGATCCAAGAGGCGATCGGACTTGGTCAGAGGATTAAACAGCATGAGATTTACTTGGATGGGAAGAAGGTTGTGAGTGGGACGAGTGTTGGGTATAAGCGGCTTCATTGGTTAGGGCAGAAAGCTGTGGTGGCTAAGACAGTGCAAATCAAGATAGTCGAGTCCAGAGACTTGCCTTTGATTTCTTCGGTTGGCTTGTTCTATGATCCTTATTTGCACCCGGTTGAGAGTCTTGGGGCTCGACAGTTGATTCAGCCAAGCCAGTATTAGCCTGTGGATTAAGTAAACATAAACCGAATTGAATACATTAGGTCTCGTGTTCGTATCATCCTCTTCTCATTGTATTGGATTTGACTGCTCACCTGTCTGATTATGAGTTGTAATTTAGAGAAAACCGTGCATTATCCGATTGCCTTTGAAATGAATAACAAGTGACGGAATGTTTATAACAAAATTTACATGTACGAGTCGTACCTCTTTCTCTTCTTTGCGATCCGATCACCTGAGGTCCAGAGCACATTTTATCTTGAATTCTTGATGATTTATAGACAGACCCACGGGGCTAAATGGTTCTGTCATTGATCATGTATTCTAACTTCAAAATTACAGATATTCGATGTAGTCATTAAAACTCCATTTACACGCAAAAAACAAGCTCATTGCAGCATTGCTTCACACATCTGCAAATATCGGATCATCCGAATTATATCATCCTCATAGATGCGCCAGTATAGCACTATCTTTCACATATCAGAGTTCAAACAACAAGACAGCCACCATAGACAACCAAAGTATGTTCAAACATCAGATCCAAAAAGGGAACGTGTTTTCCAAGATCAGATTACTCAAAACTCTCAGATTATCCAAAATTGGAATATGGCTAAAAACTTTACTTTTGAAAACGCAACAAAGGGGCAGTTTAAGTTAACATACTCCGTACTACATTCTATGGTACGACCATAACACTTATCTATGTTGTAGTCCGCTTATAGCAATCCATTTATGGCTACAGAAGGTGCATATAGGCGAACTATAATGAAATAGAAAAGAAATAAACAATGAAAAGAAAAGGGAAAACTTATGTAGGAAGAGAGTCTTGTAGTGACTAGAGTGAGTAGCTTAGATATATTTTCTTCATCGTCAAAATTTTTTGCAGCTTGTGCACAAGAATTTCAACAACCGTGGGATTAGTAACCACCACGGCCCCTTCCTCTGTTGGATCCATAGCCGCTGTTTCTTCTATCTGAAAATCCATTGCTACGACCCCCAAATCTAGAGCCGCCGCCACCATGAGAGAACCCACCTCCACCTCTATTATTACCGAACCTTCCTCTTGAGAAATTGTCTCTTTCTTGTAGCTTCGGTAAGGTTTTGACCACCTCCAGGCTTACTTGTGCAGCATTTTCTTGACCTGTTCCGAAACAAAATGAGAGCAATTAAAACCTGTATAATACTCTTGTACTGAATTCTAATACTCCATACTACCATACTCATGAAGTCTATCATAATAGTACATTTTTCCTAAATGAAATGGCTATCATGATAAAACCGACATACCGGCAAGAAATGAATCCAAATCTTTGACAGGCACATCAAAAACAGCACCGTTCTGGTCAGCAGTGATCGAGACCCCTTGCACTGAGTTGACATTCTCCTCAGGCATAAATCTTCTTAAGACACCAAAAGCAACACTGCACACAATAGAAATAGATGAACTATAAAAATGGCACTCAAACCAAAGTAACAGGCAAACATTCAACTTCCTGCCATTGAGTAAAAGCAGAAGCGATATGATTCACTTACGTTGGACTGTACACGGGTCTTCCTGCCTCAAGGAGTAGAGTTACATAACCCTCCATGCCACTGAGGAGTGATCTTTCCTTTATGTCTGTGTAGCCCTGCCAAAGAATTCATACCATATATATTTTCCCATTGCCCTATAGTAAAACGAAAAGAAATTATAAATCAAACTCCAGAATAAGTAACCAGTTGGCGACTTACAGCTGCCTTAGCGAGTGCTTTTGATAGTAGATCAACCGCAGATAGACCAGAAGTACTCAAAAGCTCCTCGGCAGACTTCTTGAAAACTGGAATTACACTGAATTAAAAAAAAAAGTAAATATGATTAAACATAGAAACACGGCAATGAGTGACAAATCTACAGTCAAATTTCCATCATATTACCTGTCAGAAATTTGAATTATGGATGTTGCAGCTTCTACACCAGCTGCTTCAGCAACGTCAGCAGGTTGAGGTGCTGATAAATGCTCAAATTTTACACCTGATTCTCTTTCAATTCTAGAGAAGTTGGACTTCTTCGGATCGTAAAGCATCACAGCAACACCAGTGTTACCTGAATAAAGTAATTACTGTTATTTTCATTGCCATAAATACAGGAAACTGAGCTCACAAAGACGCCCGCATAATGCTTACCAGCTCTCCCTGTCCGCCCAGAACGATGAATGTAGGCTTCAACATCACGAGGAGGTTCGCACTATAACCCAAAAAAAAACACCAAGAAAAGACGAGATCAACAAATAAACCAGTAAAAGCAGATAAGTGCATTGTAAAATAAGACATGCAACTCACTTGAATGATCAGTTGTACATCATTTATATCCAGACCTCTGGCAGCTACATTTGTGGCAACCAGCGTCAAAAACTTTCCAGATCTAAACCCAGCAAGTGTGACCTAAAATATCACAAATAGATGTTTTGTCAACAGATTAACATTACTCACAAAAAAAAGTCTGTCACTATATTGTCAATTTACCTCACGCTGTGACTGTTGTATGTCACCATGCAAAGCGCGAGCTCCAGTTAATGCCGAAGCAAGTTGGGAAGCTGATTCTTTGGTCTCCGTGAAGATGATTGAGCGACCTCCACTGTAAAACCAAAGAAGCAGAAAAATTTTTAGCTATTCATCACCAGTAAAAAACAAAAGGGGGGAAGTGAGGAAAAAAATAAAAAATAAAGTAGGTTATCCACCTGCTATAGCAACGAATGATATCTGGAATGAGCTCAGGCCTAGCAGCGGCAGAACAGGGCATGACAATATGCCTAACACTAGTGCTAGCTTTCATTTTCTGGTCACTTACAAGATCGACAGTTTTCTTGTCTGGTTTGAGAAACTTGGTAGAGATCTAGACAAGAGAACAGCTATGTTTTAGAGAAACAACCACCAAATCCGATACCAACTCTAATTGAGACAGGCATGTATCAAAATACGCCAAACATCCAAGTCCTAACAAAATTTAACGGAGATCGTTTTCACATCAATGGACAATCAACGGCTACAAAACAAGAGAAAATACTAACTTGTTTAACCCAGACTGGCAAGGTTGCACTAAAGAGCAGCGTCTGAACTTTTGTAACATCGTCCACCTTTCCTGCGAATACATAAATATACTACCAATGAAATTTAAAAATATGGAAAAAAAAATACACAATCAACTAATTAATCAACCGTACAAGAAGACACAGACTCACATAATACTGGACATGACAGCAATAAATCGTTACAACAACAATTTTCACAGCACGTGATGTATTGTCAAGAGAAACATAAATTTACAACAAGAGACAAAAGAAGAGAAGAAAATACAATATGATACTGTTGAGTTTTCTGTGTCATTGGAATTTAAGGGATAAATGATACAGATTCCAATACATCTTCAAAAAATGGAATATAACTACATAGTACATACCTAGAATTAGTTCAACATCTTCAACAAAACCCATTCTGAGCATCTCATCAGCTTCATCAAGGACTCGAAAAAGCAATGAACCCAAATGAAGAGCTCCTCTCTCTAAAAGATCCTATAAAGACATTTGATGGGAATGAATATACGTCTTGAGTTCAGGAGCATAAGAAGCTCTAGGACAAACTACTAACCAAGAAAACAATTGTAGACGCGCAGATTAAAAATTGCAAAATATTCGAAGTAATACCTTCACACGACCAGGGGTTCCAATAACAGCATCAACACCTTTTTTGAGACTGTTAATCTGAGAATACATAGGTGCTCCACCATATACACAACACGCTGTAAGGCCCACGGCGCCACCATAAACTTCAAAGTCAGCAGCCACCTATATAGACAGAAAAGTAATTGACACAAATATACGAGAAGGTAAAATCCAGATTGCAATTTTATGGGAACAAATGAAGACAAGCGTATTAAATCAAAACCTGAGTAGCCAACTCTCTCGTAGGTAAGAGCACCAAGACGCTTGGTGATTTCCCATAACCAGTTTTCCTCAAAGCTTTTGTGCGTCCATTCACCAAGGACTCTAATATCGGCAGCACAAAAGCAAGCGTCTTTCCCTTTAAATTCATCAGACATTGAGGCACGTCAAACATGTGCAAACTTTTGCCCATAGATAAACTGATAAAAGCTTGTCAATTCTACGAGTCTGTGACATATATCGCATTCAAAACCCACATTGTCACTGACACGTATAATGCCATGACATTAAACTAGATTCTTACAAGGAAAAGGAAGCTCAAAGCTTGAAAATTCTGTTGTTTCGACGTTATGAGAAAACTTGGGTGACACTATAATGTAACAACCATCTTCCCATTCGAAAAACATGGCAAATACAATTCGATCAAATTCTCTCGAGATTAACAATCAATTTAAGCATAAACCCAAAACGAAAAACAAAACAGAATCACACACCTAGCTCAATAATCAACCTACGAGTATAATTTAAGCCAAAGATCAAAGCAAACAAGCTGAAATCGGATACGAAAGCGAAAAACAATGATGAGACAAACCTGGCCAGTTCTAGCACGACCAACTAAATCGGCGCCGTCAAGAACATCATTGAAGGTCATAGCTTGTATAGGAAACAAAGCTTTAATCCCTTTATAAATCAGGGCATCCTTCAACGGCTTCGATATCCTAAAGTTCGAAAGCGAATTAGGATCATCTTCCTCTACCACTACCTCTTCTTCCGCTTCCGCTTCCGCTTCGACCTCCTCCGCTAATTTAACCTTCTTATTCTTCGTCTTACTACGTTTACCGCCATCGTTTGAAAGCTCAGCAACTTCAGAAACAATGGTACCATCACTCCCATCACCATTACCATTACCATTACCAGCCTCGTCTAATTCATCAGCTTTACGCTTCTTCTTAGACTTATCTTTCTTCTTCTTCTCCTTAGTGTCAGGAGAATCCTTGGTCTTGTCCTTCTTCGATTTCTTCTTGTGATCAGAAGAATCTAGGGTTTGGGGGGTTTCGGCGTCGTCGGAGGTCTTAATCTTCTTATCCTTGATTTTGGGGGTTTTAATCAAGGTTTCTGGGGAGAGAGAATCGGCCATAGCAATTGAAGGCATGTGGAAGAGGAGGAGAAGGAAGGAGGCGAGATTCGATTAGGGTTAATTCCTGCGTTGTTGTTACTCTGTTGCAGGAAGGAAGGAAGGAAAGAGGGGAAATTGAAATTAGGGTTTAAGGGGGTTTTAATGGCGGTGTGAAGGTGAAGAGGGATACGGGTGGGTTAGTGGCCGTTGGATCAACCGAACCCTATTTTGTCAGAGATGTGTGTATGTGGCCGTTACACATTTTTTTATTCTTTTCCCTCGTCTTTGAAACGTGGAAAACATTGGCATCTACGGAGGATCATTCGGTCAATAAACCGGATCAAACCATTTTTTCAGTAGCCCACCCTAGATATGGGTCCGATAAATTAAGTTTGTACGATATTGGGAATGACAAATTATTGTCGATGATATTATATTTGTCACAAAATTGTGATACTCTGTACTTCTTAGGCTTGTCTTAACTAACCAAGTGATATTGAGAAAAATGGTAAACTCAACTGGTAAAACTCATTTACTATGATAGTGAGGTTGGAGGTTCGATTGTCATATACGAAAGTAATGTTTGAAGTGAGTCTGAACAAAGCCTTGTGCCAGTTCGATCACTTGGATGTAACTAGACGTAATCATACGCGCTTTTTGGACAGAAATGGATAGGCAAATTTGAGATGAGTTTGTGGGTCAAGCATTTGTATATTTTTGAAAACATTGTATCCAAATTCATTTTTTATACAGGCTGAACCGAACAGGTTTGAGCGTCGTCCTACTCTTAAACCGCTCGAGATGTAACCCATATCGGGCATATCCAAAGCCATGTTACATGGGCCTAAAGATGTTTCACTTAATTCACTAGCACTTCTTCAATCATAATAGTTAAAATTGCAAGCAAACGACGCTTGATTCTCAAGATTTACATTTACATTATGTCTCTTTCAGTTTCCATATAAGAAGACGCATTATGACAATTGAGAAGAGGTCCCAAAAGACACCTTCTTCTAAAGCTAGCCACAAACTGAGGCATCACTCACAACTCACGCCAATCTACACAGCGAATGCCTACTGCCTACTGCCCACTGCCCACTGCCCACCGCCTAGATGATGACACTTCTCACTTTGGTACTACATGAAATCAACACTTACCAAACTCTTCATCATTCATTCATTCATTGACAAAATATGTCCTCTATGGACAATAATGATGCACTAATTAAAATGCCTCATTTATTACTACTCCTTAATTAACCAATCAATACTCAAAGAATACATAACTAAAACGTTCAATTTACATCGGCAAAAGAAAAATATACTTATCATACACAACCTAACGAATTATCCCTTACAAATCAGATTTTATAAAAAAAAAATCTAAAGGAACGTACTCTATCGTTTCACTTTAATGTTCTGTTCCCAACGAACAATGAATCTGTGGAACAACAATGCAATCAAAGTTTTACTTAGCTTTGATGTACTCGTACTTGTAATCTTGAACGCATCCATATTCCCACAATCCCACCAATATACTCTCCTTCTTCCGAGAAACCATCAACCACCGCCGATCACCAGGTCTTCTCGTGAACAACTAACCTACAATGCAACCAATACAATTATGAATCCACTTTCTTTGAAATACTACAAACATAAAAAAAAAAATACATCAAGTATTAAATTATTAACCTTTTAAAGATAATACAATAATCATATTGTAAGACCGTCTTGCATGAGATATTTGAAGAGAAAGGATGAAAAGCTCTATGTATAGAAGAAGACTACCTCAAGTTGTTACCAATAGAATCCCTTCTCTTTTTGCCCCTTGATTCGCCTCAAAACACCATCAACGGCGATATCAACGGCATCTTTTATGGTCCCCAAACCTTCATTAGGCTTTGCATAAATAAACTTGGGGATAAACTCCACAACTTTTTCCCTCATCCTTTTCACCTCCTCTTTACTATACTTCTCAAGCACGCTTTTAATAGACGTCCCATTTTTCACCTCGTCGCGGTGAATAAAAACCGAGTAACTCTCCGGTTCACCCGGTAAAAACCACTCGTACTGCAAATACGCAGACCGCCTCCAAAAGAAAACGGGAATCGAACCAGCAATCATACACTCAAAAATGGACCGACGCGTGAAACTATCCCCTCTAGGCTGCAAACAAAAATCCGAATCAAGAAACGTTTCGAGAATCTCCGTAGTACCCGCCGTATCATTCGCACACCTTGTCCCCGAACAATCCACAACCCGACACGACCCACCCGAATCCTTACACTGACTCAACAACAACCCTCTAAAATCATTCCGAAACAGCCCACGCGTCCCTCCAACGAAACAAAACAACGAGTTTCGTTCCCGGTTCATGACGAAATCCTGCCACAGTGCCACGTCAGAGTCGGCGTTGGGGTGGAACCCGGTCGGGTAAGGTAGCCCGACATCGAGATAGTCCCAGGGGTTACGTTCGATGAGGAGTCGAGTGATGTTGCGCATAAGTGACATGTGTATGCATTTGGAGCCCCAGTCTTCGTCCTTGGTGCGACGGAAATCCCATGTGATCCGACCCATTACCAGGAAATGGTCCCACCCGTTTGATTGATTGAAGTAAGGGAGTAATTGTTGGATGTGGTTTAACATCATTTCGCAGTGTGCGTCTCTTTCTTTTACGCTTCTGTCACCCCATAGGAATTTCCCCACTTCTAGGCCCGCGTAAAACGGAATATAGTATGCGGTTGCTGTTTCCGCCTTTTCAGTTCGGCATCTATGATTCAGCAACCTGTGTGAATTCAAACTGTCGGTTATACTTCCTCCCCTCCAATCCAAATTATTTCTCGAACAATTCATCTAAAACCCGTAAATCTTTTCTGAAACGGTCTCACGAGTAATTTTACACAGACATTTATAAATTAACGTGCGTGAGACTGACTCACTGAAATACAAGGAAGAATTCATCGAAAAGTTCTAATGGAATTGGTTTTGCTTTTGTGACTGACAATCAATCATGAATACTAAACTTTCATCTGAAGCTAACTTTCAGCGAAAATAAATTAAATTAGTCGAAAGAATATTCTCTAATATGCCAAAAAAAATGACAGGAGTATAATACATCAATCACTCATGGTGAACAATCAGTTTTTCGATGATATAAGACGGTTTCACATGAGAATATGTGGAATTAATTGTTATACGGAGTAGAATTGATGGAAAAAAAAATACGTACCTGTTATGAAAAAGGATCTCGGACGAGAATTGATCAGTCCAGTACCAGGTATTAGCGAGAGAATCCGGGATAACGTTATTGATTTCGACAGCGGGGAGGCCGAAACCGTTATTGGAGAAGGCGGAACACCGAGACCCCCACGGCGAGAGCTTATCACAGTTGTTGTGAATATCAACGTTGAACTCCGCTGGGAGGTCGTACACGTAAAACGTCCCTAGCTCGCAGGCGCTTTGCGGCCGCGAGTGGGACGAAGGTGCAATAATGGTGGAGTTGGAGATAATGAAATTGGAGGAGGAGACGGCGGAAATGGGGTCTGCGGCGGCGGCGGAGGGTTGGGGGCTGAGGCGGCGGCGAGAAAGGAAGAAAGGTTGGTAGAAGGAGAGAGTTAGAAGAGAGATTTGAAGGAAGATGATGAAGACGATTAGACATGAACGTGGATGGAGTAGTGTTCCGTATGAATACCGTTTCGCGATGTTGTTTAAATTGACATTGAAATTGACATGGAGGTCGTTTGATGGGATGATCTTGTTGTATTTATCGGGCTGTGGCGATTTTGGTTTTTTCGATGGTTTTTCCGGCGACGGGTTGCCGTATTCTGGAGGCATTCCGGCGGCAATTTCGCCGGAGTTTGATCGGAGGAAAGGGGAGAGAAAAGTGAGAAGAGAGTGGCGTGTGAAGGGAAAAGTAGTTGCGATATGAGTGGGTTTTTTTAGGAGCTAATGATATGGGTTTCACCGGAAACAGACTTTAATCAACTGGTAACATACGGCTAATATAAGACATCATCACTGCCACGTGTCAGTTTTTGTTTTCGCTACCCATTCGCTTCTTCTTCTTCTTCTCACGTTGGATTTTATTTTTACAGAATGAAATAATAGGTTATCGAGAGATTTTATTTTCGGGATAATGAGGATATAAGCGAGTTTTGGTATTATTAGACGAATCTGGATTTTGTTTTGAATCGGTAATATGTTTGGATGATTGAAAGCTGAAATTTGGTTTGGATGGGAAATAATAATTGTTGGTTGGTGAAGATTGATTTGAGGATTGAAACAAAAAACGTGAAGAAAGCCGGTTAGAGAGTGGAAAAGTGATCTGATTGTTTGTAGGGGGAAATGGAGTTTGGTGAAGGTTTTTTTTTTTTTTTTTTATAAACGTGAGTTATTCATGGTATACAACTACTTTTTCGGTTCATAATTTGTCAACTTAAAATTTATAAGTATCATTAGCTGATTTCTTTGTATTTTTATGTACGTCAACACTAATACGGAGTAACTCTACTGATAGACGGTTTTTTATTAATTTTATTAAGAAATCTATTATAAATGAAGGTAACAGCGGTATCAAACCTAATAAAAATAAATACGCTTAATCTGAAACAGTATACAAATATAAATGAGGTACGTTCATTATAAAAAACGGTACAAACAAAGTTGTCATTTAAAGATACACCTAATATAAAGTAGGTACGAATAAGACTTAAAATGGTACTAACAAGTAGTCTTTCAATAACTTATGGAGATACCGTCTCCCTCAAAACTTTGTGAATACGGTAATAGAAAACTATGGAGAGACGGTATCTCATTTTAGTACCGCATGTGTTATTCGCACTGTATCTTTTTTATTCTTAAATGTCTCGTAAAAATAATAATTTCATTTTGTACTTGTTTTTTATAACAAACGTATCCCTTCAATTGTAAATTGTGATCATTTTTATTTATGTACTTGTTATGTTAAATGTTAAACGTATACTCCGTATATTTTAATCACTTTTGGTATCACCGTTACGTCTATTTGTAATTAGTTTCTTAATATAGGGTAATTTGTTTCCAAATTATGTATCATAATTATACTTAATTTGATTTAATTATGTACATTTGATTGAAATATCGGTTACAAAATAAATTACAACATTTTTTTTGGTCCAAAAGAAGAAAAATCTGAAACTAAGGAACAAGAGGAGGTAACGCTACGTCGCTACTCCTAAAGCTCTATAACATCTCCCCTAAGAATATTCACAAAATCTTGGGAGAGACAGTCTCTCAATAACTTATTGAGAGACCACTCTTCAGTACCATTCTATGTTATATTCGTACCCTTAAATGATAACTTTGTTTTGTACCTGTTTTTATAAAAAGCGTACCATATTTATATTTGTATACTCTTTTATGTTAATCGTACCTGCTTCTATTAGGTTTGGTACCACTGTTACTTAGTCTCTCAGTAAAGTTAATGAGAGACTATCTCTCAGGAGATCTACTCAAGAATATTATTGAGCGTCAAAGGATGAGAGTCAATTATAGATACTTCGTATTATAGTGATAATCAATCGCCAACTTGATTAGCTCCCCGATAGATACAGAGTATGTTTTATCTTGATTTCATTGTATATTTCCTCTTCTTTTTTTGCCAATATATTTTTTCAATACTACTAGTCACAAAATAATTATGGAGTAAATGATAAAGAATCAAGTAACAAACTAATCTCTCTATCCCGATCATTTGTTTTTTTATTCCATTTTAGGATATCTCGATCATTTCTTTGTCTTTCTATTTTAGGAACATTTTATATGTGTAATTTGAAATTACTCATGAATCTGACTACAAATGTCACCTCATCATTAGACACATGCTCCCTCCTTTTATCTTTGTGATTTTTGTGTCAAAAGAAAAGAAAAACAAATAATCGAGACATAGGGATTATTTTAGTTTGAGTTTTAGAAGACTTCCACGAGAACCAATGGAATCATTTTGGATAATGTAGGTGTAGTTGCAACAAGATTAAATGGACAAATGGAAAACCCAATGCATGATTCAGTTTGATTAATTCAAAGTTTTACCATTCCCAAGGAAGCTGGCGCTTGCATTTTTGCATAAAAATCACAGCTAGGAGTATTAATTATGGTGCTAAAATAAATTAGTGGATTGCTTTTCCATTGATTAAGATTAACGCCAACAAGGTATCAACGTGTTTGACAAGTGAGAGAACTTGTGTACTAATCAACGTATTAGAGTATTAGGATTTAGAAACGGACGCAATAGATTCTAGAGTAAGTCTCCCTTATAACGAATAGTTTCATTATAATGAATATATTCGTCGTAAGTTTAAGACGGGTCAAGTTGAGGGGATAAAGAAAATTATTTATCTAGGTCCCACCATTCTCACTTTTGTCATATCTATTTGGTCCGTCATTTGTTTGTGACGGATATCTCCGTCACAAACAAAAATTTGTGATATGGGAATAACGGGTCAAATAATATTATTGAATTATAAAAGATAAGGTTAGTGGGTAGTATATGATTTCATCAAGTGAGTATTATTTGACTTGTCACACGTTTATGACGGATAGTTCCATCACAGAGAAACAATTTGGCTAGATTCTACTCCCTCTCTTTAACTTGTACTGTTGTACAATTGTACGGAGTTCAGACCTACAGACCTACAGACTACTGCAGAGTAGGAGTACTTGCTTCTGTTTCCATCTTTCTCCTTGCTTGCACAAATTATCCCCAATCATTTGCTTCACCCTCTGGGTACATAATACGGATTACATGAAATTATTTTTGTAGCCATATCACTTTAGGAGCATATAAAATAACGGAATCATTACTTCTTTTGTCTCGATCATTTTTATATTTGATTTAAATATTTCTTACAAATAATATTCCGTATCAAAGTTAAACAAATGATCGTGACGGAAAGAATATAGTTGGTATTTTTTAGGATGTAAACTTATATCTCACTTGGTTCAAAGTAGACAATGTGAGCTACAATGAGATATCAACGCTTCCACACATAACAAGTGGTATAAGAATCCAAGGTCGATTGGACTAAGGCACAAAGATCATGGGGTCCAAGACTGAAGGTGCGTGGCAGCGTGCACAATAAACTAGTGGTCTCATGACGATGAGATAAGTTGTCCATGAGAAGAATGTCAAAAGTCCGACGTGGCATATTGAGAGCCCGAGGCTTGATGGATGCATCAAAAGGCGGTCTAAGGTGAGTCCAATGACCGTCGCTATATACGGAGCCAACCCAAAGGCCTTTTTGGAAGGAGTTATAGAGTAAATCCTGAGTACTTGGATTCAAAGTGGACAATATCGTACTATTGTAAATTACTAGATTAAAGCCCGTGCGCTGCACGGGTTAGTTGGCTTAATTACATTGTAAAAAAGTTATATAGAAATAAAAGATCTCATGTGAAGATTATAAAAATAAAGGTAAATTGATAGACTCATAGTAAATTTGATTACTTTTAATTATATAATGAAATTTCATTGCCCTATTATATAATTTTTCTATGTGGATAACTTTACTTAAGTTTATTATAGTCTTGAGTTTTTCTTAGACTCAAAAGATGTTTGGTTGATATTTATGGACGAAAACTTAATCGAGTCATCATAATATTTCGATGTGGGATAATTTTAATCAAGTTTATAGTCTTAAAAACTTTTTTTAAGACTCAAAAGAATTTTGGTTGATATCTAATGATGAATGAATACTTTTACTTATAATATAGAATCTTTTTTTTTTATAATTTTTCGATGTGGAATAATTTAATGTCTTAAGAACTCTTTTAAAGACTCAAAGGAACACATGATCAATTTTTATGTTTGTAGTCTTATTAAGAGAAATTTTAAGACTTAAAAGTTTTTTTGTTTGATGTGGGATAATTATTTTAAGTTTGTTGTCTTGTTAAGAAAAATTTTAAGACTGAAAAGTTTTTTGTCGATATTTAAAAACATCCATTTGGTAGGATAATTTACTATTTTAAGAGCTTTCTTTGAAAGACTTAATTATAATATAGAATCATCATCTTATTTTTCGATTTGGGATAATTTTATCAAAGTTTATAGTCTTAAGAACTTTTTTTAAGACTCAAAAGAGTTTTGGTGGATATCAAATGATGAATGATTACTCTTATTTATAATATACAATTTTTTTTATAATTTTTCGATGTGGGATAATTTACTGTCCTAAGAGCTCTTTTAAAGACTCAGAAGAACACATGATTACTTTTATTCTTATTTTAATTTTTTCAATGTGGGATAATTTTATGTTTGTAGTCTTATTAAAAGAATTTTTAAGACTGAAAAGTTTTTTTGACAAATAATTAGTTTTATTTACAATATAGAAATTCATCACCTTATCGATATTATTTATAATATAAAATCATCACTGCCGTAACTTATTTTAATTGTTTCGATGTGGAATAATTTTAAGTTTGTAGTCTTGTTAAGATTTTTTTAAACTCAAAAGTTTTTTAAAAACAAATCAAAAAATAAGACTACAAATTCATGATCTCATCATAATTTAAGAAAACAATGATATAGAATTCCATCATAGTTTTTTAAAAAAAAAACAAAAGTTTTTTTGTTGGTTGATATTTAAAAACAATGATTACTCTTATTTAGTAGAAATTTATAGTCTCATCATAATTTTTGATGTGGGGGAATTACTTAAGTTGATTGATGTCTAAGAATTTTTTCTTATTAGTTTTATTTATAATATAGAATTCCATCGCCTTAATATAATTTTTTTATTTAAGTGTATAATCTTAGCAACTTTTTTAAGACTCAAAAGATTTATGTTTGATGACCTTTATAATTTTTCGAATATGGTATAGTTTTACTTAAGTTTATAGTCTTAATATATTTTAAGACTCAAAATATTTTTGGTTAATATCTAAGAACACATGATTACTGCGGAATATTATTTATAATATAAAGTTTCATCACCTTATTACTGAGTTTATTTTTACTTGATTGATATTTAAGAACGAATTAATAGTCTTATTTATAATATAGAATTCATCAACTTATCATGATTTTCGATGTGGAATAATTTATTTAAGTTTATAGTCTTCCATCCGTTCTTTTTAAGATTGAAAAATACATCACTACTCTTATTTATAATATAGAATTTCATCATCTCACTATTATTTTCAATGTGGAATGATTTTAAATTTGTAGTCTTATATATTAAAAGTTTTTTTAAGATTCAAAAGTTTTTTGGTCGATATTTAACCGAATGATTACTAATATTTATAATATAAAATTCTATCACCCCATCGAAAAGTCTTATATATTAAATGTTTTTTTAAGACTAAAATGTTTTTTGGTCGATATTTAAAACCGAATGATTACTAATAGTTACTCCGTATAATATAGAATTTTATCATCTCATCATAATTTTTCGATGTGGGATACTTTAAAAAAAAAAAATCGATGTGGGATACTTTAAAGTTTTTCTTGGTCGATATTTGAAAACGAATGATTACTCTTATTTATAAAATAAAATTCATCACCTCATCATAAATTTTTGATATAATATAAAATTATACACCTCATCATAATTTTTTAATATAAGATAATTAATTGAGGTTTATAATCTTAAGAACTATTTTTGAGATTCAAAAGACTTTTTGGTTTAGATATCGAAGAATGAATAATTACTCTTATTTATAATAGAGAATTTCATCATCATGTTATAATTTGTCGATGTGGGATAATTTTACAACTGCTATATGTAATAAATTCATCACATAATGTGAAACAAATAATATGAAGTTTATACTCTAATGAAAGCATTTTTTTACCACGAATCTTATTATTTCATTTTTATAATTTATTTTACGATGATGTTTTTAAAAAATGAACTCTAAAGGTTTTTAACTAACAATGGTAAAACATCTCATTAATATGATAAATTAAATATATATTATAATAATTAAAAGATTCTCTAGTAGATTTTTTTTTTATTATTTATGATATTTTCCTAATTTGAAGTTTGATGGAACAGACCAATGAAATCGCTCGAAAAAAGCCTAAAATATATATATATATATATATATTGATTGATTGATACTGAAGCAACAAGAGACCAACATGAGATATCAACGCTTCCCCGTATAATTAACGATAACGAAAATGAACCTTTACACTTTTCCAAAAATTTTTTACTACGAACTAAATGAGATGAAGGAATTTTTTAGATAAGTAGAATTAAATACGGGTTTTGTATTATCTGGATCAACATTGACATTTGAGTGAATGACACTTTGATTGCAACCAAAATAGAATTGACGTTAAACATTAAGTAATTAAATAATCGAAAAAGGCAATTACAATTGACAGTTAGTTGATGAAAGCAAGCAAGACAGTTGAGCATGCATTAAACTTATCCATGTAGCTAAATTAATTAATCAAAGTTATTAATTATGTTGATTGTATGTTGAACAAGTAGTAATGCCATCTAATTATCCAGCAACATATGGGTAGCTAAATCCTTGAACACAATGGTAATGTGATTGATAATACATTAAATCTATTTTATGATGAGTATATCCGTCACAAATTTATAACGAATTAAATATTACCTATCTATGCAGGTAGATAATGACAATCACATTCTATCCACTAAGTATTACTTTGTATATTTTTTGTGTTATCCATAATATTTGACCCGTGTGACGGATACAACCATCACAAACAAGAATTTGTTTTTGATAATTATGGAGTTAAGGATGACCCTACAGGCTACACCTAACCAGTGCAAGAGTACGTACGTGTAGACATGCACTCCACTCTCCACTCTCCACTCTTTTAAGTCTTAACTCATCATCCTCTAACCAACTTTAATTTGTGAACTGTGACAACGTAATAAATTAGACGACTTAAGTTGACTGCACATACATACATACATACATACATATGGATTAATAGCAATTACTTTTGGGTGGGTGCACGGTGTACGGTGTAAATGTGTAATTAAGATTGATTGATTATTAATTAACTACTCGCACATGCCGATGCTTCACCCCATTCATCTAATCATCTCACGTTAATTGTACTCTTATATAGTGTTAAATCATACGGATACGGTCATACGATACACTAATACATACACACATCAGAAGAAGAAAAACTAAATAAAACAACTTATGAATGGTAATTAAGAAATCTCTTATGTAAATCATAAAATTAGAGGTTTGATTCTTATCCGTGATATAATAGGTTCAATTGAAGAGAGAGAAATCTAGTTATCATATACGAGTACTCCATAGTGTATTGATTGATGTACTCATGTCTGTCATGTCTATTTGAACCCGATAGTGGGTGAGTTTTAGTGATATTAATGTAAAATCGTACTGTATTAATTTCTACAAATTTGGAGCTTTCTAGTGTCACTTACAATGCGACAACGTGTCGTTTATTTGAAAGAGAAGACATCTTAATAATGGAGGATGAACCTATATATTGTCCGAATATCTATTTGTAGGCGAGATAATTAATAAGCCGAGTTGCCTTGTTCAGGTTGTGATTGAAAAATTGAGTCCATAATCAAAATTTAATCGAGCCAAGCTTTGATCAAACTTTGATTAGTTACGTGTCTCAAAAGCTAACGTCCCGGTAGGGCGGGCGAAATGGCACAGTACATATTATTATTAGTATGTGTAAGAACAGACTGAAGAAGATGCTCCCTGTAATTAATTAGCATCACATTCACATGATAGATTGATCAAGTCATTACTCATTGTTCAGCATGAATCTTGGAGCACAAAGAGCTAAAACAACACTACTTTCAAAACACACATCAACTTTATTAAAAAAAAACATGAAAGCGTTATTGTAAAGTCTCTATAAAGCTTAATTACTGGAAAATTAAACAGCAAAATATATAGTCCCAGTATGTAATTACTGTTTCTTCAACAACAAAGGTCCAACGTTGTCGCCCGTGGCTTTGTTGTGCTTCATGTGGCCTCCGTCACACAATGGAAACGTCCCCGATCTCCAGCACCTGCACAAATTAAACTCATCTGCTTAATTACTGACACTCGATTTTTTAACCGTTATATATACTGTGATGTTATCACGAAAATTCTGTACTGCTAAACTAAACGTACAACGTTTAAATGAAAACGTAATCATTTTAGTTAAAGAATAGCGAGTTTGAGAGGGAAGAAAGAAAGAACCTGCAGTAAGCAGTGATGTTCTTAGAAAGTTCAGTAACAACAACAGAATCAACAACTTTCTCCTCACTTTTCCTGATTTCAGGGTTAATAGTCTCTGCCTTCACCACAACCATCCTCCTATTTCTCTGGCTCGATCCGAATGTCAGCTTGTTACCCCATATTCCATTAATGTTGCCCACAATACTCATTGCTGAAGCCATTGCTGTCACCAAACTATAGAATGTGTAAACTCAGGTTTATTGAGGTCAGTTTCTGAAGGGTGCTGTTTTTTTTGGAGAAATGGTAGGTAGAAATATGAGTCAGTTTATGTTATGAACGTGTGGTCAGCACACTTATTTTCCAGATGATGCTGATTTCCTATGTAGGATATTGTGTGGTTCAGTTTCTGCCACATTTTTATCGGCTAAGGTTGGTTGTGTTTTTCAGGGATTCAGCTGAAATATATGCATTTGGGTTGTGACTATATCATCAGTCATCACTATCTGATAAATCCAAACAAATATGTATCCGATTGAAAACACGATATTAATGACCTGACCTGAACTGAACTATGAGACGGATTCAACCTGATTACTTGAATATGCATGATCAAGCTGAATTTAGCAAACCCATAAAAACTAACAAATGAATCTGAGTCGATTCTGACTTGACATTCACGTGCAACATCCGATTCCACAATCACGATTCAGACCGTAAACAATATGTAAAGACTGTACAATACATTTTATATGCTTAGAATGCTAAAATACATGTGAATACATTGTTATGCAAATACAGTGAACAGAGCAGTAGTGTATACAAGAAAACATAGGAGCATAGTAGCATACTCTGACCTAATAACAAGCTAGCATCATACAACAAAAATCTGAAACTGTAGGCTGAAAACCTGAGAGTACATCATGACAGTTGGTATTACTTGAAATATTCACAAGAATGTGGATGCTTTGTTGCTCGCAGTTTGAGTCAAACATTAAAGAAAAATCGTCTTAACCAACTGATCCTTCCAATTTGATGCTCATGAGTTGATTCACCTCAGCGCCAAATTCATCAGGAAGTTCGTTGAAGACATCCCTACAAAATCCCGAGATCATAGCTGCCATTGCTCTCTCGTAATCAATGCCTCTTTGTTGGAAGTAGAACAGCTGGTCTTCCCCAATCTTGCTTGTACTGGCTTCATGTTCAATTCGAGCTTTAGGGTTCTTAACCTGTAACGAAATGCAAGTCATTATTGGAAGAACAGGAGAAAGGAGGAACAGTCTAGTTCACTTCACGGCATGAGAGGTTCCGACCAACCCATAAAGTCATAAAAATACATGAGAAGTTAGGTTGCAATCACATGTGAGATCGCCCCCTGCAAGACTCACTGTTTCCCATGTGAGTATCAGATATAGAGCGAGTGATGAGAACTATTCTTCCCTGAACTTACACAGCAATAAGAACGAAAAACAAAGAAGCATAGATCATTTTCACACTGATTCATAAACAAAAGCATATTGCCACCCTACAAAATGAATGAAGAATGGCAACCGCAAACTCTTTCCATTCGACACTTTATTAGACAAAAACTGGTGTGATGTAACATCTTTATAGCGGAACTATTAATCCAGCTGCAAAATATTTGGAAAGATTACGCGCTTCAGAAGCACAAGCAAACAGACAAAAATTTGAAGCTCATAAAAACGAGAGACTAATAACTCAAACTCAAGAAATGGCATACTCCTGACTAGATTACCTGAATATAAGGATATGTATTGGCAGCAGCTTTATCACCAATAAGCATAGAATCACACTGTGAAGAATTCCGAGCATTGTCTGCTTTCGACATAACCTGCACCAAACCCCTATACACATTCCTCGAATTCCCAGCAGAAATACCCTTAGAGATGATTCTACTTTTAGTATTCTTACCCTTATGTATCATTTTAGTCCCGGTATCAGCTTGCTGGTAGTTATTCGTCAAGGCAACCGAATAAAACTCACCCACCGAATCATCCCCTTCCAAAACAACACTCGGGTACTTCCAAGTAATAGCTGACCCCGTCTCCACTTGTGTCCACGATATCTTAGACCTCACACCAGAACACAAACCTCTCTTCGTAACAAAATTGTAAATCCCCCCTCTTCCCTCCTCATCCCCAGCATACCAATTCTGAACTGTCGAGTACTTAATCTGCGCATCATTATCAGCATACAACTCAACCACAGCAGCGTGGAGCTGATTCGTGTCATAAGAGGGCGCGGTACACCCTTCCAAATACTCCACAAAACTCCCCTCATCAGCCACAATCAAAGTCCTCTCAAACTGACCCGTTTCAAGCGCATTAATCCTAAAATAAGTCGAAATCTGCATCGGACATTTCGTCCCCTTAGGAATATAAACAAAGGAACCATCACTAAACACGGCCGAATTCAAAGCAGCATAGTAATTATCATCAGTAGGCACGACCTTTCCTAAATACTTCTTAATCAAATCAGGGTACTCCCTAATCGCCTCGGAAATCGAGCAAAAGATCACACCAACTTTCTCCAAAGTCTTCCTATGAGTAGTAGCAACAGACACACTATCAAGCACAGCATCAACAGCAACATTACTAACATTCGCGAGACGGTTCCGTTCATTCAAGGGCACACCCAATTTATCAAAGTACTTGAGCAATTCAGGGTCAGCTTCGTCTAAACTATTCAAAGTTGGTTTCTTTTTAGGAGCAGAGTAATAACACAAATTCTGAAAATCAATAGGTGGGTGCCTATTATCAGACCATTTTGGTTCAACCAATTTCAAAAACTTATGATATGAATTTAACCTAAATTCAAGCATCCAATCAGGTTCTTCCTTTAGGGAAGAAATTAACCTAACAGTTTCCTCAGATAACCCTTTTGGAATCGTAATCGAATCGATTTTTTCATTGAAACCCCATTTATACTCTCTTTTCAAGAATTTCTGGAGTGGGTCGTCATCATCTTTCGACAATTTTGAAGGAATCAGTGAGGGAGATAGAGACTTACCCAGATTAGGATTTAGGGTTGTTGATTCATACCCGATTTCAGCTCGAATTTTGGGGATTTTTGGGAATCTGGGTATTGTTGAGAGGTGTTTAAAGTGATGAACTGAGGTGAATGATTGTTGATTTGATGAGGGTTTCAGAGAGTAGGTTGTGATTCGATTTGGAAGCAGAGACGCCATTGCTTTTTTTTTTTCTTCTGAAAGTTGAGGAATTATCAGAAGTTATGCGAATTGATGAGAGTTTGATTGTAAAGTTTATGCAAAAGTTGAAGATTTAATGAATTTATGTGGCTATGGTAAATTAGGGAAATTTGAGAGCAAGAGGACAAAGATGAAATGATGAATGGAGTTTAGAATTTCTGGAGATGAATCGATGGAGATTGTTTTGTTTTATTTGTGACCGATGACTCAGTTTTGTGGATGACACAAGCTTGTTTTATTGTTAGGGTTAGGCCTATACAATCAATTGGCCCAATTTAATGTTTCAAGTCTTTAATGTTAGGCCCAAATCTTTCATATGTAAAGTAACCAAATATTCTATCCGTCTCTCGAAGATTGATCAATTTGTTCATTACATGTGACATGTACTCCGTATTATAATGAAATGGGACACAATTTTTAAGAGACGGGTATATAGACACAAGTAAAAGAAACCGAACATGCATTAGCATAGAGTAAACGTATAGAAATGAAGGGAACGACTCCATCTTGATCGATAATTTACACTTTCTTTTTGAGAAAGTTTTACAATAACCTAACCATAATTCTACTAATTTACCGACTTAATTTGTGTGTATAAAGCACAGGTCCACTATGGAAGGTTATAACCGAAGACTAAAAGGTTCCAACCCTAGTCTAACCAGAGGTGTAATTAAGTAGAAGTGTCTAACATCTTGTTGGAGTGTGAGTCTAAAGTACTAAGGCAAAATCCACCTATAACTAAATTGAACTGAATTGCAATGTACAAGATCATGAAAGCAGTGAAATTTCTACGTACGGTGATACAATTGAGGTTAAATCTCGGTCTACTATTTGTCAAAATAGAGAAAGTTCATTCATTTGGAGACTATTTTATCAGATCTATAGATTCCTTTGTGAAAGGCTGTGTCAATAAACAACGATATATAGAAGACTATGCAAAAACACTTTATTCTACGGAGTAATAGCGATCTTTATCCCAAAGGTGTTATTTATTTATTTTTTACAAATTTATATTCAGTTCAATTTGACTTCGTTTTTAGATGTCGGATGACTTTTTATCAATGATATAATCTTCACTTAAAAAAATTGAACTAAATTACACAAAATTGAACTGAAGTGCAAATAAATTGAAAAGAACCGGGCTAAGTCCAGCTTAGTGAGCTTACTACCCCGCCCGAAGGCATAAAAATTGCAATTGAATTGGGACTTGGAATTTGGGACTCTGAACCAAAGAAAAAGAAGAAGAAGAAGAAGAATCTGGACGACAGAGAGAGAGAGAATGGGAGAGCAAGTAGCGAAGCTTCAATGCCAGAGAATCGGGTGCAACTCCACCTTCACTCCCGACGATAATCCCCATGGTTCTTGCCGCTTCCACCCTTCCGTAATCTCTCTTCTCTTTCATCTTCTCTAAATTCACTTCTTAATCCACTTGCATAATCGTGTTTCTTGATTCTTTACATGAGACGAGACGGTCTCACGATAAGTTTAGTGTCGTTGATAGATCTGTTTTCGCTTCGCCGCTTTTCTCTTCAACCTCTGTACTGTGATTATCCGTTTGACTTGTGTCCGAGTAGCAGTAGCAGTAGCGAGTACAAATGTACAATTTAGGATTAATCATATGATTGATCGTTCTTTACTTGTGACTTTGTAGTTAGTTCCGTTGCCCCGTCTTACCTGTAGGAAGAGCTTTCTTGCGTACAATATGCCAACCTTTTCGTCTCACGAAGATCATAGCAATGTACTGTATTAGGCTAGTTTAAACACTGATTCAATGTTTTGATATTTGACGCATTGGAGGCTCGGAGTAACTCGCATTTGCAATTACGATCCACATTTTGAGTTTAATTTGTTACGAGATGATGTTTTTCATTATGTCGAGGACTTCTATAATAGGCAAATGTTGACTGATATGGCGATATTTTGCTGGATTCACCACCATTGCCATGATTTCGACCTGTACTGCGTGCGGTATGATAAAATGTTAGAAATTGGAGAACATATGGACTAGTAAAATATGGATAGTCGTGTATTTCTGGTGAGGTATGGAGGCAGGCGACTGAGAAAAACTGAAAAATCTAGTGACCTCCGTTTGTGGTGGATGAAACTCTTTCTAATGTCATGAACACGAGACAAAATAGAAAAGGAATTTTACTCAATACACAAATCAGGTTTATATATGTAGATTGTGAGGCGTGAGCTGAACTGAGTTAGTTACAGCTGCTGACTTATTACTGACTAGACTAATAACAGATTTTGTTATGTTAATAACAGATTATTGAATGTTACGGATTATCCTTTACAATTGCTGACTATGATATCTTAGGAGGAAAGTTGGAGTCGGATGGGCCTTGTGATTAATATGTTAGTCGTGCAGAATTAATAATAGGATGTGTGTGAACTATGAAATTCATGAATTGAACAAGTTTAGCTCCCCGTGTTTTGTGTGCACTCCATGAAGCTTAAGAAGATCGGAAGGGGAGAAGTATGGTGGTGAAAAGAATTGGGGCTTATTGAACTTTCACCAAGAAAATACTCTTTATGATTCATGAAGACTTCATGAGTAAATGTTTAATGGCCTGTAAATTGAGTGCACTTCATTCTTTTATAATCATCGGTGAAGATTTGTTTTGGACGTTTGAAGAATCGTGTTTGTGTCGGTGACATTCATTAACATTAGTCATTAGACACAAACTTGCAATGTTGCTATGATTTGGTTAAAAGTCGAATACCTTTAAGCTCTATCGGCGATGCTTGTGAAAAATAGGATAATCTAGATATATACTTTACGGTGACGGTTGCTTGCTTCAAATGCTTCTACATTCAGCCCTTTATCTTGATGCAAAGATCTTTAGACTACTTATTTAGTAGTGGCCTTAAAGTTCTCTTCAGAATATGATATTACCTGAAACTTAAATGTTAAGAAGACATGAAGTTTAGGTAGATGATATTTCTTCGACTTATAATCATGGTGGAGATGTAAGACGCATAAAAAAACCAACATTTTTAATCCTTGTAGTGTTTGTTTGTCACCATTTTATTTCAATCTGAAGTTCGAGAGGGCTGATGGGTTTATCTGTTGCTTGATGTGTAAGTTATACTTAAGCTGATTGATGTTTTCTTCTTTGTCTTTGCATGATACATGGGACGCTTTGGATTGCCATTCTCTATCAGGGAGTATGTTACAGACTTCCCATCTTTTTCCTTCATGATACCGTTTTAGGAATCTATTTTCTTTCCCAATGATTATTCCTCTATTTTATCATCGCACTTTTGTTATTTTTCTTCTCATAATCCTATTTGTTAATGTGTTTCAGCCTCTATTTCATGATGGAATGAAACAATGGAGTTGTTGCAAGAAACGGAGTCACGACTTTAGCTTGTTTTTGGAAATTCCTGGGTATGTGGTGTTACTTCACGATCTGTATAGTCTAATCGATCTTATTTTGGGTCTGATTTTTGTTTTGTTTTGTTTTGAGTGAGTGGCGCTTGATACTTTTTAGGTTAAATAAGCCATCTTCTTCTTGGAGATTTACCCCCAAGCAGGAAGAAATTTACTAAAACAGAAAGCTTGTATTTGAATAGTTCCTTGAAGATGTTGCGCTATGCCGCTACTTGTGGTTATGAGGCTGCAGTACTCTTTCATCGTGAATTCTAGAGTGGTGCTAGTGATATGAATTTGGATAAGAATTCCAATTCTAACTGACTTTTTTAAGCGCCTTGGAGAATGCATGATAGATTCGTTCTTCACTAGAAGTATTTTAGGACTCGTAAAGTTATTCTTACCTTTTACTTAACTTAAATTCCATTTATTGACGCCTTTTTTTCTCTCATTATAGTTGCGAAACTGGTAAACACACCACTGAGAAGCCAGTGATCGCAAAGGCTGCTCCTAGGACTCAAAACCCCACGCTTACCCCAACTCCAGTCATAAGCAATACCACAGCTGCCTCATCTAAAGAAACTTGCCCAAGGTGCAAGCAGGGATTTTTTTGCTCAGATCATGGTATAATTCTCTCTTTTCTTAGTTACTACTACTTACTATGGAGTACATCTATGCCATTTATATTGTCCCTAATTCCTAATTCCCCCTTCGATTGTAGTGGTCAACTGGTGTCTACTTTAACCTATAATTTCTCCTAATATGCAATCGTTACAACTTTTTATAAAACCCAAAATTAATTGTTTTCATAAAACAAACATGACAATTTTTTCATTGTATCTTAGCATATACTCGACGTATTTACTAAAATAACTAATGGGCAATGTTAACATTGATTGAGCACCAAAATCATATGGGAACAAAAGAAGTGGGGTGTCTTGTGGTGTATTCTTGCTTCTTTTTTTCTGTTTCTGAAGCCTGCAGCATGCAAGTAGCTAGATTGGCGTTTCTATGGAATATGACTATATGTAGTATCCTGGCTGTGACCGTGCGTTTCCTTTTCAGGGTCAAATCCAAAGCCTAAGCCAGTCGATACACAAGTTGCTACTGAAGAGACTGTTATTACCAAGGCTCCACCACGGAAAATAGTCGGTATAAACGAAGCTCAAACCTGTAAGAACAAAGGGTGTGGACAAATTTTCAAGGAGATTGATAATCATGAAAGTGCGTGTAGTTACCACCCTGGGCCTGCTATATTTCATGACAGGGTGCGAGGGGTGAGACACTACTTACATCTTGATGTGTTGTGCTTGTGTATTTGTGTCGTGTTTTAAATGCTGATGAGCGACTTTCTTGGCTTGCAGTGGGAATGTTGCGACGTTCATGTGAAGGAATTTGACGAGTTCATGAGCATTCCACCTTGCACTAAGGGATGGCACAATGGTGATTCAAGCTCTTAGGCAGTTGCTTACATGTCTGAACAGTATTTCAGTTTCTTCCCCCTTCTCACAAGTTTAATGATGACTTGATGAGCTACGCCGTGATGATGTGGAATTGTGAAAATACGTTTACAGAAATTATACTAGAGACGATTGTTCGTGGTTTTGGTTTACTGAAGACCCATAAATGTGTTCCTTTTTGACAAACTTTTTATCTAAATGTAAGAGTAGAATAGATGATTAATATAAGTACTAGAATTTGCCCAAAAAGAAATACAATGAAGTACACATTATCGGTTGTATCTTTAACGAAACTCCTAAACCAAGTATCTGTGTCATTTCATCAAGTAACGCCTTGAACATGTGCGCATAAACTTCAAAAAGATTACAGCTCCAGGAGCGATTTATAGAGTGATGTTTAACAAGGATTTATATTGGTGAATGGAGCGATCCGTCATCAAAGTTGAGTAATTGGATCAATCGATATGATCAACTCTATGGACAAAGGAGGGAAGTCGAGCCTTGTCGACTAAAATCAGCACAGAATTGCAAAAGCATGGCATTCCACATCTACAAAAATCATCTTTTCTTAAAAAAACATGCATATTAAAGATGTCATAGCGGACTAACAGAACAAAATTGAGATGGCATACCAATACAGGCGCAACTAACTAATCAGAAGTCGGAATCTCCCCTTCCTCTAATTCCTCCATACCTGCAAAGAATACATCAATGTCTATCTGATCCTCTACTTCACCAACTCTGTTGTAATCAATAAAGTTATCTGGATTACCCTGTTCAATGAGCGATGAATATACATCGATCAACTCTTGGTTGAAATCAAAGTCATCTATGCTCGCGTCCAACATTTCTACTTGAGTGCTGCGCTCAACATTATTTGCATCAGGTACATTTCCCCCAGTCGGCAAATTATTGGGCAATTCTTTGATTGATTTGTCAAGAAAATCAAATATCTTTGGCTCTGGAGATTCCTCCTCTACTATTTCCTCCTCCTTAGAGCAAATAACCAAAGGAGTTGGTGTATCGTCTGGGATGGGTTCCTTAGACTTGACCTTTGTTACAGTGCGCTTCAAATCGTTTACAACTTTCAAATGGCAGGGCTCCGAAGGAAGATAAATTTGAATAATAGGGTATTCTAAGATAGTTAAACCCGAAAAAAGTTCCCTTAGTGGAATATCCAAATCAAGTTGACGGTAGGACGAGTCAATGTGCTGCAATTGAAACACAAATGCATAAAAAAAGAGCTTCAAGATGATCCAGAAGAAAAATATAGACGCATCTTCAAGATTTTAAAAAACACGTCTTAGGTAGTAAGTAAATAAACAAACGCTTCCAAACCTTTTGATTTATTCGAATGTAGAACTTGAGATTATCAATGGTTGCTTCAGTGAATCTCCTCAACTTATTCCTCCATGGGCTAGGTTGTAAATGCTTTTCCACTTCAGAGCGCAATGTCGAGTTTTCATTCACCCTGAAAAACATATAAATGGTAATACCCTTGGGCTTGAGTCATTTACTCATTACGATAAGCTGTTGGTAGTTTCCTCAGGCTCAAAATAAGATGAAGAGGCCACTCACATGTGTTCCAGTAAAGCAACATCTGTTGAATGAAACCGCCATTCTACCGTCCATTTAATTAATCTGGGCCTAAAGAGAAAGATAGAAACAATAAACACGAGTTGCGTTTAGACCCTGAAACTCTACGACTCACCATGACACCTAGTCGGCCGGAAAGTAGGATTGGTTGGAATGAGAATGATAATCACGGGGTAATTCGTGTAGTGAATGCATTTAAAAAGAAGAAATAATTACCGCTGCACAAAACGGGTTTGATTCTTTTGTCGCTTAGACATCCCGGGAGGGAAAAACAGGAGATGGGTTCGTCTTTTTGAAGCAGCATGTAGGAGAGCTTTAAGATGCCCAGGTAACCTATACTCATAGTAGCTATTACATAATATCTGTGTTCGCATTCTCTGGGACGACTCGGCCACTCTTTTAATATCCTCCAGCAAATTATAGTCTGAACCAAACAACCAACCAACCACATCATATCAGTAATATATCCCTAAAAACATCCCACCACACTATCTCACATGTCTCCAATTCTTCAAGACTCTTACAAAATACACAATGATGCAGTTGATGTCCTAGTCTACTGGTCAAGACACACATTCCTCCTCAGTATTGTAATGCGCGACTGAGTTGTTGGGAAAAAAACAAGACAACATACACACCGACAGTCCGATAACATAAACGTAATCCGACAACAATATACACACCAACAGTCCTCTTAGTCTAGTGGTTAAGACACAGGTTCCTCCTCAGTATTGTATTGTAATGCGACTGAGTGCGTGCGACAACATAAACATAAACATAAACATAAACCTAAACCATGTGTAAATGGCACAATAAATCACATACATGAGCTTAACAGCACAGAGATACCGATTGCAAAATCAAGGAATGATATTTGTGGCATTGGACAACCAAAATTTGTAGTTCAAGTGCAAAAAATCAGGGGTGAATAATGAATTAGTAATGCAATAAGCTAAATTTAGCAAAAACAAAGGAGCAATTCTCTTTCTCTTGTGAGACCGTGTCATTGGAGACAAGGGGGTTAAGAAGTACCGGAGACAAGGGTAGAATCGTCAAATTGGGAAAGAGGGAGGAAAACGGCGACATCCCTTTTGCCTGTACAACCGGAAGATTTCTTGTGGGAATTGACACAGGGAAGAGAACAAGTGCGGCGAGAGCAAGCAGGGCACTTGTACTTGAATTTTTCACTTTGACATTCTTCACATAATAATAATAATAATGATAATGAATCATCGCTGATATTGGGAGTATTGCTGCCATTGTCGGTGTCTAACTTGGAGCTCATCTTGTTGGAAGACGGCGGTGGAGTTGGTGTAGTAGTATTTGCGTTTTTCAGCGGCGTAGGGGTTTATGTTTATGTTTATGTTTGAGTCTCTTCCTTTTCTCACTTCTGCGGAGTATATACCAGTTTTATTTTTTGATTTTTTTTTTCACGTCAAAGATGTAAATCCCGTATCAGCTCGAGTTTAAATTTTGTTTAATGAGTCATATTCAAGTTATGAACAAATTCGAGCTTAGCTCCACTCGTTATTAACGTTGAATAAAAGTAACCCAAGCGGTACGAAGTAGTATAAAGTATCGTCAAATAAGTTTCCACGGTATTTTTTTACTCTATATTTTAGACATGACAAACATGTCAATTGGGTTGGTCCGTGTCGGTTCAGCTTCAAGTCAGACCACTTTTAGGTTAGAAAAACTGGGTTGATTTCTGATCAAATTGAGTCATTTTGAGTTCGATTATTTTCGGGTACGTTGTTTTCAACTCTTTTTTTGGGCATATAGACTCGTTTGCTATTACTCTGTATAACACTAGTTTTTACCCGTGCAAATTGCATGATTGCCTTACAAAAATTGGTTTAAGGTGATGGACAAAATAAATTATAGTTTAAATAAATACAAACTATTTTACATAAAAAAAATTCCAAATACAAAATTATAGTTTCAATAACACAAATTCTTAGGAGAGACGGTCTCTCAATAACTTATTGAGAGACCACTCTTCAGTACCACTCTATGTCATATTTGTACCCTTAAATAACTATTTTGTTTTGTACCTATTTTTTTAACCAGCGTATCTTCTTTATATTTGTATAGTCATGTTAATTGTACCTACTTCTATTAGGTTTGGTACCACTGTTACTTCCATTTGTACTTAGTCTCTCAGTAAAGTTAATGAGAGACCGTCCCTTAGAAGACCTACTCAATAAATAAATACGGAGTACAAATTATTCTCTTTAAAAATAGACATATATATTCATGTTAAACTTAAAATATATCTAAAAATCGTAGTGTGATGAGTAAAAAAAATGTTTCATTTGTGGTAGATTCTTATTCATCTGTCATTAGACACAACATTCTCTATTAAATTTGATTATATTTAAGAATTGATTCAAATGAGACATGTATTTTACATGAAAGTCCCGGTTTCATCTCTTCTAAATCGATGCAATATACCAACAACCTTGGATAAGTTGAGTACACATTTGTTATCGGTTGTTACTCGTATAATTCTGCTACTTGTCCTTTTTTTCTCGCATAGCCAATGATGTCTTCCGGCTATCTTCCTCGAACAATATCTCATTCCACAACCACCCTGAGTTTTAACTATCATTCGACCAAACAAAAAATGCATTTTCGTTTTTATACCTAAGGAATAAGAATATTTAGAAAATTCACCCGTTTTAGATTATTGATGAGTCGCTTCCAATCTCTACTGAAACCACATCCACCAAATAAATTATCACTTTCTGACATTTTTAACTAATGTTCTGATTACTCCAAAGATAAGAAAAGAAAACCTATCAAACAAAATAAAGAAAAGCTATCGAACAAAATGATCTAAAGTAAACAAAGAAGTAATCTTTATATGAAAAAACCTACTCCTATACACTATGTCATAGGAAGAATTAACAACATACTAACAGGTAAACTATAAATAATCCTAACATCAATAGAAAATCTTGTTTGTGACGGAGTCGCAATGTTGCAAGGGGTCAACTATTTATCCATTTAGATAGAAAAACATAAAAAAAAATGTTATTCTCGAGGAACAATAACCATACAACGAATAAATAACCGTCACAGGAGAACATAAACAACTCTTTAACATTACAACACAACTACATAAATTATCAATCAAGTAAACATAAAGCATGTTCTACTAAATAAAATCATAACTATATCCTTAACATTAGCAGCAATATACAAAATAATAAAAACAGTGTAATTAAAGCAGAGAATTTAGAAGAACATGTGTACTCCGCAAGGGCTAAGATTCTAAGTATAACGGCAGAAACCTAACCCTATGGGCTAAGAAAGAGAATCGCGTAAAATAAACACAAAAATGAGATGAATGATTCACTTTGCTCAAAATATGTTTTTGTAAAACTTGGTCTCATTTTTGTGGTCTTTTTATTTTATAAACTGGGTAATATATCTTTTTTTTTTGTAAAATTTTGGTATGTTGTGTATCAATTTCGGCGTGTAGGCGGCAATTATCAGGGATTATCCATCCAAACTCGTACCCGTCCTTAGGCCACACCACATTCCCGTACCCATACGTCCCTTTGTTCTCAAACAACCACCAAATATGATCATAATCGGCCGGGTTTTTAATCGATTTCACCAACAAAAGCCGCTTATTATCCTCTTTAAACTCCGCCATTATTGATGACACCGACATCGCATTGTCCTTAGCTCCACTCCCAAACTCCTCGCAACTCGAATCCACTTGTTCTCCGCTTGGGTAAATAGTAGAACTGAAATAATAAGAACAACTTATAATAAATACTACTCCCTCCGATTCTTCAGGTTCGCAACATTTACTGTTCACACCAAAAATAAGAATAGTAAGTGTGGGCCACTTATGAGTGATGTTATTGTGAGAATAAACAATATAATAATGGAAAAAGTTAGTGAATATTTTGGAATATAATAATGAAAAGTGAATGGTATGTTGATCATTTTATAAGAAAAATAAAGGTTGAGGTACAATAATAAGAACGACTTAGGAATTATCAACGAAAATCATCTCTACTCCGTGAATTCCTTTTTGGAGGTTGAGGTTTAGGCATATTTGGCTTTCGTTCAATCGAACCCATTTGCACATTACGAATATTAGACATAAAGATCGATCACAGTTTCACGAACCTGTTTCTATTGGATGAAAAAAATGAAGGCGCATTCCTTTAACGATAATTTCTAAACGGCCTGTAATGATTTTGTGAATGAGTTTGTCTTCAATGATCACGGATCGTCTGATAGGCTGAAACAATAATTGACTCATCTCAAAAAGTTTAGGAACAATGACAATTAACTAATTTCGCTAATTTTGTTGCATCACAATCGGGTTTTGATCTTTGACTGATTTCGTCCGTTCTCCTTCAATTGAATAAACCTTCTCAGTCCAAATCTGGTGTAAAGAGGAACGACACTTCTGCCTTGTATATGAATATTTGCTGAAACCATGGGAAAACATGGGAAATCGACTTACAAAGTTATAAAGGTTTTCCGAAAATAGTTTTGGCCTGCAGATCTTGGTTTTCCTCGATGTCGTCATAGATATCTTCAACTTTTAAAGACTTGGTTAGTTTACATGGGATTCTTGCTCGAGATGAAAACCGTCTCTTGAACAATTGATCAATTCTTGCTTTGGTATATAGAAGCATATCAGGATGTTCACCCTCTGGCACATCAGCAAAGCAAACAATATCGTACGTAAGCAAATTGTATCATCTAACACAAATCATAAAGTAAAAGCGTCTCACACAATATCTAAGATATACTAAAATATCGAAATGCCAACTAAATTAGCAAGAAGCTATGTTTATTCATAGAATTGAGGTATCGACA
This sequence comes from Agrostemma githago, assembly GCA_958450325.1. Taxonomy (NCBI): domain Eukaryota; kingdom Viridiplantae; phylum Streptophyta; class Magnoliopsida; order Caryophyllales; family Caryophyllaceae; genus Agrostemma; species Agrostemma githago. The sequence goes on from OY288246.1 coordinate 73,371,758, forward strand.
TATACCTCGGGATGAATATTAGCAAACTTGAGACTCCGAGAGTGAAAATTCCTCTTTAAATGAAAATAGCATCAAATGCCTTTGGCAACATTGTCGGTTTCAATAGAATCGGTCCCTAACGAAATGATCGAGGAGAACCTCCTTCACTTCTCATGAACACAGATTTTCTTGACGATATCAATTTCGGCACAATGTGCTCCAGTTGTGCCAAATGTCGCAATATGAATGTCCTGCATTCATTCATCAAAGACAATTAGTTCAAATAAGAGTCTAATAATCACAAAAAGAAAGTGAGGATTAACCGGAGATTTTCAGCAAACAGTATACATAAAATCTCAATTAATCAAACCGTATTTAACTAAGAACTAGTTTTATCACCCGTGAAGATTCACGGGTCAGTTTATAGTTATGTTATACAGTATATAAATTGAAATAAAACTAAAAATTATGAATGAGATATATCATATATGAAGGCAAATAAAATATGTATTAGAAAAAATTATTCATGGTACTATGTACGTGCATTATCACACTGATTAACTAAAAAAAACGGTGTGACAAAAAAAAAACAGTGTGGAACATCGTCATACTATTCCAAAATTTAGTTAAAAGAAAAAAGAAATGGAGCCCTCCCCTTTGTAGGGTCATAAGCCCGTTGTTTAGAACCAATAACTTGTTTGACTGAACCCAAAATAACTCGTTAATTTAGAGTCGATACCTTACATGACCCGTTCGGTTAGTGAGAATTTATTAAAATTAAATAAAATATATATACCTAAATATTATATTTGGATTTATAATTAAAAATAAATATTTTTTTATTGTAGATATTCAATTTTATACAACTTTTTTTATCATTTAATTGTAAAATAATTTTAAAATTTGAATTAATTATTATTTTTAAATATAAATATTATTAAAGGGTACAATAATAATGTTAAAAGTAAAAAAAAATATATTAAAAATATTTTTTTTGGACTTAAAAAGTTTTAAAAAATAGAGGTGTTCGAAACTATTTTTGACCCTAATCCGAACCGTGACCCGTATAACCCGACTTATATTTGATTTGCGCCATATTTGGACCTGACCCGTTGGACCATTTGACAGGTATACATATTACGCTTCTGCTTTATTTTTGAGGGGTTGAATAACTTTAATTGATGTTGTTAGTTTTCAACCCGTAACCGTAAAGTCAAAGATCAGAGTTCAGACCCTTAAACGGAATTAAAAGTATAGTCCGGGTACTAACCTTACCCATAAATATCTTTCAATCTGTTTTGATCTATTGTTTTTAGACATATAAACTCTTTATAGGATCGAATATGTACCTGATTAATTATTTAAATCAGTTAAAATATTTAGATTCAGTTTTGATGTTTGCAATCAAGCCTCTTTTTAGGGTCATGAACCCATTTTTTTTTTACCTGCAACCTGTTTGACCGACCCCAATATGACCCGTTAATTTAGGGTCGAAACCTGACCCATCCCATTCAACCCGTAATCAATAAGTTTAAGAATACGAATTAAGAGAAATATCGTGAATATGATAAATTGGTGTGAATAAGATCAACAGGATATCCTTATGTAGTTAAGCCTAATATGTTACTATTAAGCCTAATAATGATACTCTTATGCTATTATATGAAAATATAAATGTTATATGAAGATATAAATGGTAAGTCAATCAATCTAAATAAGCATGGTAAATCAATCAACCTAAATAAGCATAATTATAAGGAAATCTTTACGTTGGAAATCTACTTTATATTTATCTACTTAAACAAAATATACAATCTTTACTATTTTTATGCTTATAAATTTATACAAAATATACAATATTTATACAATCAATCTGAATATCATCTTTTATGATAATTATTTCGTATAGAGTATAATTTATAAATGACATTTTTATGTACTTCGTATAGAGTATAAATAATATTAAGTGGGAATATTATGTCTGCTAAATAATATATCAATGCTCCAAAATATTATATTTTACAATCTTCAATATATTAATATTAAATATTTATCAAACAAAATATTAATATTATGTTTTTTTTATAAATATATTTAATATTTTGCCATGATGTGAAATTTGAAATGTTAAAATTAATAGTGATACTTTAACGTAAATGTTGAAGTATATGTTATATGAATAATAAAAGTAAATAAATGACGAAATGTTATATAAAATGGATTAAGTTGAAAATGTATATACGTAGGATGATTAACAATTACGGAGTAGCAAATATGTTTTTTAGTAATATAGATTACAGAATTTTAAGACGTTAAATTACAGAATTTTAAGATGCTAAATAGGAGGTTAAATTAATAATAATTTACAATAAGAATAATTATATAATTATACTCGTATGAGTACTCGTATAATATAAATACAGATTATTCATATAAATACTCGTATGGGATGATATCTATATATAATAAGATGATTATTAACATTTTCTATATATAATATGGGATGATTTTATATATATGCATGTTAGACCGCCATGTCAGCAAATGGATGCATTCAATTGATATATATAGATATATGAATAATAAAAATAAATAAATGACGTAAATGTTACATAAAATGGATTAAGTTGAATATATATATATATATATATGTGTGTGTATAAGTATATATATATATATATATATATATATATATATATATATATATATATATATATATATATATATATATATATATATATAGAGTAAGACTCTTATGAGTCCTTTACTCTATATGAGTCCATAAGTCCTCATTCCATCCATTGAATGGGATGAAGATGGATGGACAAGATGCATCCATTTAAAAAAAAATAAAAAATAAAAAAGAAGAAGATTTACGTTCCTAAAATAGCTCCCAAGAATTTAGGAAACAATAACTCCCTTGATCATGTTCATTCATCATTCATCATTCATCACGTTCATTCATTCATTCATTCAAACGTGAGAAAAAAAACCCTTTCTTCATCACGTTCATTCATTCAATCAATTCTGTGCTCGAAATCCTGTTACAATGGATTCAATGACCGCGTCATCTTCTTCAACTGTTGATAAGCAATTGATCGAGTATAACAATGGTGAGTTTCAATATTTCTTTCACGTCAATTTTCATTGTTGTTATTGCTTTCATTGTTGCGTTACTTTTTAACGTCAATTTTAATGTTGATATTGCTTTCATTGTTATTTCATTCATGATAGTTTCATATCAATGGCTAGTTACTCTCTCGATCTGTATAGATTTCAAGTTTTTATGTTTCTTATTTAGGTTTTCCATGATATACACTGATACTATTGCATTGTTTTATATTAATGCAGAAACGTCATTGAAGTAACATACCTTTTGAGTTACAGTAACACTTAATTGCAATTACAGTAACACACTGCACGTTTAGAAAAAGGATTTTGATGATGCTGTTAAAGTAACGTAGTGTACTAGTTAGAGTAACACAACTTATGAATTGATATAACACATTTGTTGCGCGTTAATTTTAATGTTGATATTGCTTTCATTGTTATGGCTATTGTAAGAACCGAATGCACAGGAATGATGAGTTTTTTTTTTCGTCATCACGTTCCGTCATTCATTCATTCAAATCTGAGTTCGAAATCCCGTTACCATGGATTCAATGAGCGCGACATCTTCATCAACTGTTGATAAGCAATTAATCGAGTATAACAATGGTGAGTTTTGATATTTTTTTCACGTTTTGCTTCAATTTTTATTCATGGATACGTTGTGCGTCAATTTGCGTTCTTTTTTTCGTCAATTTTCATGTTGATATTGCTTTCATTGTCATTTCATTCATCATAGATTCATATCAATGGTTAATTGTTATAAATTCCAGAGTTTTATGTTTGTTATTTCGGTTTTCCATGATATACAGTGATACTATAGATCCCAGATTTAACGTAAGCTTCACTGATATTATTGTTTTGTTTTATGTTGAACTGGACACGACATTGAAGCTTCACTGATACGGACTTCTAAGGGCAGAAGACAAGGCAAATGTGGAAAGCTTGTGCGGATTAATTCGGGAGTTCAGGTTGCAGAGACAGCCGGTTTCTGGGGGGGATATTGACAAAACACAGGAACTGGATTTTGTACACATTTTTTTACACATAGCGTTGTGCTACGTTGCAATTAACTATATATTTATTTAATACATGTATATTTGGTTAGAGTAACATCTCATGTCTATTGGAGTAACACCATTCGTTAGTTACAATAACAGACATAATGCATGAAAGTAACTGAGGACAGCAACGTTGTTTAAACAATTCAATACCAAAGTAACTGAGGATAACTTGGATTAGAACCATTCATTACCAAAGTAACAACATTCATTTTTTTAAGAACCATATATAATGCGTCAGAGTAATTGATGATAATAACATTTTTTAACCATGAGACAAAGAATAACACCATTAATAACTTAGAGTAACATCATTTGTTCATTAAAGTAACAGTTATAATGCGTCAATGTAACATAATGATTATGAGACCACATTTGTATATTGTGTAAACTTCATTCATTCCCACAGTAACACCGGTCGTTAATTAGAGTGACATGAACAATTAGTCAGGGTAACAGAGTTTAACAGCATTGTTCCATTGGTGATAATCAAAATACTAATGTACATAACAAGTTTCAAAAACGATACAAAGCATTATTCGTAATTAGAAAAAGATGACATAATTCGTTAGACACGTTATTTTTTTCGACCCTTTGTTGGCTTGCTCTTGGGACCATCGATGATCTTTTGCCTCGCGTCCACATACTTATCTACGTTATCCAACAACCGCGATCGCACCTTGATTTGTCTCCTTCTTTTGCCATCTGAAAAGTACAATAATTATGTACAACTATTGTTACAGTTTAATCTGGTATATAAAATTAAAGTACAACTGATACGTGATAAGTGCGTTGTGTAGTGTTTATTTCTTGTATTTAGTCTCATTTTCTCTGCTGAAATCGCCCCTTAGGACGGTTTTTGGGACGACTTATGCTTCTTCTAGATTATTTCAGGTTCCTAGGGGTCATCTCGAAGAAACGGAACGATTCAACTCGTTTCCGACACGTATGGAACCCAAGAGGAGAAGCAACGATGATTCGGCAACTCCCCGAGCACCGAGCATCGACAAGGAGTCAAGGAAGAGCTAAACAAGGCTAATCCCGATCGGGAATTCTCGAACCCGATCGGGAATGAGGCACAAGAATAGCTACTCCTGTCAAGCATTCCCGACCGGGATCGCATAATCCCGATCGGGAAAGAGGAAGTATCCCGATCGGGATAAGGCCCTCCCGATCGGGAAAGGTGGAGCAAGGAAGACACTCACTGTGAAGCCGTCCCGATCGGGATCGCTTATTCCCGATCGGGACCATCATTTCTTCCCGATCGGGATTTCCCATTCCCGATCGGGAATGACCCAGTCTCTGTTCCGCCTCCTTCTTTTATTCCTCTCACTTACGGAACCCTATAAATACTCCTCTTGTAATATTTTGTAGGCACAAAACCCTAGGGAGAAAACCTTGCCTCTTAGACTAATCCTAGTTAAAACCTTCCTTAATCATTTCTCATTGAGCATTAATTTAGTGTTAATCTTAGTTTCTACTTTGGATTCTTGAAGACTTGTAATTGATACTTCAATCTTGACAACATTGAATATCTCTTTGGGTTGAAGTTTATTCAAAGTTTGAATCTTTCCATTCCTTTGTTGTGTTGGTATAATCCTTCTTGCCCTTTTCTCTTTTAATACTAGTTTTACATTAAAGTTTCCATCTTTATTTAGTGAATTGTGTTTTCTTGTGTTTCATACAACATGAATGTGTTAGCTTGCATGTTAGTTTCTTTTATGTATGTTGATGTTAGTTTAGTTATGAGTGAGTAAATCCTTGTGGGGTTAGTAGGGGGATTAAGTGTAGGTTATGGGTAATTAGACTTGATTGTGGGTAAAGGTGAGACCTTTGTTGTTAGTCTCTTGTCAAGAGCACCATGTGTTTGTGGATTTGGTTATTTGAGTTGTAGTGGCCATACTTCTCATACTAGTTCCCATCTTTCATTGTGTTATTGACTTTTGGTTGAGTTCTTGTGTATTGAGTGACACTTGCTTGAGAATCCGGGTTTGTCTTCGACGCGAGAGCGCGGACCAACCTTAATAACTAAGCGTAGCCTACACCCTCAATTTCCCGATTACCCTACTATACTTACGAACCCAAACTAACCCTACTCCTTTCGTATTTGATAACCACCTCTTAGTTAGTCTCTAATTTACTAGTTTGCTAGTTTATTTGTCTATTAGTTATTTCACTTTATCATCGCTTTAATTAGTCATTGTTAGCCTAGTCCTTACTCCTCCTCCATAATACTTTTCCATTTGTCGTCCCCGTGTGTTTGTTTGGTATCTTAATTTCGTTTTAGGTCGACCGAGTCTAAACCCTACCTCACCGTCTCCGTGAACACGATCCCGACTTACCCTAGCTACCCACTAGGTTAGTTGGTTATTTATTGTTGGTTAGGATCCACGACAAATCCCACCATCAATTTGGCGCCGTTGCCGGGGACGGTTCTTGTTTAGACTTTGTTTGCTTAGTTTCTAGATTGAGTTACCATCTTGTGTTTTCGTCAATATAAATTGTGTTCCATCTTGTGTCTCATCCATCTCTCCTTGCTTCTTCGTTGTGTAGAGTTTATTTCTTTCTTGTCTAGTGCCCACAAAGCACTAGACTTCTCACGTTTGTTTCCTAGTCCACAGTTTATGCCTAGAGGCGGAAACCATCCTCTGCTCTTCAACTCAGATCCGGAAAGGTTTTTCCGAAACCTTCGAAAAAGGACAGTTGTTAGATCGAGAGGTTCCCAACCGGGCACGAGCGAAGATTCCGAGCAAAGCGTGGAGATTGATCTAAATTCCCCACCGGGAGGAGCTACCGACGAAGGATTTTCAAACTTCTTCGGCACCCACGATTCTAGCGCATCTCATTCTACATCTCCGGCATACTCTCCATCCACTTCACCACCTACATCTCCAACCTCTTCTATTCCAAGTTCCACACCCACATCACCAATCCGACACATCATGCCTAAGTTCTCTTCACACTCGACATTTACGGAGGATGTCTTGCCCGGTCCCGCCACTATGCCGGGTACTTATACCGGGAACTTTATAGCCAAGACGGCATTCATCCAATTGGTTGAGCGGAACCAATTTAGCGGGTTACCTACCGAGGATCCACACCAACATATGGAGGCTTTTTCCGATTATTGTGATGCCATTTCGCAAGCGGGAATCACCCAAGACCAAATTCGGTGGGTCCTCTTTCCCTTCTCCTTGATTGGTAAAGCAAAGCAATGGTATAAGGAACTCAACAAGGCGGCTCTAGGAATCAATACTTGGAAGAAGCTAGCATTAGCCTTCTATCAAAAATTCTATCCACCGGAAAAGAGCAACCAACTAAGGGCTTCAATCACGGGGTTTCAACAACGTGACGATGAGGGGCTCTATGAGTCGTGGGAAAGATTTAAGGCTTTAATTCGCTCTTGTCCTCATCATGGATTGTCGGAGTGGTTTCTCGTCCAACAATTTTGGAATGGTTTGTTTGAAGATTCGAGGGGCATACTCAATATGGGTTCGAATGGCCGATTCACCGAAGTGGATGATGACCAAACTTGGTCAAGGATAGAGGAGATGGCGGTGCATAACTCCCAATATTCTAGACCTAGGAAGGTAAATAGAGGGGGAAGGCATGAAATCGATGCTATTACTCAACTTAGTGCCGATTTGGGTGCTCAATTGAAGACTCATATGGATGCTATAGACAAAAAGCTTCAAGGGCAAGCCAACTTATTTCAAGGCACAAGTTCTTCTACCCAACCAACCATGCAACAAGTCAATGCCATGGACTCTTCATTTAATCCATCAAATCATGGTATGTGCGAAAATTGTGGAATCTTCGGGCATGAGTCTTATGAGTGTTTGAGCAATGTGGAACAAGTCAATGCTTTTCAAGCATATAAGCAAGGGACACCATTCTCCAATTACTACAATGCCAACACTCACAAGCACCCTCTTCTCTCTTACAAGACTCAAAATGTCCAAAACCCTCAAGTCTTCCAAGGTGCTCAACAAGGCCAACAACAAGGCCAACAACAAGGTCGACAAACATATGTTGCTCCCCCTTTTAGGGGCAACCAAGGAAATCAAGGCTACCAAAGCAACCAAGGTTACCAAGGAAACCAAGGCTACCAAGGCAATCAAAGGCCTTTCAACAACTTTCAACAACCAAACGCCTATCAAAACCAAGGTGGCTATAACAATCAACAAAGCTTCAACAATCAAGGTAATTTTAATTATCAAGCTCACCAAGGTGGTTTCCAAGGAAACCCTAACTCCCAAGGCTTTCAAGGCAACAACCAAGGGTACCAAAATCAAGGAAATTTTCAAGGTTACCAAAATCAAGGGAATTTTCAAGGTCAAAATCAAGGTAACTTTCAAGCTCAAGGAAACTTCCAAAACCAACAACAAGATGCCAAGCCTAGGAGTAAATCTCCTACTTATGATTATGGTTTTCCTCTAACTATTGCGAATGTTCCCCATACTCAACAAGCTCCAACACCCGATTTTGATATGCAAAAGACAATGTTGGACATGCAAAGAAGCAATCAAGAGGTACAACGCAATCAAATGGAAATGCAAAGAAATCAACAAGAATTCTATGCTCAAATCCAAAGAGATAACAAGGCTAGAGACACTCATGTGAAGATGTTGGAAACTCAATTGTCTCAAGTGGCCTCGGGTAATTCTTCAAGGCAAAAAGGGCAATTGCCTCCTCAAGGCACGACACCGAACCAAGCTACCGCTAATGCTATCACCTTGAGGAGTGGTTCTAGCTATGAGCCACCTATGATGCCTAAGGAAGATGATTATGGAGGAAAACAAAGGGAGGAGCCTATACTTGAAGAGGTTGATCAACCTCTAGAGGATTCTTGTGATGAAGAAGTCCCTAACCCGGATTTAGGGGAAGAAGTGATTGTTGAAGACATTGACGAGGGTGGTAATGTTCTTTCTTCGCAAAGAACCTCGTCTACTTTCATCCCACATGACAAAACCAAATCTAAAGGAACTTCTTCCTCAAGGCCAAAAGAAACCCATGGTGAGAAATTGAAGTCCAAAGAAGTGAGGGAAGCTACTAAGGTTCAACTACCTTTTCCCTCAAGACAAGCTAAATCCAAAACGGACAAGCAATTTGACAAGTTTCTTGAACTCGTGAAGAACCTAGAAGTGACTATTCCTTTTACCGAATTGATTACTCAAGTGCCTACCTATGCTCGGTTTATGAAGGAGATCCTATCTAGGAAGAGATCGTTGGGAGAGCCCGAAACTATTGCTTTTACGGGGGGATTGAGCGACATGTACCTACAACCATCCCTACCTAAGCTTAAGGATCCGGGAAGCTTCTCCATCCTGTGTAAGATTGGAAATGTACACATCGAGAGAGCCCTTTGTGATTTGGGAGTGAGTGTGAGTGTTATACCTTACTCCATTTGTGAGAAGGTAGGCATGAATGAGCTTAAATGCACAACTATCACACTCCAAATGGCGGATCGATCAATCAAGCGACCCCTTGGCATATTAGAGGATGTGCCAGTTCGTATAGGCAAGTTCTTTGTTCCGGTTGATTTCATAGTGCTTGACATGGCCGAAGACGCCAACATTCCAATCATCCTTGGACGCCCGTTTCTCCATACGGCGGGTGCCCTTATAGATGTGAAGAATGGAAGATTGACTTTGGAGATTGGAGATGAGAAGATCTCTTTTGACCTCCATAGCACAATGAAGACTCCAAATATCAATGACTCTTGTTGTGTAATCGATGTACTTGATGAAGTCGTTGAGGATGCCACCGAGACATTATTGGTGAAAGATCCTCTTGAAGCTCTCCTAACCATGGGACTTGAAAGAGCTAAAGGTGGACTATGGGACGAAGACTTGGATGTACTTGAAGAAGCTCTAGATGGGGAGAACCGGGTCGAAGATCAAGCTACATTTTGTGAAATCTACTCGGTTGAGGTACAATCTCTAGATCTTAAACCCCTTCCCCCTAATTTATCTTATGCCTATCTAGACGATAAAAAGTCTTGTCCGGTCATAGTTAATTCCGAACTCGAGTCTAACCAATTGGATGCGTTGCTTAAGGTTTTGCGGAAATATAAGAGCACCATTGGCTATAGTCTTGATGACATACAAGGGATTAGTCCCGATTTTTGCATGCATAGGATACATTTAGAAGACGATTTTAAGCCTAGTGTCCAAGGACAAAGAAGGCTTAATCCTAACATGCAAGAAGTCGTAAAGAAGGAGATCATGAAACTCCTTGATGCCGGGATCATATATCCCATATCAAACTCAAATTGGGTTAGTCCTATTCAAGTGGTTCCCAAGAAGGGTGGAATCACGGTCATAAAAAATGAAAGAGATGAACTAGTGCCCACTAGGTGTGTCACCGGTCATCGAATGTGCATTGACTATAGGAAACTCAATAATGCCACCAAGAAAGATCACTTCCCTATCCCATTCATTGACCAAATGTTAGAGAGGTTGGCTTCCCACACTCACTTTTGCTTCCTTGACGGTTTTTCGGGATTTTTCCAAATCCCAATTCACCCGGATGACCAACCTAAGACCACATTCACTTGTCCTTATGGAACCTTTGCATATAGACGCATGCCTTTTGGCTTGTGTAATGCCCCGGCCACCTTCCAAAGGTGTATGATGGGCATCTTTTCGGACTATATCGAGTCTATTGTTGAGGTTTTCATGGATGATTTTAGTGTTTATGGTAAAGACTTTGAGTCATGTTTGGTAAATTTGTCTAAAGTGTTAGCTAAATGTGAAGAAGTGAACTTGGTGTTGAATTGGGAAAAATGCCATTTCATGGTAAATGAGGGCATTGTGTTAGGTCATTTGATCAAAGATCGGGGCATTCAAGTAGACGGGGCAAAAGTTCAAGTCATCGAGCATTTGCCCCCGCCTACGAATGTCAAGGGAGTTCGGAGTTTCTTAGGCCATGCGGGATTCTACCGCCGATTTATAAAAGACTTTTCAAAATTGGCCAAGCCTCTCACCGAACTCCTCTTGAAGGATGCCCCATTTATATGGACTAATGCGTGCAATGAGGCTTTTGCTAGGTTAAAGGAGGCCTTGATCACCGCTCCCGTTATCAAATCACCGGATTGGTCCAAGCCGTTCGAGGTGATGTGCGATGCTAGTGACTATGCGGTAGGGGCCGTGTTAGGTCAAAGGGACGGGAAAGCCTTACATGCCATATATTATGCTAGCAAAACCCTAGACAACACCGAAGCTCGGTATGCTACGACCGAGAAAGAGCTATTGGCTATTGTGTACGCCCTCACCAAGTTTAGATCATATCTTCTCGGCTCTACGGTGATAGTCTTCACCGATCATTCCGCTTTGAAATATCTACTAGCCAAGAAGGACTCTAAGCCACGATTACTCCGTTGGATTCTTCTTCTCCAAGAATTCGACTTAGAGATTCGTGATAAGAAGGGAGCCGAGAACGTAGTAGCGGATCACCTATCACGCCTTCGAGTTGAAGACCTCGAGAAATCTCACATCGATGATCCATTCCCGGACGATGCTATAATGATTGTTTGCACTACATCGTCGGACCAACCTCCTTGGTTCGCCGACTATGCAAACTATATTGTGGGAGGTGTTCTTCCCCCGAATTTGAATTACCAACAAAAGAAGAGGTTCTTCTACGAGGTCAAGCAATACTTTTGGGATGACCCGCAACTATTCAAAGCATGTGCCGATGGCTTATATAGGAAGTGTGTCCCTCAATGGGAACAAAAGGGTATAATGGAAGCTTGTCATTCGTCCCCATACGGCGGACGTCACGGTGCCTCAAGGACGGTCGCAAAAATACTACAATCCGGGTTCTATTGGCCAACGATGTTTCAAAATGCAAAGGAATTTGTTTCCCAATGTGACGCATGCCAAAGGACCGGGAACATATCGTGGAGGCATGAGATGCCGCAAAGAGGGATTTTGGAGCTTGAATTATTTGACGTATGGGGGATAGATTACCAAGGCCCATTTCCATCGTCAAAGGGAAATCGCTACATCCTAGTAGCCGTGGACTATGTTTCGAAGTGGGTGGAAGCCGTTGCCACACCCACAAATGACGCTAGGGTTGTAATGAATCTCCTAAAGAAGGTGATATTCCCCCGGTTCGGAGTTCCTCGTGCCATTATAAGCGATGGAGGAACCCACTTCCATGAAAAACGCCTTGATGCTATCTTGTTGAAATATGGCGTACATCATAGGACCGGCTTGGCTTATCACCCTCAATCAAGCGGCCAAGTAGAAATCTCGAACCGGGAAATCAAAGCTATCCTTGAGAAAGTCGTCACAAGGAACCGGAAGGATTGGAGCATGAAGCTCGACGACACGCTATGGGCATACCGGACGGCGTTCAAGACACCTATTGGCACATCGCCATATAGGCTTGTATACGGGAAAGCGTGCCACCTTCCGGTCGAAATGGAGTTCAAAGCTTTTTGGGCTATAAAAGAACTCAACCTCGATCCTACTTTAGTCGGTGAGAAGCGATTGCTTCAATTACATGAATTAGAAGAATTCCGACTACACGCCTATGAAAGTGCGCGGATCTACAAGGAACGCACTAAATTATGGCATGACAAGAGGATAAACAAGAGGTCGTTTCAAGTGGGTGACAAGGTGCTATTATTTAACTCAAGGCTTAAGCTATTCCCCGGGAAGCTCCGCTCACGTTGGTACGGACCGTTCACCATCACGGAAGTCGGACGGTATGGAGACTTCGAGTTGAGCGATGAAAAAGGTGAACCGTTCCGGGCAAACGGTCAAAGGATCAAACTCTACAACGAGAGTGCAACCAAGGAGTTGGTGGAGGTACTTCACCTCCAACCAATCCCCTCATAACCAATCCAACAAATTCGGTTTGGCGGTGTTCCTCAAGAACCGCCATGTTGTAAATATCTTTTCCCTTCTTTTTATTTCTCGTGAATTATTTCGTGTTTCTTGTTTTTCCCTTGGATTTGGTGTGCATAAAAATTGTTTTTGGTAATCTTCTTATGAGTGTGGTGAGGGAGAGAGTTTTCATGAGTTTGTGGAATTGTGTAGGAAGATTTATGATTGTTGAGTTAGTGTGTTGAGTATTTGGAGGCGACTACTTGAAGCGATAAATCAAGCTTTCCAGCCCGGTTTTCTATTTCTCCTACTCGTTGGGATTTTTTTTTTGGAAGACGGGGGCTAGGTGGTCGTTTTTGAGCTTAATGTAAGCTTTGAGGACGGGATTTCAGATCCCGAGGAGGTTATTTCATGAAGATCGAGCGTGAGCCCATCCCGTTCGGGAACAGATCTTCCCGTTCGGGAAGGTAGAAAAACCCGATTGGGATTTTCCCTTCCCGTTCGGGTTGGAGGTGTAATTTGGAGCAACTACTGTGAGCTCTTCCCGATCGGGATTTTTCCTTCCCGTTCGGGATGTCAGGAAAACCCGATCGGGATTATCCCTTCCCGTTCGGGTTGGGGGTGTAATTTGGAGCAACTACTGTGAGCTCTTCCCGATCGGGATTTTTCCTTCCCGTTCGGGATGTCAGGAAAACCCGATCGGGATTTTGCTTTCCCGTTCGGGTTGTTGGGGAAACCCGATCGGGATTTTTCATTCCCGATCGGGACGGCGTGACCTCAAGCCCAGTTCGCCCATTGAAGCCCAGCCTGACCCGCCCTACTCCCTTCCCTATTACAACCTTCCTATTATCCCAACCCAACCCAATCCCATATCACTACACATAACTCTACCAATCTTCATCTTCAACCTCTCTCCAAAACCCCCATCTTCAAAACCTAACCCCAAAATCACCATTAATCTTCCATTTCTCCACCAAACTTCACCAAATCACTTCCAAAACTTCACAAAATCGATTTCTATCTCATCCATAAGTATCCTAAACCCATTTTCTACCTTCAAAACTCCCAAAAACTGAAAAAAATCGAGTTTTGTGCCAATTTTTCTCAAAATCCGAAAATTGGTATTTCATCTAATACTCGATTTGTCTTATTAAGCTTCACTTGGGTAGCTTATTTCTTCGATATTAAGCTTCTTTGAGGTATTTTTGGTGGGTTTTAGCTCTTATTTGTGGGAAGGAAATATTTTTGTTTTTGGTATACCAGCACTCTAAGTCTTCATCATCCATTATGGCACCAAAGAAGAGAGGGGGATCAGTGATTAGCAGAAAAAGAAAGGATGCTTCGAGTTCGAGAGCCCAACCCGAGCCCTTGGTCGAGGTTGAGGAACAGGAAATTGCTCGTCTCCCGGAGTTTCCCAGTCTGATTTTTGGGTCGGACGAGCAAAAGGAAAAATTTATCAAGCTCCTTGGTAAGCCCCTCGAACCAACTAGATTCATATGCAAAATTATTCTTAGAAAGCTGGGAATTTTGGACCAATGTAGGGAATTCTTTGTCGGGATGGGTATGGAAGTTCTATTCGACATGCATGAGCTCACCTATAGGCAACTCACCTTAGAGTTCCTAAGTAGCTTTCGTCTCGAAATTAGATCCCGACCGCACCGAGTTTATTTCCGAATCAATAACACATCCCTCATGTACACCCTAGACGACTTCGGTGAGCTCTTGGGCATTCCGAAGGTTACCGATGGTCAGGTACCCAATGACTTTAATGTGGCCGACGTATGGCATAGTATCACGGGTCTCACACTTGTGGATCTTAGACACTTGTCTAGTCGCCTTGTCCACCACCCGGTCATACGCATATGGTAGCGTTTTGTAGCGGGTACTATTTTTGGGAGGTGTGAGACGGGTACCTACACTAGGCAAGAGCTAACCTTAGTCGGGGGGTACTTGAATTTAAAGAGGAAAAAACGATTCACCCCCGACGTTGCATGATGTAGAGATTTGTCGCGGATCCCCACAATCAAACAAGAACCTAACTCTACTAACTGGGTAGCTAGGGTAAGTCGGGTATCGAATCCACAGGGACGGTGAGCTAAATGATAAGTCTCGGTCTAGTTAAAGTATTAGTCGGAGAAAATCGGTTTGAGTTGAATAAGTCTTAACTAAAGAACTAAACTAACAAAAAGGGAAAACGTTAACAAATATAATAAAAGGGACTAGGGTCAAGGTCAACAAGGTAGTCTCAGGGGAGTTGTCGGACTCATAAAATAGCTGATTAAGGTCAGTAATAGGCATAAGATAGGCTCTCTCAAGTCTCTATCTACCATAGGACGGTCCTAGCGGGCTCTCGCTACTTACTAGGTCGACCTACTCCAATGAACGCAAGTCTAACCTAAACTCGGCTCTCGATCTTAAGTTCAGGTCAACTAAATTGATTAACTAATCTGGCCAGGACAAGTGAATCATACAGATATAATGTTCAAAAAGAGATTACGAACAATTAATCAACTATTAAATTAACTCGAGACAAAACCCCAATTAAGACGAACCGTGCTAACCCAAACCCTAAGAATTACTACTCAGACATGATTGAAACAAAACTAATTAAAATACCCACTAAAACTAAACATGAAATAAACATAATTAAAGGACAAAGACTACAACTTTAAACTAAATAATCAAATCATTTAAACTATTTAAACAAGTAAATTAGCATAATAAAACAATAAGATGAAAAGGGGAGGAAAATTATACCAAACATGAAGATAAAATTGCATAGATAAATGAGAAAGATAGAATGGAAAGATTAACCAGAACTAATCAAACTTACAATCTAAATGGAACTGGATTACGATTAATAATGATGAGGTTTTAGATTAATAAAGAAAACGAAAGGAATGCTACCCTCCTGCTCAATTATATTGTGCGGCTGCCTACTCCCTACCCTCTAAAAAAAACTCCCCTGTATTCCCCTGTTCAATTGCCTTTTATAAAATCCTCATGGGTGAGTGTGGTGTACGTGGTCTTGGAACAATTGAAGGTGGGTCGGGTATTAAGTCCCTGGCCCCTTGCAATTATATTCAGGTCTATTGAAGCAACTCAATAGAACGTCCCTTGTTTAACTTCTTTTCCCGTCTCGTCTAACTCGCCTTCGTTTTATTCCCGTTGTTCTTTCGTTTGTCTTGATCCATCTTTACTCGGTTATTCCCGAAATGATACCTACAAAATATAAACGACACAAAGCAGTACCAAATCCTCGGAAAATCACAATTATTATTAAAAGTATAGCTAAAATAATTAATGGACCCTAACTAACACTTAATAACATATAATGAGCTATATAATAGTTATAGAACACAAAACCGGACTAAATAACGGGTAAAAGTAGGGGTAAATCGCTACTAAAATATAACTTATCATTGCACTTGCACTAGCCAAACATTTCGAGAAGATAGCCAAGGGGGGGAAGCATTTGAGGGAAATTGCTATTGGGGGCCTCGTTACTCATATAGCCAAGAGGGCAATTCCGACATTTAGGGAGGACGGTTTAATCCCCGTACCGGGGGGCACAAGATTAGATGAAGACCGTTTATCTAGGTATCATCGATGGATTAATTATGATAATAGGCTTAGAAAGTACCTTTGGAGCACGGGGGGTCGGACGCACTTTCTCCTACCGTGCGATACACTTCCGGCCCTTGCGCCTTTGCAACGGTCCGCCATGCCGGTTCAAGAACCAAATCTTTTATTGCCTTTTATCGGAAGTGATCAAGGTGCCTCCTCCTCCCATGGACCCCGACCACGAGCTCGTCCCCAACTCCCGGCTCAACAACAACAACAACAACAACAACACTACTATCCCACCCCCCCGTCATTCATAAACGTCCCTCCGTATGCACCTTACACTCCCTTTGTCTACCCTTCGCCCCCGGCCGACCTTTCTATGGCCGCTATGCTTAATGCTCTACATCTTGGACAATATGAGCATAGGAGGGATGACTATTATGCCCAATACCCGGGTACCACCTCCTAGCTCAGCAAGGGTATATAAACCCGCAAGGGAACCTCCCATCGTGGTATCCACCGGAATACTTTCAAGGCCACGGTAACCCTAGCACTAGTGGCGGTGTGACTAACGATGAGGAGTTCGAGGAGGAGGACGCTTGGGATGTGAACATGGGCGAGGGTGATGTTGATGATGATGATGACGGTGATGATAATGATGACGGTGATGATGATGATGACGGTGATGACAATGATGATAGTGAGGATGATGATGATGACGGTGATTCCTAGCCTCAATGATGAAGAGGCGATTGGGTGGCCTTAGGGGCCTTCATGATTGCTCCCGGTGGCTCTTGACGACGTGATTACGTCAAAAGTTACTTCAAAATCCAAAATGACAATTGGTAATTCTTTTCCTTAGTTTTTATTTCTATTTATTTATTTAAGTTTTTTTTATTTTTTAGGATTAATCGTTATAAATTAGTGGAAATTGGGTGGAATCCGGGCTAGGTGACTTGATTACACCTAGTCCTCCCCTCCCATTTCCTTTTATTTCTTCTTTTTATTTCTTCCCCATCCATATCTTTTTCTTGTCTCGGCCCATGATGACTTGACTACACCCCGGCCGGACGCTTTCTACCCTTTTCTTCACTTTTCCTTTTGATTTCTAGCTTTATTTTCGTAGTTTCTTTTGTGCTCCCATGCACTACGGTCGAGCATGAGGACATGGCTCGACTTAAGTGTGGGGGAGTGTTATTCTAGCATAGTTAGCTTTATTTTTGTAGTTTTTCAAAAAAAAAAAAAAAAAAAAATCTTTAAAAACCCTAAAAATTTGAAATTTTTTCACAAAAATCAAAAAGATTTTCCTTTTGTGTGTTTTCCTTTTGTGTCATTGTGTCGTATTTTTGTTCTGTTGTGTGTTTTGCCTCCCCCTTTTCTTTATAGGTTGCCTAATCGCCATTAGCTTTGGAGAGCTTTCAAGACTTCCGGTATCATCTTTATCCCTTTTTCTTCTTTACCTCTTGCGAAGTTTGGAGAAGATTGTGATGTTGTGTGCTCGGGTGGAGCTTTGTAAAGTTGGTGGGTGATTTGGCGATTTGTTTGGAAGCTAGGGGTGGTGTTTGTGTTATGTGTGTGTTTGTTTTGTGTTGTTTTTGTTTTGTTTCTTTTTCTTTCCTTCTCGCTGAGTCTTTGTTCTGTGTTTTGTTGTGTGTCTTGTGTGTAAACCATTTTCGAAAACCCGGTTTAGAGGCTAGTGTGTGAGTGTGTGCTTTCCCTCCCTAGTAGTGTAAATCGAGTCTCGAACTTTAATCTAGTAGGATGACCCTAAATCAATGATTTCGTTGGTCCTTTACCTTGAGTCCACCTAGCTTACTAGGGATTTACTGCAGGATTTGCATTTAGACCATTATGACCACCCACGGTGTGAAAAGGCCTTGGTTACCGAGTCCCGTTTCCTTAGGTGACCATGTTTAGGATTGTCTAATTAGTCCAAGTTCTCCACTTTTTGTGGGTTTGAAGGGAATGCGCAATCTCGACTCACCCATTCCCCTACCTCCTACACATAACCACAAATAAATTTGCAATTTGTTGAGTTCTCTCTTTCTTGTTACACAATGAAATGTCGAAAAGCCAAATCTTGCCAAAAAAGGGCAAAGAAAAGAAAAAGAAAGAAAAAAAAAATGAAAGAAAGAAAAGAATGAAGAAAAAGAAAAGGCACAAAAGCCAAAAAGAAAATAGAAAAGAAGAAAAAAGAAAGGCATGGCAAAACAAGGCAAAAATGCAAAAGAAAAGAGAAAATGCCAAAAGAAAAATCGTCTCACAAAAAGATCTTAACCTCACAAAAATAAGTCTTTTTCCGACTTTTGCCCTGAAGAGCCTACCAAAGGACCGAGTCCCGAGGAAGGATGATAGCGGCATTAGTCGGTCTTCCCTCATTTTGCATGTTTTTCACTTTTTACTTGGACTAGTTAGGCGGTTTCGGGCATGGGACGACCCTCTTGGCTCTTTGCTAAAGGGGGCGGGGTCTCACTTACCTACAGTGTCGACTAACACCGTGGTTCATCCTTTTTCCATCCCGCCGATCGTCCCGTAGTACGTTCTTAGAAGGTTAGGAGGAACCGAGGTAAGTTACCAACGTTTTTATTGCTTTGTCGTCATACTATTAGGGTTTAGTCCATCTCGGTTTGTATTGCTAGCTTGGGAACGTTGTCACTTACCTCAAGTCCTAAACCGGTGCTTCTTTCACCGCTTGTTTGAGGGAAGCGGTATTTCTTTTCTTTTGGGTGCAACCCTTTGTGTGTTTGTTTGTGTGTTTGTGTGTTTAGGTGTTTTGTGTCCGGTTGCATCCACAGTTTTGTCGCAAGACCCGACTTGCCTTGCGGAGTGCACTTTTCCTCTAAGTGCACTCGCGTGAGTTGAAAGGGCGTAGGGTGCGCTAATACCCACTCGGCTAGTTTAGTAGTTAGTATGTGCTTACTCGAGGGCGAGTAAGGGTTAAGTGTGGGGGAGTTGATAAGTGCGTTGTGTAGTGTTTATTTCTTGTATTTAGTCTCATTTTCTCTGCTGAAATCGCCCCTTAGGACGGTTTTTGGGACGACTTATGCTTCTTCTAGATTATTTCAGGTTCCTAGGGGTCATCTCGAAGAAACGGAACGATTCAACTCGTTTCCGACACGTATGGAACCCAAGAGGAGAAGCAACGATGATTCGGCAACTCCCCGAGCACCGAGCATCGACAAGGAGTCAAGGAAGAGCTAAACAAGGCTAATCCCGATCGGGAATTCTCGAACCCGATCGGGAATGAGGCAGAAGAATAGCTACTCCTGTCAAGCATTCCCGACCGGGATCGCATAATCCCGATCGGGAAAGAGGAAGTATCCCGATCGGGATAAGGCCCTCCCGATCGGGAAAGGTGGAGCAAGGAAGACACTCACTGTGAAGCCGTCCCGATCGGGATCGCTTATTCCCGATCGGGACCATCATTTCTTCCCGATCGGGATTTCCCATTCCCGATCGGGAATGACCCAGTCTCTGTTCCGCCTCCTTCTTTTATTCCTCTCACTTACGGAACCCTATAAATACTCCTCTTGTAATATTTTGTAGGCACAAAACCCTAGGGAGAAAACCTTGCCTCTTAGACTAATCCTAGTTAAAACCTTCCTTAATCATTTCTCATTGAGCATTAATTTAGTGTTAATCTTAGTTTCTACTTTGGATTCTTGAAGACTTGTAATTGATACTTCAATCTTGACAACATTGAATATCTCTTTGGGTTGAAGTTTATTCAAAGTTTGAATCTTTCCATTCCTTTGTTGTGTTGGTATAATCCTTCTTGCCCTTTTCTCTTTTAATACTAGTTTTACATTAAAGTTTCCATCTTTATTTAGTGAATTGTGTTTTCTTGTGTTTCATACAACATGAATGTGTTAGCTTGCATGTTAGTTTCTTTTATGTATGTTGATGTTAGTTTAGTTATGAGTGAGTAAATCCTTGTGGGGTTAGTAGGGGGATTAAGTGTAGGTTATGGGTAATTAGACTTGATTGTGGGTAAAGGTGAGACCTTTGTTGTTAGTCTCTTGTCAAGAGCACCATGTGTTTGTGGATTTGGTTATTTGAGTTGTAGTGGCCATACTTCTCATACTAGTTCCCATCTTTCATTGTGTTATTGACTTTTGGTTGAGTTCTTGTGTATTGAGTGACACTTGCTTGAGAATCCGGGTTTGTCTTCGACGCGAGAGCGCGGACCAACCTTAATAACTAAGCGTAGCCTACACCCTCAATTTCCCGATTACCCTACTATACTTACGAACCCAAACTAACCCTACTCCTTTCGTATTTGATAACCACCTCTTAGTTAGTCTCTAATTTACTAGTTTGCTAGTTTATTTGTCTATTAGTTATTTCACTTTATCATCGCTTTAATTAGTCATTGTTAGCCTAGTCCTTACTCCTCCTCCATAATACTTTTCCATTTGTCGTCCCCGTGTGTTTGTTTGGTATCTTAATTTCGTTTTAGGTCGACCGAGTCTAAACCCTACCTCACCGTCTCCGTGAACACGATCCCGACTTACCCTAGCTACCCACTAGGTTAGTTGGTTATTTATTATTGGTTAGGATCCACGACAAATCCCACCATCAATACGAGTGAAAGAAACACCATATGTACAGCTGATACGCGTTAAAGTAACACAAAGAAAGTGTTAGAGTAACATAGAGTGCAAATTAGAGTAACACGTCTACACAATTAAATGTACCAGATTACTAGCATTCAAACTCAAAGTAACGCAAAGATGAGATTAAAAGTAACACGTCTTGTACATTACAGTAACACAGGGTCGTCTTTAAAATAACATCATACATGTGTAAAATTAACTGAACAACCCCTTACAGTAACACCTCAAGTTTATTACAGTAACTGAATATGCGCATTAGAGTAACATTCAATATATGTTAGACTAAGTATGAAGAGTAGAAGCATAGTATGAAGTAGGTGAATTCAATTAAACTCTACAGATGCATACCTAGATATCGCAACAATCTTTAGTGAAACCAATTAATTATAGGGCACAAGCGCAGCAAAGTAAATCAATCAATAATTAGCGAGAAAATTAATGAAATCAGATACGAATATAAACTAAACCTAGTTCTTTAGTACAACAATAGAGTATTAGCGAGTTACCTTGTATTATGCCGCCTGAAGATTATCTTTGCTAAAGTTAGAGAGTTGCTTCAATGTAGCCTTGCTTGACTTGAAGACGAGAAGATGCGTGGGTGTGTTTTGAAAAGAAACGGAAGTCGAGTGATTGTGTTTGAGATGATGAAGGTGAAGGGTTTCAGTTAGGATGTGAATGAAAAAATTGAATGTGAGGAAAAAATTGAATGTGAGGAAGTAACGTGTATTAGTGGTTGGAGATAATTAAGGGAGGTGAGAGGATTTTATTTTATTTTTACCAAAATATATATATATATAGAGGAAGGATCAAGTGAGTCCTTTTATTTTTTTTGAGTCCATGAGTCCTATCTACAACCATTGATCTAGAGTGGATGGATGGTGGTGATTGATTCTAGTAATTAAGGCAATAACTAACAAATTTTGGTAAAAATAAAATAAAATCCTCTCTCCTCCCTTAATTATCTCCAACCACTAATACACGTTACTTCCTCACATTCAATTTTTTCCTCACATTCAATTTTTTCATTCACATCCTAACTGAAACCCTTCACCTTCATCATCCCAAACACAATCACTCGACTTCCGTTTCTTTTCAAAACACACCCGCGCATCCTCTCGTCTTCAACTCAAGCAAGGCTACATTGAAGCAACCCTCTAACTTTAGCAAAGATAATCTTCAGGCGGCATAATACAAGGTAACTCGCTAATACTCGATTGTTGTACCAAAGAACTAGGTTTAGTTTATATTCGTATCTGATTTCATTAATTTTCTCGCTAATTATTGATTGATTTACTTTGCTGCGTTTGTGCCCTATAATTAATTGGTTTCACTAAAGATTGTTGCGATATCTGGGTATGCATCTGTAGAGTTTAATTGAATTCACCTACTTCATACTATGCTTCTACTCTTCATACTTAGTCTATCATATATTGAATGTTACTCTAATGCGCATATTCAGTTACTGTAATAAACTTGAGGTGTTACTGTAAGGGGTTGTTCAGTTAACTTTACACATGTATGATGTTATTTTAAAGACGACCCTGTGTTACTGTAATGTACAAGACGTGTTACTTTTAATTCCATCTTTGCGTTACTTTGAATGCTAGTAATCAGGTACATTTAATTGTGTAGACGTGTTACTCTAATTTGCACTCTATGTTACTCTAACACTTTCTTTGTGTTACTTTAACGCGTATCAGCTGTACATATGGTGTTTCTTTCACTCGTATCAGTTGTACTTTAATTTTATATACCAGATTAAACTGTAACAATAGTTGTACATAATTATTGTACTTTTCAGATGGCAAAAGGAGGAGACAAATCAAGGTGCGATCGCGGTTGTTGGATAACGTAGATAAGTATGTGGACGCGAGGCAAAAGATCATCGATGGTCCCAAGAGCAAGCCAACAAAGGGTCGAAAAAAATAACGTGTCTAACGAATTATGTCATCTTTTTCTAATTACGAATAATGCTTTGTATCGTTTTCGAAACTTGTTATGTACATTAGTATTTTGATTATCACCAATGGAACAATGCTGTGGGAATGAATGAAGTTTACACAATATACAAATGTGGTCTCATAATCATTGTGTTACATTGACGCATTATAACTGTTACTTTAATGAACAAATGATGTTACTCTAAGTTATTAATGGTGTTATTCTTTGTCTCATGGTTAAACAATGTTATTATCATCAATTACTCTGACGCATTATATATGGTTCTTAAAAAAACGAATGTTCTTACTTTGGTAATGAATGGTTCTAATCCAAGTTATCCTCAGTTACTTTGGTATTGAATTGTTTAAACAACGTTGCTGTCCTCAGTTACTTTCATGCATTATGTCTGTTACTGTAACTAACGAATGGTGTTACTCCAATAGACATGAGATGTTACTCTAACCAAATACACATGTATTAAATAAATATATAGTTAATTGCAACGTAGCACAACGCTATGTGTAAAAAAATGTGTACAAAATCCAGTTCCTGTGTTTTGTCAATATCCCCCCCAGAAACCGGCTGTCTCTGCAACCTGAACTCCCGAATTAATTCGCACAAGCTTTCCACATTTGCCTTGTCTTCTGCCCTTAGAAGTCCGTATCAGTGAAGCTTCAATGTCGTGTCCACTTCAACAGAAAACAAAACAATAATATCAGTGAAACTTACGTTAAATCTGGGATCTATAGTATCACTGTATATCATGGAAAACCTAAATAACAAACATAAAACTCTGGAATTTATAACAATTAACCATTGATATGAATCTATGATGAATGAAATGACAATGAAAGCAATATCAACATGAAAATTGACGAAAAAAAGAACGCAAATTGACGCACGACGTATCCATGATTAAAAATTGAAGCAAAACGTGAAAAAAATATCAAAACTCACCATTGTTATACTCGATTAATTGCTTATCAACAGTTGATGAAGATGTCGCGCTCATTGAATCCATGGTAACGGGATTTCGAACTCAGATTTGAATGAATGAATGAATGACGGAACGTGATGACGAAAAAAAAACTCACCATTCCTGTGCATTCGGTTCTTGGCAAATGCTACCTGCATAAAATTAAAACTCGTTACAAAATGATACTCGTTTTGTGTTACCCTAATTAATATTTGGTGTTACTGTAATTCATAACGTATGTTACTCTAACTAGTACACTACGTTACTTTAACAGCATCATCAAAATCCTTTTTCTAAACGTGCAGTGTGTTACTGTAATTGCAATTAAGTGTTACTGTAACTCAAAAGGTATGTTATTTCAATGACGTTTCTGCATTAATATAAAACAATGCAATAGTATCAGTGTATATCATGGAAAACCTAAATAAGAAACATAAAAACTTGAAATCTATACAGATCGAGAGAGTAACTAGCCATTGATATGAAACTATCATGAATGAAATAACAATGAAAGCAATATCAACATTAAAATTGACGTTAAAAAGTAACGCAACAATGAAAGCAATAACAACAATGAAAATTGACGTGAAAGAAATATTGAAACTCACCATTGTTATACTCGATCAATTGCTTATCAACAGTTGAAGAAGATGACGCGGTCATTGAATCCATTGTAACGGGATTTTGAGCACAGAATTGATTGAATGAATGAACGTGATGAAGAAAGGGTTTTTTTCTCACGTTTGAATGAATGAATGAATGAACGTGATGAATGAACGTGATCAAGGGAGTTATTGTTTCCTAAATTCTTGGGAGCTATTTTAGGAACGTAAATCTTCCTCTTTTTTTTTTTTTTTTTTTTTTAAATGGATGCATCTTGTCCATCCATCTTCATCCCATCCAATGGATGGAATGAGGACTTATGGACTCATATAGAGTAAAGGACTCATAAGAGCCTTGCTCTATATATATATACTCCCTCCGTTCCAATGAATTGTTTGCCTTTCTTTTTGGCACCAATGTTAAGGGAACCAATGAGGGAGTGACATGTAGAGCAAAACTCATAAGAATGATCAAATTGCATATAAAAAACATTCTTAAAATAGAAAGGCAAACAATTCATTGAGACGCCCCAATATGGAATAGGCAAACAATTCATTGGAACGCAGGGAGTATATATATATATATATATATATATATATATATATATATATATATATATATATATATATATATATATATATATATATATATATATATATATATTCATCCTATCACGTACTCCGTGATTGTTATTACATTGAAAGCACCTAAAATGGAAACAAATGCAGACATAATCATTATATTGTTGGAGCCGGAATATCCATCCGGCTACTGCTTTAGCTCGATCTTCCAACGTAAAACCGTCTTACACAATACTTAGAGTAAATATCAACTTGTTTCATGTGTTGTGTTTTTATGTTGATGAAGGTTGGGGATACAGAGTGTGGTGCGGTGTTGGAATCGTCGGACAAATTGAGAGCAGCATTCGCCACTTAGCTTGGACTAACGCATGGAGATCACTTGACGCTCTCCGACTCGCCAACACCACCACCACCACCTCCTTCTCGGGTAATTAACAAACTAATCAAACCCACCAGCTTAAGGAAACTAATTACATTACATGGTAATTAATTAATTAACTGGTGCAGGATAAATACTACTGTACATCTATAGTCACAGGAAATTCGACTTGGTATGTTTCATTTACAAATTACAACCAAAGGAAAACAGTAAGTACTTTTCATCCATCTCCTCCAACCTTTTGGTTATGTTATGTCGTGGATCGAGTTGAGGTGATTGAACTGAATCAAGAACCATGTATGTAACAAATAAAAATGCAGCGGAGATCAGATCATGAGGTTAGGTGTGTGAAAAGGAAGGTACTCATCCAAGCAAGGTCGTGTCGATTCAGGATTCGGAGTTTATAAAGCTAGTGCACCTCTCAGAAGGTATTGATAGGGTGCGATGGGGTGAACTCGGTTGTGTCCAAATGGCTTGGGTTTAAGATAAGAAGCCGTCGTTGATAGGAAGGTCAGCTATAACTATAAGATAATCAAGGTGGTCATGGGTTGGAGCCCAAGTTTCAGCTGTTTGTCGGAAATGGTGTTCGATATGGTATCATTCCCTGTGATAACTCTGCTGTCTACTGGTTTTTCACTTGATATCCCTCTTCTCAAGGTATGTCTTCCATATCTTTCGGTACTGGTATTAATCTGCACAGATTTAATTTTAAACTTTGGATTTCAGAATACGAAATGATTGAAGGAGCGGATCAACTGAAGCTAAAGCAGTTTGTGTTGAGTAATCTTGGCAAGGTACCTGAGCGAATACAAAGTGTGATAGAAGACACTGGAGTTGCAGAAATCATACTCTCCTCTCGGGATTAGACCGCCCATTCAAATACTAACGGGTGATATATGCAAAGTGGGAGATGCATGTCATCCAATGACACCAGACCTCGGTCAAGGTGGGTGCTCGGCTCTAGAGGATGGTGTCATCCTACCCAAGTGTATTGCTAATGCCTCAACCGAGAAACCAGTTCAACCGAGTGAGGGGAGTTTGGAGAGCGAAGAGAATTATGTGAAGATTAAAGGCGTGTTAAATGAATACGCAAAGAAGAGGAGATGGAGAGCATTTGATCTGATAAGCACAGGATACATGCTTGGGTTCTTACTAGAGTGTAATTGGGTTGGAATGCAGTTCTTAAGGGTTTCTTGCTGGGTTTTTCTTAGGAAAGGCTGATATCAATACTACAGACCTCATGCTTAAAGCTTGAGACTTTGTTTACTAAATCCTTCATGTAACCAGCCATTAAGACAGTCTCAGTGTTACTATTAACCTTCGATATTTCTCGTTTCAAACGGAGTAGTATATAATACTTGGTATATGAGAAACTAAAATTGCCTCAATAAAAATCTCGACATTTTTTTTCTCATCTTCAATCTTCATGAGTTTCGACACTTGTGACTGTAGCGAGTGAACAAATATTTGCATCATTATGAAACAATACCCAAAAAAGAAGGGATAATTGCCTTACGTTTTACTCCGTATCAATGAGGAGAACCAACGAAAAGAAGGAAATAAGATTATGCTACAACATTCCTGTGATTCCTAGTTTCCCACCAAAACTTCGAGCACCATTAGACAGGGAATAGCTGAGGTTAAAAAAAAAGATCCTGGCTATAAGGTAGATATCTCATTCTCTATAATCATTAGTACTCCGGTAACTTAAAGGATGCTCCCGAGCGAGGTCCAACCAAGCGGGCTAATATGCTTGGAGGTGCTATGATCGCGACACAAAACTTAGCGTGATTGCTCCGAGAGTTGCTTAGCAATATGTCTATGTATATGCACCAGAAATTCGACATATGAGAGGCCCATTGAAGTCTTGTCATCTATCATATTCGAGTGGAACAACATTCCTGCCACAAAATCAAGACCAAAAAAGCATAATAGTCAAACTACCAACAACGGAATAGGGATTGAGAGGGAGTACTGCAAAGTATAGGTATCTACTACCCTGCATTTGAAGTATTTATTTTTGTCAATTTTGCCAAAAATAACACGTGGGTTTTGTATGATAATATATATACTTACGAAAAAAAAAAAAATAGAAATATTAGTTACGGGGTATAAATACTTTGTATCTTATTCTGTCTAAACGACCCAAAATTTATAAGAAGCTCAAATTGCTAAATAAGTAAGAATTTCTGTGGTTTTTACCTGAAGGGTCTCCGCTTCTGCAGATTTGTAACCTCGAGAAAGGAAGAAAAGAAGAAAAAATTAAATCACTGAAGAATGCAGATCTTTTCTTTGAATTCGATAGTTTAAATGACAGGTACCGTAAATAAGAGCATCTCTGGCGTCGTATCTCATTAATGATCTTGTTAAACTTCTTAGAGAGTGAGTTCTCATGTTGCTGAAGCACAAACTGCAATGGTAAAACAGTCTCAACTCTCACGTACATAAAAGACAAAAAAAAAGGTAGTTTCGTATAGGTGTAATCATAATCCTTTATATGCTTTGTATTTAGTATCAACGATCAACACTTTTTATTATGTAAAATGAGGGCCTATACCTGAGTTGAAATTTCATCGACTGATGAGACACCAAATACTTGCTGCAAAATAGTAGGGTCTACAGAATTCCCGACATGAATTAAAGCATCTACACCATTCTCGAGAAGGTATATTCCATCAGAACTGATTTGCTCACTAGAAAGCGGGAGTGAAGGTGGAATAGCAGAACCCTCCGTGTCCTGCTTATGGCAAGAGAGGCAAAGAAATATCAATGTGACAACACATTTATAAGATTACTGTGTAGTGTAGCCAAAGAGGCATTTGTATACTTAA
Organism: Agrostemma githago; assembly: GCA_958450325.1. Taxonomy (NCBI): domain Eukaryota; kingdom Viridiplantae; phylum Streptophyta; class Magnoliopsida; order Caryophyllales; family Caryophyllaceae; genus Agrostemma; species Agrostemma githago. The sequence continues at coordinate 73,400,237 of OY288246.1, forward strand.
TCCTTCTATGATAAATCCGCCTTTTGTTACATTTCTTATTAATGCCATTCTGATGTTTAAAAAAGTACGAGCAGTTTTTTTCCGACTCTTGTCCATATGACGGGTAGTCCTGGCGTTAGTACTCTGACCTACCTAACTTGGATAGTCGCATGTGCTGTTATTATAAGCTAATCCAAAGCAAATGTAAGCAAATGAATAAGATGCAGGGAGTACCTCAGTAGACAAATCATGGACAGAGATCAGCCTAGGATATACAAGTGGAATCGCCAATGGCGCGGATATAAAAGAAACATAACTAGTCCAGAAAGCACGGTCGTCTATCCTACCGTCACTTTTCATTCCAGTGCTTTTGGTCAATGCTGCACATAGTAAATATTCAACATTAGGATGTTGCAATTTAGTCAGTCATGCAAAGATTATCAATAAGGATGTCATTATGAGCACAAACTGAGACCATTATCGGATTTTTGGGTATATATTATGCAATTCAAGTCGGATACTTGCAATTCAGATTTTAAATTACTCTGTTCGAATCTAACTCAAGTACCAGGTTGGGTTACTTGGGCGAGGTCGTTTGGTGCCAGATTAGCCAGGAGTAATAAAGATACATGGCCCAAGTATATTGAAGGAATCAACCAAGTACCAACATATACTACTACATGTATACCACCTTAACCACATGGGATAAAGACATACCTAAGGTATACAAAGGAAGAAGCTTGAGTGCTTCAGGCAGAATGAGTTGGCCTGGAGATTGGACTGCTGAACAAAATTTCCGATATGCATGGAGAATGTCGACACAGTGGTTTGTAACACGATCCCTGACTTGCGTGAGTGGAGTAATAGAAATTTCGCTTGCAGCTAATCAAAGAAGACATCAGTTCATATAAATGGACACCACAAGCAACATTGCTAACAATGCAACATTCCTAGGAAAAGATGAGAACGAGAATCAAACCTTGCTTCAAAAAACACGTGAATTGCGTATCCAAGTCAGCTGAGCGGAATAAATTAGGCAACACGCTTGTAGATGGAAGAGAGAGTGTCATGACTCTTATTCTTCTTTGACCATATACAGTTGTGTAGAGGATGGCACACTGAATATCAAAGAGCAATACATTGGACTTCACAAAGACAAAATGGATGGTAAATAAAGCTTTTTTCTTTAATTTGAAGTTCCATTTAGATTATTAGGTATCGAACTTTAAGGCAAAAAAACAATTTCAAATGTAAGAACTCGAAGTACTTTGGACCCATTTCCCATTAATTTTTTTGTGAGTCACCAATCCAAGCTAGAAGTAAACTGCTTCATAAAATTCTGGTATATAATTGATTCGTCTGGTTTTTAAATGTATTTCATTTACTCTACTACTATAACTGGATCGAAAATTCAACTTAATGAATTAAAAAAAAAAAATGAAAATCCTATGTCACATTCAGTAAAGATATATGATACTTTACATGTAAAGAGTGTGCTTGTGTCCGAGCTTACCCCGCAGATGTATTACCAGATGATAGGCTAAGTATACAAGATGCTTACCTGAAAAGAGCACTCTGTGCCTTCTTGTAGTTTATCGTCATGTTTTAAGGTCACCATAATAGTTTTATCACAGTCAATCTGCAAATTAACCCCAATGAAAAGAGTCAGATACTTCCATAACCGCTAGCGTCAATTAAAACAACTACTTTTGCCAATTTATAAGTCCAATAAAGACTAATCAGCTGTCAACGCTTTTCTTATCTACAAAAAAAATAACTATAAAAAAATCCATCACAACAACAACATACAATACAAAAGAAAAAAAAAGCACATGGTTCATGAAAGGACTACAGGAGACAGAGGCTGGTGAAAAGAGTTGTGAACAAAGAACACTAATAGAGTAAGGATCTTCAACACGTCCTGGCAATCTGGTAAAATATTATGCTAGAAGATTATGGCATTGCATCATGGCAAAAAATAGCAACGGAATCCCGGCCATGAGGCAAGTCACAAAAGGGAAACTAAAAAGAGAAACGTTAAAGAGAGTTACATTATTGTCATAACATCTAAAAAACTGCTAATGATAGCCCTTCAAAATATCATTACGTCTCCAGAAGTGTTAATTGAACCGCTTTCAATCAGAACCATAACTCATTAAGTGAATAGTTTTTGAAAAGCAAATTAAGATTGCCATACACCAAGAAATAGTTCGTAAAACAAGCAGCATCACCCATTAGATGCCTTTATCATTGTCGTTGTAGCATTTTAAGAACTTGAATAGCATATTAGCCCTATACACTGCTACCCTCCTAGCATTCTGTTCAAAATACTGAGACCATAAATAAGTAAAAACTAAAAATTTACATACCGCAGGAAGGTCGACGTCTGTTGGAATGCGCTTGCAGAAATTCCCGTTGTATTCTTGAACTTGAAGACCCTAAAATGAAATAATTGAGATTAATTTATTAAGAAACTAACTCATCTACAAAAATGCATCGGCAATTGCCATGTAGTAACAAGTAAATGATCTGAAGAAGCTCAAGTAATGCTTGACAGTGCAGATAGCGCACCTGACTACAACGCACGCGCATCACGGCCTCGAAACCCTGGGGCCTAGTGACATTCCATCTAAGATCATTGTAAAGCTTGGCAGTATCAGAAAGTGCAGAGAACGGATAGTAATAGTAAACCTGTAACAAAAAGAAAAAGAAAGAAGATTAGGAAATAAAATCATATCTGAAGAGGGAAAAGACATATTCATAGCAGTGTTAGAAAAGCCAAAGATTCCACATAAATTACGCATCCACTCTCATTAGGATACATATTACAGTCAAATCGAAGGCACGACTCATCAGAAATTTCCGGTGTATTCTTGATGGCTTGTTATATAGCTGGCTAAAACAATTCCAGAGATTGGTAAAACACTCGTACCATAAAAGTGTACACTGTAGGGATGGTTAATAAGTACAAACAAGACACTGCCAATATACATGAAGATTGCATACCTGTCCACCAGTAGTCTTCGGAACAACAGAGATAGAAGCAATATCCACGTATGACTGGGTGGTAAGGAACACGTCAACAGAAACCTAAAATAATTATTTAATAAGCATACTAATCAAAGACAGGCTCATTAGGGGAAAAAAAGGAAAAAAAGAGAGAGCTCGTTGTTGACACTAAATAATGAGGGTTTTGATGAATAATTAAGTCAATTGTGTATAATATATTATCTTCACCTGATATTCAGCCAATTCTATAGCCATTTCTCTTAAGGTCTTGTCTGCAGGCTGCAGCAACTTCTGAGCCTCCTGAGATGCATCCAATTTGCAAGGGAAATATACACAATGTAAGTTACTAGTACTTTTTAAGCAGGGCCACCATGACAGTTAGTACGGGACCAAAATGAAAATTACCAAGGGCAGCAGAACAGTTGTTCTCAAAATGTGAACTAAACAGATCCACAGAAGTACAGAACACCGTACCACAAGACTTATCAAATGGCATGAGGTTAAGGTTGGTGCATAATAGTAAATTACAGTAATATTGAAGACACTGTATACCTCAACAGCAATATTAACATTGATGAATATACCTTATCACCAGAAGATACATTTGCTCTACCTTCAGCTTCTCTAGCAGAAAGAGCACCAATTCCAGCTGATGGTAAGACTGTACAAACACAAAATTATGTTTTTTTAAATACAAACCTTTTAGGTAATAGTGTTAAACTGCCTAGATGGTATATATAATGTACGCAATAAAAGAAATAATAAGCTACAAATTATTTAGCTCCTTTACTTTAAGGAGGACTGGAGGAGATCTCACGTGAGACGGTCTCACAATACGATTATTGTGAGATCTCTCACATGAGAATTTGTGTACTTTAAGGTGTCATGAAGCAAACATTACTTTCTAGAGTAGTATTCCGTCTGTGATTTTGTTGCGCATTCATTAATCTATATTCCTTTTTGGTTCTTCTTCAAATTACTAATCCTCATTCTACTATTAAGAAGTTCTTATTATTAAAGTGATGAAACAGAAGTAGAAAAAAAACTTTGACAGATTTTGTCTTTGACAGCAAGCATATGCTGCTGGCCAACGAAGACCAGCAAAGAACCTGCCTGATTGAAATACCAATAGCTTTCCTCCACTGCTCTTCATAGCCAAAAACGCAGCCTGCACAGAGTAAAAATCATATCATACTTATCAGGGCTAATTGGTTATCACCACCGAGGCACCAACCGAACATTAGTGACATTCAATCAATTAGAGAAACCTTTTACTCTCCGGACTTTCTCCCTATCATCAACCAGGTACACAAAAGGGATGTAAAATAACCTCACCTAGGCAGGGTTTCCATCGTAAAATAAAAAAGATGCAAGTCTGTTGAAATGCATTTAACCCCGTCTAGGGCAGGGCCAGTTTCCATCTAACTGAAAGGTCTCACGGAGGTATCTAAAAAGGTTCTCTATCACCAAACAATGACATTTCACAGCAAAGCACACATATTTTTAATTTGCTCAAACAATGAAATAATGACCATTAAGGCATTAATGGCTAACTCAGTTATGCTCAAATAGCCTGGATGCGCCTACTAACATCAACCTCCATATTTATTACAGTGTAGCGTCTCATGGCTAGTATCAGGCTAGCTAAAGAAAACAATAAGAAAAACTGAAGGTACAACTTTCAGAGATAGTCATTATCAATATTATCATCATTCAACGCCGCCAAATAAAGGGCCATACAAAAAGGGTAACCGGGGTTTAGAGTTTAGATGTATAAAATCTTTCTCATACACTGAATAAAGGTCTTCAATTATCCCTCCGAAAGATAGGAACCACCGCCAGTTATTTCTATAAGAAGGTCATCATCAACCCTAATCCATCCAAAATGGCTTACCTAAAAATAATTCAGATTTGGGGGCTATTTTGTCAGGGGGTTTCACAAAAGGATAAAGTGAATCAACATTAACGATTCCCCTTTGTTGGGGAATGTGTATTGGGGGTGGGGGAGGTGGTTTTGGAGGTTGAGACTGATATTTCGACCGGTGGAGAGGGGGCTCGTCGAGGGTGCAGTGGGGTCATGGAGGGGGTTACTGATGATGACGTGTAATGGGAATCGCCAATGGTAAAGGCTATTGTGGTGGTCGCGTGTTAGTGGGTTTCATGGTGGGGGTGGTGACTTTAGGGTGATTGTAGGGATGCATTAACGGACTACCATATTGTTTAATGTATTAACCCAAACAATTTTTTTAATCAGAGGGAATTCAATTCCTTCCCCTTGTATCCCTTTGCTGCTTCCATTGTGTAACATTTCCTTAACCAAACACCCCCTAAGTTCATTACATGATTTGCATCCCAAAGCCAAAAGCACAAATGAACCATTGGATTTAATTGAATGGATGAAGTTTGATAACATGTTTTTAAATTCAACCTGAAATAAAAGAATCACAACTTGTAATGGATATTTCGACCGGTGGAGAGGGGGCTCGTCGAGGGTGCAGTGGGGTCATGGAGGGGGTTACTGATGATGACGTGTAATGGGAATCGCCAATGGTAAAGGCTATTGTGGTGGTCGCGTGTTAGTGGGTTTCATGGTGGGGGTGGTGACTTTAGGGTGATTGTAGGGATGCATTAACGGACTACCATATTGTTTAATGTATTAACCCAAACAATTTTTTTAATCAGAGGGAATTCAATTCCTTCCCCTTGTATCCCTTTGCTGCTTCCATTGTGTAACATTTCCTTAACCAAACACCCCCTAAGTTCATTACATGATTTGCATCCCAAAGCCAAAAGCACAAATGAACCATTGGATTTAATTGAATGGATGAAGTTTGATAACATGTTTTTAAATTCAACCTGAAATAAAAGAATCACAACTTGAACTCTGGTAACTAGCTGAAAAAGTGATGTTGCAGTAATAAGAGAATCATCTATGTGCAATAATCTACGTCAAGTGTACCTTCACTGCAGCACCAAAGGCTGAATCAGCAGTCGTATTACTCTGAAACACGCTTGGAATGCTTTCCAGCAATAGCTCCAAATGTTCACGACACTGTATTCACAGACGTGATATCACGTTCTGTTAACTAAAATAACAAAACTTAATCAGAATATATAACGAGTGTGTTGTGTCAGAACCTCAGAAAGCTGAACTACAACGTCTGTTTCCAACGGAGTATAAACATCTTGAATGTCAGGTACAATGAGCATTAATGGCTGCAGATTAGTGTTCAAATTATTAGAAGATCAAAATACAACTGAAACACAATAAACACGCGCAAATAACTGCTATAGATAATCCATGATGATCTGTGGCCTGTGCAGACAGTTAAATGGCTGCCAGTTACAGGCATGATCTAATAGTACTATTAGTAAGTATAAAAAATGACTACAGCAATAACTCTCACTCCAGTAACTGTAGCAACTCAATCAACTTTATATAGGGTTTCAAAGTTATTAGATATTTTAAGCCCAAACACAATTTACAATCAGAAATGATAAGCGGATTGCCTGAATCACACCACAGCATCAAGCCATGACAGTTTTGATGATGGTAATGAACATGATATGAAAAAAAAAGAGGAAATGTTTGCAAAACCTGCTGTAGTGCTCGTTTCAGATTATAAAAATGTATTGTAGAGTCAAATGTTGCTATTCCCACCATAGTTCTATGGCCTTCCTGTAATAATAGAATATAGAGACATGAAAAAGAATTGTTTACAAACTTCTGCACAATAGTATATGGCTAGCTAACTAGCTTATGCATTAGAGAATTTCACGTGGGCTAAAGCCTTGGTAGAATTGTTTTTCTGAAAAAATACAAGAATAGAAAAGAATATAGTAAGACCACAGGAGCTGAATTATTTGGTTACAAATAACATATCCAGCAACATTCAGCACTGACAATGTCATATAACCAGCATACTGAAGTAACTGAACTCGGTAGTGGGTATGGGAAAGCAGATTCATAGTTCTGCCAACAGCTTCAGAAGTAGCTTACCGGAAGATCGTCGATAACTTGCTTGATAGCACTACAAGCAGCTGCAGTGGCACCAGTCTTGACTGCATTCATCGACACATCAACAAGGAAGAAGAAAACTGCTGGCATTGGCTCACGCACCTAGAAAGATCGGAAAAAGGAAAGACTCTACATTTAACGTTTCATGGATGACATGACTGATTGACCAACATATAACTGGTCGAAGTTAATGCCATGCTAAGCTACGAACTTGTTTAGAAATTCAGGAAATAGAATTTTGTCCAAATTTGATACAAACAACAGTACCACTCCACCAGTGTGTAACAAAATTTAAGGAACATAAATTTGTGCAAAAGTCTACTAAATCCAACACCTTTAGAGACAATTAATGCTCATGAAAAAAAAGGCATTGTAATTTGTATTAGAAGTCTAAAACCTGTGCCACAGAACTAGGAATAAAAAGAATGCACTTATTCCTGATAAAACAGGGGATGATAACGACACAGATGTCATTCAATCAACTTCAAGGAACATGCATCTCAGTGACCAGTTATAACTTGTCATGAAGTCAGGAATAGGCACTGGCAGAATTAGGTAGATAGTTAAGGCAGAAAGATGAAGAATTAAAAAATTTCCAGCATAACAAGATGAGGAAATGCTGTATCTCTACATGCCAAGAAAGTGTAACAGCCTGAACAAGAGAAATCCGTACATCCCCTGCAGCAATAAAATGAACCTGCAAAACAGACATACCATGTATTCTTTTGTAGCAACAAACTCAACGGTTCCCCTGCACAGTTCTGGCCTTTCATCAGCATCTCTACGCCGACCATCAGGCCCCAAATTGCACTGGTAGTCCCGTGGAGTTTCATCGGTAAAACCTGCAAAAGGCATTAATAGTTGATTCATGTGGCTTTTACTAGCAAGAAAATATTCAAGGCAACAGATCCTTGCAAATTTTATAGCAAAAATTAAGGGCCTTGTGCGTGGCTATGTTATAGAACATGGTCATGAGTTAACAGCATGATTTTCTAGAACCAGAGTCTATACATTGTCAAAACTCAAAACTAAAGCTAATTTCATTACTTTGATAAAAGTTCAAAGCTAATTTGTACTCCGTAACACCAGAGTTTTAAAATAGAGTTAACGACAACTAAAGCACAAGGCTTTGTAAAAATACAGATATGGCCCCTCTGGAATGACCTTAAAAGTTCAACCAAAATAGGAATGTCAGCAACAACACAAACATTACAAATACTAACCGCACAAATTGCAGATAAATCGTCTTCCCTGATCAATAAATTTCATGAATGGGTTTATATAGCCTTTACAGCGGGAACATCGTAAAGGACCTCTTTCTCCAAAATCAACAACCTGCAGCGTTATAGATAAGCCAGACAAACATATAAGTGAAGCAGATCCTATACCAGAAAATAGCTAGCAATCAACAATGACATCTTTATGCAGGAATAGAACAGAAAGTTTGCGGCATCCATCATTCTTCTTAAGATAAAATTATACTATATAGTAGTTAGATTAAAATTTCATATTAAAGTCTTAAAGAAAGGCTTCCAAACATTTTCTTTTTTATTTCCGTATTAGAAACAAAAGACATGATAAAAATCACCTGAATTGGCTCCTCAGATGGATGAGGAAGAGCAAAGGGCTGAACCAGTAAGGCCAACTGCATCCCGGATGTAGCCAAAATATCGCCTGTGCAGGGGATCTGTGGAGGCAGACAGCAACTAAAATTTACACAAAAGTGAACAAATAGGCACTTTTAACTCCTTCGTTGAAATCTAGCACCATGAGAATTACCTGACTAATCGTACACCTCATGAAGCGAGGGCTGCAGTTTCCAGTGTCTCGAACAATATATTCAGTCGTAGCAGGCTTCAACAAGACGAAACAAATAAGAGTTGAGACGGACCCAACGGTTACATGCGCAGAAGCAAAATAGACTGTGCTAAAACACACCCACCTACCCAGAAAGGAATTAAAAGAAGAAAAAACAGGCAAAAATCAAATAAGCAATTCATACTCTACGAAGAAATTAACAACAGGCAAAAATAATAACAGTACTCCCTCCAATTCTTTGAATTTGCAACATTTACTTTTGGCACAACTATTAAGGGTTGTGAGAAGGAGGTGGGTCTCAATAAAAATGATCATTTTACCCAAAAAACAATACCGAAATAAAAATGTTGTAATTCCATGAATAGGCCAAATAAGGAAAATGCTAAAATTCCAAAGAATTGGAGGGAGTAATATTTTTTTTTTTAAAAAAAAAAACAGAATTGGAGGGAGTAATTTTTTTTTTTTTATATAAAAAGACAAACCTCTTAAAAAAATGGAGGGATTTATGTTTTTTTTTTAAACAGACCTTAAAATTCTAAATTGAAATTTCCATCAAATCTGAATTGATAAATAGAACAAACACGGTATTCAACCCGAAAATTGTCCCTACCAAGTGAAGAATTCATTACTGCTTAGACCTCCTCTACACCTCCAAACATCATGCATTTGAGCACTTTGGATTATTGTTGTTATACTCTTTTAGATTTAAATGTAGACGTTCAATATGTAAAGACTGGTGTGAAACTCTGCCACGGCGTTGGTACGACATGTTGGTGTAATTTGGAAAAAGACCATTGTTGTGCATAAATCAGCCTTTGAGGTTTAGCCAACTATTGTGTGACTTTACAACCACTTTTTCAAGTTGTCTGAAAGAATGATTCTTCCCTTTAAACAGTATTTGATTGTGAACTAAAATTCAGTGGCCTAATCAGCACCCCATCATACAATCAATTAGCGTATGAAAAAAACTGGTTTCAAAAGAAGGGGAACATGGAAGGAAAACACACACACACACCAAAAAAAACATGCATATTTACATGTTACAGAAGCTGAGAAAGAAACAGTACTGGAGGAGGATTAGCTTGATTGCCCTGGCGTGTCTCATACAAGATAACTGACGGATCTGGAATGGGGCGAGGGATTTGAGTCGGATCAACTTTTGATGTCATCTGACCTCCGGTCTGATTGAAATCAGGCGGAAATGCTGTCATGTTTTGGCTATTCAATGGCGGAGGCATTCCATACATCATTGGTGGTGGTGGTGGCTGAGAACTCACAGCACCCGGAGCCATCTGACAGATATTGTGATATACGCCACATGTATCAGATGAAAAAAATTACAGAGAAAAAAATGTGAATTTTGTGCCTAAGGTATAACACATAAGGAGAGTAATTCATCTAACGGAAGTCTTCACAGACTCACAGTAAACAGCCACATCAATTCTATATTTCTATGACACCAAAAAATGCAGGAACAGAGAAAATCAGGGCCAAACTGGAAAAGTCAAAGTCTAACAGTGCGTCTAACATGTGAAAAAAAAATAGAAAAGAAGGGAAAAAAAAGAGAGGCTAATTTCAAGTTTATTCTCCGTTTCTCTTTTTTCTTAAAGATGGGAGATTGAGGGCAGAAAGGCAACAAGTATTAACTTTGAGCCAAAATATGCTTCTTTTAAATAATCTCAAAAGGAAATCCAAAGGATTGTAGGGAATCCCTAATAAGCTTGTAAGTTGCACAAACTGAAAATGTATACACAACATTCACAAGTAATACATTGCATCTTGCAGAAGCCTTCATCACAAATAAAAATCGCATATTTTACCTTGGAATAGATGCATTATGAAATTAGAGCATGAGCCATACTGAAACGGCGAAAAGAGACGCTGATAGTTACCTGACGGGGTTGTGTCTGCCATGCAGGCTGCCCAAAGGAAGATGGAGGCCCACGTTGTGAAAGTATAGAGAAGGGAGATGGTGCTTGTGATGGAGCACCCATGACAGGAGAGCCTGGGCCCACAGCAGGCTGACTTCCGAATGGAGCTTGCATTGGAGGAGCCTGCATAGAGGACCCAAAGGATCCCATAGTAGGTGGGCGCCCAAATACAGGTTGTTGTTGGCCTGAGGGAGGACCGCCAGGAAAACCTCCGTATGAGTTTACAGGAGGCCCATTACTAAGGGGACGTGGTTGTGTGCCCACAGAGGGAGGACCTGTTGTAAATGGCGGAGACCCAAATCCGCTAGGACGGGCATTTAATGGCTGAGGCATAGGCTGTGAACCATGAATAGGAGGAGTCATCCCGGGGAGAACATTTACTCGGCCGCTTGAGGGCTGAGCCACTGGAGGAGCTGGTCTAGAGGCGAAAGGTGGGGCCTGACCAGAGATAGGATCCATAGTAGGTCTACCAGGTCCAACATTGGGGGGAACCATATTTGGTGGAGGTACACCAGGAGGAACCACACCTCTGGGAATTGCACCAGGTGGCGGAGGTCCAGGCCTATAGGCAGGCGAAGGTCCACCTAAAGAGGGAGGATGAGGAGCTGCAGATGAAGGGAAAGGTGGGTTCTGACCAAAAGGAGGTGGTGGCCTACTAGCTGGTGGTTGTTGCCCATATTGTGGCTGATTTAATTGCATATTTTGGAAATTCTGAGCTAATGATGAATCAGGACCTCGAGGAGCATTGGGATTATAGCCAGCAGGCAGTCCGGTGGGACGTGGTCTAGGTGGTCCGGGAGGTACATTAGCTGCCATCTCCTTAGATGCTTGGAATTCCTCTACAAAAATCGCAAAAATGATATGACAACTTCAGTCATTGCTACAACATATAAGGGTTAACTAATTTAAAACATACGAAATGGATCTTGGACTCCTACTCTACTTAGCCCAGTGTTAAAGTAATAATAATAATAATAATAATTCCTACTATTAGTACTCGTATATAATTAGTAATTGAGCCGCAATCATCACCACTGGCTACAGTAATAAACGAATCCTCCTCAACAAAATAAAAAATACAGCCACCAGAGGGATGCACTAGAGTAAAGAGCAAATTCATACAATCTGATGTTGAACTACAAGCAATCAAATTCGCCACCATCCACAGAATTCTAGCACTAGACTACTAAGGTGTGTTCAAATTGGGAGATTTTGTGAGTTAAACGGGGAATTCCTTCGTTTGATTAGCAAAATGGAGGTGAAAGGATTTGGAAAGGAGGGGAAAATGAGTCCTCACATGCGAATATTATTTCCCTTCCCAATTTGGAGGGAAAATCACATCCTCCGTTCCCCCTCCCTTCCCTTTCCCTCTTTCGGTATCCAAATAAGACCTTGGGGTTTGTAAAATTAAAGAACCCTAAAATTGATCAAACTAATAACAAATCAATTAATCAATACAGTAAAATTGCAGACGAGAAGAACAAACAAAAACAATAATTTTGCAAAACCACTAAATCAATAACTGATCAAACTAGCACAAAAATCAATTAAATGAAGCTCCGACATACGCAAATGTAGAACAATTCAACACAATGAACAACTCGAAAATCTCTTGATCAACTGCATTTCAACATCAATTTTTTCCCCGAAAATTGCAGTGAATTTCTACAGCATCAATTGTAACAATTAGCAAAAAAACAACAAATTGAAAGAAGTGATCAACAATGTAGGAAAATATGAAACTCCATTAATCAAAATTGCCAGAAGATCGAATCATCAATCAAAAATCAAAGAACAAATGATCTAGGTGATGATGAATACCTGTGAGCAGGAATTGGGAGGATAGTGAAGAGAATTGGACGGCGAGATGGGAGGGGGATTGTAATTTGATGAACAAAAAAAGGGGTAACGAGAAGATTTGAAGTTTGATGAATACGGAAGTGTATCAGAAATTTGAGTGGGGATTTACGAGCGATAAAAAAGAGGATGTGTGTGAAACTGTGAACTCTGAAGAAATACTGAGTTTTATTACCGTGATCCAAATAATGCTTTTACGTCACAAGGTTAAATATGAAAACTCAATCCGAATTTGATATGATACCCGAAATAAAGATTTGATTTTGACTCATAACTTGAATTGATCGACCTAATTCAAAACTGACTCGAATCCCTTATTCTTATTCTTCTTCTTATTATTATTATTATTATTATTATATTATATAAAGCTGCAACATTTAAGGCCTCACAACCACCCACGTCAGCACGTCCTACATGGTGATGTGGCAGGCGATGTGGCAGCTATAAACGGCTCAATTTATGACAAAACTGCTGCAGTTGGGCTTACACTAGCAGTTACTTAAAATATGAGCAGTTAAATTATAAAGATGGTTCTGAACTCCAATGTAACCAAACACGTACTCCACCTCCCCAGAAAAAAGAAACTGCCTATAACCCATCTACTAATTTACCCCTCTGTTACCCACCCCCTTTACATTGCTCCATAAATTCCTCAGCAAACCCTCCAACATCTCCTCTATATCCAACGGAAAAACTGGCAGCCACCACGAATCACAACACCGACGACCCTGCGCCACCACAACGAGTCACCTCGATGAACCAGACTTCGCCTCTTTCGACGAACCACCAAGTATCACTGTATGAGAACATCTAAAATATTTCTAATTTTTTATTTCGATTACTTTTGTTTCTAATTTCTAATTGCCAAATATTTTTGATTTCGAACACCAAGTTGTAATGATGTTTTTCATTTAGGAATGATTTTAGACATTACTCCGTACTATGTTGTTGGATGATTTGGAAATATCATGTTGCTTCTGATTTTATTCAATAGGTATTGCTTCAAATAAAATTACTTACAATCTTTTGATCACTATGTATTGTGAGTGTCGGAAGCCTGATACAGTGATACTGCCCTGGAGCATTATAAGAAGTAGTTGATAGTTGATTGAGGATGGGCCATCATCACATACAATTTGGTTTTGGATGCATTCTGTAAGCATGGTAAGTTTGAGGAGGCTCTCGAATTGTCTGAGAAGATGAAGAGTGTCGTGAATCTAGACAGCTATAATGTGATGGCAGATGACTATTGTGCAGAAGGAAGGTTTAAGGAAGTACTGGCAGTATTTTTGAACATGGGTGAGAAATTTTGTAGCCCTGATATCCTATCTTTCAGTAATTTAATTGAGTAGCTGTGTAACAGCTAACAATTACTCCCTCCATTTTTTATATTTACCTAACTAATGATAAATCACCTTAGGTTTATAAACCACGTGGAGAAGGAAGACAAATTTGATTTGGAGAAAGGAGCTCCACTTGAACGTTTGACAACATTGTTGAAGTTTATAATTAGCTTATTTAATTTGTGCTTTCATTTATTGAAGTAATACTCTTTAGGACGACTTCTGAAACATACCTTAGGTAAGGATAACTTGATGGAAATTTTGCCTTTAAATTAATGTTGTTGCTTAGTTTTTTAATTTCCTTTATGCACCTCCTGCAAAATTATAAACTTGTGTATTATTTAAAGGCAAAATAGCAGAGAATTTTAAGTGATCGGAGGCTGAAGTTCCACATTCACCCGACAAGTCATGAACATAAACTACTGCAGTTGGCAGATGCGAGAGCACTGCAAGGGTGATGTAGACACCCACATTTTGACCGCCAGGTGTCTATAGCTGTTTCCGACAAACACCGATCGGACGCAAACATGCTTTAATATACTCGAAAACGGGCTCAAATTATTGGCATTTGGCTTGGGCTTTTTACGGAGTACATATCTCACAAAACAAACCTCAAATTCAGGCCCAGTGGGTCGTTTCGAGTCAAATAAGACTAATTTGGGTCGATTTCGACACCAGGGGCAAAACCGTCTTTTTACAATCGAGTTGAAACCCGGTCAAAGATATTTTCCGAGACACATGGACCAGCCGTGACACCTCACACGTCCGGTTTGGACTCAAACACTACAAAAATCAGCTACACAAATATTAAACAATTCCGTTAAAGGTAGAATTCGATCTCAAGTAGGAATTCTATCCGAATACCGAATCGAGCATTCGACCGAGCATCGAATGCTCGGCCGAGCAGCCTCTTTCAACCGAGTTTCCTTGCTTCCTCACCAAGAAAACGAAATTCTCGTTCTTCTCAGCTTCTTGCCCAAGCGGTAATTCTAACTCAAACACATCTCTTAGCCAAGGTCGAGAATTTTTCCTATAAATAGGCCCCTTGCACGCACACAAGACACAACATCTACGACAGACAATACACGACACTACACATCAATTACACACATCCATAAAACTCCTTACACTTAGCATCGAGAAACCGATATTACATCCAAACCCGAAGGAAACCGGCCCCTCGTACCCATCACCTTCACCGAGCCACCCTAACCCGACCGACATCACCTCGACGCTCCCGTGCCTAGCCACATTCCGACGAGCCCCGATCCGAGTTAACAAAAGCATGTAGGTGTCGGGTGTAATCAAACCCGACTTCTCCTTTTTCTTTCTTCTTCCTCCTCGTTTTTTCCTTTTTTTCGTCGGTCCACTTATTTTATTATGGGTCGTGCATCGTTTTTATTTATTTCTAATATCGATATTACTAAAACTATTTTCATATATCAAACGTTCTTAAAATACGATATCGATTCTCTAATCGAATATTGTATCTAACAAGAACTAAATTAAATTTCGTTGATGCTAGAAAAATCGTTACATCTTTTTTACAAAATACGACGATTTTTTACGCGGAGAAAATTAACACTTTTTTCGTCCGATTTCTTTTTTAAAACAATTTTACAAAACCTTTTTTCCGACTATTCGATATCGATTTCATAATCAAATATCGAATACGACGAACGTCGAAAACATAAATCGAGTACAAATTAATTCGTATTTGTACGCGATTTACTGAAATTAGCAATTTTCGAACAACGAACGGATCGGGACAGGCCCGCACGCGAGTCGCGCCCGCCCCATCCAGGCGACTCGCGTGAGAGTCTGAAATCCGCGACTCCTTTTTCATCGTTTTTCTTTTTCTCGTTTTTTCTACAAAACGATTTTCTTCGAAACTTTTCTAAAAATTATTCAAAGTATTTAATATCGATTTCATAATCGAATATTAAATACGACGAACATCGAAAATATTAAGTCGAGTACAAATTATGCAATATTTGTACGCGATTTAATAAAAGCATCGAATTTTCAAAAATCGACTTCGAAAACAGGCCGGGACGCGAGTCGTACGCGCCCCGGGAGAGTCGCCTACTCGGGCGAGTCGCGCCACGGGCTATGCGACACATTTTCTGCTTTTTTTATTATTTTTTCGAACATCGTATTTTGGACAAAACAACATCTTTTTAGCGATATTTCAGATTTCAATATTTTTTACATCATCTATCGCATTCATATCTTTTATTCGATTTACAAACCGTTACTAACTTGTTTGTTCGTGTTTGTTGCAATCTCTTTTATTTACGTTTGTTTTATTATACTAAAACGAACCTCGCATGCTAAATACAACTTTGACGTTAATTTTCATGCATTAAACCGACTTAGCAACCCGTTCAATTTTATTCGCATGCTTAGGGAAAACAATTGTTTGCATAACATTTCATCGTTCTACCAACGCGCGTATTAAAAAATCAAACGATATCCTAGTAGAGGCCGCTAATGTGCGGGCGGGGTCCAACACGTACCCTCACCCCTTACTCAGAACCGTGGTACCGTGGTTTCGGATGTCCGAATCCATTGGCAACGAGAGTCATTCGATATACAATAAACCGATCAAGTCGGCATCGGTATCGAATTGCAAAGGGACGAACCCGATAAACTCTGACATCGGAAATATCAACTCAGGTATAGGCCCTCGTTTTACATAATAAAAAGTGTTGATCGTTTATACTAAATACAAAGCATATAAAGGATTATGATTACACCTATACGAAACTACATTTTTTTTGTCTTTTATGTACGTGAGACTGTTTTACAATTGCAGTTTGTGCTTCAGCAACATGAGAACTCACTGTCTAAGAAGTTTAACAAGATCATTAATGAGATACGACGCCAGAGATGCTCTTATTTACGGTACCTGTCATTTAAACTATCAAATTCAAAGAAAGGATCTGCATTCTTCAGTGATTTAATTTTTTCTTCTTTTCTTCCTTTCTCGAGGTTACAAATCTGCAGAAGCGGAGACCCTTCAGGTAAAAACCACAGAAATTCTTACTTATTTAGCAATTTGAGCTTCTTATAAATTTTGGATCGTTTAGACAGAATAAGATACAAAGTATTTAGAGCACCCACAATGTAGAAGATTGATCATCCTCTTAGCATTCTCTCTCTTCTAAGAGGACATCCTTTACATTGTGGATCAATGAGGAGGATCCTCTTGTGTAGAGCAAGTTGAGGGTATCCTCTAATTTTAGAGGAATAAGAGTATAGGCCCCTTGTGTCCATTACTCAATTCATCCATGTCATGTGTATTATACAATTTTTTTTCCTCATGTATTGTGTGTTATTAATTATGAAATTTATATGTTTTTAATTATGAGTTTTATTAAGTAGTCTTTTTATGAATTAAATTTATTATTTTGTAAATTATTATATGTAGTTCTTAATACTCCCTCCCCTTCACTAAGATTTTCCACATTTAAGAAACTTCACTAAGATGTTCCACTTTCCTTTTTAGTAAATATTTTGTGGTTCTTATTGCTTGTGACCTCACTTCCTTTTCTCTATCTTCATTTTCCTCCACATATATCCATTTTCTTAATTTCTTCCCACAATCAAATGTGGAACATCATAGAGAAGCGAAGGGAGTATTACATTATAAATAAAATAATTAAAGTGAATATCAAATTTGATTAAAAGGATCTCTACCATGGGGAGAAAAAATAAAAGAGAAGAAGAGGAGAAGGATGGAGATAGTGGGAAATGAGGTGGATGAAAGAGGGGATGAAGTGTCACAAAAATAGAAGGAGAGAAAAAAAATAAAAGGAGGTGACCCTCCTCTACAATGTACATGCTCTTATACCCCGTAACTAATATTTCTAATTTTTTTTTTCGTAAGTATATTATCATACAAAACCCACGTGTTATTTTTGGCAAAATTGACAAAAATAAATACTTGAAATGCAGGGTAGTAGATACCTATACTTTGCAGTACTCCCTCTCAATCCCTATTCCGTTGTTGGTAGTTTGAGTATGTATTATGCTTTTTTTGCCTTGATTTTGTGGCAGGAATGTCGTTCCACTCGAATATGATAGATGACAAGACTTCAATGGGCCTCTCATATGTCGAGTTTCTGGTGCATATACATAGACATATTGCTAAGCAACTGTCAGAGCAATCACGCTAAGTTTTGTGTAGCGATCATAGCACCTCCAAGCCATATTAATTAGCCCGCTTGGTTGGGTCTCGGGAGCCTCCTTTTAAGTTACCGGAGTACTGATATTTATAGAGAATGAGATATGTACCTTATAGCCAGGATCTTTTTTTAACCTCAACTATTCCCTGTCTAATGGTGGGAAACTGGGTGTGGGAATTGTTAAGAATAAAGATCCTACATAATATTCCTGTAATATTCCTTGTATGTAGATCTTTCTGTTTAGGTAACTATACACATTGTAATCTCTGTATTTACAGTAAGTTAGGATACTAATGATTCTAGGTTACGGCTCTCTGCCTTGTAGCTAGATGTTTCTCTTCTGTATTTATATTTGTTCATTGATCAATATAATTATTCATTCAAGCATATTATTTCCACATGGTATCAGAGCTAAAACGCTCCTCCACCAAACCCTAAAATTATTCCCGATCACCACATACCCGTCCTTTTCTGCCACCATGACAGGCTCGGCAACCATATTCACCAATCCTCACGACTCCACTACCCCCTTTGTTTCAATTGAACTAGCTGGAATCGAGAAACTCACCCCCTCGACATATCGGGGATGGTCCAGTACCCTATCGGACCTCCTCTTTGGTTTTGACCTGATCAAGTATCTTGATGGGTCATACCCTTGCCCGGAAAAGACCGTCACCACCGAAGGTAAAGGCGGAAAATCGGTGACGGCACCTAACCCGGAGTTCGCTACCTGGCTCCGACAGGATTCACTTCTCAAAGCAGCACTTCGCGGCTCTGTCATTCCCGCTATTGCTCCTATGTTGAACAAGTGTACTACGTCCGCTGAAATCTGGTCCCTTCTTGCCAAGACGTATGCCAACCCATCTCGCGGTCACATTATGCAAATCAAGGAACGTCTTGACAATATCTCCAAAGACGGTCTCACAGCGACCGAATATATGCAGGCTATTCAATCCTGTGTGGATGAATTGGCCCAACTTGGGAAGACCATGGATGACGAAGATGTCGTTGCCAAGGTCCTCCGTGGGCTCGAGTATCGCAAATATTACTCTCTTATTGACGCCGTAAAGCATCGGGATACTGTTATTTCTTTTGACGCTCTTCATGAGCGTCTGATTCAGTTTGACCTATCTCTGAAACACTCCCCACAAAATGTTCCTGCTCATCTCCCTGCCTCTGCTCACGCGGTCTACAACAAAGCGTCGGGCTCTCGTTCTCGTCCTACTACTGCCGAACCTCCCCTTTTACCAAATCCTACCGACCCGACCCTCCCTCCCTTTAAGGGTAAGTGCCAGTGGTGTCATACCTGTTGGATCGAAGAAACACAGACCAAACAGAAACGAAAAGAAGAGAAGTAATATGGACCAATCAACCGAGGCAGGCAGCTTAGGCAACAATAAATCGGACGACGACAGAGACAGAAGGCAACGAGAAATAGGCAGCAAAACCGAAGGCAACAGTATCAGAACCGTAACAGCAGCAAACGGACCAATAACGAAGAGGCAGTGTCGTGGTATGGAGACCACTGACTTGAAAACTATATCGGCGCGACTCCGGTGGTTATCGCCTACAAAGCCGCTAGTTTCCCAAGGTTAACACTGCAACACCGAGATTCGACCACTCGAGACTTGGTGCTTTGGAACGAGTATAACAGTACCCAGATTTATGAGGAAAAGAAGAAAACAGTAGAATGAGGGAGAAGGAAGAAGTTGTGTATTGCTGTGTATATGAGGAAGACGAGAGGCTCCGTATTTATAGGACATAAGACCGAGGAGCCTACAAAAATCTCCACTAATTAGGGCTGTAATCACGGAGATTAGCAGCCATAATTACACCCTTAATGGCAGATTCTGCACCTGGACAAATGTACCTAGACACAAGCCTAAAGAACCTGGACAAACACAACGGAGGCCCAAAAAGGTAAAAGTCGGGCACAGCCCGCACCGCAGGTGCTCTACCCAAACCCAAACCCAAACCCGAGCCCGAGACCGAGCCGGGCCGGGCCGCACGCGTGCGTGTTGGTCAGACCAGCCCAACACAACCCTCCACCATAAAAGGCCCACTCCACTACACACTTACTAACCCACTAAGAGGGAAGCCTTATAAACACCACTTAAGCTCCTAACTCCTCCTATGTGGGACAAACAAAAGAAGGAAAAACAACTACTCTTGTCATCAACCAACAATCCCCCACTGATGGCAAAGAGGAAACAAAAAGAGAGAAAGAAAAGAGAGGAAAAAGTTCTGGGTACGGAAGGTATTGATACTTAGACGTTCAATGTCTATCGACTTGAATTGACGTTTTAGTGAGGTGAGGCAACAACTTACTTACAACTAGTGAATATCTTTCGATTTGAATTCCTAGTTGACCTTCGGCTGAGACCCCCACAACACGTATCACCTTCAAGAAATGATCGTTCCGCAAATTCAAAGTGCAACGCTATGCGTTTACCCTGGTTCTAGTGAGTGTTCGGCTCAACCATCACACACACGTAGGTGGCTTAGTGCTTCTCAATAGCACATCTCTTGTAAGCCATTAAGGACATGAGTCCAACCTTTGTTTGCTCACACAATCCATCAAGTGCGTCTCAAAGCACCACCAGATACTGGCTATGGATAATGTATTGCCATAGGAATATGAGTTTAAAAGCCAATCAAGATTCATACTCTAATCTTGACTTAAGGACCTTAACCCCATTCCCCTCGACGATTCGAGAACTATTCTTCTCGGTAATCCTTTTGTGAAAGGATCTGCAAGATTGCGTTCAGACCTCACAAAGTCTATAGCAATCACTCCATTTTTTAGGAATTGTTTTACCACCGCGTGCCTGATCCGAATGTGTCTTTTCTTACCATTATAGACATCATTCTTAGCAACGCCGATGGCTGCTTGACAGTCACAGTGTAAGGAGACTGGTGCAACCTGTCCCCCCCACACTGGTATGTCAGCTAGTAAGTTTCTCAACCAATCTGCTTCTTGACTTGCCAGCTCAAGAGCAATGAACTCGGACTCCATGGTGGAGGTCGCTATACAAGTCTGTTTCCCAGACTTCCACGATATAGCTCCTCCTCCCAAAGTGAACACAAAACCACTTGTGGAACTTGTTTCATCATTACCTGCAATCCAGTTCGCATCAGTATATCCTTTTAATACAGCGGGATATCTACCGAAATGCAGACATGAATTAACTGTTCCTTTCAAATATCTTAGTAAACGTTGGAGGGCATTCCAATGTTCACCATCAGGGTTGTGTGTGTACCGGCTTAGCCTACTAACAGCATAGGCAATGTCAGGTCGAGTACAGTTCATGAGAAACATCACACTTCCTATAATTTTAGCATACTCCTTTTGGGATACACTCTCACCCAGGTTTTTGCGCAGAGGTATACTAGCATCATAAAGAGTTCTTGCAGGTTCAACATCAAAACTATCAAATTTCTTCAACACTTTCTCAACAAAATGAGATTGACTTAAGGATATTCCAGATGAGTTTTTAACCAATTTGACTCCAAGAATAACATCAGCTTCTCCTAAGTCTTTCATCTCAAATTTTGACGACAAAAATTGTTTGGTTTTATTTACAACAAATAAATTACTACCAATAATTAACATGTCATCAACATATAAGCAGATAATCACACAGTCTGATCCAAACATTTTAGAGTACACACATGAATCAGAATTGTTAGTTATGTAGCCATCCTCAATCAAAGTGTTGTGAAATTTCTCATACCACTGTTTAGGTGCTTGTTTTAGACCATATAGCGATTTTCTCAATTTACACACTTTACTCTCTTGACCCTTTACCACAAACCCCTCGGGTTGAGTCATATAGATCTCTTCTTTTAGGTCACCATTCAAGAAGGCAGTTTTAACATCCATTTGATGAACAACAAGATCATGAATAGCAGCTAAAGCAATAAGAGTTCTAATGGTGGAAATCTTAGTCACAGGTGAGTAGGTATCGAAATAATCAATATCTTTCTTTTGTGTAAATCCTCTCACTACAAGTCTAGCTTTGAACCTTTCTATTGTACCATCAGGTCTCAGTTTCCTTTTGAAAATCCATTTACTACTAATGGGTTTACTACCCTTAGGTAAATCTGTCAATTCCCAGGTCTGATTAAATGCAATAGAATCTAACTCATTTTTAATAGCTTCTTCCCAAAAGATAGCATCTATGGATCTCATCGCTTCATCATACGTTTTTGGATCATCTTCTATTAAAAAAGCATAAACAAATTCAAAGCAAGCACAATCATCACTAGCATTTTCAGTTAAGAACGTTGTGATAAAGTCATCTCCGAAATTCTTTTCAATTCTAGGCCTTTTACTCCTTCTAGGTTCACTAGCATGATCATCAACAGAACTACTACTAGCATGCATAGAATTATCAACGGGATTAACAGGCATATCAAGCAATTCAGGAGGTGAATCAACAACTTTCTTTAAAGGGAAAACATGCTCAAAAAACTCGGCATCTCTTGCTTCAGAAATAGAACGATCATTCAATGACATGAATCTATAAGCAGCACTGTTTTGTGCATAACCAATGAAAATGCAATCATATGTTTTAGATCCTATAGTAGGTCTCTTAAAACTCGGTAAACCAACTTTAGCCAAACACCCCCACACTTTAAGAAAGCTTAAATTAGGGGCATGACCCTTCCAAAATTCATAGGGTGTCTTGTCTAATTTCTTATGAGGTACCCGGTTAAGAATGTGACAAGCTGAAAGCACCGCTTCCCCCCACATATCATCAGAAAGGCCAGAACTTAAGAGCATAGCATTCATCATTTCTTTTAAAGTTCTGTTTTTACGTTCAGCTACTCCATTGGACTGAGGTTGGTAAGGTGGGCTAGTCTCATGAATTAATCCATTTTTCTCGCAAAAATCTGTTAAGTAATTAGAGCTATATTCACCACCTCTATCAGACCTGACTCTTTTAATCTTTCTGTCAAGTTGATTTTCTACCTCAGCTTTGTATTTAATAAACATCTCTTCAACTTCACTTTTATTCTTAAGTAAATACACTTTAGTATATCTTGAGAAATCATCAATAAAAGTGACATAATAAAATTTACCTCCTCTACTCATAGTACTCTTGAAGTCAGCTAGGTCGGTGTGAATTAACTCGAGAAGACTCGTATGTCTAGTTTTAACAGGTTTACTAGGTTTCTTAGTAAACTTAGCTTCTACACAACTAGGACATTTGGTGAAGACTTCGGTGGTTAAAGAAGGAATAAGCGACATTGATTTCAACTTTTTAACCGATTCAACATTCACGTGACCTAATCTAGCATGCCAAACATCAATAGACTCAGCGATATAAGCAGAAGTAGATGAATTATTATTAAAAGCAGAAGAATCAATGTTCAGAATAAACAAGCCCCCACTGAGATAACCCTTGCCCACAAAATCCCCGTTGCGAGACATTACGACCTTGTCAGCCTCAAAAACAAGTTTTACACCAACTTTGTTTAACAAGGCTCCAGACACTAGGTTTCTACGCAAAGTAGGGACATACAAAACATTATGAAGAGCAAGAGTTTTCCCAGAAGTAAGTTTAAGAAAGACCTTGCCTTTTCCTGTGATCAGCGCAAAGGAAGAGTTACCCATGTAAACCTTTTCACCATCAGCCACATCTTCAAATTCAGCGAACAGATCTTTGTTGGCACAGAGATGTCTTGAAGCTCCTGTGTCCAGAATCCAGTCACTCGCGTTCGCCACAAGATTGGCCTCTACCACCACTGCAGCAATAATATCATCATCTGATTCAGCAAGGTTGGCTTGAGCGGCATGACCAGCTTTCTTTTGAGGACACTGGAATGCTTTGTGACCCGTCTGCCCACACACATAGCACACCACGTTTGGATTCGGCTTGAAAATCTTGGGAACTGGTTTGGTAGAGTTTCCTTGATTCTTTCCCTTGGCACCCTGACCTTTCCCTTTTTGACCTTTGCCCTGACCCTGACTCTGACCCATCTTACCCTTACCCTTATTATTGCCATGAGATGGACCTCCAGTTTCAACAAGGTTGGCTTTGGTAGAGACAGACGACAACAGGACAGACCTATCCTTGAGGCGATTAGCTTCCTCGGTCCTCATATGACTTATGAGCTCTTGAAGTGACAGATCTTTTTTCTTGTGTTTTAGGTGGTTTCTATAATCACTCCACGACGCAGGGAATTTCTCTAACAACACATTAGCTAAAAAGACCTCGTCAAGTTTCATACCCTCATTTGTAACATCAGCACATAAGTTTTCATACACATGAACTTGTTCCATAATCGGTTTGTCATCTACAATATGAAACCCGAGCCACTGACCCACGACATACTTCTTTTTGCCCGCATCATCGGCCCCATATTTTTTCTCTAAAGCTTCCCAAATAGTTTTAGCAGATTTATGGACCATAAATAAATCAAAAAGCGTGTTGGTCATATGATTAAGAAGATGATACCTAACCGCCTTATTATCTTTATCATATTTCTTAACTTTTTCCTCATTGGACTTAACCGTGGCTGTGGAAGGAGGTGTGGCCTCGGCCGCGGTGGACGCAACAATTAAAACGGGTTTCTCTTCAAACAGAACATAGTCGATTTCCAATTGTTCGAAAAACATTAAAAGTTTTTGAGACCACCTTTTATAATTAAGACCATCCAGCGGTTCCAATTTCGATAAATCGGCAGCAAACTTGGTTGACACAACAGCCATAATAAATCGTTATCTGTTTTGCGACACAAATTATAATATAGTTTTCAAATTGTTGGATCGAAGAAACACAGACCAAACAGAAACGAAAAGAAGAGAAGTAATATGGACCAATCAACCGAGGCAGGCAGCTTAGGCAACAATAAATCGGACGACGACAGAGACAGAAGGCAACGAGAAATAGGCAGCAAAACCGAAGGCAACAGTATCAGAACCGTAACAGCAGCAAACGGACCAGTAACGAAGAGGCAGTGTCGTGGTATGGAGACCACTGACTTGAAAACTATATCGGCGCGACTCCGGTGGTTATCGCCTACAAAGCCGCTAGTTTCCCAAGGTTAACACTGCAACACCGAGATTCGACCACTCGAGACTTGGTGCTTTGGAACGAGTATAACAGTACCCAGATTTATGAGGAAAAGAAGAAAACAGTAGAATGAGGGAGAAGGAAGAAGTTGTGTATTGCTGTGTATATGAGGAAGACGAGAGGCTCCGTATTTATAGGACATAAGACCGAGGAGCCTACAAAAATCTCCACTAATTAGGGCTGTAATCACGGAGATTAGCAGATTCTGCACCTGGACAAATGTACCTAGACACAAGCCTAAAGAACCTGGACAAACACAACGGAGGCCCAAAAAGGTAAAAGTCGGGCACAGCCCGCACCGCAGGTGCTCTACCCAAACCCGAGCCCGAGACCGAGCCGGGCCGGGCCGCACGCGCGCGTGTTGGTCAGACCAGCCCAACACAACCCTCCACCATAAAAGGCCCACTCCACTACACACTTACTAACCCACTAAGAGGGAAGCCTTATAAACACCACTTAAGCTCCTAACTCCTCCTATGTGGGACAAACAAAAGAAGGAAAAACAACTACTCTTGTCATCAACCAACAATACCACCGGTCACTATCTCCGGAACTGTGTCACTTTCAAATCCCTTTACCCAAATATTACTGTACCACCTCGTCCCGCTCCTAACCGTACCACACCTCGCGCCAACCTCATCTCCGCGCAGTCCATTACTGAACAGGCTCCGTGGATTATCGATAGTGGTGCCACCCATCATATCACTCACGACCTAAATAATCTTGCCCTTCATGCCCCGTATGATGGGACCGATGATCTTCTCATAGGCGACGGCTCTCCCCTCCATATCACTAATATTGGTTCCTTCTCTATTCCCATCCCATCTCATTCTGACATTAAATTCAATAAAGTTCTATATGCTCCTCTTATTTCTAAAAATATTATCTCGGTCTCTCAGTTTTGTCGTGATAATAATGCTGTTGCTCACTTTTCTCCTGATTTGTGTATTTTACAGGACCGATCGACGGGACGGGAGCTTTTGCGGGGACAACTTAAATCGGGCTTGTATGAATGGATGAATCCGGGCTCCTCACCCACGGCGTGTCTCGCGGTGGCGTCCTCAGCTCACCTTTGGCATCACAAGCTTGGTCATCCTTCCCCTCCTATTATTAGTACTATCTCTAAAATTGCTAGTTTTAATATTCCGAATAAATTTTCGCACTGTAATGCGTGTGCGACTCATAAGAGTCACAAACTTCCTTTTTCTGTTAACTCGTTAAATTCTACTAGACCGTTAGAATTACTTTACTCGGACGTCTGGACGTCACCTGCTTACTCTATTGATGGATTTAAGTATTACGTTGTTTTTGTTGACCACTTCACTCGTTACACCTGGATTTACCCTCTACGTCAAAAATCGGACACTCTTGCTATTTTTACTCGTTTTCGTGCTCTCGTTGAAAATTTTTTTAAACAACAAATTATTCAAATTTTTTCTGATAACGGCGGGGAATATCTTAAACTCACACCTAATATTACCTCAGACGGTATCACTCACCTTACATCTCCTCCTCACACACCTGAACACAATGGTCTTGCTGAAAGACGTCATCGTCATATCGTTGAGACCGGCCTAGCACTTCTTACCCATGCTCACATGCCAACCTCATATTGGTCTTATGCTTTTGTTACTGCTGTTTACCTAATTAATCGAATGCCCACCTCCAATCTTCATCATGTCTCCCCCTTTACTAAACTATTCGGACATAGTCCGAATTATTCCAAGCTTAGGAGCTTCGGGTGCCTATGCTACCCTTGGCTCCGACCCTACACCAAGAATAAACTGGAACCTAAGTCTAAACCTTGTGTCTTTATTGGCTACTCTCCCACACAAAGTGCTTATCACTGCCTCGACCTATCCACCAAAAGAATTTACACCTCTCGACACGTTCAGTTTGTTGAGACCAACTTTCCCTTCTCCTCTAATTCTTCGGATATCACTACTCCCACTGTGTCTGAATGGTGTTCCATCCCAATTGTGGTTCTCCCCTCCCCTCCTGTTAGTGCGACCAACCCGTCATCGAAACCCCCCCTACAAGTTTATACTCGACGCAATCGAATCACTCCCGACCCCACTGTCCCGTCTCGCCCCTCTGAGGAACCTCGGAGTCCGACTTCACCCTCTCCCTCTACTGTTCTGACTCCACCCGAGAACCCCGGTGAGCCGACAACTCACACGTCACGTCCCATAACTCGTCTTATGAATAAGATTCGAGTACCTAATCCTAAGTATGCTGCTCTTACCCAACTTTCCACCCCTACTTCCGCTCCAGTCACTCTTAAGGCAGCCCTTGCCGACACTAAGTGGCAGACTGCCATGAACACAGAATACACGGCTCTCCTTGCTAATAATACATGGACCCTTGTTCCTCCTCATCCCTCTTACAATGTCATTGGTTGTCGTTGGGTTTTTCGTATCAAGTACAAACCTGATAATACCATTGACAAATATAAGGCCCGTCTTGTAGCCAAAGGTTTCCACCAACGACCGGGTGTGGATTACTCGGAAACTTTCAGTCCAGTCGTCAAGCCCGTCACAGTTCGTCTGCTCCTTGCTCTAGCTCTCGCTCGTGGTTGGTCTCTTCGACAACTTGACATAAATAATGCCTTCCTTCAAGGTACGCTTACTGAAACCGTCTATATGGCTCAACCCCCTGGCTTTATTAACTCTACCTCTCCTAATCATGTATGTCGTTTAAAACGTGCCATTTATGGTCTTAAACAAGCTCCTCGAGCTTGGTACACTGAACTCAAAAATTATCTTCAATCCTATGGGTTTAATCAATCTCGATCTGACCCGTCTTTATTCTTACTTTACAATAAATCTAACCCCATTTATCTTCTTGTTTACGTTGATGACATCATTGTCACAGGGCCACCCTCAGCTTCCCTCACGGCCTTCTTGTCTGCCTTCTCTCGCCGCTTCGCCTTAAAAGATCTCGGTTTCCCATCCTACTTCTTAGGCATTGAAGTTACACCCACCTCCACCGGTCTCCAACTAACGCAAACCAAATATATCCATGATATACTCACTCGTGCCTCTATGCTCGATTGCAAACCCGCCACAACCCCCATGGCCTCTTACCCTCCTCTTATCTCGTCCTCTGGCTTGTCCATACCAAATCCCACCGATTATCGTACTTTAATCGGTAGCTTACAATACTTATCGCTAACTCGTCCCGATATTGCTTTCAGTGTCAATAGGTTAGCTCAATTTATGCAGGATCCTCAGGAGTCTCATTGGCAGGCCTTGAAACGACTTCTGCGTTATCTTAAGGGTACTCTCCAGGTTGGTATCAATTTATTTCACTCTTCTCCTTTATCTCTTCATGCGTTTTGTGATGCTTCCTTGGCAGATAATAAAGACACATATGTCTCCACATCTGGGTTTATTATCTATCTTGGTCGAAACCCGATTTCGTGGTCCTCCCGTAAGCAACAAGCTGTTGCCCTCTCCTCAACTGAAGCTGAATTCCGTGCTGTTGCAACTGTCACCATGGAACTTGTTTGGCTGCGGTCTCTTCTCACCGAGCTTCGGTTCGGGATCTCTTCTCCCCCTGTTGTATATTGTGATAATCTGGGTGCAACACATTATGCTGCCAACCCAGTTTTTCACTCTAAAATGAAGCATGTGGCCTTGTCATTCTACTTTGTCAGGGAGCATGTTCACAATGGTCGTCTCCGAGTTCAACACATCTCAGCTAGTGATCAGTTGGCTGATGCTCTAACCAAACCCTTGTCTCGGCCTCACCTTGAGCCCATTTTGCGCAAGATCGGTCTCACTCTTGGATCGTCCTCCTTGAGGGAGCATGTTAAGAATAAAGATCCTACATAATATTCCTGTAATATTCCTTGTATGTAGATCTTTCTGTTTAGGTAACTATACACATTGTAATCTCTGTATTTACAGTAAGTTAGGATACTAATGATTCTAGGTTACGGCTCTCTGCCTTGTAGCTAGATGTTTCTCTTCTGTATTTATATTTGTTCATTGATCAATATAATTATTCATTCAAGCATATTATTTCCACAGGAATCACAGGAATGTTGTAGCAAAATCTTATTTCCTTCTTTTAGATGGTTCTCCTCATTGATAACTCATAAAGTAATTATCTGTTCTTTTTTGGGTATTGTTTCATAATGAGGCAATATTTGTTCACTCACTACAGTCACACTAATGTCGAAAACTTATGAGGATTGAAGATGAGAAAAAAAATGTCGAGATTTTGATAGAGGCAATTTTAGTTTCTCATATACTCCGTATTATGTAGAGTATGAAACAAGAAATGTCAAGTGTTGATAGTAGAATTTGAGACTGTCTTATATAGGACACACCCATCCACACAGTGCCTGTTACATTGAGGTCTGGACTTCAAGCTTTAAGCATGAGGTCTGCAGGATTGACATCAGCCTTTCCTAAGAAAAACCCAGCAAGGAATCCAGAAAGTATCTTCTTCTCCCTTAGGAACTGCATTCCAACCCAATTACACTCTTGTAAGAACCCAAGCATGTAACCTGTGCTTATAAGATCAAACGCTCTCCATCTCCTCTTCTTCGCGTATTCATTCAACATGCTTTTAATCTTCACATAATCCTCTTCGCTCTCCAATTTCCCCTCAGTTGGTTGAACGGGTTTCTCGGTCAAGGCATTAGCAAGGCACTTGGCTAGGATGACACCATCCTCGAGAGCCGAGCACCCACCTTGACCCAGGTCTGGTGTCATTGGATGACATGCATCACCTGCTACACAGACATTGTCTTTGCATATATCACCCATTAGTATTTGAATGGGCGGTCTAATCCCGAGAGGAGAGTACATGATTTCTGCAACTCCAGTGTCTTCTATCACACCTTGTATTCGCTCGGGTACCTTGCCAAGATTACTCAACACAAACTGCTTTAGCTTCAGTTTATCAGCTCCTTCAATCATTTCGTATTCTGAAATCCAAAGTTTTAAATTAAATCCATGCAGATTAATACCAGTTCTGAAATATATGGAAGGCATACCTTGAGAAGAGGGATACCAAGTGAAAAACCAGTAGACAGCAGAGTTATCAATGGGAATGATACCATATCGAACACCATTTCCGACAAACAGCTGAAACTTGGGTTCGAACCCATGACCACCCTGATTATTGTAGTAGGCACAGCCTCTTATAGCTGACCTTCCTATCAATGACGGCTTCTTAAACCCGAGCCATTTGGACACAACCGAGTTCACCCCATCGCACCCTATCAATACCTTGGCTTTAAGGACGGACCCATCTGAGAGGTGCACTAGCTTCAGGAACTCTGAATCCTGAATCGACACGACCTTCGAAGAGTACCTTATGGTACCATTTGGTAGTTCGTTATAAAGCGCCTCTAATAGTACCTTTCTTTTCACACACCTAACCTCATGATCTCCGCTGCATTTTTATTTGTTACAGGGTTCTTGATTCAGTTCAATCGCCTCAACTCAATCCACGACATTACATAACCAAAAGGTACTTACTGTTTTCCTTTGGTTGTAAATGAAACATATGAAGTCAAATTTCCTGTGACTATAGATGTAGTATTTATCCTGCACCAATTAATTAATTAATCACCATGTAATTAGTTTCCGTCCTTAAGCTGGATTAGTATAATGTGTGTGTGTTTGATTAACGTGTTAATTATGTATGTACCCGAGAAGGAGGTGGTGTTGTTGCCTGAGAGAGGGTCCGAGTCGGAGAGCGTCAAGTGATCGCCATGCGTTAGTCCAAGTGGCGAATGCAATCCCAGCCGCTCTCAGTTTATCCGACGATTCCAACACCAAACTCTGTATTCCCAACCTACGTAGTAACATATGATAAAAAAGAATTGAAGGTGGATATTTAGAGTAGGTATCATGTGAGACGGTTTTACGTTGGAAAAGAAGGATAAGGATAGGAGTACATACCTATGAAGAGCTAAAGCAGTAGCGAGACCGGATATTCCGGCTCCAACAATGATTATGTCTGCATTTGTTTCCATCAGATCATCTTTAGTTTAGTAGTTCGGGTGCTTTCAATGCAATGAAAAGTACAGTGATGGATGAATATATAATGAGTGATAGGTGGGAGAATATATAAGAATATATGGAGACTGGAGAGTGAGTAATCCCTTCTCTCCGTTACTTTCCATTACTTTTGGGTGGTTTAGATTTGTTTTAAAATCATCCAACGGTGATCGATTTTGATGAGGTGGAGTATGATCAATGATATTATATTGTTGTACTAGAGGAAATGGAGAGAAAAATTAACGGAGAGGATCCATTTCCACTTTCACATAGGAGTATTCAATTATGCAATATGCAAATAGTTGGCTGATGCACTGCCACTTTGAATTGTGTAAAGCCGCTTGTGTTTGAAGCTTTTTTCAATCAATCCATCCGTTTTATCAAAACAAAATTTAGTAAAGTATCGTTAATAATATAAAAAAAATCAACTAGAAAACCTTTTAATTATATATTTAATCTAGGGTTATTTAACAGGAATAATACCAACTTTGGGTGGTATTCCATCAATAAAACCAACTTTAATTAATACGGAAATAAAACCAACTATGACACTGTAACCACAAATTTTGTATCGCAGCTAACTGAAATACAAAACAAGGAAACAAATAAATTTTATTAATTATTTATCAAAAGTTCGTGTACAACCTCTAATGTATCCTCTGATTCTAACGCCGTTTAGGGAACACGTGTACGCGGTACACGTGAGGGACACGTGCGTAGCTGACTGGTACTGCCTTGCACGCGTTGTAATTTGATATTCTCGAGAGGGTCGCTTGGACTTGAATCTCTCTTGAATGTTTGAATTTGTCTTGGATCTTCTGACGGCTTGCGACGGATTTGATGGAGAGTTTGTAGCGACTTCTTGTCTTTTTCTCTCTAGATCCTTTGCTTCAGAATTTTCCAATCGCCTTCAAATGAATGAGAAGAGCTCTATTTATAGAGTTTTGGTTCTTCTTGGTGGACTTTGTAGTCACAGGCCCATTTATGGGCTTATGAGTGACATTGGCCCAATTTGTCTTCTTTTCGGGTTTAATGATCCAAATAGTTCATTTTGTAATTCGGATCGACCCATATTTCTTTTACTCGGGGCAAAATAATTAAATTGAGCTAAAATTTCGTATTAACTCAAAATAATTAATTAATTTAATTTTTCCAGCACTTTAATAAATTTTTAGTGCCTACAAATTGCCCCCTCGGGACCTTGTCACGTGCACCGTCTGGGTGTTTTGAAGTGACAGGGTCTCGAACTTTTTTTTTTCTTTGACTTGGAAGTCGACGAGCACCGAACTTGTCGTATAGGCAACTCCATTTTTTTATCGTCACCCTGTCGTTATCTGACTTGACAGATGACCCGGGATCCCTTAATTTTTCTTGACTTGGAAATTGGTAAGCCCCGAACTTGTCGTACAGGTAGCTTTGTATTTTTTTTTACGTCACCCTGTCATTATCTGACTTGACGGACGACCTGGGATTCCGTGAATTTTCTTGACTTGGAAGTCTCCGGGACATCATGCCTTGGTAGTAAGACAATGTCATTACACCACGAGTAGCTAGAATCTTGTTCGTTTTACGTAATCTTGGGGCGTAATTGCGATTTGGAAAACCCAAGATTTGGTACCCAAATATACAATTACCGATCCCACAACTTTTTGGAGAAGTGCCCATAGAAAAGTAATACTTTTAGGAAACAAAGTATTGTAATAATATAAATTTCCTTATTTTACGAACACATCAATTATTTGTAGTCATCTGGTAGAATTAGGTTGTAGGCTGACCTATATATATATAGATCCATATCAACACAGATATCGACGTACCACCCAATTTCACCGCAGCTTTAGTATTATTCTTACACCGCCATAGGTGAGTTCTCTTTGCAAAACAAAATAATCCCACATCGTAGTATTCCCACGTGTCTTGCTTCTTTCTTTATGCATGGCTTAACAATTGATCTGAACTACTACATGTGAACCGTAATGGAGTTTGGTGAAAAAATAACAATCAAGGGAGTAGACTTCTTTTTTTTCTTTCAATATTGATATAATATTTGCGCACCTCCCTTGCTAGTTTGATTTCTGTTTTCTTTTTTGTCATTGATTCCGTTTTCCTCAAGCTCCATCAAAAGTGGTTGGCTGATCTTTGTATATTTGAATCCTTATCTTATTTTCTTAATCTCCTTGTTGAGTTCATCAGGACAACGCCATCATCATTGGAGAAGAAGCTTGTCACCTTGCTTTCTTAAGGTAGATTACTTTCTTTTCTTTTGTTTCTCAAGTTATTCGGGAGTTACTCGTCTTTATCCGTCGATTCTTAAAGATTTTATTCGACTCTTATGGAAGAAAAGAAAGTGAACCCGATGATCTTCTCTCCTCACTTAAGTTGTCATGGGATGAACCCGTTTGGGCCATCGCGACTTTCTCATGAGAAGCCATGGAGGGAGCACGAGGAGCCGCAGAGGACGCACTCGGAGTTGTTATGAGGTGAATCCGTTCGGGTCATCACGACGCTCCGACGGAGGAAGCCTCGTCTGAAGATCACCCTCACTTGAGTCGTCATGAGGGGACCCGTTTGGGCCATCATGACTTTCTTGTGAGGGGTCATGGAGGGAGCACCCGGAGTTGAGGAGCAGCCACGGAGATGAGGAGCCACGGCGGGAGCACCCAGATTTGAGGAGCAGCCACGGAGATGAGGAGCCACGACGGGAGCACCCGGATTTGAGGAGCCACGACGGGAGCACCCAGAGTTGTTACGAGGTGAACCCGTTCGGGTCATCACGACGCTCGCATGGAAGAGGCATCCGAGTTGTTACGAGGTGAACCCGTTCGGGTCATCACAACGCTCGCATGGAGGAGGCATCCGAGTTGTTACGAGGTGAACCCGTTCGGGTCATCACGACGCTCACGTGGAGGAGGCACCCAAGTTGTCACGAGGTGAACCCGTTTGGGTCATCACGACGCTCACGTGGAGGAGGTACCCGAGTTGTTACGAGGTGAACCCGTTAGGGTCATCACGACGCTCACGTGGAGAAGGCACCCGAGTTGTTACGAGTTGAACCCGTTTGGGTCATCACGACGCTCCGATGGAGGAAGCCAATACCGATGCAGCGTGGATTGCTTTGAAG
This sequence comes from Agrostemma githago, assembly GCA_958450325.1. Lineage (NCBI taxonomy): Eukaryota > Viridiplantae > Streptophyta > Magnoliopsida > Caryophyllales > Caryophyllaceae > Agrostemma > Agrostemma githago. The sequence goes on from OY288246.1 coordinate 73,434,605, forward strand.
ATATTCCGGGTCGCATCACTTCGTCCTACTTGAGTTGTCATGAGGGGACCCGTTTGGGCCATCATGACTTTCTTGTAGAGGAGCTCCGCTTGATGAAGAATTTTATGAAGCGTCGTTCGGTGATGATTTTTGTGAAGCTCCTTCAACGATGATTTTTTTTTTTAAGCTTCGTTTGATGATGATTTTTTTTTGTTTCTTTAGCCATTCACAGTTTACGCTCTTGCGGGTCTGGAGCGATTTTATTTTTTATTTGGAGGGGCGGCTGCACTCAAGCTACATGTTCACTCGAGCTGCCTACGTACTCGCAAAACATGGATGTTTTACAAGATCAAGCCAACGTAGTTCATGGAATAAATTTTTGTGGGTTTTCTTTTGTTTTTGTGGGTTTTTTTTTTCTTTTTTTGTGTGTGTGTTTTTTTTTGTGTGTTTTTTTTGTGAGTGTAGTTTAACCTCTTGCTTAGGAGTTTTCCTTGTAGTTTATCCTCTTGCTTCGGAGTTTTCGTTGCAGTTTATCCTCTTGCTTAGGAGTTTTCCTTGCAGTTTAACCTCTTACTTAGGAGAGTGCTTGCAGTTTATCCTCTTGCTTAGGAGGGCTTGCAGTTTAGCCTCTTGCTTAGGAGGATGCTTGCTTTTCAAAAGGTAGAAGATATTTCGCCCTCGTCCACCCTCACATTTGCGCTTGATGGAGACGAGATGTTTTCAACCATTTCACTTTTATGAGATTTTAAAGATTTTTGTTGATTTGTGAGAACTACAACCCGCCTTTTTGCTTTCAGGGGTTGCACTTGAGTGATGTCTACTATCTCCTCGCGCTTCATGCTGGAAGGGGTGAGACTTCTGATATTACGGCTCATTTTCATTTGCTTGACATCTTCATTTGAGGGAGGCACATTACTTGTCCTTGTGGATGTCCCTAGGCGACTAAAGACTCCACTTTTAGGTGGATCTAAACGCTTGAGCATTGATGTTTCTCCACTTGAAGTTGATGCATTGACGAACTTATTATTGCCCCCTTCACATGTGCCCAGCCGATTGAAGACGGACAGATGATTCTTCGGAGCAAGTTGATGTCTTTCTTTAGTCGCAGCTCTTCCCAACCGATGGAACACAGAAGAACGCGATCTCTTCGTGGGTGGGCGTATCCCATCAAAGACTGAGAGTTTTGATGGACGTGCATTACTTTCACTTCCATTGTCTTTGCTTCCCAGGACGAAGATTGTGTTGACACTAACGTGGTTGATAGTCTTTAAAGGAAAGAACTTTCTTTCTTTTGGAGGATACATTTCGTTTCTCCTTCCTTGTCTTTCTGAGGATGGACATGATGTGAATCGATCTTCTTTTGCCCCCTTGATTTTTTGTGTATTGTCGTCTCCCGAGTCACAGTAGTTTGATTGGTCGCTACTGTTTCTTCAAGATCAAGGATGATTTTCCTTTCTTTAACAAGTTGCATGATCTTTTCTTTAAGAGTTATGCATTTCTCAAGAGGATGACTGATCAACCTGTGATAGCGACAGTAATTTTGATTGCTTGTCATGTTAGCCTCTTCAGGTCTTTTTGAGTCTGGTAGCTGTATCACGTTCTTTTTGAGGAGGTCATCCAACATATTTGACAGGTCGGAATCATCAAACGGATACTTTTTGTCTAACATCTCTTTTAAAGTAGATCCATTTTTATTGTTGTTTGATCTTGAATTTCTTGACGTCTTCGCAGGTATATTGTTGACGTTGACGACCACGGACTCCTTAGATATCGTGTCGTTGATGCCTTCGCTGACCTCCTTATGTTCTTGTGTCCGGGAACGTGTTGCCGTATTTTGATTGTGGCTGTTGATCGTGATTTCCATGTTATGAGCTCGTGTTGCTAACTCCTGGAAGCTTTTTGGTTTGATCCCCTTCAAGATATAGAGTAGATCCCAATTCATCCCGTTGATGCACATTTCGACCGCTGAAGTTTCATTCAAACGTTCCTTGCATTGAGGGCACGCCAACGGTTGATGTAGTCAATGACGGGCTCATCGTCCCACTGGGAAGTGTTTGTCAGCTCGCTCATGCTAACGATGCGCCTGGTGCTGTAGAACCTGTTCAGGAATTCGTCTTCCATACGGGCCCAGCTGTCGATTGATTCGGCCTCCAAATCCGTGTACCAGTCAAAAGCGGTTCCCTTGAGAGAGCGCACGAACTGTTTGACTAGGCGATCACCATCAGTTCCAGCATTGTTGCATGTCTCCACGAAATGCGCGACGTGTTGCTTCGGGTTACCCTTCCCATCGAATTGTTGAAACTTCGGGGGTTGATATCCGGACGGCATACGTAGGCCATCAATTCTTTTGGTGTAAGGCTTGATATATCGTCCAGCAGTGGGGGAATCTTCACCGAGTTGGATTTTGATCGCGTCTGCTATCAGACTCTGCAACTGCTCCGGGGTGTAAATACCGGTCTTGTTCTTTAGAGGCTTCTCACCATCCTTCTTCTCGTTATCTTCATCCTCCTTTTCGATGTCGCTTTCGTGAACGGTGTCCTTGTCGGTGTCACTGTGCTCATTGGAGTTTTTCTTCTCGCGGAGCTCGCTCACTTCTTTTTGAAGATCCTCGATCTTCTTGTTCTTCTCTTCATTCTCCTTTTGCATGTTCTCAACGAGCTTGGTCAGATTCAAGACTTGGTCTTCAATACTGGAACCACTAGCCATCATTGTCGAAGCGCTGATAGGAGTGGCACCTTCCTTCTTCCTTGACGACACCTTAGGTTTGCGCGGGGAGGCGGTGTTGCTCTTGGAGACTTCATCCTTGCGGGAAGGAGAAGAGGCTGCAATTATGGCTTCGGCGGCAGCAGCAATTGAGGCAGCGGAGATCTTGCGCGGCCTTGTAGGGACGTGGGCAGCGCGTAGGCTGGCGGTAGCGGCGTCGAGGGCAACCTTCTTCGCCTTTGCCCTGGTGACCATGCCAGCAGATTGTTGGAGAGCGTCAGCGTAGGTCTTCCTGGGGGTGTTGAAGGTGTTGCTTTGTTTGGTAGACATCTTCTTGGGAAATAGTCTTGGTTGCTTCGGCGGTAGAGATGAGAGGTAGAGATTTTCACGTCGGGTTCACCAAAATTTGTAACCACAAATTTTGTATCGCAGCTAACTGAAATACTAAACAAGGAAACAAATAAATTTTATTAATTATTTATCAAAAGTTCGTGTACAACCTCTAATGTATCCTCTGATTCTAACGCCGTTTAGGGAACACGTGTACGCGGTACACGTGAGGGACACGTGCGTAGCTGACTGGTACTGCCTTGCACGCGTTGTAATTTGATATTCTCGAGAGGGTCGCTTGGACTTGAATCTCTCTTGAATGTTTGAATTTGTCTTGGATCTTCTGACGGCTTGCGACGGATTTGATGGAGAGTTTGTAGCGACTTCTTGTCTTTTTCTCTCTAGATCCTTTGCTTCAGAATTTTCCAATCGCCTTCAAATGAATGAGAAGAGCTCTATTTATAGAGTTTTGGTTCTTCTTGGTGGACTTTGTAGTCACAGGCCCATTTATGGGCTTATGAGTGACATTGGCCCAATTTGTCTTCTTTTCGGGTTTAATGATCCAAATAGTTCATTTTGTAATTCGGATCGACCCATATTTCTTTTACTCGGGGCAAAATAATTAAATTGAGCTAAAATTTCGTATTAACTCAAAATAATTAATTAATTTAATTTTTCCAGCACTTTAATAAATTTTTAGTGCCTACAAATTCCAATTTGTAAAACATAAAATTTCGCACCTGCGATAATTAAAATAACAGATACAAAATAATATGAAATACGAGTTTTATTTGATAATCGAAAGATTGCGTGTTACAACTTCCGTGGATCTCTTGATTCCAATCTCGAAGGTAGGGTTTTTTTGATAGTTCTACGGAGGTCTTATCGACTTAGATCCGTAGGGGAAGATGAAGTCTTTTTGGTGACTTATTCCATTTACCTACAATTTGGTAGTAGGATGATGGAGTCGTTTTGAGACTTATTCCATCGGACCTTCTCTAAACCTAGAGACAAGATCCGTATTTATAGCCTAGTATCTTAGATAGGAAGTTAAGAATATTCTAAAGTATCCTAAGATATTATCACAATATTTATTGATAATTATCTATAAATACTAAAGATATTAGACATAAATAGATACCGAAATATACAAACTTTTGGTGTCTACAAATGCCCCCTCGAGACTTGTTGTAGAGACTTTGAAGTCGGTTGCAACTTTGTCTCGAAATTTGGTAGGAAGACTTAGAGGTCGATTTGTTTGCCCCCATGCCTTCTACAGATTTGGATCCTTCGAGATTGGAGATGAAGAGCGAAAATCTTCACGTCGGGTTCACCAATTTGTAAAACATAAAATTTCGCACCTGCGATAATTAAAATAACAGATACAAAATAATATGAAATACGAGTTTTATTTGATAATCGAAAGATTGCGTGTTACAACTTCCGTGGATCTCTTGATTCCAATCTCGAAGGTAGGGTTTTTTTGATAGTTCTACGGAGGTCTTATCGACTTAGATCCGTAGGGGGAAGATGAAGTCTTTTTAGTGACTTATTCCATTTACCTACAATTTGGTAGTAGGATGATGGGGTCGTTTTGAGACTTATTCCATCTTACCTCCTCTAAACCTAAACCTAGACACAAGACCCGTATTTATAGCCTAGTATCTTAGATAGGAAGTTAAGAATATTCTAAAGTATCCTAAGATATTATCACAATATTTATTGATAATTATCTATAAATACTAAAGATATTAGACATAAATAGATACCGAAATATACAAAATTTTGGTGTCTACAGACACATATTATACGAGAATGAAATACGCTTACCTGCTACCGCCTACACCCGTCAATATTACCCCTAATACGAGGTTTACTGACTAAAGTAACCAATTCGATCACTTTTAACTTCATTAATTCCCAAACTAATCACTTCATCTTCATCACTTCATCGTCAATTCATCACTTCATCATTCACCTCGTCGAAGGTAATTTTTTACGAAACTTTTGTTTGTTTATCTTTCTCCGACTTTTCTACGTCCGTATTTATAATTGATTATCATTAATTTTGTCGAAAATCAATTTTCAGGGGTATTGTCAAGTTCATTCCTCAATCTTGTGGTTCGGCAATGTCTTCGGTGAGTTTTCTTTTCATTCCCCAAAATCGATTTTTCTGGGTTTAACTTAGGTTTTCGATTTTTCTGGGTAAACTTAGGGTTTTTTTTATTGGTTTAGTTTGGGGGTTTAAGTGTCCAATTAGTGTTATTTTTTAATTGGTTTGATTGAAAACGTAGGTTGATCCAACCCTAAGTTAAAACGTAGGTTTAAGAGAGAGAATTTGATTTAGGGGAATGAAGAAGATGAAGATGAGTGTTTATTAATAGTATGGGACCCACAAAAACCGATTTCATCCGCTCATTTAAGAGGCAATTTCATTCCCGTATAATATGTCTCATAGTTGGTTTTATTCCCGTATTAAATAAAGTTGGTTTTATTGATGGAATACCACCCAAAGTTGGTATTATTCTCGTTAAATAACCCTTTAATCTATTATATTAATGTGATGTTTTATAATTTTTAGATAAAAATCTTTAAAGTTCATTTTTTTTAATTATCGTAAAAAAGTTTATAAAAATGAAATAGTTAGATTCGTGGTAGAAAATGCTTTTGTTAGAGTATAAATTTTATATTATTGGTTCGAAAAAAATGTCATGAATCATATATCATATATCATACTCCATCATATATCATATACTCCGTATTATATTAAAGCAGAAACCAAAACCCCTTTCAAATGCCACGTGTCATCCTTACAAAGACTTACCATAATTATAAAATAATTAATTAATCAATATGAATGTTTTACATGTTTATGACATACATCTCTTATTCTTATTACCTTAATTAACCAATGTTAATATTGTTCAATCAATCAATCAATCAATATATATTAATAAAGCAGGAACTTTCCGAGCGATTTGATTGGTCGAAATTTTTTAATATTATTTTTTAGTATTACATATTTCTTTATTTAATTAAGGTTTAGGTGTTGGAATGGCATTCTAATCCTACTCCGCCTAAGACTTGATTTTTTTATTATTTAAATAAATAATATAAGAATTTGTATAGGAAAAAAAATAATCCTACCCCATTTAAGACTCTAAAAATTATCGGGTTATTTAACAGGAATAATACCAACTTTGGGTGGTATTCCATCAATAAAACCAACTTCAATTAATACGGGGATAAAACCAAGTTTGAGTCATATTACACGAAAATAAAATGGGGTTACCTGCTACCGCTTTGACCTGTTTATTGTATCACTAACACAAATTTCCCCTCACTCCTAACTTATTAATTCACTTTACCTAACTGCTTTCCCCATTAATAACCTGATCACTTTTACCCCAAAAATTAACCCGATTAAACTTCCATCTTCATCAACTCAACCGTCTTCTTCATCCATCATCCATCATTCATCACTTCATCCATCATTCATCACTTCGTCCGGTCGTCCGTCGAGGTAATTTTTACTGAACTTTTAATTTTTTTTCTTTCTCAAATTTTTTTCAAACTTTGTCGAAGGTATGTCATTAATTTTATCGAAAATCAATTTCAGGGGTATAGTGAAGTTCATTCCTCAATCTCGTGGTTCGGAAATGTCAACGGTTAGTGTTTTTTTCATTTACCCTAAATCGATTTTTCTGGGTTGAAATTAGGGTTTTCGATTTTTTCGATTTTTCTGGGTTTCAGTTTAGAGTTTAGGTTTTCGATTTTTCTGGGGTATTTGGGGTTTTAAGTATTCTTTTATAATTAGTGTAATTGAAAACGTAGGTTGATCCATGGAGTACGGTGACCTTGATCCATAAAATTTATTCCCAACATTTTCTCCCTTCTTGATAGTTCTAATCACTGCCCGTAACTTGTGGTTGCAGAAAACTTCTTTCGAGCTCAATCCCAATGAACTCGAAGAACATGAAATTGATGAGTTATCCATGAATTTGGAGAAAAGGATGGTTTAGGAGAGAAAATTTGATCTAGGGCAATGAAGAAGATTTAGGGCAATGAAGATTAATAGCACGAAGAAGAAGAAGAAGATGGGAGTGTTAATTAATAGAATGGGACCCACAAAACCGACTTCAGCCGGTCATTTAAGAACCAATTTTATTTTCGTGTAATATGACTCAAACTTGGTTTTATTCCCGTATTAATTGAAGTTGGTTTTATTGATGGAATACCACCCAAAGTTGGTATTATTCCTGTTAAATAACCCAAAATTATCACTATATAAATCTACGATTATCACTTCATAAGGCAACAAAAATTGGATCGCGGCAGCGTGAAACGCTTAGTCAATTCTGTTTGATAATTATTTTAATATTTATTTATTTATCTCAAAAAATATAAAATTAAAATTTTGATTTTTTAAATAATTATTATTATTAATTATTATAGTTTTAATATATTTTTTAATTTAAATAAAGAATATATAGAAATCTGTATGAGCTTATGAAATTTTATACTATATCATAAATAAGAGAAATCATTCATTTTAGATATTAACGAAAAATCTTTTGAGTCTTATAACAACTCTTAAGTCTTAAGGCTATAAATTGATAATAAAATTATCGCACATCGAAAAATTATACTAATAAGATGATGAAATTATATTTTATAAATAAAAGGAATCATTCGTCAACCAGAAATCTTTTGAATCTTAAAAAGAGTTAAAATAAAATTATTTCACACCGAAAAAAATTATGATAAGGTGATGAAATTCTATATCATAAATAAAAGAAATCAACAAAACGTACATCATCAGTGTACTTATTATTATAAGTCGTACAAGATACTTGAAAAGTTTCTTAAATTTTTATTTTTAAAATGTAATTAATTATAATAATTTTTTTATCAATATCCTTAACAAGCGGCCCATGTATCGCTATATTTGATTCAAGAGTTTTATTACTAATAATTTATTACTAATAGCATGATTCAAGAGTTTTATTTTTTTTAAGAAAGTAAGAGATTTTTATATTTGACAATTTATAGAAATTGTCTCAAAGTATTTGCACCATCTTATGTGTACTTAGTTAAACATATGAGCAATATTTTAATCCCCTATTAGATTAATTATTTATACATTTATTGTGTAAGAAATAAACACGTCGTTTTATACTATCATGAAATTTAATTACTCAAATCGCTATATATCCACTCTACGTACAATATGTTTTTGAATTATGTATGTCAAATATTGGATCTCTTACTTTACATTGATACGTAAATATTATTTGTCATTTTATTTATTAGTTATTACATTTATAATAATAATAATAATAATAATAATAATAATCCGTAGATAATATTGTTGAATGCAAAACTTATAGAGTAACAAATAAATATTCCATATTAATATAAATGAATAATGGTTCGAATATGTAGTTGAAGATGTACTTGTGTGAGAGGTACTTTAATTAATCTTTCTAACTATAATGTACACCTATAATTTAATTTGACGCTTATCGCAAATAATATTTACCTAGAAATACATTCACGTATGTGGATAATATTCGTTTACTATTATGCATAATAACTTAATGTCGTTATCAACGTCATTAAAATTCGGCCCGTGCATCGCACGGGCTTTTCAACTAGTATCTAGGATTCTAGGCTACATTCAAACCTATAATATTTTTTTTGGTAAAGAGAAGAGCGCACTATTTCGCAGTTGAGAATCGAATCTATGATATACGATTACAATTATCATTATAATATCTTCCATATTTTTTAAACTTTTCATTGCATATAGTTCAAAGAGGTTAAATGGTTATCGCTCAACCGCTCAAGTAAATGATAGTTTAAATTAGCAGACTTTCATTGCAAATAATTACACCTATACATATTAGGATTTTCAGTGGTTATTATATTAGGCGATTTTATGCTGTAAAACAGTCCTTTTGTATGAAACGTTTACTAATTTATCCATAATATATTGATTATGTTTTTACAAAATAAGATCGTGTCACGCATGCATGAGACTGTCTTACCCTATATTTTGTGTTGTATTTTATTAGGATTTAAAACAATTAATAATCATTTTGGCAAAATATAAGTCGAGTGGGTCACTGGGTCGAGTCATATGGGTCGGATCAAAATAAGGGTCGGGTTACACATGTCATGTATAGTTCGGGTTAAAATCATAATAAATAAACAAAATAATTTTTGTTACTTTATAGTATATTTTGACACTTTATAGGTCTGAAAAAATAATATCTTTGATAGTAAGTGATTTTATATTTTTACAATTATATTATACTAATAATAATCATCCTTATATTAACCAGTTAAAAAATAACTTATTCTAATGGTTAAATAATATAAAAGTTATATGAAATAATTCAATATTCGATTGTATGTGTATATATGTGAAATAATCCATATCTACATATATTTCTTAATTAACATTAAATTAGTGAGCATCAAAAATGATTGTACGATCTTATTAATGATATGATGTTATCGACTTTCTAATTGATGTTATCCACACTTCTATAAAATCAAATGAAAGTTGTTCATTTGGTATAATAAGGTGATTAAGTTTTGAAATTTACTATGGTGTTAGCCTTAAAGAGTGACTGCTTTTTTTAGTCGGTCAACTACATATTTCAACGTGATATGATAGAGATGAGATAAGGGTGAATAGATTGATAGTTTTTTCCTTCAAAATTACTACTTTCTCTATCTCGGTCATTTGATTATCTTTTATATTATTTGTATTATTTGTGAGAAATATTTTAATTACAGGTAACAAATGACTGAGACAAAAGAAGTATAAAAAGGATGATGGGTATCTTATTGAAGCGCAATTTGTTATTTATGTAATATAGGTTACAAGTTGTTAAGATATGCAGCCTAGCTAGGATAGGAGGGTGGGTCACGGTTTTGATATTTTACGTTTCGATAAATCTTTGCTCGGGTATATTAGAGTTGGTAGGTATTGATTTTATACGGGTTTTAAGTCCGGATATTTCAAAATATCGACATGGTTAAACCTTTTTTATTTACGTTTATTATCTTTGTTTTAAAAATACAAATATATATAATGATTTTAAACATTCTTATTTATTTAGGCTCATATGTTATAGACCCTAAACAATTTTATTTAGGGTTATTTCATGGGAATAATACCAACTATGCGTGTGCTTCTTAAATTAATACAAACTATACGTAATCCCATTTTAATACGAACTACGCCTTCATTAATCTCGCTTTGTTATGGGTGACCGGCTACCTGTTGAACCTCCATTATTCAACTATTTCTCTGACTCTTCTTCTTCTGATTCACATTTCGTGTTCATTTTCGGTCATTGAAAAAAATAATTAAATTTTCCGAAAATTCAGATTTCATTTCTTTTTCAATTAGTCTTATAGAAGCTATGGAAAAAAATGTTTTTATTATTTTTTTGGCTTTCGCGATGACTGCAACGGGCCTAATAAAACCCTACAAAGTTACAACAAGTCACTATGACCTGTAATAGCAAGTCATAATTTCATACATAACAAAGAGAGATTAATGAATGCGTAGTTCATATTAAAATGAGATTACGTATAGTTTGTATTAATTTAAGAAGCATGCGCATAGTTGGTATTATTCTCATGAAATAACCCTTTTATTTATTATTATGCCTTTAGCTCTTTATACAAGTAATTCATCAGTTGTTATACATACGGAGTACATAATAACAACAATGATTAAATCTATATAATTAATCGTTATTTTAGTAACATTTGTTAAGATTATATCACATAAACATATTTGATCTTAAGATTTTAAGTTGACGTTTATTAATTAGAATGTGTTTCAAATATAATTTTGATCCAACGTACCGACCTATTATGGATCCGATTTCAAATATATATTTTTAGGTTGATTGGTTACGAGTCATTTTTTAGGGTGAATCAGATTATCAAATGTCTAGCCGGGTGATCTGAGACCAAAAGCTAATCCTCACACACACTTTTAAATACATGCCGACGAGTACATTATGCTCATTAAAGTTGCCGCATTACATATTCAATACTCTGTATTTCTTTTTATCTCTTTCATAATGGTGCATAACGTGATCAATCTTTTTCGTCATATAGCCTATTCGTATATAGTGAATGTGTATGCACATATAGTCACAAAAAAAATGTAATCGTTGTATATGCATCAATCTTAATGATAGATCTACCTTTAGTTAATCTATCAATCACAAAGAAAAAAAAGATTAAGAAGAACAAACTATATATATATAAACAAATTAGATACTTAATTATATGTATTTTTATTGTTGATACAATTTTTAAACCACCCGTGTAGTACACGGGTAAAAAGGCTAGTTTATTTTATATAACAGTTAATCATTCTTTTTTTAGATATCTACTAAAAATCTTTTGAATCTAAAAAAGAGAGCTCTTAATTAAGACTATAAACCGCAAGTAAATTATCTCAATCCAGAAAAACTTTTAAGTTATTCCACATCGAAAAATTATAATGAAGGTGATGCATGAAATTCTTTATTATAAATAATACTCCGTAGTAATCATTCGATTTAAATATCTTCCAAAAAAAACTCTTGAGTCTTAAAAAAAACTTATAAGACTACACATTTAAAATCATCAAATTATAGCAAGATATATGACCAATTTTGGAGGCTGCGCTCCGGATAATATCAAGCCGGGTCGATTTTGGATCATTTGTGGGCTGAAATGATGATTATATTGGTCAATCATTTGACCCGACAAATACATCAAGGCCTTGTTTATACGAATCAACCTTAGTACAGAGCAACCCAATTTATTTATGGGCTCAGACAAGTCCGATATCGAGGCCCAAGCCCCGGGTTAACATGTCTGTGGACTCTGGTTTGGTTCACACAATCCCACGCTTCTAAGTTCTAAATCACAATTTCATGTATGAGACCGTCTAACTATGTAATGCTTATGATAGAATTAACCAATCTATATCTATATCTATATATATAATAAAAAGGCAAGCTTTTATGCATCCCTTTATAACACTCACTTTTGAGTGAATATAATTGTGTCACATCATGAACCTTCTTTGAACGCCACATGGCGCAACAAATTATCTCACATTCAACATTTGTTTCTCTTAAACACAAAAAAACATAAAAAAGGCAAGCTTTTATGCATCCCTTTATAACACTAACTTTTGAGTGAATATAATTGTGCCACATCATGAGCCTTCTTTGAACGCCACATGGCGCAACAAATTATCTCACATTCAACATTTGCTTCTCTTAAACACAAAAAAACATGGACTCTATATCTATACTGGAGTATATTATAAAAAGTCAATCCTTTTGCATTAGCCTAAACTATCTACTACTACTAATTACTCATTTCACTAATTCTAAACCCACCTCATGCCGCCACGTGTCCTATCTTTTCATTATTATTATCCTAACTCTTCACTGTTACTGTTACTGTTACTATCTACCTATCTACGAGTATAATAAAACTCTTTTGCCGTCTCTATCTATTTAGCTACCTCAACCTCTTCGCATTCCCGTCTTAAATTGGATGCAGTAATTCCTGTCTTAAATTGGATGCAATTTAAGTCGTCTTCACCTATTAATAGAACATAGATACGTTCAAATGACTTCTCCCATCTACTCGCGTCCAAACGTCGCTCGACAGAACTCAGCTCAACATATATTCACCGGCCATCATCCTCCACGATATATTTCGACTCTTTCGCTTGGTCTATTTCCTCCAAACGAAGTAAATATTTTCGTAGAGGTATGCTTATATATCTATACTATAATATCATAAGTAAATAATGAGCATGTAGGCGCACGACACAGGTTGTCTAGCTTGAGATATTTTGTACATCGAACAATACATTATATTATGTATTATTTAGTTGCCGACTTTATACAGATTAGTTGTCATTAGGAAGGATGGATACCGTCGTTGGCTGCACATTAACATTGTTGTACATTATGCAGAAACACCACCATACTGATTCGCTGCATGGCGTATTAATTTGTGCTTAGTTGTTGATGCATTATATACTGATTCGCTGCATGGCGTATTAATTTGTGCTTAGTTGTTGATGCATTATATACTGATTCGCTGCATGGCGTATTAATTTGTGCTTAGTTGTTGCTGCATTATTACACGATACTTTTACGAGGACGAGACTCAAGAAAGTTGGAGGAATAACACAAGAATGTCTCATACACAAGGAGAGCAAGCACAATATACGTGTAGTGGTCAACAACCTACTAGATTGCTTTAATTTTATTAAGTTTACTCTCTTTGACGGTCAGATGACTATTTAAGTCACTAAATATATTTCTTCTCTACGGATTTGGTTGTTGATTAATCTGTATCTATATTATGTATTACACATTTATGCTTCTTACATGCTTAGAATTACACACGTTTATTCAACTTAGTATGACTACATTTTCCCTTTTACACATTTCTAATGCAAGTATAAAATTATAATTAGGTGAAAAAATTAAAAGACAACATTTTATTTGTAATAATAAATATTATACGTATCCGTGCATTGCACGGGTGACAAAACTAGTTAATATAATAATCCGAGTTGCAGGATGATACCTTCCTGAAGGATTTACTAAACAAAGTGTGGTTACATGAAGGATTTAACAAACAAAGTCTGAAGCTTTAAGCATGAGGTCTGCAGGATTGATATCAGCCTTTCCTAAGAAAAATCCAGCAAGGAATGCAGAAAGTATCTTCTTCTCCCTTAAAAACTGCATTCCAACCCAATTACACTCTTGTAAGAACCCAAGCATGTATCCTGTGCTTATAAGATCGAATGCTCTCCATCTCCTCTTCTTGGCGTACTCGTTCAACACGCTTTTAATCTTGATGTAATCTTCTTCACCCTCCAAACTCCCCTCACTCGGTTGAACTGGTGTCTCGGTCAAGGCATTAGCAATGCACTTGGCTAGGATGACACCATCCTCGAGAGCCGAGCACCCACCTTGACCCAGGTCTGGTGTCATTGGATGACATGCATCTCCCGCTACACAAACGTTGTCTTTGCATATATCACCTGTTAGTATCTGAATTGGCGGTCTAAACCCAAGAGGAGAGTACACGATTTCTTCAACTCCAGTGTCTTCTATCACACTTTGTATTCGCTCGGGTACTTTGCCAAGATTACTCAACACAAACTGCTTTAGCTTAAGTTGATCCGCTCCTTCAATCATTTCGTATTCTGAAATCAAAATTTAAAACCGTGGAATTTAATTTGTACGAGATTAACACCAGTACGTACGTGCTGAAACATAGGGAGGGTATTAGGTTGGTTAGGTATAGGTATACCTTGAGAAGAGGGATACCAAGTGAAAAACCAGTAGACAGCAGAGTTATCACAGGGAATGATACCATATCGAACACCATTTCCGACAAACAGCTGAAACTTGGACTCGAACCCATGATTATTATTGTAGTAGGCACACCCTCTTATGGCTGACCTTCCTATCAATGACGGCTTCTTAAACCCGAGCCATTTGGACACAACCGAGTTCACCCCATCGCACCCTATCAATACCTTGGCTTTAAGGACGGACCCGTCTGAGAGGTGCACCAGCTTCAGGAACTCTGAATCTTGAATCGACACGACCTTGGAAGAGTACCTTATGGTACCATTTGGAAGTTGTTTAGAAAGCGCCTCTAATAGTACCCTCCTTTTCACACACCTTACCTCATGATCTCCACTGCATTTTTATTTGTTACATCATTGAGTGATTCACTTCAATCGCCTCAACTAGATCGAATGCATAACTAAAGTCTAAAGGGTTGGAGGAGATGGAAAAGAACTACTTACTGTTTTCCTTTGGTTGTAAATGAAACGTATGAAGTCAGATTTCCTGTGACTATAGATGTAGTATTTATCCTGCACCAATTAATTAATTGATTACCATGTAATGTAATTAGTTTCCGTCCTTAAGCTGGATTAGTATAATATGTATGTGTTTGATTAGTTTGTTAATTACCCGAGAAGGAGGTCGTGTTGTTGGCGGAGAGAGGGACCGAGTCCGAGAGCGTCAAGTGATCTCCATGCGTTAGTCCAAGTGGTGAATGCAATCCCAGCTGCTCTCAGTTTGTCCGATGATTCCAACACCACACTCTGTATTCCCAACCTACATCAGTATAAAAGTAGTTAGATATTCGGATATGTATGTATGTATTGTGTGAGAGTGAGACGGTTTTACGTTGGAAAAGAAAGATACCTATGAAGAGCTAAAGCGGTAGCAAGACCGGATATTCCAGCTCCGACAATGATGATGTCTGCATTTGTTTCCATGTTTAGTAATTTAGTTGAGGTGATCTTTCTATGTATAGCTAGAATGATTAATTAAGTAACCAAAGCAAGAAAGAAAGAGTGATGGCCGGATGTTATAATGTGTGATAGTTGGGAGAATATATGGAGATTGGAGATTGGAGATTAATTGATAATGACAGAAGCACATACTTCATACATTCAATTATGCAAACAGTTGGGTGGTGCACTACGACTTTGAATCGTGTAACTGTAGAGTGTAGCCGCTTGGGTTTGCCAGTCAACTCAAACTCTCTAATATGGCCAATTTTGGAGGCTACGCTCTGGATAGACCTGTCAAAAACTGACCCGATACGAAATTGTCCGAAAAAAAGAAATCCGAAAGTGACCCTACCCGATAATAATGCGAATATATTGGGTCAAAATCCGCCCGAACCCGTTACCCGCCCGAAAATAGATAAATTAAAAAAATATTACTATTATACAATAAAATTTCTCAAAAACATTAAGAAATATTTTTTTTCCCAAAATTTTAAGAAATACTCCCTCCTAGTTTTTTATTTCTTCCCTCTTTTTTTGGGCACAAAAATTAAGAAGGTATTAAAGAATGATTAAAGTAAGAAAATGTGGGGTATAAAGTAGAAATATGGTGGGGTTTGTGAGTAAAGAAAAGAATAAAAAATTGAAGGAAGAATAAAAAATTGATTAAAGTACAACCGAAAAATGGAAAGAGGGAAGATAAAAAAAACTAGGAGGGAGTAATATTTATATATACATCTTTAGAATCATATTTTTATAAGATGATTATTATAATGAGAAGAAAAAAAAATCATAAATCGAGTCAAAGTTCGTCATATATATTCGTACTTCCTATAGAAATAAAATTTCAATGTAAATTAAAAGATATATTAAATAAAACATGTTTATTCCCACTAATATCATATATTAAATGAGATGATTAAGAAAATTAAGAACAAAATTGTATTTATGATTAAAAAAAGTAAAGAAACGTGAGTAATCTTTTTAAAGTGCGTTAATAACCCGTATTTGACCCGAACCCGACCCGAAACCCGTATAAATCCGACCCGTATAAAACCCGTATTTTTCAAACTCGAAATACACCCGACCCGTATTTTACCCGAACCCGAAACCCGATCACCCGACCCGTATTTTATCCGAACCCAAAACCCGATCACCCGACCCGTTTGACAGATCTAGCTGTGGATGATAATATTCTCATCACTACGCATCATTACTTTTAATTTCATATACCGTTAACAGTATAGATCAGTTACGTACTTACGTATCCTTTCCTTGAATAAGGTCCTAGAATTAACCCTTATCGCATTTTGGGTCTTGAAACTACAAAATGATTTTTTATTTTTATTTTTACTGTTAAAGTTGGTTGGTATGAGTGGTAAACTTCTTCTTCCTTGTTCTAGTGAGTACGGTTCAAAAATAATAAACAAAAAATTAGGTAAGACTCGGTTTTTTTGGATTGAAATAAACTAAATTGAACTTTAATTGGACGGACACAAAATGAACCTTCCAGAGCTGAACTGAGCCGAAAATAAGTTGAAAAGAACATGACCCAAACTAACTCATCTATTATACGGAGTATTTGACTTGGTGAATACATAGGGGTTCTTTCACTACGCGTTTAAAGAAATTAAAACTTTCTAATAGGATAAGAATATATTACTATTACATATAAAAAATAGTCATGAATCATTGTACTAGTTGAGATCATTTACAGCTCAATTGGTAAAAATCAGGCAAAAGTAAAGCACTTATTCACAAATAGACACAAATGGAATGTGCTGAATTTTGGTAAAATCCTCTCCATCAGGAGCTTCACATCTTTTCATTAGCATCGGACAGCCACTAATCTCGAGCATTTGCAGGGAGGTGAGGTTCTGCATGGCTTCCGGAAATGATCTCAGGTTACTGCAAGAACTAACCGAAAGAGTTTTAAGCGAATACAGGAAGCTTGTCCATTCTGGTATCGCTTCTAAATTCTCGCACTTGATGACAGACAAGCTCTGTAAGGAGGTCAATGACTGCATCCCCTTAGGCAGATTTACGAGTTTTGGGAGTGATACTAATTCCAATGACCTAAGACTTCCGCGAAGATATTCCCAGGGC
The DNA here is from genome assembly GCA_958450325.1 of Agrostemma githago. Taxonomy (NCBI): domain Eukaryota; kingdom Viridiplantae; phylum Streptophyta; class Magnoliopsida; order Caryophyllales; family Caryophyllaceae; genus Agrostemma; species Agrostemma githago. The sequence goes on from OY288246.1 coordinate 73,452,096, forward strand.
AAGTCATCTTGATCGGATAATGCCAGTTCCGGAATGAACCCTAGTTTAAGTGACTCTAAGGCAGCGAGATGCTTCCAACTTGGTATAGAAAGGCTTTTTAGATTTCTACATGAAAAGAATGCAAGACTTTTCAGGGAAGAGCAGCTCATGAATGCCTCGTCGAGCTTTGATAAACCATCAATCTCAGTCTCACTGATGGTCAGGCTTGTAATACATTGCATTGGAAGTGATTTGAGATAGCTCAAGTCGTGGATTTCCACCTCGCTGCCCAGCGTCATCAGCAGATTTTCATTCAACTCGTCGTCCAAAAGCAGAGTTTTGACCCTCGGACAAGGAGGAAATGATGCCAAATTAGGGCATAGCTTGATCGACAAATGTGAAAGATTGGTAAAGGATGGTTGACAGTGAATTGCTCTCCACCAGCCTTTTAAATTGTCGAGACCTGCAATTTCAAGATATTCAAGGGAGGGAAAGAAAGTTGTTTCTTCTACCATTGATCCGGTATTACTATTGCTAGCGCTTAAGTTCTCCATGTACTCTACATTCGTCAAATTATGGATTACCAGTGACTTCAGATGACGAAGTTTGCGCAGGGATGGGAGATGCTGTAACCTGTCACAAAACCGTATATGAATTTTCACTAGATTTGGAAGAAAGGTTTCCCATTGACCTCCTCCCCACCTACCTGGAAGTGTACCACCCAGGTATGATCGCACCTCCAGCACCCTGATATTAGGCGGTGGCTCTAGCTTTTCCAAAATTGGTTCGTGCTCAAAATTCATCCCGTCATTTCTTACAGGAAAGATTATGGATATGTCCTTCAGATGCCTCATGCTTCTCAGGCGCCGACATTCTCCTTCACTGCCATCCACCATGGCATTATTATTTCCACAGTTTGTACGGACGTTGATAGTAATGCTTCCTCTAAGATTAGGCAAGGCTAAGAGGTCTTCTAGCTGCCCAACACACCGCGCCTTACTTGAATTTCCATCACCCACAACAAACTCTGTCAAAGTGCAAAGGCTTGTCATTTTGTTCATGCCTGAAGGCATATAATGCAACCAGCGACACATAGTTATATCCAAGTGCCTAAGTTTCACCAGCTTGCTCAAATCGGCTGGCAATTCTTTCAACGCCGAGCAAAAGCTTAAATCTAATGTTTCCAAGTTGTATATCTTTGTGATTGAATCAGGGAGTGCCTCAAGATTTATATTCCATGAGAGATCCAGATACCTCAAGTGCATTAATTTTCCTATAGAACCAGGCAGTCTATTAATGTTTATATCATGCAAGTCCAAAGACCTAAGGAATGTCCAATTTCCTAATAAGCTTTCCAGCGGAAACACAGAGTCAGATTCATCTCTTACATAAGAGCGGATCTTACTCTTACTAAAAGCGATGTCCTTACCATTGCCTCCCGTGTGAAACAAATGACGAACTTTACCTTCCAAGTTAGTTTGAATGCAAGAATCCATCACACTTATCTCATCCCCTGCTATATTCTTAGCAACATCATGCATCAGATCGTGAATTTTAAACGACACAACTTCACCATAATCGTTCATTATTACGTCTTGGAAGAAACACCTTTGTAACAAGATTGAGAAATATTCCTCACCAGCATCTTCTATGCTCTGACCTTCCTCAAATGGGAGAATAAATCCATGTGCTGCCCAAAGCCTAACTACAATCCTCTTGCTTATAACATAATCCTTAGGAAACAATGCACAATAAGCAAAACAAGTCTTTAATGGAGACGGAAGGTTATGGTAACTAAGTTTTAGAATTGACATAATCTTATTGCTGCCTCTATTAATTCTGCGTAACCTGTTATCATGAAAAGATCGCCACTTACTTTCATCCTGGCCATATAGAAGACTGCCCACAACCTTTATAGCAAGAGGAACATTAGCACATTGCTTAACAATTTCTCTACCAATGTTAACTATTTCAGACGAACCTACACGCTCACCTTGTGTTCCAAAAGCCGTCATCTCAAACAAACGCCATGAATTTTCAGGGGACAAACCTTTCAACTCATACATAGTTTCAATTCCAACCACTTCTGCTGTCCTCTTAGAACGCGAAGTCACCATAACTCTACTTCCTGCAGCACCCACCATCAAAAAATTTCTTAACTCGACCCACTTCTCACGATCTTCATTCCACACATCATCTAGAACAAGCAAGTACTTCTTCCCTCCTAATATCATTGCAACTTTGCTTTGCACGGTATCCATTGAAGAACCGCAGTAGTTCCTTTCATGTGTGGCTGATTCAAGAATCCGAGCAAGAATTGATTTGACATCGAATTCTTGTCCATTCTGATCAGCCACACATGCCCACAACCTCAGTGGAAACTCGGCTTTAACTCTCTCATCATTGTACACCAGTTGAGCAAGAGTTGTTTTCCCTAACCCTCCCACGCCGACTACAGTAAGAAAAGTAACACCCTGGTGAGAATCAGGGTAACAAAGCAACTTGTTTACAACATCATTTAAGTCAGTTTCCCTTCCAATGACATCTTTCAGGTAAGCATAAGAACAGGTCTCCTGTATTTTACCCCTGATGGGTTGGAAGTCCAGTACGATTCCGAGACTGGAATGAGTACTAGCCAAAAGGCGAACACCATCTAACTTCCTCCTTATTTTCTTAACTCCACGAGAAACTGTGTATGCAAGAGTAAAAGGGTTACTGGAAGAAAAGAAGGCGCTAAGCTTTTCAGAGAAATGACTGGTAGAATTGGTGGGGTGCTGCTTCAGCTGAGACAAAGAAACGAACTTGTCGAAAAAATCATCAGCATCATAAACAACAAGCTTGAGCTTTTCGATATAGATTCGGGATTTAGTGGAGAGCTGTTCCTGGTCTTGGGCATCAAGGAGCACATCCCTAATAGTGGAGATGGTGTCTTTGAGGTCTTCTAGGTTAGATTTGTAACCCCAAATGGAGCAAATTTCCTTGATCACCTCAGTCCCAATGATTGTGATGAGTTTTTCAGCAATTTGGGTTCCAAGTTGGGCCATTTTGGGGGTTACAGTGATGTGCTATGTGCAGGAGATGCAGAAACTAAATGATTGTGATGAGTTTTTTTAAGCAATTTTTTCTATCTGTCGTCCAAAATAATAAAACGGGTCAAATACATAAGTCATTAAATGGTAAATTTACGTCGAGTCAAATGCTGGAACGGATCGAGCCAAGTTGATTTTGGATCATTCATGGGCTGAGATGATAATATATTGGTCATTGGTGGATCGAGCTTGGCCATGGATCAAGTCAACTTTTGACATCGTTAGTGATAACTCTCACTACTACTCCGTAATAAGTTGAGTTTTCCCTCTCTAGTCTCTATACTCCCAGTTCCAGGACATAGGACAGTTTTATAAAGAGATCAAATCAAGGCCTTGTTTATGCGAACCAACTTTTATACAAATCAACCCAATTTATTTATGGGCTGAGACACGTCCGATATCGAGGCCCGAGCCCCAGGTTAACATGTCTGTGGACTTTGGCTATCTTCACAAACTTCTGAATCACAATTTCTTGTATGGGACGATTATTACAATAATATAATCCTAGCATCAGTATTTGGGGAGCTAAGGGTGTTGCCATGTCCGGGGCTAGGAGGGTGATTGGGGACGGCCACGACACTTGGGTCTGGCGTGACCCGTGGCTAAAAGGAGGGTCGAGCAGACACATTATTTCCCCGTGGAACGAGTCTCTGGAGGATTTGAGGATGAGGGATCTGATGGTGCAAGGTGATAGCTGGAATGAGGAACTTGTCTCTACGCTTTTTCTACCGTTTGAACGAGATTTAATTCTTAATATGAAAACGAGCAGGCGGGATCACCGTGATGAGTGGTGTTGGGACCTCGAAAAGTGTGGTAACTATTCAGTTCGTTCAGCATATAATAACCTTATGGGTGGATGGATTGAGGAGGAGGGTACATCATCGAGCGGGAGGTACATCATCGAATAGGTTAAATGCTATCCATTTACATAAAAAAAGACAAAAACATTGATTTTGTAACATTTTGTCTTTTTCTATGCAAATAGATTATATTTAACCCGTTATAAAAAGGTGACTAATAACTCCTACAAACCAGAATAAATAAATATGTGAAAATACAAATGCAAAAGATGAGCAAAACTGAGAAGATGCTTGTGTTTGGGTGGGCCGTGAGCTAAATTGGACCCATCACCTCTTTAAATCATGTACATTCGTCCGCAAAGGGCCCATTTTCTCAAGTCGTCTCCAACCTCTAACACCGAGTAAATAATTTTTAACCTAATCTAATGGAGTAAAACTTTACCTCAAAGAAAAAAGCCATTTTTAATTTTCAAAAAGCAAAACACTTTTAGTAGAGTGCGCTTCAATGAAAATATGAAATGCAACTCTTGGCCTACACAAGTGAGCGTGTGCCGAATGGAGATGGCTAACAGCTAATTAACTCACTATAACTGTCGGCTTTGCTTCTTATCCAACCTCATTAGTAACCATATTACGGAGTAATTAGATAAATGTTTTACAATAAAATAAGCGCACGTTAAATCGAAGATGAGAATTGAATCCGACTTCATGATTGACGTAAAAGAATCTTGCCACTTTATGTTGGTACACTAGGCATCTAATGATTCTTGTACTAATTTTGGACCGTGATGGCATGGCGTGAATTCAAACTCGGTTTCACAATTTTGAAACTAAATATCTTCAGACAAGAATTATGATCATTTTTGTGATGAAACGAATTTTTTTTATTTTCATTAAATTAAATCATTGGAAATTCGTTATTCTCTCTTATCTAACTTTAATTGCAATAGCTCACATCATAGAAAACTAAATAAAAAATTATGGGAAATTATATACGAGTAATTGTAGATAGGTGTCATTTGACTGATTGTCTGACTAATTAAAAAAAAGATGAAAGATCTTAGTAGATAGGTCGGGTCGTGAGTCGTGACGACTAGACAAGGCATGGTCTTCTTGATCAAACCTTGACCCATGCACGGCCAATGTTTTATTTCGTACCGTGTCATTGTGCTATCTAGTTAGGCCGAGCCAAAATGATCTTGTGCCTTAGTAAAGCGTGACCGGTCATTCACTACGTGTCCACTTCATTCTCTAATTTTGCCGAGAAATAAATTAAAGTATGAATTGTGAATGTCGTATAAGCATTATTTCAATAAGCTATAATTAAGCATTTAAGCTCAAGAGATAAAATTAAGATTAGTACTACGAAACATGGATGCATGATGCATGTCATATAAAATGTCATTCTATTATCCGACAATTGAGCGATGAATCTCCCTACTTTACTCCAGGCCATTGCTATTTGCTACCAAAGAGACACTAGCTCCGTAATTACCAACAATATCTGATCTCTTCCATTTTTGATAAAAACAATGATATCTTCTTGATTGTGTATTAAAAAACAATGATATCTTCCATTTTTGAGCAAATTACACAGCTGTTTACCAAATTTAATTAATACAGTTAGCAGAATAATACTCGTATTAAAAGTAGCTACAGTATTATGCGTTTCTTGTTCTTTGAAAATTGAGATATGAGTACATGCAACTATGCAACCAACCCGAGAACAAATTAAATTAAAATTAACTAATAAATACTTTTTCCGTTTTACTCATTTGTATGCAACTATTCATTTGTTTGTTCTTTATATTCATTATAACAGTCTGACAGAAACGGAAAGAGTAGATATATATACACATGACAATTGTTTTATTAGAAACACGGTTTAATAATACAAGCTATTGTACTATTTGACCTCCTAAATTTCTACAAAGAATGAGAATTGATCTAGTTAGTTATTTTTATTAGTAATTCATACTATAATTCAATTTGGATTTGGATTTGGTGTTGGATTTTTATGAATTAGGGTCACATACTTGTTTGGTGTTTTGGTACCATTATGTCTGTCACAGCTAGCATAGCACAACGTGATCCACTTTTGTTGCATTTCTTGGCCTGTTGTTTCACAAATAAATACACATTCATTTGTTTTGTAGCATATGTACGGAGTATTGTATGCTTTGAGCCAACTTTTTTCCAACAATTTGCAATGGCAGCAGCTCATCAAATCATTCATCATTGGACTTGCATTATTATTCACCCATACACACTGATACATACATCAAACATGATACGTGCTCCCAAGATCCACGCCCAATTCCACATGCTCACATTTTCACATAGCTAGGTTTCCGTCTCCTACTTTTATTTACCTTTTACAATGATTATTAGGTGAGAGCGTCTCACAAAAATTTACGTAAGACACACTAAGAGCGAACCCAATGGATAGTTCTTACCCTTGAGTTTGTCAAAAGAACCTTATTTGATAAAGTTTGTCCATTGTGGGCAAAAGTTTGTGCTATATTTGAAAATTTTAGTTTGAAAATAAGAACAAGTTCTTCCTAAATTCAAGAAGAGTTGACCAATTGTTATTTATTTATTTTATTTATTTTTATCTAATTTATTCAAGTAAGAACTTTAAGTAAAGTTCTTCCATTGTATACAAAAATTCTAAATACATTGAGTTTGTCAAAATATTACATGGCAATGACAAACTTAATTTTGAGTTTGTCCATTGTGGTTGCTCTAATAGTCATGGATAAAATGGGAAACTTTTTTATTACGTATGTCTAGGTCAACTGTCAAAACTTAAGTTTTTGAGTAAAAAATGACACTTCCTAGGTAAATTAAAGTATCAAAAGCACAATTTTTTTTATGAGACGATCTCACGATAAGTTCATTGTGAGACCTCTCACATAAAAGATAGTTATTATTATTATATTCCTATTAGTAGGCTAACATTACGCTAGATGAAATTTAATTGAAACCAAAGGGTAGGCAGTTGGTGACTTGGTGGGGGGTTATGGAAATAATGAAGAGTCCATCTCCATCCACATGCGCAATGCAATGGGGATATGATAGTTGATTGCTAGATTATTCCAAAGCAAAAGAGATTACCCTCTTTAATCATTATACTTTGTTTGCCTAATTATTCCCTTAATTAAACAATTCAATTCAAATATAATATTGGGAGTGTCAGTTAGATTTTTTTTTTTTTTTTTTGACCATTTGGAAATTATAAAATGAAAGTGAAGATGTTGTTAGTAGTAGTAGTTGCATGATGACAATATAATCATCCTCATCAACATCAACATCAACATCAACATGGTAGTATAGCGCATGAGTCCAGACATATATTAGACATTACTCAAATTAGGACCACTTTTACTGCATGTTCTCCTTAATTAAGTTTGATAAAATGACTCGTAATTGTTACAACGGTTTTCCTAATCTGTGTCCACTGGACACACACGTTAATAAGTTAATTAAAAAAAGCAAAATTAACATAAATATTGTCCAAATATGGTAAAAGAGAACTTAATATTCAATTTTCATGACAATATCCATGTTAATCTTATTTTAATTAGTTTATTAACGTGTAAACAATGGACACACTTTAGAAAACCTATTATAAGTATTATAATTAATTTGATTTTTGTATACAAAGAAATAGGTACGTCTGCTAAATTATGTGTCACATTTTATGGTAAATATGATGGTGTTTTGTAAAGTATGCAGGGTAGATGGGAGCATATGTTATCATTTGGCTGGTATGATCCCTTCACTCCCAATGGCCAATATAATGCTATTTCCTTCCGCAACTTTTGCCACCATTATTTTACTATTACTACATGCACTACATACATACATGGTTACGTTTTCAGTCTTCCATGCGGTTTCAAATATCATGATATTTGTGATTTTCACCGCTCCTTGATTAGCTACCTAGCTAGCTCTTCAACCAAAGAGATACTCCTATATCATCATATCCTCAATTGCAACATGAAATGTTAATTGAAAACTTAACTCAACTTGTGGATCGATAAAAACAGTAGAATCAAAGAATAATAAACTATTTTAATACTAGACTTAAATACTTTGTATATTCCGTGTAATTTTATGAGCATATGGTGACGATGACACTAGTTTATTCTATCAGATGACACATAACAATTCTTCTATAACCGCGAATAACATGCTATATATCAAATTCACCGTGTAGTGACCAGTGAATGAGTCAATATAATGTCCATCTCATTGTAATTTTAGTGATCTCCCATTATGTACCACAAGTCTTGTTTGTAACGGATCAAATATGAGAGACATGACAAAAAAAGGGATACTCGGAAAAAACAAATGAGTTACCTTTATCCCACCAATATGAGTGTTATTTGACCCGTATATCTTAAACTTATAATGGATATACCCGTTACAAAGGAGACTTAGTTACATACTGGTAGAAATGATGCATGAGAGTAATGAAAGGAGTAGAGTGGAAACTTTAGTGGAGTACATGGTGCTAGAAAAGTAGAGTCACACGAGAGTTCTTTGTTAAAAGCACCTAACCCTGTTAGTTTTTTTTGTCTTTCTTATACAAACTCATCAACTTGTCTCTAGTACTGCACATGATGCCATGTTTTATCTCTCATTTTCCTAGCTCCATATTTGACTTCACTTTTGTTTTGACCCATCCAACCTTACTATCTAACACAATATACATTTACCTCTCTACTGGTTTCAAACTCATTGTTGAATGCTTACTTATATAAAGAGTTACGTACAAAACACCTCAAAATTACTCCTAACAATTTTAGAATTGACTTCCCAACACATCCCCAATATATAAACGGATATTTCCCACGGTACCCTTGAACTTTGACACATTACACATGGTACCCTCATTTTAAGTTTGTTCCTATGGTAACCTTGTTTAGTTCCCATGGTACCCCTGATCAATTTTCTGTCATAACGGCGTTAAAAATTAGTTTAGTTAAAGTGATTAATTTGTTTCAGAGGAAAAATTAGTTAGAACAATTAATGAACTTTTAATAAAAATGATTGAAAATTGAGGGAATGTCCATGGTACCCTGAATGAATGGTAACCACAAGGGTACCATGGACAAAAAATTTAAAATATAAGGGTACCATGGCTAAAACATTGAAAACACAGGGTACCATGGACATTTCCTCAATTAATTTGAATTTCATTAATTTTCTAACTAATTTCACCAAAAAAAATTAAAATTAATCACTTTAACTAAACTAACTTTTAACGTCGTTATGACGGAAAATTGATCAGGGGTACCATGGGCACTAAACGCAAAACACAAGGTTATCATAGGAACAAACTTAAAATGAGGGGTACCATGTGTAATGTGTCAAAGTTCGAGGGCACCATGGGAAATATCCCATATATAAATAAAGGTCTAACTCAACATGATAACTCGTGTCCACAGCGAATCCTCCATTTAAGTCAACACATCGTCTTTTTTGAAAGGAAATATAAACAGGTTTTATGATTTCATCACGACGTATATATAAACAATTTCAAAGACGTTGGGTTAATTCTAACAATAAATCGAAAAAATAAGGTAACTTGTTATATAAAACTGTTCTAACTCAGTTTTAAGATGAATTTTCTCTATTTTGACCATGTCGGAGGATCCTATAAGAGAGTTTCTAAAAATAATTAAATACTGTCTATCTCATTCATTTATTTGTCTTTGATTAAAATATTATCCACGATGAGATGGGGGAATAAAAATTGAAAATAATGGAGGAAGATAAAATGAAGGCCCACGGAGAGACAAAAGTTATCTAGAGTGATTTGTGCAGCCCATATAGTGAGTAAGTGCATGTGGGTTCACCTCTCCCTCCTCTCTTCTTTCCCTCAACTCTCCGCACATTTAGTGTCTCACCTTTTTTTCCTATTTCTTCCTTCTTCTAGTGCTACCTCACGTCCCACACACCTTACCTTCTTCTATTCATTCATTCTCCACTCACCTTCTACCTTACCTTTCCTCTCATATATAATTCCTACTCCAAGGAATATTATTGGACCGACCTTCCGAACAGCTCAAATTATGGCAAGAGATTCAACATGGCTAAGCAAGCTCAAGTCTCAAATCTCTCATAAACTCCTACACCCATCTACCAACAAACTTACTCGATCATCCTCAAAGCCTACCAATGTTGGTGTGTTAGCCTTCGAGATCGCCGGTCTTTTGTCCAAGTTGCTCGCGCTCTACCAATCTCTATCGGACGACAACATCGTTCGCTTGAAGAACGAGGCGATAGCCTTGGATGGGGTACGTAAGATCGTGTCCAACGACGACTCGTTTCTTTTGGGGTTGGCTTGCGCCGAGATGGTACACAATCTCCATGTCATTTCCAAGTCTGTGGCACGACTTAGTAGTCGGTGCTTGGATCATCCCCTCCAGACCTTCCCAGAGTCCCTGGAGGACTTTGCCAGCACAGGGCGGGACGTGAATAACTGGTCCGCCCCGTCTGGGAAGGACGTGGAGGGGATGATCCGTCGAGCTGACCGGTACATCACGGCTACAGCCGCGCTGTACCGGGAGATGGAGGAGCTCAATGTGCTCCAACACAATCTCAAAAAAACACCTCAGGAGTGTGTGTTGGATGTTCAGCACAAGATAGTGTGGCAAAAGCAGGAAATCAAGAGGGTCAAAGAAAAAGCTCTTTGGAGTAAAAGCTATGATTCGGTTGTTTTGATCTTGGCTAGGATGATCTTTACCGTCCTAGCTCGTGTCAAGTTTGTGTTCGGTATTGAGAACAATAATCAGCACTACTCTCACCCAAGCACGCTTCCTCGAAGTCTGTCGACCAGTAGTGCCATGGTCTTCCCTTCATCTGACCTCGGTAATAATAATCACAACCACAACCACACTCTGTGTGTATCGGGGTCAATGACCGTGAAGTCCAAAAAAAGCATCAATTTCACTACTAGTACTGTCCTCGGTTTCTTCGAAACGAGGACCAAACAGTTTGTGGTCCCGCCCCAAAGTACGTTAGGAGCAGCGGCCTTGGCATTGCACTATGCCAACTTGATCATCGTGTTAGAGAAGATGATCAAGTCGCCCCACTTAGTGGGGCTGGACGCGAGGGAGGATGTTTATGGTATGCTGCCAAACAGCATAAGATCCTCCCTACGCGCGAGGCTAAGGGGGGTGGGGTTCACAGCAACCGACCCCCACTTAGCCGGAGAATGGAGGGACGCGTTAGGGAGGATCCTAGCATGGTTAGGACCGCTGGCTCATAACATGATCAAGTGGCAAAGCGAGAGGAGCTTCGAGCAGCAGAATCTGATGCCAAAGGCGACTAATGTGATGTTATTGCAGACGCTGCATTTCGCAAATAAAGAGAAGGCGGAAGCTGCAATTACTGAATTGTTGGTTGGATTGAATTATATCTGGAGGTTCGAGCGAGAAATGAATGCCAAAGCCTTGCTTGAATGCTCTACTTACTTCTTCAACAACAACAACAAAAACAATGTACAATAATCGTAATTAGGGGTTTTATTAATTAATTAATTAATTAGTTGGTTTTGTTTAATTAATTAATCAGATTAGATTTGAACTTAAGTATGATATTGATGATTTTTAGCTTCATAAAAGGAAGGGATTTGGCAATTGGCATATTTGGCAAGGCGTGCAGACCTTGAATTGTATAGATTTGTAATACTACTACTACTACGCAAGTTTGTTGATGCTTGTATTGTACATTAGAATGATGGTTGAGTGAGAAGCAATTCAGTGGATCAATCATGACGAATGACGATTCACTAATTAAGTAAAACTTGCAACTTGTAAGTTCAAACACTCCACACTTTTTTTTATCATCAAACAATTTCTGCTCATGATAATTGTTTTGGTCAACTAAACACGTAATAAGTATCATTAATTACAATAAAGAAGTGAGGGAGTCGAACCTGAATCCAGAGCTCTATTGTCTACAATATCGGTATCTTGTTAAAATATTTTTGATACTCTTCATGTTAAGATTTTGTCAAGTATTTTCAGCTAATGTCATGAGAAGATATACAATTAGATTACGTAAATCTAGAAAGTTCTCAAAAACACGTTTATTTGGTTAGTGTAAAGTAATTTTGACAATCATCTACTTTTCGTTTTAGATTTTATTATATTTTTAAATGAGACTGATTTATCAAGAAGCGGCTCTTCATTCACGTTCGAGTTTCAATCTTAGATGAATTTATACAATTTCCTCGTGAAAATAATAAGACATGTGCGACATTGACTTTATTCACATGATCAATCATGTGAGAAGAGGAGAAGCCAATGTTGGTCAACGGCTCAAAATATACTACAAGTTGATGAAGAAGAAGCATTTACAAAACAAAATGAGACGAAAATAATTAGTAGTACTCCGTAGTTCGTATCTGCAATATGGGCGTAAATGGAGTCCTACGTTTAAAGCATTTCTTTAATTTCTCAAAGTCAAAGGCTGAATCCACTACTTTCGGCTACAAATGGCGATGTTTGGTTTGTAAATTTCGGCTACGTTTCTTCTGTTGGATTACTAACCTTTCATGGCCTTGATGAAGATCTTTTCGTTTTAATACACGATGTTTTGGGATCCGAAACCTCGGAATAAAATTTGACAAAAAATGATTAGTATATTCCTTATGATATATAACGCATCCTCTCAAAATATTAGGAATAACGGAGGAGAACTGAGCGTATGAGAATACGATAAACTCATGTCGATTAGAGGTATGAGACTCCTGCAAAATGGGCTTATACATGTTATTTGAGGCCAAATTTGAACTAGGGATATTATGAAGATCTCGAGGAGACCTGGTATGAAAATTGGAAGAAAATAAACGAGACGTTACCCATAAGACCTCTCGGAAGGCTGAAATTGTAGTGTAATCCACGATTTTCGAAGATACGGGACCATGGAACAAAACTTGCGAAAATTGACTCTCTACTCCTTAAGCCATAAAATGCGTCCTCACAAAATATTATGAGCAACGGAGGAGAAACGAGGGTATAAAAAAGCGATAAACTCGCGTTAGCTAGAAGTCTAAACCTGGTGTAAAGTGGGTGTATACTTATAATCGCTGAAATTGAACCGGAGATATCCTAAAGATCCAAGAGAGACATGGTAAGAAAATCAGAAGAAAAAAAAAGCGACATTGCCCGTTAGAACCTCTCGGAAGTCTGAAATCGTAGTGTATAATACATGATTTTCAAAGATTCGGGACTCTGAAACAAAAGTTGTCAAAAATTGACTTGTATTTTCCTTAGGTCATTTAACACGTCCTCCCAAAATAATAGGACCAACGGAGGAGAATTGAGGTCATAGAAATGCGATAAACTCGTGTTAGTTAGAAGTATGAAACTCGTGTAAAATCACTAGTAAAAAACCTTCAAATTGCTGCTCCCCATGTGAGGCATTTTTATCAAATGATCATGTAAGCTAATTAACGAAATATTAGACGAATAATTGTGATAAGATCACGTTTAATGAAATTAATCAACTGTAGATACAAATGGAGTTTAGAAAATAGGGAGATACATGATAAAAAAACCGAAAAATAGAAAACTCATTATTTATTTAAGAGAAAATACGATTCTTCATCTTTAGCGTGGAATAATTCCCGTTATTTTTTTTTTAATGAACGAGGGGACCGCAGCCGCTACCGTTTTGGTGCGCTCTGGGTAAAACCGAAGTCTAGAAGGCATAGTCTCAAGCCATACAACTCCCACAAGTTCGCGCTTGCAGGACTTGAACCTGAGACCCTTGAACCAATGATCACAAGTTTTAACCACTGGGCAACACCCTTGTGGCAATTCCCGTTATTTAGTTGAAGGCTAATTCATCCTCTCACTATTCGCGCTCTTGACCTCCTGCTTCCTCCACCACCATTGGCACTCAGTCAATACCCTTCGCCTTCAACCACCGCATCTCCGGCCAGTCCAACCCTAACTCCTTCCATGGACTCGCCATACATCTCACCAGAGGAAGACTCGCCTCGACGTAAACCATTCAACCTCGCCCAACTTCAGCCACTCCAAGTTAGGGTTTCTCAGGGGACTTAGGGTTTTCTAATTAAGTTGATTTATCTTGTAATCCGTACAAAATTTCTAATGTTGTGGGATTTGTGTCATATCGAAGATGGATGAGTGATTTAGGGTTTTTCTCAGGTGATTTAGGGTTTTTGATTAAGTTGTTTTATTCTTGTAATCCGTACAAAATTTCTAATGCTTTGTCATTTGTGTCATAGGGAAGATGGATGAGTGATTCAGGTTTTTATTTATTTATTTATTTAGCTAAGTTTTGCAGCTAATAAAAATTGAAATTTTGGGTTGAAGTTTGCAAGTCATAATTTCTAGTTTTTCGATTTAGTTGAAGTTTTAGGTCTAGTGATAATGTTTTTCGATTTAGTTAAACATGTTTGTATTATTTTATTTGCCTTGTTCTTTCGTAATCCCATTTTTAGTAGGTTGTAGTGTCAGTTTTAGTTATTTCAGACTTATGATATCACTTATATTCATGGGATGGGTTTTGTTGGCAGTGGGAGCAATGAGATGAGTTTTGTTAGCAGTGGGAGCAATGGGATGTTACAAGAGATGGGATTGTTTTGAACGGTGACCAGGGGCGAATTCAGAGTTTTTTCTTTGGTGTAGCAAAATTATATAGTAACTAATTTTTCATTTCATTGTAAATGAAAATGATACACAAAAATAATGAAAAAATAATTTCATGTGAAAAAATTGTGATAATTTGGAAGATAAATAATTCATATACGAATCATTTCTCAAATAAAAATAGTTTTATTATACATTTTTTCACTTAAAAAATTTGGTAGATTGTAATTCACAAAAAAATTGTTCCAAAAATGAAAATATATTATTTTGATAAACAAAATAAATAATTTAAACGATATCAAAAATTTTGTGGTAAAAAAATTGTGAAGGTTTGTAAAAAAAATTAAATTCATTAATTTCTTCGAATAAATTTTTTTTTAAATATATGTAAGTATTTTTTTTTTGTTTGGTACATTTTGGAGCGAACTTTATTTATGAGACTTATTTTCAAAATATATAAGAGATTAATGTTATAGAAAATAATACCATGAATCTTTAAGTTTTTTTTGTTAATGGTATTATTTTCAATTCAAAATAATACCTCCACCCCACCCTCCACCTCCACACCGCCATTCACTCCCCCTCCGCCATTCACTCCCCCTCCGCCCTCCACCTCCACACCGCCATTCACTCCCCCTCCGCCCTCCACCTCCACACCGCCATTCACTCCCCCTCCGCCCTCCACCTTCCCCTCGGCCCTTAACTCTGCCCCTCCGCCCACCACCACATTATCCACTCCCCCGCCTCACCGTTCCACCCTGACTACATACCTTTCTTTCTCTTCCCACCCCCACCCCCACCCTCACCCCCACCCCCACCACAGTGGCCGTGGCCGTTGCCGCCGTCATTGTGGCCGTCATCTTTGTTGCCGCCCCCAACGCCACCGCCGCCATCTAGTACGTGGTTCGGAGGTCGAGCAGGGGCGAATCCAGAGTTTTTTCTTTTGTGTAGCAAAACTATATAATAACTAATTTTTCATTTCATTGTAAATGAAAATGATACACAAAAATAATGAAAAAATAATTTCATGTGAAACAATTGTGATAATTTGAAAGATAAATAATTCATATACGAATCATTTCTCAAATAAAAATAGTTTTATTATACATTTTCACTTAAAAAATTTGGTAGATTGTAATTCACAAAAAAATTATTCCAAAAATGAAAATATATTATTTTGATAAACAAAATAAATAATTTAAACAATATCAAAAAAATTGTGGTAAAAAAATTGTGAAGGTTGGTAAAAAAATTAAATTCATTAATTTCTTCGAACAATTTTTTTTTAAAATATATGTAAGCATTTTTTTTTGGGTGCATTTTGGAGCGAACTTTATTTGTGAGACTTATTTTCAAAATATATAAGAGATTAATGTTACAAAAAATAATACTGCGAATCTAAGTTTTTTTTGTTAAAGGTATTATTTTCAAAATAATACCTCCACCCCACCCTCCACCGCCTCCCCCTCCCCCTCCGCCATTCACTCCCCCTCACCCTCCGCCCTCCACCTTCCCCTCGGCCCTTAACTTTGTCCCTCCGCCCACCACCACACTCTCCACCCCAACCTTCGCCCCGTCACCCTCCCCCGCCTTACCGTTCCACCCTGACTACGTACCTTTCTTTCTCTTCCCAACTCCCACCCTCACCTCCGCCACAGTGGCCGTTGTCGTTGCCGCCGTCCCTGTGGCTGTCATCTCTGTTGCCGCCATCGACGCCATCGCCACTATCTAGTACGCCGTGGTTCGAAGGTCGACTCGGTGACAGTGACAGAAAATGGTGGCAGAGTTAGCCACAAGACGGTGTTGGTGGAGGAAAATACAATGTTAGGAGGAGGGTTTTCTTGTAGCTGCTTCTTCACCACCTGTTACCCCCGTTTTACCCATTGTTAATAATAAGAAATATGCAAATGGTTTTGGACACAGAACTTCCATTTATCGTGTTGATACCCGGTACTTTCTTTATTTTTTCTCTTCTTTTGCTTGCTTATATTTCATCATGTAAAATTTATTTAAAAAATGTAAACAGACATAGATGGACGGGGGAGATATCGATCTTGTATTAATCAATCATATTTAATCTTCCTTTCATGAGTGATTCTTAGATAGTTCATATCACTTGGTTAAGGTAATGTATAAATGTGAATTAAGAACTGAGTCTTGCACTAATTTGAATATTTATAAAAGATTAATGAAATTGTAATATTATTTGATAGAAGTCATTATGTTTGGAAATGTGAAATGTTCGTTGTGCTTTGTTATTTGAAAATTGGATAGAAATTACTATCAATACGTGTTACTATTAATGATGTTTACACTTTGAACAAGACTTTTGCTTTTAGATGCGAACTGTACTAATGGTCCACGAGGCATTCGACCAAGGTCAGCAACATGGTATTGCAAACTTATGCACGATTATAATAAATCCAACTATAAGATCAATAAATGAAAAGCTGATGTGGGATAAGATCCCGGATAACTGCTTTTTAGTCATCAATTTATGTGAATTTTGACTTTTGTGGTGGGATGTATATAGAGTATGTCAGTATGAGCCTGTTCTATGGCTGACCTTGTTAGAAATAATGCAAAGTGAAATTATTGATCATTCTTGCATAGTAAGAGCATCTCCCATTAGTAACATATTAAACCTAATTTATTAGCATGGTTATGATTGTCATTATATTTAGAATAATGATAATTCATTTTCCATCCTAAAGTGACTTTGGATACCTTTTGAGGTTAGTCTCATATAACACTTATTATATAAAGTGAGAGTTATGAGAATGATGACATACATGAGAATATACATCAAATACTTCATCATCCAAATCTCTTTGATAAATTCTGAGTATACCATCGAGTTCAACTCCTAATGGTTGAGTACACAACCTTTTAGGAGTGTTGTGTGACCTTAGGGGACGACGTCCATTCCGATTTGTACCGTAGTCGGGGCGATTTCGTTTCTCATTCAGTGGCCTTCATACCACGACACAACAACGTGTATTTACTAGTTATATATCGCCCCTATAGTGACTCTATATTTCCAACAATTGAGAAACGAAATTATGTCACTATTATTGTGGTTGTGTTCATCACTTGTCATTGGAATTGTTTCAATTGGCTATCTTGTTTCGTTGGTAAGATTCATCTCGTTTAGGGTGAGACAACAGTTCGGTATTATGGCAATAACTCAGTCTCTAGACCTCCGATTTGGACGTGTAATATGGCCTTGGAAAGCTAAGAAGAAGGGCTACAAGTCTTTAGTTGAAGTTGTGAGCTGATTCTGTCATTTACCTTTCGGAAAACGGGACACAATGTCGTGCTAGTATGCTGAAATTTTTTGAAGGTTTATGAGTATGTGGATGGTATTATCTTATTTTATTATCAATATTCATCCTTGAGAATGAGGTATGGTATCTATGAGTTTATTTCTTGTCTTCTTGTGATTCATGATGATAAAATAATTACGTTTGGTAGATGAGTATCATTTATCGTCATTGATTGGAAGATAAATTATATGATAAGAGTAGGATGTTAATGTTGTTTCTGAACATATGTTGAATGTGTTAGTCTCAATATTTCATGATGAATGATGAATTTGCACATATATTTTTTAATATTATATGACTAAAAAGGTGAACATTTTCCTAAACTTTTATCGAGTCTTGATATTGCATCTTGGAAAGAAGATTTAGACTCATGTTTATGAAAAATGGTATGTGTATAGTCAAATAAAATAATTAATGCGATTATTAGTGGTGTAATATAATAATGATTAATTATAAAGGATTATTGTGCAAATTATGATGGTTAGAAGATAACCATGTGGAGGTTATATGCTCTTATGAGTAATGAGAGTAATATTTGGATTTATTATATGGCCGTTATAATTTTATTCTATGCACTTAATATATATGACATTGAATATTATTCATTAATCAATTTAAGAACATTATGTATGTTTTGCTTGAGAAAATTGAATATGTATAATATATGTTGGGATTATATATTAGTGTGATTTTTCGTATCCTTATTAATGTTTTGAAAAGGCACGTGTGTATTTGTCTTGTAAATTATTTTGGATACATTTGGAAGGAGAATTTAACTTCACACTAGAGACGCATCAATGCTCACTTGAGTAAAATAAGCTATATGTGGGGGTTAAATATTTTATTTTTATTGACATGCATAATCTTGATCATGTATTAAATAATTGGATGAATTATTTGATAAATTACTCTAACAATAGATTATGGAATAGATCAATTGTCAGACACAATTATTTGATATCTAAAGTTGAGATGATTAATGAATGAATAATTAGTACATTTTGTTTGAACGATTATGTTTGTCACTATTTCTAGTGTGACAACATGTGGGGGAAGTCATTCAACTTATTTGATAAAATTATTCATGCATCAATTTTAAAGTTGATATCTTATAATTTGTGAAGAGTATGTATATCTCTAATTGTGGGGGAAAGTGAGGATCGATAACGTGTTTTATACATGAATAATGGAACCAAATGTAAGAGTTTTAATTTGTTGACTAAGTCAATAAATAATGGTTGCGTAAGGTCCATTTATTTATTTTGTACATTTGGCTTACACAACACTATATGAGATTATGATGATTGATTTTATGTGAGTAAAAGATATATATTTTAATTTGTGGATTTGCAAAAAGAATATATAAGTGAAACAATCATCGAAATCGTTGTTCTCTAATATAAGAATGATGATGTATATATGGTGCAATATTGAGAATTGCAACATGTTGGATATTTATAAAGATGTTGGACCACAAGGTGAGATGCACAATGATCATGAGTAAGCTTTCATCTTTATAATAATTTTATTATAAGTCTATTGAGAAGACTGTTATAATTTTATGTATTATGTATGCGTATTATTTTGCTCCTTTAACCTTATCGGGGTAATGCATGGTGATTGAGAGCTTAATATTTATTGCATAATTGTGGGGGCATCAATTGCTATGCAATGTTTGATGTTAATTTCAGCTTTGTATTGCTAAAAATGATGTGTAGTGAATTACACACATGTATTATGCAGATTTGAGAGAGTTGAAATCATCAAATATAGTTTGGTGTATTTGAAAGGTTGAGCATACAGCTCTTAATGGTCTTATAGCCCGAATTTGGGTGGTCCTTGTGAGACGGACTTGATGAAATCACCGTAATGATAGAGGTTAAAATATTTCTCTTAATGAATCTATATCCCTATGTTTGGGTGGTCCTGTTGTGAAGGACTTGATGGATTCATCGTAGTATTGAGAGGTTGAGCTTTAAAGCTCTTAATGATTCTATAGCTCATAAGTGAGTGGGTTATGTAGAGATATCCTTGATAGAATCACCTAAGTGGGTGTGAAGGGTTGGCCTCCTTCTATGAGAGATTGAATTATCTTTCTAGAGCACTCATCAAAATCCCAAGGTTCATTTGGCCATAAATTTGTTGAATCGTATTGCGGAACTCGTGTGGAACTTAAGGTATGATATGTGTTGTGAGGATAATTCAACCGAAATGCAATAAGGAATTCAAATCGAAAGATATTCTCTTGTTGTAAGTAAATTGTTGACTCATTTCACTAATACGTTAATTCAAATCGAAAGATATTAACGTCTAAGTGTCAACCTTTTCATATGCTCAGGATTTTTGTTTTCGGTTTATCATTTGCATTAGTGGGGGATTGTTAGAAATAATGCAAAGTGAAATTGTTGATCATTCTTGCATAGTAAGAGCATCTCCCATTAGTAGCATATTAAACCTAATTTATTAGCATGGTTATGATTGTCATTATATTTAGAATAATGCTAATTCATTTTCCATCATAAAGTGACTTTGGATACCTTTTGAGGTTAGTCTCATATAACACTTATTATATAAAGTGAGAGTTATGAGAATGATGACATACATGAGAATATACATCAAATACTTCATCATCCAAATCTCTTTGATAAATTCTGAGTATACCATCGAGTTCAACTCCTAATGGTTGAGTACACAACCTTTTAGGAGTGTTGTGTGACCTTGGGGGACGACGCCCATTCCGATTTGTACCGTAGTCGGGGCGATTTCGTTTCTCATTCATTGGCCTTCATACCACGACACAACAACGTGTATTTACTAGTTATATATCGCCTCTATAGTGACTCTATATTTCCAACAGACCTTAGTCAAATTTACTTTGATCAATTTATGTTGAGCAATCTAGAGTATGTATATGAGCATGTTCAATCCTTCGTTTTTTTTGTTACTTGCTCATTATCTGATAGAGTATAATTTTTGTTATAACCCAGGATTATTAATGAGTATTGCTCAATGATCATATGTTGGTTTTCTTCGTCAATTTTTCTCTCTTAACACACATACCCCGTACGTTCTCCAATAGTTGTATGGGACGTGGTTTTTGTTATCCCATTATGCGTTTTGTGCTAATTACATGATTCGATCCGTTAAAAGGTTTTGACGAATATGTCTGTCTTGAACAAGTATTTGTGCTCCTTAATAGGCTAGCTCATACTTAAATTGTCATAGCCTAGTTATTGCGACACAGAGGTTTAGTTTAAGAGTTCATATATCCAAAGCACTCCTCCGATTTGCATTGCTTGTGCTTCACTTTATAAAATTTTAGAGGAGACATCTTTAGAGTTTAGTTTATGAAATTTTGAGGGTAAAAAGACAATAGTGATAATTCAACCCAAGCTAGTAAGTGAAAGATGGTTGTAGGATATTGCGTATCGTTTATATGAATTATTTTTGGTTTTTTATTTAATGGTATTTGGCCAAAACTAACTGTCTCCTCACCTTTCGACCGATGTTACTCGTCAAATGATTAATGTGACTTTATTCTTACAAACTTTCATCTTCAAAGTTTATCTTCTGTTAATAAAACCTCAAATAACCTCCTTGATTGCGGCGTTTTTACAACAAGACGCCGCATATCAGGCACTATTTGCGACTTTTTTTTTATTATTTACGGCAACCTGTACAAGACATTAAAAAAAACGCCTCATATGCGCCCTCTGTTTCGAGTTATTCGCGGTCTTTCTGTTAAGAAGGCTTCAAATACCTTCCTTAATTGCGGCGTTTTTATAAAGAGCCGCCGCAAATAAACCACTGCTTGCAGTGTTCACTTTGACACCGCACCATATTTTTTATTTGTCTCTTTTAGGCGATTCTTTTACACAAACTGTGAGAAAGTTCGCAGACTATTTAAATAAGACTTGTATAAAATAAAACGATTGATGACTATTAAAAAAACTCTAAAATGGTTCATTTTTGAGAGTATATATATCGAAGATTTCGCCCTAATTTGACGGTATTCGAAAGAGAGTCAAATAATTTTTAAATATGTTTTTTTGAAACCGTACGTACCTTCTGCTACATTTATACATTTCTACAATGAATGAAGAAGTTACAGTGAGAATTTAGAGACATTTAATTTCGGAACTTAATCGGGACGAAAAACGTGGATAATAACCTTTAAATTCGCCTGTTTCAGATAATTTTTTCGAAAAATGTGAGATATTTTGCCGGCCAACTAAGTTGGACCTGTGTAACATAAAATGACGGTTGATTGTTAAAAAAACACTAAAAAGATTCAGTTGCGAATATATATCTCGAAAATTTTGCCCTAGTACGACGTTACTCGAGCGAAAATAAAATGTTTTTCAAATGTGTTTTTTTGAAACCATACATATCTTCTGCTACATTTACCCATTTCTACGATAAATGAAGTAATTACCGTGAGAATTTGGAGACATTTAATTTCGGGACCTAATCGGACCGAAAAACGTGGATAATAACCTTCAAATTCGCCCGTTTCAGATAATTTTATAAAAAATGTGAGATATTTTGCCGGCCATCTAAGTTGGACCAGTATAATATAAAATGACTGTTGATTGTAAAAAAAACACTAAAAAGATTCAATTTCGAATATATATCTCAAAAATTTCGCCCAAATACGATGTTACTCGAAAGAAAGTAAAATGTTTTTAAATGTGTTTTTTTGAAACCATACGTACCTTCTGCTACATTTACACATTTCTACGATGAATGAATTAGTTATTGTGAGAATTTGAAGACATTTAATTTCGAGACCTAATCGGGCCGAAAACGTGGTTAATAACCTTCAAATTCGCCCGTTCCAGATAATTTTTCGAAAAATGTGAGATATTTTGCTGGCCATCTAAATTGGACGCGTATATCATAAAATGACCGTTGGTTGTTAAAAAAACACTAAAAACATTAAATTTCGAATATATATCTCGAAAATTTCACCCTAATACGAACGTTACTCGAAAGAAAGTATAATATTTTTTAAATGTGCTTTTTTGAAAACATACGTACCTTCTGCTACGTTTACACATTTTTACAATGAATAAAGAAGTTACCGTGAGAATTGGGAGACATTTTATTTTGGGACCTAACCAGGCCGAAAAACGTGGATAATAACCTTCAAATTCGCCCGTTTCAGATAAATTTTCGAAAAATGTGAAATATTTTGCCGGCCATCTAAATTGGACCCGTATATCATAAAATGACTGTTGGTTGTTAAAAAAACACTAAAAAGATTCAATTTCAAACATATATCTCGAAAATTTTGCCCTAATACGACGTTACTCGAGCGAAAATAAAATGTTTTTCAAATGTATTTTTTTGAAACCATACATACCTTCTGCTACATTTACCCATTTCTACGATGAATGAAGTAATTACCGTGAGAATTTGGAGACATTTAATTTCGGGACCTAATCGGACCGAAAAACGTGGATAATAACCTTCAAATTCGCCCATTTAGATAATTTTTCAAAAAATGTGAGATATTTTGCCGGCCATCTAAGTTGGACCCGTATAATATAAAATGACTGTTGATTGTTAAAAAAACACTAAAAAGATTCAATTTCGAATATATATCTCAAAAAATTCGCCCAAATACGACGTTACTCAAAAGAAAGTAAAATGTTTTTAAATGTGTTTTTTTGAAACCATACGTACCTTCTGCTACATTTACACATTTCTACGATGAATGAATTAGTTATCGTGAAAATTTGGAGACATTTAATTTTGGGACCTAATCGGGCCAAAAAATGTGGATAATAACCATCAAATTCGTCCGTTTCAGATAATTTTTAAAAAAATGTGAGATATTTTGTCGGTTATCTAAGTTTGACACATATAACATAAAATGACTATTGGTCATATAGAGCATCTTCCCAAAATCAATTTATCTCTTGTAAGACTGTCTCACACTAAGATAGTTAAGGATATAGAAATGCGATAAACACGCATTGATTATAAATCTGGAAGTCATGCAGAATGGGCTTATACTGGTTAACTCGCCACAAGTAAGTTAAAAGCCACCAAAGATACTAATCAATCAAAGTTTGCCACATCACCATATTGATAAGTCAAAGTACAAGTCATTTTTGCATTAGGCTCCATTCCATTATCCTTGACGTAAGAGAAGCATGAATGCATGATACTGCCCTCTTTTTCCACTTCTTCATTCTTTTTTTCATTCATTTCTTTATTTTGTCGTGATTATTTTACTCTTTTTTCCTGTCTTTTTACAGGGAAAATTACCAAATTCTCATTTTTATGAGATGAATATTTTGTCATTGTCTTTACCCGTACCAATATGAAGAAGCAAAAGTGTATATTTATTTGTTTTTTTTTTTTGGTAAAAAAGCTGGAAGCATATATAGATTACATGTCGTAAATGAAACAGGATTTGAACTTCTGACCTTAGTCAAATAGCCTCCTACACCGATGCCTCTTCAATATTTCGACAGTGTCCCAAAAAGACTGTCCCATTTCCACATTATACGTGAAGAGTATTTTAATGAAACAGAGTCAACTTAGTGGGACGGAGGGAGTATTTGAAGCCTCAAATT